>OY744531.1:63459941-63844941 GCA_963556195.1 Sepiola atlantica
CCTCCCTAAGGCTACAGTTCTCTACACACTCTTCATATGGAGGTTTAGTTAGTGCTCTGCCTCCTCGCTCTTTCCATCTTCCTTGACCTTTCTCGACTATTTTGTGTGGTATCAGTCGAGGCTGGTACTATTACTTTTTGGGAGGACGGGAGTAGTTTATGAAATTTCTTGCAATTTCTGTTCCTGTGGTGGTCTTCTTTCTGTGTTTTTTTTTCCTATTTCAATTTCGATGTGACTTGTTTTGTTAACATTCATAGCTTATGTGGGTTCAAGGATTTTCCTTAAGATTTCAACTGTATTGATAATTGCCGTCCATTGTCAGGTCTCAGTCTTGCCTTTGATTTCAATTCCTCTCAGTGCTTTTGTCCAGTTTTTTCGAGATAGTTCCTAGTGCTCCTACAATTATTGGTATTATATTGACTTTTTTCATATTTTATATCCCTTTCAATTCTCTGGAGAGTTAAATGTATTTGTTTCGTTTTTCTGACCCCTCCTGTGGTCTGCTGGTATAGCAAAATCTACAATTTGGCAGGATTTTTCCTTCTTGTCGATTAAATTGACATCCAGTCTCCTTGCTTGTATGAGTTTATCTGTTTGCCCCATATCATAGAGTGTTTTGTCGTTTTCCAGTACTGTCTCTGGTTTATGTTTGTAACATTTGTCCACGTGTTTTAAATGCAATCGTTTGCATAGTTCCCAGTGTACTGCTTTTCCACACGGTCATGTCTGTTCTTCTTTTTTTTTTTTGCCAGTTTGCTGCATTCACTTATTATTTGATTTATTGTTTCGTCTCTTTGTCCACACAGTCTGCATTTCCTGTTTTCCTGGGTTTAATTTATTTTAGCTCTGATGTAGTTTGTCCTAATCACATTGTTCTGTGCAGCCGCTAGCAAATATTGCGTTTCTTTGTTCAAGTGTCCTTTTCTTAGCCGTGCCCATCTGTTTTCGTGGGTCTCTTCTCTTGTTAGTCTTATAAAACGTCCATGTAAAATTTCTCTCCGTTTTTTAAAATTTCAATCACGTGTTGTATTTCAGCTGTCAGTTCTAGTCTTCATGTTTCCATTGCTTACTTAATAAGATTAATAATCCTGTCGGTTATCTTGTACATTTTTAAGCATTCAATTATCCATGCTTGAGTGATTCTGTCGTAGGATTTCTTGTAATCAATCTATTTCATGGATATGTTCTTTTTTCTACTTTTTACCTATTTTCTATTATTCAAATCATGCGTCCCTCTTTCCGGTATCCTTTTTGTTCTTTGGGGAGCAGTCCACGATTGTTCAGAGAGTGGTAGATTTGTTCTCTCGGTTGTGCTGTTAGGATTTTCCACATTGTTGGTAAACAGGTTATTGGCCTGTAGTTGCTCGTGATCGCTCCCTTTTTGGCGTCTTTTTTTTATTAGGGTTGCCCTTCCTTTTGTCATCCACACTAGTACAGCAGTTTCTGTGGTAGCCTTTCATGTAGGGTCGTGATTTTTTAAAACAAGCATGCATGTATTTCATCGTGCCCCTGTGCTATCAAGTTTGCCATTTTCTTTTGAGTTGTCTGAATCGTTTCTTTTTAAATTTTTGTTTCCGCTCTTTCATCAATTTTCTTGTAGTATATTTCATGTTTTTCAGGCAATTATGCATTTTTGTTATGTTTTTGAGGCTCTTCCCATATCTTGCTCCAGAAGTGTTTTGTTTTTGTCGGGTTTGATGTTCTATTATTGTTTTTTCTCCGTTTACGTTTTTTACACCATTTATCGTTTGTTTGATTTCCATTGATTTCAGCTCTGAGAACAATCTTTTCTCGAGGACTGTCTTGCTTGATCTGCTATCCCTTGTTCCGATGCTTGGTGGTCAGTAGAAATGTCCCATAGATTTTTCCGGAAACAGTAGCCTCTTTCTGTGGCAGTCTATTCTCTTTTGTGGTCTATTTTTTTCTATGGCTTCTCGATTTGTTCTTTCCATTTCTGCTTTCTTGTGATTGGTGTATGTCCTTGGTGTGACTCTGTGAACCGGCTTCCCTGCAGTGATGAGAGCATAAGCTCGAAACGACGTCGTAAATATAATTTGATATTTATTTATAGATATTATATAAATAATATATATATATATATATATATATATATATATATATATATATATATATATAAATATATATATATATACACAGTATAGGTTTTCTAAGCTCATTCTCAAAAAGGGGTATAAAAAGACGATAAGTTGCCCTCCCATATTTAGATGTAACATTAAGACATGTGGTAAACAGTGAGATATTTTGTCTCCTTCTAAAATTTGCTTCTTGTTTTAATTTACAGAACTTTTTAGAGGGCCCGAAAACATAACTTCACTTAATCATATTTACACATTTAAAATATATTTACCCACAAGCCCCACGTCATTCTAAAGAAGTAGCAGGCGTTATCTTTGCTTTTTTTTCAATCCGAAAACTTAATAATTTTCTTTGTTTTCCAATCAAATTGGTAACAATTAGTTCTAATACAAGATAACAGAGAAAAACAAAACACGTCATCCCGTTGTCGTATATAATTATCTTTTGACCTTAATCTTCAAATCGCACATTCTCGTGAGCTCACTTATCATATTTACAAATTATTATTATCATTAAGAGAAAGATTCCGCTATAAATGTGAAAGTTTACTTATTAAGTGCTAGCTTTGAAGCAAAAACAATACGATGTCATCTTTCCCATAAGTGTATATGCGAGTATTATTAGGAAATAATATAAACACATTTCTCCAAGATAATTCGAAGTAATACATTCACATTCAGGTACACACATAGACGTCATATCTATACATCTCTCTCTCTATATATATATTAAGTTACGCATGTGTATATGCTGATATAGATATTATATATACTAGCAAATATATGCTTCCTCCGATCGCATATTTTTGCTAGTTGTTTTATTTAATTGCTAAGTAAAATGTGTTTCATTTTATTTTACAAAAAAATAGTAAATTTTAAATCAATTTTTAAAAATTAAATAATTTGATTCAATAAATGTGTGCTTTAAAACATAATTTTTAATAAGATTAAAAAAACAAACAAACCCAAAACGTTTTAATAAAAAACTCAAAGTAAATATTTCATTTTTGAGCGACTTGTACGATAAATCTCAGAGAATGTATTTTTTACAAGTTATTAATCAAATAACGCGCCCTGTCTTGTGCCCATCACTCTCACTTCTCTCTCTTTCTCTCTATTTCTCTCTCGTTTTTTTTCTCTCTCTTTTTCTCTCTCTCTTTCTCTCTCTCTTTCTTAAAATATAACTTTCTGTGCGTCCGAAATAGAACGTTATAGTTAATAAAGAGAGGTCGGGTAACCAAATGTTGGAGTGGACGCCGGCTGTTCAATCATATTCCATTACAATCTAATTTAATTACGTAACTCAATTATATAGATTTAACAAAATATAATGTCTTTAATTAATTCTTTTTATAATTTTTATTAAGATTATTATTATCAAGGAAAATATTTTAAATACATCTGGAAATCTGAGAAAAAACAATCATGAGTGTATATTTGTGAATATTAATTCATTAGAAGCTTTAACACCACTTAATTATGTAAATTTGAAAGACGCGTGTTGTTTGGAGAAATTTTGGAATGGGTATATAGAATAGCTGATAAGTAGATATTAAAAGAGAGCGATCAAAACTAATAACATAGTTTCGGCTTCAGACGGACGGACACATAATCTCTATTATATATATATATATATATATATATATATATATATATATATATATATATATATATATAAGTAGAATAAAACATTTTAGACCTTATTAATATTTTGTTATCGTGCTCCGAAAAAATTAAGATAAGCGAGATACAAAAACCTTAATAGAGATAAGAATTATTCTAGATCAAATTTTGACTTATATTTTTTAATAAAATTTTAACCGGAATGCGCGCGCATAATCGTCAATAATATGCTTAAGTGGAATAAACTCCTAAATTAAAAAAACTCATCATTATGAACTATGGGATACCTATTCTAGGCATTTTGTGTCAACTTTAACATTTAGAGAGTGTCCCAAAATCCGCACGCTACTACCCCCCCAAAAAAAAGAAATAAAATAATGCTATACATATTGGTTATCAAGTTAATTATGTTTATATATTTATATGTGTATATCTAATTATGTTTATATGTTTATATGGACATTAGGAAACATTGGCTCTGTAAAGAGTGGCATGGAGAACATACGTGAAGAAGAGTTGTGCAATCTTTGAAAATAGTCGCATAGAGCATGAAAGACTGAAGCGTAGATTGTCACGGGTAGGCAGCATAACCTTCATGAATGTACACAGAGCTGGCAGTGTAACACATGTGACCGTATTCTGCTATCAAAGGCTATGCCAGTCATTTGAAGTCACATGCCAGATCAGGGTCACTATCGCCCCCCCCCCATCAAAGGCCAAACATTTTGTCGTGTGTAATAGGTTGGAAAATTTGTAAATCAGCACCAGGTCTTAAAAATCACATGGCAGTACACACAAATCTAATTGCACAAAGCAATCCCATCAATCCAGTCGAAGCTACTTCTTTAATCTGCCAACTACGTTTCCAGCTTTGCAGGTTTTCCGTATACTCTATTATTGACCTTTTATCTTTTAATTATTTTAACTTTTCATTAATTTAAACTATCCTATGTCTTATTTTCTTTAAAATATAATAAACATTATTAGTATTGTATATTTAAAAAAATATTTTTGACTTAATTTCTTAATTTTTCTTAATTTTTCTTATTTTATTGTCATTATTTTATATTAATCCTTTTTCTTCCTGATTTATCCTATATTGTGAATATTTTAAATATTTAATTTGTTATTTGATTTGCTGTTAAGTTGCTGTTTCTAAGGTATTTAACGACCATACCTTTTTAGGGAAAAATATGTGGTTATATGTTTAGAGGTTTTGTCTCCAGTATCGTCTGAATATAAGTGTATTTAATATAGTACTGGAATCTGATGTTTTTAGTAGGGTTTTTATGTGTAGGGTGCTGACAAAGACGCGATTTGGAGTCTTCAGAACAATAAGACTGAATAAAATATTTCCAAATTGTTATGGAAATGATCGGACGCCATATGATTCGTTGGTTTTTAATTTTTTTGTTGATCTCAACTTACCATATATATATATATATATATATATATATATATATATATATATATATATATATATATATATATATTTATATATATATATATCTTTATATATATATATATATATATGTGTGTGTGTTTGTGTGTGTGTGTGTCTGTGTCTGTACGTATGTGTGTGTGTCTGTGTCTGTGCGTATGTGTGTGTATGTGTATTTTATATGTGTTTCTGGCGTTTGAAAATAGCTGAGTGAATCTTAAAGCCTAATTGTAAATGGCGGTCTCAGCAGGAATTCAATTTCATTCACTTCAAAAATATGAATGTCACATTTATTCAAATTTCTCATTAATGAAACGATATTAAACAGGTTAGACAGACCGTCCGATCTTCGTTTATCGCCTAATTCATGGGAAGTTGTTTTTTCTAACATCAAACGTCTACGTAAAAGTCGATGTTATATTGAATTTACTGCTTCGTTACGTGCCAACGTTTTTCTTTGATATGGTTGTTTCTTTAAATATGTGAAAGTGAATCAACTTAGCATATGTTTTTTCACCTGAACTAAGCAGGATGAATAAAGCAATCCGATAACCAGAAGTTGTCTGAATGTTGGACACCGAATATTTTTCCAACCCTAACTCTGAGATTTGTCGACAAAAATAGTGATAATTTCGAGGAAGAATATCATATTTGATAACAACATCAAATATGATATTCTTCAGAAGCATAATTACATATGTGAATTAAGCCATGACAAATGCTATTTAAAACTGAACGTGAGAGACCACAAGGCTTGCAGACTCCGACTCCGATTTCTAGGATTTCAAGAAATTCCGACCCCAAACTCTTAAAATTCCAGAATATTAAAGTTCGGATCCGACTCCTTATTGTTAAGTCTTCCAATAGTCAGCCTGTCTGTTGATTCTTTAGAGAATAAAAGCCCGACTCTGACTTCTTCATCAATTCTCTAACTCTCCCCGACTCTGACTCTGCAACCTTGATGTTAACCAGTTTTTGGTCATTTCTATGTCGAAATCGTACATCGTTTCTATGCAATTTATTTGTGAATTAATCTGAATTTGAAGAAATTTTTGTTTTCTAGCGCTTCAATATGAAATATTATCTCTATTTTGACAGATCCAACTAACACATCCTAAGAATAGTATTGTTAAAATCGTTGTTAGTTGACATTTTAAATTGCCAAAGTTTACACCATCTTTACATTTTGCCACTGAACCTCATTTCGATGGTGTTATGTAAATACAATTCAAAATTCACGGGACGTAGCAAATGTATTCTTATTGGCGATTACCTCTTTTAATAGTCAAAAATCATTTCCGGTCATGGTTAAATTTACGTGTTGTAGCCGAGTAGAAGTGAATTATTCGACAGCACATATCACAAGATTTAGCTGGGGAATATATGAGATTGCCCTCTTGACTTCATAAATCATGAAGAAACAACAGACCCTTTCTCTATATGAACGAAGGCAAATTAAAATGAATGAGGGTTTACATCCGAACACTGACCTCTTCGCCTAATTCGATACCCAGAAAAGAGGAAATAGGAAATCGTGAAACGATTTTCGTTGTATAATTCATCCAATGAGAATTAGATGGTGAATCGACCATCAAGTAGAAAAATGTAAGGTCTCGAACCTGGCAATTTTCGCCAAGAACCGGCGCTACCTGCTCCCGAATGCTTCGACAATTATGGTTTCAAAAAACATCTATGTTAAAATTTAAACTTATATCGATATTTATTATTTCCTATTCTTATAAAAATGTATTTCCTATTCTTATAAAAAATATTTCCTATTATTATAAAAATGTATTTCCTATTCTAAAAAAATAGTATTTAAATGTTTATATCATATTTTTATTCAATCTCTTCTCTTACTAAATGTAAATAAAATTTAATTTTCTTAAATTCCGAACGACTTATTTCCATCGTGTTTCCTTGGATATGGACTCTCTGTAATTCTATCAATTTTTGAAGGATTCTTGATTTGGAAAATGTTTCCAGTCTACACGTGAAGCCGAACCTCGAGTGGGCTGTGCCAATTTTGCTGTAGAGAACGAGGCAGATGTATAGGAGCTAATCTTCACATAAACAGTCAGACTATCTCCTATAATAATCTTTAACAAAAGGATCGCCAAAGAAAAGAAAACAAAACCGGCCTTCTATAAACAAAAAATTATATATTTATTTATTTATTTAAGTGACATCCACCGTTGGGTGTAGGTTACCACAAGTTAAAACAGTAAAGAAAGGAATACTGAAAATACAAGTAAGCCGCCAAAAGTATTTTCTTGGAGCAGTATATCTTCAAGTGAAGATAGCTTTGCTCAGTATCAAGGCGACAGAGACAGGAGAAAATGTCAACGTACTTCTTCGTGGCTGGTTGGAAGCTCTCTATTTTCTCTGCAATTCTATAAAGCACTCTGGATGGAGTTCCTAAAAGATCCAGTCGAAATTAATAGTCCCGGGAGTCTGATTGGTCATCGTGTGACTAAACAAATCCACACGGGTTGCTCTCCGCAAAAAGAAAGACATGCCAATGTTCATGACTGCTTCAGATGCTTCATTAAGCATCTTTCCTTTTTCTAAACGGCGAATCGAAAACAACTTTTTAGTTTCATAAGAACGAAAAAAGGTAAAAAGAATCTTTCCTTTTTCAAAACGGCGAATCGAAAACAACTTTTTAGTTTCATAAGAACGAAAAAAGGTAAAAAGAATCTTTCCTTTTTCAAAACGGCGAATCGAAAACAACTTTTTAGTTTCATAAGAACGAAAAAAGGTAAAAAGCATATTTCCTTTTTCAAAACGGCGAATCGAAAACAACTTTTTAGTTTCATAAGAACGAAAAAAGGTAAAAAAAATCTTTCCCTTTTCAAAACGGCGAATCGAAAACAACTTTTATGCTTGATAAATCAGTTCATCATAGAAAATCACTTGTGCTCGTTTATCAAATAAGAAATGACACTAATAAGTTTATTCATAATATAGGATATAATCTAAAAAATTGATATTGTCTAAAGTAAGTATACGGGAATATTATGTTATTCAGTGATTTTACAAATATCATTGAAGTTTTTACTTATTAGATACATTATTACATATTTATTAATTTTATTTTTAATAAAACTGAATAGCACTTTTATCACTACGGTTGATCAGAAGATGATAACATTCAAGCCGTAGTTTTATCGAGATACAAATTGATTATGATTTTTACTATTAAGCAAAATGTGAGAAATAAAATATCGTCTGGAACAGATCTGAAAGTTAGATGATAGAGTATCTAGCCGCAGCAGCAAAAATAGACGGCCAGATGAAACATGTACTAAGCCTTTGCGAGGCGACGAAATGGAGTGATTTGGTCTGAAATTTACATTTTAGAAAAAGCCCTAAGCTAATAAATAGAAAAAAGCCCGAATCACACTGAATCAATCAATAAATATACAAAACTAGCAGAATATTCTTCCGATGACGGATATTCTGTCAGTTGATAATAAAATTAATTCGTTCAACACTACAATTATGTGAACAATTATTATCGATATAAAGCCAACTTCACACGAATGTGAGACGTATCTTTTGCTCTCGGCAACATTCTGATATTCTTCATAGTAGGACAAATTCCAGTTAATAAGACAAACACATTTTCGTAAGCTTCCACGCGAGACGTACGTTTATTTTTTACTACTAGCTAACAATAATAAAACAAAGAAAAAAGGGAAGACAACTCTGATTCATAATTTACAGTAAATTCGAATGTGGTAATAAGAAGATGAAAGTTATTGGAAAGAAACTCTCTTCATAGAAGTTCCGTTTGATTTTAGGTAGATAGGAAGAAATGCGTGTTCTTGGCAATAGTTAACTATAGACGGGATTTTACTGTGAATGTTGTACAGAACACTACAATGAAACTAACGATAGAGCCAAGAAAGACTAACAAATTCTCTTCTGACAAACCATCTCTAAAGGTATATCTATTTCTTCATCATTGTTTTCTCCCTTAATATTTCGACCTCGTGTGCACACATGCATCAATCTTGGAAAGCGGACCAAACACGTATTTCTACAAAAACGTTGAAGTAGAATATCAACTATTCCTATTTGTCAACGTAACATACATTTACTTGCATCAAGATGAGTCTTTAGTAATATTTTTCTGGCGTCGTGAAGAGTTTCAAGTTTTTCAGCATCAAATACTTTCGGCTAGATTACCAAGCTTGAATTGATGGATGAAAGGCTTTCATCTCATTGGATACGCGCTATAATTAATTCATATATGATGTTTATTTTATTGGTGTGTTACGTTTTGACGGTTTGAATCTTATGCAATCAACCAATGAAAATACTCAATTTCTAATCTCTTTCTATATAACGCAATTAGAAGGAGTCTTCTAGCTTTTTCATGAATCATACACCATTCATATTGTTGTAGTTTTACTATACTTCTACTCCAAACCACGATGATTACATAATTTCATAGTATTATTAATTTTATTCCCCAGATTAGTTTTATCCCTGAGATAAACAAGTTAAATACCAACCACAAAAATAAATAAATAAAAACAATTTTTCGTACGATGTTCCTATTTAGGAATAATCACCAATTATAAATTAAAGCATCTTCAGGGTTGAAAAATCTTTTAGGATATGATTCCCAATGTTATTAAGAATAATCAATTTTCAATAAAACAACTTACAAATGTTAATCTAACAATAGCGAGTTACTATTGATTCAAAAACAGTTTTCACCGCTTAATGCGTCATCGACCCAAAACGCGTGGCTCTCTTTAATTAAACTGTTTTGATGTCTTTCTTGTTTTGTCGAAAAGCCATATAATTAAATTGGCGAGTCATAAACGCGTAAGTACGTAAATACGATTATGGTTAGATTTTAGAGAAAGGTAAGCCTTTGCTATTTTATGAAAAATCGAATACATTGTAGGTCATTTTCAGTGTACCTCTCTTTATTTACTTGACGAAACTCATCTGGAGTAATTTTTGTAGTACCAAATAGTTCAAATTCTACAGAAATACATCCCGGAAATATATCTCTCTTTAAAAATTATCCCCCTTGGACCGTATTAAAATGATTTCACCTCTGAATTGTAGTAGTCAACGTAGAATGCACTCTCTACTCCCCGAAACCCAAAATATATATCAATTCACCCACTTATGAATTTGGAACCGATATTCTTTTCTCCTTCAGGCATGGGCTTGAAGCGTGATTCGACTGGTTCTCTATCTTAGTAAATGGTTTATACAACGCTAACGTGGTTGGCGTCAGATTGCCTTTGTTTATCTTAGTCGTCTTAATACTTCTTTTACTTACTAGTCGCAGCTATAGATTCCCAGACACTTACAAAGTACGTCATATTTATTTATACATTTACACATCTCTCTATTTAAATTTTACCTTCCATTTGATTGTTTTATTTGCTTTGATTGTGTTTAGGACAATTAACGTAGTCTTTCTGTTAGTGACTAAGTTTTTACTTTTCACCCGTACCAGGATACAAAGTTGAACCTACAAATAAGAAACATCGTCCGAAATCGAAAATATACCCGTCTTTTTTAACTATGCAAAAATATGTTTTGGTTAGACACTTGTTGAAGACATTATTTTCAAAATAATAATAAATTCTAATATTTTATGAGAAAATAATCTTGGAATATCGTTTATGACGAAATGGGTTAATATGTAAATTTATACTGAGTTTAAAAACAGTTTGAATCGTTTTAAAATATGTGTTATTAAATACACATTTAAGTAATCGAGAAATGCGAAGAAAATGGGATCGTTTTTTGGAAAAAAAACGTATTACGTACGATATACAAAATTATCGAATATAAAAGTATATTTCCTCGCTGTGCCCTGAAGGTGGCCGAGGCAGCAGTCGGAAAGAGAAATGTTCGCTAAAAGAATTGATTTTCAGCGACAGATCCAACAGGGTCTGGTAAAAAATGGAGTTCTGGATGGAGCAAAGTTGTACTGTGGACGCCGACTCGTAACAGAGTCTGTATGTGTCGTGCAAATGGCCACCCACTCGCAAGAGAGTCTGTCGATCCCGTTGAGGGGTTGACGTGTGAATCCGAATCTGAATCTGAATCAACTCCTCAGTGTCGAAGTTCCTTCAGCGCCGTAAAAGAGTCTGTCCGTTTCGTGCAAATGGCTACCCGCTCGTAAGAGAGTCTCTCTGACTCATAAGAGAGTCTGTCGATGTACTACTCTAAATGGAAAAACTGTAGGTGAAATATCTCACTCGTAAGAAAGTCTGTCGATATATTACTGTAAGTGGAAAAACTGTAGTTGAAATGTCCGACTCGTAAGAGAGTCTGTCTGAATGAGAAATGGCGGCCGCCACTGTTCACACTGTTGGCCCCTGCCAATGTTCACCGTAGAATGGCGGCCGCCACCGTTCACCACTGGACGGGGAATGGCATTTTCAAGTCATAATTAAAATAAAATTTTCGACGCTGTGGCAGACCCCACGAAATAATTTTGTACGCCCCTCCACCTTTGAATCAAAAGAAAATAATCTTATCTCAGTACCATAGATACTGTATTTAAAAATATATATATTGTTATGGTAGTATGTCTCCCTTTACAAGTCATAAATGAAACATAGTTATCGGCGCTGAGGCAGACCAAACGATATAGTTTGGTCTATAATAAATAATAACATAATAGAAATAATAAATAATAACATAATAGAAATAATAAATAATAACATAATAAAAATAATGAATAATAACATAATAGAAATAATAAATAATAAAATAATAAAAATACTAACATAATAACATAATAAAAATAATAAATAATAACATAATAGAAATAATAAATAATAAAATAATAGAAATAATAAATAATAACATAATAAATATAATAAATAACATAATAAAAATAATAAATAATACATAATAAAAATAATAAATAATACATAATAAAAATAATAAATAATACATAATAAAAATTGTCCAACAAATTTCGTAAAAAATAGACTTTCTCGTCCTTTTGCTACACTCTGTAACTAAAAATCAGAATTTTATTTTCAATTTCCTCACTCTTTGAGAACCCTCCCAGACTTTACCTTATACGCAAATGGCGACACTCTCCCAGTTTTTATCTTATTCGCCTGATGCGCCTCTACTGGTGAATACCAACACTCTCCCAGTCTTTACCATATTTTCCTTACGCCCCCTAATGGTGAATGCCAACACTCTCCAAGGCTTCAGCTTATTTTCCTGACATGCCCCTTACGGTGAATGCCGACACTCCCCAAGGCTTTTGCCTGAGGCGTCCCTACCGGTAAATGCCGACACTTTCTTAGGTTTTACAGTAATCGCCTGATGTGCCCTTACCGATAAAAGCTGACACTTCCAGTCGGTTCATTTTCGCCTGATGTTCCCCTACTAGCGAATAAGAACAAGAAATAGAAAAGAGAAGAATACGAAAAAGATGAAGAAAACAAGATGGTAGTTAGTTTATTGTTAATCGCCTGAGGCGCTCCTACAGGGGAATGCGGACGGGGCTGCAGTCCTAGGAGGTGTACCCTCCCAGGCCTGTAGTTTTACCTTTCCAGAGGCAGTTAGTTTATTAAAATCATGCCAAGTACTTGTTTCTTACCCCCACTTCCATATGACGTCATGTCCGGATTAGTTGTAGGAATGACACGAGTATTAAGGTAAAGCCTGGGAGAGTGGCATAATCAAGGACGGTACAAGTATTCCCCAAAATTAGCATCTATTAATTTTGAATTTCCTCTCACCCCCACGCATCCTCACTCTCATGTCATTTCGGGATGAATTGTAAGGAATGACTTGTATTTTTTCAAATTACTACATAATATCATTGTTTCTTTTTCAAATTAGTACATTAATACATTAGAAAATGGAGGAAAAAGCTACCGCTATTAGAGAAAATGGCCCAGTTTACTCTCAAAGGCTAAATATTTTTTTCGAATTCTGATATATTATGCATCTGGAAGCTGGCCAATTCAGAAAATGTATATGTAAGTTATAGTTTAAATAAAATTCTTGTGGGTCAATTGGATTCTAACGGTCGACCTCTTGGTCGTCGTTTTTTATCCGTAACTTTTATCCTACCGAGGCAGAGAACAGAATCTATAAGAAAATAGGTCACTTTAACGGTGTGTTTTGTTTGGCAAAGCGCACATGCGCACAACGTACATATGACTGATACTGTTCTCAGTAACCCCCGAAAATTTCTGTGTCGCAATCAACGTTTTTATAAATTAAATGCGTGCATCCATGTACTTTCACACGCTAACTTTTACCCTAACACTAGTTCTAACCCCCACCCTGACCCTAACGAAAGGATCAATGTTAGTGTGGATCCTAATCTGTGAAAGCACCCTTTTTTAAATAGAATTTTAAAAAGATTTTGTTTATTTTATGCTGTTTCCTTTTTGATTTCAATAAATATTTGATTAACAGTAAATAAAAAAAATAATTGGATCTGCAACTATTAACGTTACGTTGAGACAAGATATACTGACACATACAAATTGGTCATACAATTTTATTAAAGAGATTACGATGGAAATTATTATAGAGTGATTTTAAGTAATTTAAATTTTACATATATATTGCAAGATTAAGTAAAAAAGTAGAGCGTATTGAGTTCCATTGTGGGATTGGGTCTCAGAAACGAACATTGTCAGTGTCAAGGTGCCGACAGCCTTTTCCATGGAATAAGGGCCCATCTCAGTATTGATGAGGCCATCCCGGGACAAACCGCTGACATCAAGAGAAAATATTAGTTTAACTGTCTGTTCGATATAATAGTGGGTGTTAAAGAATTGGGACCTTCCCAAAGCATGATTTTAAAATTTTCTTAAATAAACATTATTGAAAATGGCTAATGGTGGTGAATATCAAAGGTCATGTTTGCCTCCTCCATCATTCGCAAAACCGCTTTTACTACCTCTTGAGTTCTAATAACGGATAAAACTCGGGGTGCATTAGGAAAATTGTATGGGTTCTTTATTGATTTACCATTAATCTCGGTGAAAGCTAACATTTTTTAAGATATGCATGGTGGTGTCCATTAGCTCGGGTAATGGTTTTTGATGAGATGCGGCAAATGTCTTCGCCGTGAAAAGTTGGCGTTTCTTCCTCTTATTGGGTGTGGATTTGTGAGAGCGCTGGCTGGACTTGTTATTTGCTCGACATTGCTTGTACAACCTCTACGTATTTTTATCGCCCTGGATCTTTAGCCATTTTGTATTCTTCTTCTTCGAGTCTCATTTGCTCCAGGGCGAGCCTTCTTGGTTTTCTTTTCGGATACTAATGTCCATCTTCCCTCCTTTTCAGCTTCAGCATTGAGGTCGGGGAACTCTGTTGTGTTGTCTTCGTCTTTCTGCTCTTCCTCTGCGTGGGTTTTCAATTCCCCCCAACCTTGGGACCCAGGTGGCCCCCTACTCTATTTTGGAGGGTTACTGGAACTGTGGCTTTGCGTTCTATGCATTCTGTTGTAAGGTGTCCAATGGCATTACAGTTCAAGCAAGATGGCCGTCGCTCAGCAACAATAATTGGCAGCTTGTCCTTACCAACTTCTAAATAGTATGGTATTTCACTGAACGCTTTGGGATTTAACATTTAATCAAAGTGTCAAACTGACAGGTAGTTATCGCTGCTTACAGTCATCATGTCACCGTACTTATTTAAGAAGGCAGCAATGTGCTCACCTTCTATGTGTAATGGTACATGGAATACTGATACCGCCGTTCTCCTTCTTCCCCGGTGTTCAATCCTTAAAATATATTCAGCTGTTATGATCTTTCCCAAGCCAACACAAGACATTTCTCATCTGACGTAAAAAGAGTCTTCCAAGTATTATATCCCTTACATTTTATTATCTTGAGTGGTCTATGTCCGACTAATGTACCCATTTTTGTAATAATATCCACTGTTGCTCTGATTGTTTTCTTTATATTTCTGTCAACGACAAATACTTTTAGTGTTTTTGTTTCAATATCCTCCAATTTTGGTAAGTCAAGTATTAGTGCGGTGTCTGTGATTAACTCCGTGTAACCTTCCATTTTTTTTCGGAACTCGTCCATGTTAATTTCTACATCCAACCACACAGACCGCGAGTCGGTTGAGGTGTGGAAATAACTGACTCCTTTCTGTTATCGTCTTTCATTGTTTCAGGGGAGGGACACAAGGCCAAGTGTTGCTATGGCAAAGACAGAAAAGAAACGGCAGAAACAAAACAAAACCGGAGAAAAGAAAAGTAAAAAAAAACAAAACACTATAGTTCGGAAAAAAACCCAACAATAATTCAACTCTAAAAAAGAGAGAAGTATTAAAAAAGAGTAAAAACTATTATTGTTACAATGTTATTGTTATCTTTATTGATAACAATAACAAACCAGAGCGCAAAATAGTAATGAGACAAAATAAAGACTGGAGTTCAATCCAATTGATATTTATTTATATGTAAAAAATGTAAAAAAATAACATACTAAATCTGGCACGAGTCCGAAAAAAGGTGGCGGGGAAAAGGTTCGGTCAATTACTAACTTTTACTAACTAATCTGTAAAAAAAAAAATAATACAGGCGGTCGTGTCTATTAAGTGGATGAGGCCTTCGGGAGGGGGATATGATACCCAACGGAGCAAGGTTGGGCGAGGCCATTCTTAGTTGAGGGAAGAGACGTAGTGCAAAAACCTATATCTAAGTTCTGCCTTTTCTCATTTGCGCGGCTGATCTGATCTGACTGATCTGCGATCGGTGGCGGTGTGCCATCGCCTGTGCCGCCGTCGCCATTGGACAAACTGTTACGATGCCGAAGTAACTTCAACACTAAGGAGTTCTTTCAGAGTCATGAGTCAACCCCTCAACGAGACGGCGTCAGTTGTACACCTTTGCTCCATCCAGAGACTCTTTTTTTTTACTAGACCCTGTTGGGTGTGTCGTGGAGGAGCAATTCTTTAGCAAGACAATTCCTTTTTCCGACTACTGCCTCGGTCCCCTTCAGGGTACATCCGGGTTGTATTATATTCTAAACTCTTTTCACATTGCTGAAGGAAATCTCTTCAAATCTTAGTTAGCTAGTTACATTTATGACCATCATTTACCAAAATACCACAATCATATTACATTCATGTACCATACACCAAAAGAACTTATACCATGACTATCCTACTTTAAACTCATATATAACTCATATACAATGGGAAGTTTTGGGCGATAACATTTTATGTACAAAAATAAGAGGAAGTATATGTACAGTGAAAAAAAACGTGTTAGTAAAAAAAATTACTATTCGAAAGCGAAAAGAAAGTTGATGTAGGCCCCAACGCTTAATTAATGAGCACCTTCTTCGAAAATGTCGAAGAATGACCTGCATCTCTGGTAAATCAAGCTATCTGTCACCTAATTGGGGATGGCGGGGGCATTATCAAAATTAAATTGGGGAAAATAGGACAAAAATTAAACGGGGCCCTAATGAAAATCATTCATACACTAGCTAAGTTACGAACTTACATAACTATAACGGGTAACTTTAGCTAGTCTTTAAAGTGGTCAATGATCGTTTCTGAAACTCAATATTCTTTGCCTAAAACACGTCCAAATACCACTCAATGCCAACTGCAATCACTCGACAAACGCGGGATATTCTCTCCCATCTTTCACCCAATTCTGCCAGCGGGAGTTTCACCTTCTCAATCCTAATGCGAATCTTCAGGCAATATTTGAAAATTCGAATAAGGCTGAGAGAAGTAAAGGTCTGCCCGTCGTAGACCACTTTCAAACGTGTCGACCATATAACGCCTCTCGCAATCGCTAGTAAGCTTAAGAACACAAAATGTCTTTCCTATCTGTTGTCGGAGCCCAATTGCTACAAACATTAATTCGTTCTAAATCGAAAGACGTTACATTCAGAATATGTCTATCCGTAAAAGAAAACTTCTTAAAAAATAAAATTCTGATGCTTCACCAACTGCCAACTGCCAACTGCCTCTTTCTCTCTGCACTTCACTCTGCTCACTGAGCAACAAAACTCTTCAATCGAAAAGGTACAGTTCTTATACTAATCAATTCACCCTCTATGCAAATTGACTACGAACTAGAGCCATCTAGCGGTTAGAGACTCTAAACAGCCAATTTACAAAGGGGGATAACTTAATTGGCGACTAAACCACACGCCCCCTTCGTCTTCAGGATCAATAATTGGTTTCATAATCTGCCATCCACGTCGGCCGTCTTCGTTCACGTTGCGAACTTCGTACGGATTCTTCTTGGGGGACTTGAACAACCTCTTCGTCTGATGGTAAGGACATTCTTCGTATATCTAATATGTGACGAGGCACTTCGTTAACTAACACGTTTTTTCAGATAGTACATCAGTTGCTGTTCCTCTTCCTTAGGCGGTTGCATATCTGACGTCGGGCGGTTTCACCCACACCTCACCCACAGTGATTTTCGCTGTCCTCTGTTCCACTCTCTCCGTCATTTCCAGTGGATGTTGCGATTCATACGTGAAGACAGATCGATGTGGCACTGACGTTCTGTCTTGGCTAGCTTTCGGTGCCATGTTATACCAAAAGACAGCTTCTTGGGGCGAAATTTGGCTTCTTGCTGCCAAATCTTTTATAGTTCGATGGTATTTCTCTATGATTCCATTGCCGCTTGGGCGGTCCACTGATCTAAAATATTGCCTATCACCCCACTTTTCACATAGCTCTCTAAAGACATCCGAGCGGAAGGACATCCTGTTGTCCATTAGGACCTCTTCTACTGGCCCCCTCGCCATAAACGCCTCAACAACTCTCTTTATCTCTTCTGCTGTTTTTGTTCTTATTTTTCGCCGTATTGCTACTCTCCCAGGCCCACAGTGAATCATAGTTAAATACAGGTCATGGCTGTAATGCGTGATATCAATGGCCGGTCGCCTCCAATTGTCTGTTACATGCAGCTCTCCTTTTTAATGTCTGAATGGCGCAGGGTCAATAGACTGAGATTCTCAACCGTGTTTTACTATATCATGAACATCTTCCATTGTGCTGTTTGCATTCACTTTTCTTGCCAGATATAACGTCCTTTCCTTACCAAAATGATGCATATTATACAAGTGCTTTATTTCATCTACTATACAGCACACTGGAGCCACATCTTTCTTATATCGTAGCAAAGCCTTCTTCAATCAGGTCAGCACGTCTGTCTTGTTTTTCTGTAATGGAGCCAATGTGACGGTTACTTTCAGTTTGAATTCTCTGATCAAGTCTCCAAGTGCTCCGAGTCGACGCTTGATAAGCATCTCAACTTCTCCTTTGGTCCTGATACGTTTATCTGCTGACAGTTCTGACTGAATCCACGATACCACTGTTGTCTAGTCCGTTCTAATGTCCACTACTTGTAGCCCCCATTTCAGAGCCAGGTTGATGTTCTTCATTATGGCTTCGAACTCCGCAACATTGATGTGGGCGGTATCATTCTTCTTTCGTTGCCAGGCAGTATCTTCAACAGTTACACCTTCTATTTCCAACAATGCTCCTAATGCAAGGCTGCTAGCGTCGCTCCATATAACCCCTTCCGGGCTCCTTTTTACATGCCATTCTCCCTTTACAGGGTCTACATTTTTACTTCCTTTGGTTCAATTTCATTATCTCATCGGACCACACTGGTCTGTCCTTTAATAAAGCTGCATGCAGTCCGCAGCAATCCGACTATGGGATAATGACCAACCAACTTCCCGCATACCGAGAAAAGTTCTTGCTTGGTTAGGCCGTCCGTGACTTCAGGGATTTCGTCCCCTCTTCCAAACATCAACATTCCTGCCTTATTCCGCTGTAATTTTAATCCAAGAGCTATTCCATTTTCTAACGATTCCGATGGCTTAGCTATCAGTTCATATGTTTCGACATGGTCCTTCACCTTTTCTGCAGCCACCTCTGTCTCGTCAACCAGTACATAATCGATATAAGAACAGCTGGCTCTTTTCACTGCATCGTCTTTAGACAACACGGTCTTAAGCATTGCCGTCATAATTTTCGGCGCAGAATTCAGTCCTCATCCTCAATCTGACATGACCTGGGTTTTGTCGGCTGGATGGCATTACTACTGCTCGAGCTTCTTGATATTCTAGTTTCATACTGCTTGTCGAACTTCACCTCACACTTAGCAATTGTAGCTCCTCCCAGTCGGTCGATAACATCCAGACCCAGTATCACATCAATTCCCCCAACGAGCGTATCCAGCACAAGTCGTAGCGGTATATTTCTTACTATAATCTCGGGATCAGTCAGTCCACAACACTTCACCTCTCTGTCATCTACTGCTCTAATATTGCTGGCTCCATTCCAAAAGTTGGCGACACTTGTCGTGACAAGTGTAGTTGTACAGCCGGTATCAACACAGGCTCTCGCTCTTTCTCCGTTGACAGTAACAACTATCTGTGGCAGTAAACTCCCACACGCCTTTTCAGAAGTAAAGGGGCGACTACTGGCGCAATAGCACCCCTTTACTCGTTTCTCTGAAGTGAAGGGAAATTCCTACAACACGGTCTTAAGCACTGCCGTCATAATTCCCGGCGCAGAATTCAGTCCTCATCCTCAATCTGACATGGCCTGAGTTTTGTCGGCTGGATGGCATTACTACTCGCCACACCAGAAACAGATAACACCCGGCCTTGATTTACTACAGTCTCTCATCTGGTGGGACCCCTGACATCTAAAGCATTTTTCAATAAATTTACGTCTCCTCACTATCTGCTCTTCTTCACCAGGCTTGTTTGCGGTAGAGGTTGTAATTGCTCCCAGTTCACGAGGACGTTTCGACAGCACCCTGGCATGCCTCAAAATGTCTTATACCTCCATGGTTTCTATGTCAGTAATCGTTGTTGTTGCATTGAGATGCGCCCAGGGAAACCACATACGAGTGCCATTTAAACTTCCTCCTGTGGTTTCGGCCAATCCTGCTAGTCGCCTTATTTTTTCCGCATATACGTCCACCGATTCTCCGGTCCAGGTACTGTTCTGAGCTTGTTATAAGCCTCAAAAGCACTCTCCGCAAATGCTGTCTTCAATTTTGTTTCAATCCTGTCGGCATCTGCCTGGTTCGTTACTTCCATTTCAAAATAGACTGCAAGCGGATTCCCCTCCAAATACATTGGGATCAATGTCGCTACGTCATCAATCTTTTGCAGTTTTGCAACAATCTTCAGCTTATTAAGCCATGGGACCACATCGTCTTCTCCTTTAAACGGCAACAAAATGTAACTGCTTAATTTCACTCGTTCTCCCATTTTCTCCGAAATAGCTTCTGGTCTATACGTAAAAGAAAACTTCTTAAAAAATAAAATTCTGATACTCCACCAACTTCCAACTTCCAACTACCAACTACACCTCTTTCTCTCTGCACTTCACTCTGCTCACTGAGCAACTACACTCTTCAATCCAAAAGGTACAGTTTTTATACTGATTAATTCACCCCTATGCAAATTGACTACCACCCAGAGCTATCCAGCGGTTAGAGACTCTAAACAGCCAATTTGCAAAGAGGGAATAACTCAGTTAGCGACTAAACCACACAGAATGCGGACCATGAGACCTGCAAGAAACTTGATCAGCGGCACAACCTTGCGGCAATAAAAATAGGCGTGACTCAAAGTCTAGTCTTCATCACCGCATCGGACGCAAGTAAGAGAGTTTGTAAAGACAGCTGCATGAAGTCTCTTGCCGACTCTGAGAGCATGTTTTATCATCAGCCAGGCCAGATATGTCTCGTCGTTATCGAAATATCCTAACCCAGGCGACTACGGCCAGATTGAGCGTAGCTTCCCCCTCGTTAAACCGAGCCCCTCAATCCTATCATCTTGAACAGATCCCCTCACTATAACCAGATATAATGCCTTTCGGGACAACATACGGGTGTCAGAGAGGCTTTCTTTCACCAGTAAAAGGAACTTCAAGGCACGTCGACACTCACGATAAAGAAGCACTCGCCTCGGGGCAACTTTTGTGTGCTTTTCCCTAATCAAAGTGCACACTTTTCAAAGCCGGAAAGGCTTTCTTAGTGTCTTTCTTTCCAGAAGCCACCGTTTCCCTCACATTGTGTACACATTCGATCCAGGTAATATAGCCGTAGCGTATGTTGACGACTCTCAACGCTCGGCATATCCAGACCACCCTCAGAAGGATGCAGATAACAGATCTGCCGACGAATCTTAGGGGCCCGGCCAAGCCATACACGCTTGAAGGGCCCGCTACAATTCAAGCAGCGTATCCGACGGGAGTTAAAGCACAGATAGACGATATAGGATATGATGATAGATGTGATAAACACACACTTCCGCGCTCTCTTTAAACGAAACATGTCTACGGGTCCACAGATCAGCTGTGACCCGAATCGCTTTCAGTACTTCTAATCAATGTTTCTCCAGTTGAAAATCCGGACCAAACCAGACGCCGTATTGCTTGCAACGCCAGCCAGTCTAGCTAATAGGTCTCTGAAGGGATACACCCATCCAGGCACCAATGTGCAAGCCTACGGACTTGTCGCAGTTAATTTTGTCCTCCGTAAACGTTTCATACATTCTGATTTCTCTGTCGACGACACAAATTTCGGCACTGCTCGTTACAAGCACAGTCAAGTTGTCGGCAAAAGCGGAGTGCTTGAACGTGGTGCAAGCACATGCCAAAGTAATCCCATTTAAGATCGTATTTACCCTTAGCCTATGAAGGAAGGTCTCCAACACAAGCACATAGAGCGGTGAGAGTGGACACCCGTGACTAATACATCTGGATAATCTGAAGGGCTCAGACCTCAGAAAATTCACCTCCACCAGCACACCGGGGTTCGCATACAAGAGGCGAATCTAAGAGATAAATTACGGGCCAAAACCGGCCGAAGACAAAACAGCCTCTCAGTAACGATGGTCCACCCTATCGACAGCTTTTGACTGATCTAAATTTATCAGCGCGGCTTCTGTGTCGACTTCATCTATCGAGTGCAAATCATCCTGAATGATCCGACCCTTTACAACAAAAGCCAAAACCAGCTGCAGTCGATTGGCTAAGATTGGCCAACATCTTTAACTCAGCATTTTGTATTGTTAAGGGGCGAAAATTATCCAACCCATCCTCATTATTTTTGCTTTTGCGTAACAACTTCACTATGCCCATGATTAAGTACTGGGGAATAGTCCCATTCCTAAACCACGAGTTAAATAAAACTGTCAGCAAGGGAACGAAAATGTGCGACATCCTCAAATACACCTCTTAGGGCAAACCAATTATCCAAGGAAACTTGTTAAAGTCGACCCGCTTTAAGACTTTCTGAATTTCTTCTTCTGTTATGCAACCTTCGCACCTAGCTGATTCGGTCGCTCCGAGACGAGAAAAGTTAGCTAAATAGGGGTCGAATTGTGCTAAGGACAGACCGGGTTCCCTGGTAAAAACGATCCTGGAAATGAGAACGAAACGCCTCCAGAATACCTTCGTTTGTGGTCACGAGCCGCCCATCCCGCAATGAAACACGTGCGATATTCCGAGAATCAGCTTGTCTACATTCCTCTGCACGCAATTCAGCGGCCATACTAGTTGCTTCTTGAGGCATTCTCTTTAACCTAGCCCTAATCACTAAAGCTTGGTGCTCTTTCATAGCCACATACGCCAGCGTTGCCTTTACTATAGCAACGTCAGTACTATACCCCGCCTCCACCTCCCGATCTAATCTAGAATCTAGTTCCACTTTAGCTTCCCTAGTTGTTAGATTGAGTCGTCGGCTAAAATCAACAGTAAAATACCTAATTACATTCTTAAAATTGACTTACTTCCTATTCCCAATTACAGCCCCCGTCAATTCCCGCTGCAAGATTAGTAATAGCTGTTCCTAGTAGCCTTTAACATCGAACAACGAAGTGTTGAGCTTCCAGTACCCAGCTAATATAGGCCTAGGTCTATCTACGTTTACTCAAACCTAACACAATATAGTTTACTCGGATCATAGGATTCGAGTAAACTATATTGTGAAAACTTGGACATGCTAATAATTCTACGTCGACTCTCCTAATTAAGAACCGTACACTATAACTCGAAATTTATACCGAACCGGAGCCGCGCCTAACTGTCCAAGTCTATCACAGGGCTTTTCATTCCGGAATTTATCGATGATATCAAACTTATCGAGGTCTTGAAATGCCTTAGCATCCCGATCATTGTTAGATCCCCTAGCCCGATTACGATCTATATCGGGATCCAGGACCGCGTTCCATTCTCCCGCCAAGATAACCGTACGAACTTCCCGATCTGTCGAAATAAAGGAGCAAGCTTAGAATGGTTATTGGGCGCATGAACCCCAATGAGTCGAAATGCCTTATCTTTTATGGTAACATCCAGAGTGCACAGCATTCCTTCCGAATCCATGAAACAAGGGTCACACGACGCATCTAAAGACCTATTTACTAGCCAGGAAACACCACTTGAGCGAGAATCGAAGTACGCTTAGTAGACGTGAAACCCCATAGCCATCGCACCCAAATAGTCACCTGGAATTAAGTGGGTTTCCTGAATACAACATATATTCACTCCAAGGTGCTGAAGGTCTGTAGCAACTCGAAATTTACGAGAGTCGTTCAAACATTTATGCTTAGAGAGCCCTTAAGATATCTTAGAGTTGGGTTCCAGAAACGAACATCGATGAGGTCAAGATGCCGACGGTTCTACCAAAAGACTGTGTGCGCATCTGAATGCTGCTTTGCCTATCATGGGAGATTCCGCCAACATCCAAGGGGTACGTTAGTTTGGCTATTCTATAAAGGGAAAGGTGCAACTGAAGACGGGACCCTCCCAACACAATCTTTCCTTAAATATTTTAACATTTCATTTTTTTAAATAGCCATGGGTTGTGTTAAATGAAAATTATCGTTGGCCTCCCTTAGCATTTGCCAGACTCCCTTTGCTTCTTCGGGTTTCCTGATAACTGTCAGGACTCTGACAGCGTTAGGGAGGTGAAGGGGATCTTCAACCGACTTGTTACCCGCCTCCCTAAAAGCGAGTAGTTTTTTCAGATCAGCCACATTTTAGTTTGTAACAGTACTTTCTTGTACCTCATTCACTACACATATAATTCCTGGTAGAAAAGCAGTTTTCTTCTTCTTTTTTTCCCACGACGGGCTTCTTTGCCTTTTTTGAGACAGATGGGGAGGTAGAGGTAGCATGTCTTTTTTCATTGAGAAGAAGTCGTGTTTTTATTTGGCAGAAAGGAAGAGGCGGGAGCGAGTTGTTTTGCAGGGGTTGCAGGGGGAGTGCTTTT
This sequence comes from Sepiola atlantica, assembly GCA_963556195.1. Lineage (NCBI taxonomy): Eukaryota > Metazoa > Mollusca > Cephalopoda > Sepiida > Sepiolidae > Sepiola > Sepiola atlantica. Next base: position 63,484,369 of record OY744531.1, read on the forward strand.
GGGGGTGTTTTGTGGGGTAATTAAAGGGGAAGGCTTGAGAGAGGAGACGGCTTTGTTTTTCTTAACTGGGCTAAGAGGTATTAACTTGTATTTCCTCTCTTTCAAGGGGGCGGTGATCAGTGGGGCATAGCTTTCGAGGGAGGAGTTGGTTTTGTTAGTGTGGGAGTAGAATACTTTTTTAAATAGAGGATGGCTGAGGGCTTGCTTTTGGAGATGTGGATTTGAGCGGGCTTGATTCTTGAGGGTTTTTTTTTTACTTACTGCGACTTTCTCTTTGACCAACTTTTTTTTTAGTTCTACATATGTATATTTTCCAGGATCTTTGGTTAACATCTCTTTCTCTTTCATCTCGTCCAAGGATACACGACCAGGCGTTTTCTTTCCCGGCACCAATATACATTCATTTCTTTCTTTGCTCAAATCAGGGAGTACCGGGTAATCGTCGTCAGATGTTTCCGATATGGGGAATTTTATTGGGGTCCCAACTCTTTGAGTCAAAGGTACACCAAGATATTGGCCCACCCTTGTCTTCGTAACGGGTGGCAATCAAATGTGAGATGCCCTATTTCTTCGCATGCCTTACAAACAGGCCTTCTTCCGGCCACAATTATTGGTAGTTTCTCATCTCCAATTTGGATGTAGTAAGGGATGTTATCGAACGTTGTCTTATCTAAGAGAATGTAAAAATTCCAAATCCCTGGGTATTTGTCCCAGGTTACGGACGTTTTGTCCCCATATTTAAGTAAAAAAGCGCCTAAAATGTTCTCTGTCTACATATACTCTATTCGAAGTATGTAGTCCTTCGTTATAATTTAAGTCTGCGATAATTTCAGACAGGTGTCTTCGTTTTGGAATAAAGTGTTCCATGTATTGAAGCCTTTACAACGAATAATGCGTTGTGGCCTATATCCAGCTGTCGCCAATAGCTTACGTATCAGGTCTGCAGAAGCTCTTATGTTTTTTAAATCTTCTTATCGACGCCAAACATGATAATGCTTCGTTTTTTAATAACTTCTAGTTTTGGTATGCCCACGAGTAATCCATTATCAGTAACGAGATGTTCGCATTGTTTTGCCTTTTCGATCAACTCAGCAACATTAATAATAATTTTAGGGGGGGGGGGGGTTACTCCATTTTAGATCCGTTGGGGGTGCAACCTCAGCTGTCCCTTTCTTCTGCTCGTCGATAATAGTCCAGGCAATATAGCACATTTTAGGGCCCAACTTGGAACAAATTGCAACAGAATTTTTTTCACCACCAGGCATTCCCATGAGGTGTCTAGAACATCATACTAAAAGTCCTAAGAAATCAACGTTGAGGAAATATGTCTAATTTGCATAAATCCAAGATGGCCGCCAATTTTCGATAATTTGCCATATCTCCGCATTTAGATGTCATAATTGAGTGATTTGAAGTGCTAAAATGGTGTTTTTGAACACAAGGATTTACGTGGAGTAGGTTACATTTTTATTGGATAAAGAATTTATAGCCAAAAATCCAATATGCTGGAAAGAATGTCTATTTTTAGAATGTATTTGCTCAACATTTTATTTTTTCGGTACATTTTTTAACCTAGGGCCTACTGAAATGTAGGAAAACACAATTGTAGCCATAGATAAGTTTGTTATCATACTCATGAACAACAGTAAGCCTGTGTTTCAACAACAGATCATCAATATTAATTTCAAGAGTGTCAATTCCAGTTGTGCCACTTTGCGGTATGCGGCTTAAGCATCGTCGTCTACATCATCTGACAAATCTGGCACCTGTGAGTTAGAGCAACTTGTACCACGACATTTTCTACACACGGCAGTGCAATGGAGACCATATTTTTGGCATGTGCACCTCCTTGTTTTGCAGTTTTTCTTGCAGCTACAACAGATGATGTCTAAAGAGTGCTTAGTAGGAATGTTTTTCCCTGTCCTAAAGTTGCTACTGCACTGCTGGTGATACATTGCATCCGCTGCGTGTAGGTCATTCACCGATGCTATTCTGCCTAATACTGTTGCAGACCATTCGTCATTTCTAGAATGACAAACCTGAAGGATACTCTTCTGAAAGTCTTCTGTCCTAACTGGGAAAACACCCAGTTCTCTTTGCTTCCTACCAGTTTTAGCTGACTGTCCACACAACAAGCAGTGTTCTTGAAAATTGAAGTGTAGTTCAGAACGGAGCTCACAGCGGGGTTTTGGTGGTTGTTGCTGCCTTGCTAGGTCACGTGCAATGTTTTCTGCTTTGCAATAGTTGCGGCGACATTCTACGTGTAGTGTCTCTCCTGGATTCACTACCAAATCGCTACCACGTTGACTACTTGCACGATTCACGCCATCGCTGCCTTTTGTTCGAAGAACAACTGTCGCCTTTCCGTCAGAGATTGATTCATTACAGATGCGACACTTCTCCATTGTCAATGTTTGCTGAATCTCAGATTAATTACCCTGGAATAGAAACAAAAATAATATATAAAGTTATAAAATAAATAGTTAAATATAAAAAGTTATAATATAAAGTTAGTCAAGAGTTAGTAAGTTATAATAAAGTTATAATATAAAGTTAGTCAAGAGTTAGTCACATGAGGCAGCAAAACAGTCACATTTCAGTTTGCCTATGTTTCGGATACCACGCATATGAACATTGTTCAATATATTTTGGCCATATTGGATTTTTGGCTATAAATTCTTTATCCAATAAAAATGTAACCTATTCCACGTAAATCCTTGTGTTCAAAAACACCATTTTAGCACTTCAAATCACTCAATTATGACATCTAAATGCGGAGATGTGGCAAATTATCGAAAATTGGCGGCCATCTTGGATTTATGCAAATTAGACATATTTCTTCAACGTTGATTTCTTAGGACTTTTAGTATGATGTTCTAGACACCTCATGGGAATGCCTGGTGGTGAAAAAAATTCTGTTGCAATTTGTTCCAAGTCGAACCTTATTTTGCCTGGACTATAATCTCCATGACTTTAGTAGGCATCGGGCTTCTTATAGCCGTCGCCATAAGTTATCAAAAAATTGAAAACAGAAAAAAAAACGAAAAAAAAAACGTAGTAACAAATATAACTCTAAAATGTCCAGCAACAACAACAATAACAACAACAACAATAACAGCAATAAATGTAATAATGACAACAACAACAACAACAGATAACAATCTAAAGTGGTAATAAAGTAACAAAATAACAATAATTAATACAATATAGGGTTGACTTCTGAAGGGAAACGAATTACGAGAAGTCCAAATACTTCCAGTATGTTATTAGGAATGAACAAGTCCAACTGTTCGTCAACTAGGTACGGCAGCATAACAATAATAAAAAAATAAGAAACGAAAAACAAAAAGTTCTTAAACTAAGGGATCGTTCAGCATGCAGTAGTGTCCTGCTCATTCAGGTATCAGATACGTATGTATGGATATGTGCATATATGCATTTCATGGTTCTTGTGTTGGAAGATGTTAATGATAAAATCAATTACCTACGCATACAAAGAAGAGTTTGCCACTAAAAGATGAGGGCTCTCAACACCCTTTACAATTACTGCACTATCTTCTACTCGGAGTCAATCTCTAGTTCTTCACTGTTCGTGGGCAGGTTTTGTTATGATGCTCGTTCCTTCTCAACTTTCTCTCGGTAGGTTGGTCATCCACCTGGATTTCCGCCAAGGGCAGCGATTCTTGCACTCGCTCGTGAACTGGCCACAATACACTCAAAGGTAACCCTTCTTCGCCAATGCATTCGGTTGTAAGTGTACTTGCATTGTCCAACCGCTCTCTACGTCCCTTCAACACCCGCTTTGCTGCAAAGGCTAACCTGATCATGACAGAAACTCCCACTACCACTGGGAAGCTATTATAGTTCCTGTGTCCAAATTCCACCCTGAATCCTCATTCTCCACTGGTCTAAATTGAGATTTCAGTTTCTCAAAACTATTTTTTCTACCGGTTTTAATAATTCCGGCATCTTCTACAAAGTGACCTTAGGAAATTCAATTACCATGGGCTCCCACAATGCAGTCCATCCACTCCCATTAGTTGCGATCAGCTCCAAGAAAGAGTTCCTGTTCTCAAACCTTTCCTCCGCCTGATAATAAGGGGGAGAGTAATTGATGCCCCAAAGGCGGAACACACCATGGGCTACTCTATAACGGACAACAGATGGTGGGTGGTTATGGCTTGAGTGGCCTTTCCCTTCACAAACCTTAGATAACTCAACCCCTTCCTGGGTGTCTACGGCCCAGATCCCATCGTTTATACTAACCGCAGCAGGTAACACAACATTTGTCAAGACCTCTACCAGACAATTCTGCATAATCCCTCTTTTATCTTTTTTGAACAATTTTAACACGCACACCTCATGACCGCTGGTCACGTAAATCAGACTTACGGATAAACACGTCCCTAGGGCATCCGTTTCACATTTACTCGCTTCCTCATTTGTCAACAACATGAATTTTGTTCTAGCTACATTTAAGGCAATGAACAGTGTCTCTACCCTATATCTAGCGATAGCTCCGAGTCCTTAGTCGGCTCGGGGGTATACATTGGCAGAGTAATTGCCCTGTATATTTCGAAAGTACAATCTCTGTCCAATAACGGAATTGATAATAATACTAGTAGCTTCCCACCTTCTAATAACGTAGCACATCCCAACACCTTATAATACTTCCATAACTGCACTATTGGGTCGACCGGTAATCTCAAATGATGGGGTAATTCGGTCTGTATTTGTAACAACACCTCTCTCAATCACCCTGGGGCTACTATACTCGGCACCAGGTGTCCAAGCGACAACACATCCAACTGCGCTTGTACATGTTCCAACGGTGTCTTCAACGACCGTCCCGTCCGGTGCATCCTATTCGTCAGAGTCAACGGCCGAAAATACTGTTGTACGAAAGCGTCCAGTTCCCGCACTTCTGCCGTCACAGCGTCGGTTATATTGGATACTTCTTCTACCCGGGAGAACAGCCACCTTATGCTCTCCCTGTTTTCGGCTAGCTCTAACCTCGTGGTGTTTAATATCGAGACTCCTCTGCTCGCTGCCTGCGCCAGTGTCTTTTGATTCTTTTCTAAATGATCTAATTTTCTCTGGATTATACTCATAACACCCTCAGATACTGTTCCAAACAATACACTGAGAGCTTTTCCTACTATGGGTAAAAGTGTTTTCTTTGGTCGTTCTTGCAATAACTCTACCCCCTTTAGGTATAAGGTCATGTCTCTCCTTTTGTTTGTCATTTTTTTCGTGTCTTCCTACATACTGTATAACAACCGGGCATATTCATGATTGTGTGAACATTTACCGATCATCTGTCCCTCAACAATCACTAACCTCGTGACTTTGCCGTCCAATCGTTCCAGTAGCAACTTGCATGGTTGCGAATCGATCACTAACGTGCCCAACCATTTCGATTTTGTGATAATTACTTCACTCGTCTTCTTAAATATGGTATTTCAACAACAATTCCAGACACCTGTTACTGCGAGCATTGACAGCACCAGCATCAGTCGCTTCCCGTCAATATCTGTAAGGAGACAGAGAGGAATCGATCTTAGTTACCTGCCTCCCTCTATTTTCAGCTATCGGTTCATCACTTACGTGACGTCCGAGACGATGTCTGCGCCACCGCAGTCATCACCACATGCACGCGGGGGCCCTCCATGCACCTGATGGAGCCAACGGATGCAACACAGCGCACTCCGGCCGCCACCCGGATTACTGACAACCGACTCACTTTACTTATTTTTGTGTCACGGTTTTTTTGTTCCCCTCAATCGTAACTTTAGGAGCAATTCTTCTGTCCTCTTAGTTACCTCTTTCTCCTCCAGATTTTTTGAGCTGCATCGTCTTCCTTCCACTCACTTGACTCCTCAACGGACTCGGAGAAGGTTCCGAATTCGTCCGCTTTTCCCTTGGGGGGTCGACTGACCCTTCCGTCTTCTCACAGGCCGGAGAGTCAGACCTAATCCCCTCGCTTTCTTCTCTAGATCCTCCTTCTCCAGAGGAGGGCTGTCGTCTCCCTCGGCCTCTTATAGGCCGGATAGTTAAACCTAATATCTTCTTCTTCCCTTTCGGATTAACTACCCGTCTCCATGTCTTTGATTTCAAAAAGGTTGTCTTCCTTTCCCTCTTCAGCCTAGTTATCGGTTTCGGTTCGTCTCATCCTTCCACCTCGGCCAACTTCAAATCGTTTGTGTGTACCATTTTTACCTTCCCGGCAACTTGGTCCCAGATCACAAAGGACACCAGGACTGTTTGTTGCACGATCCGGTAGAAGGGAACCCACCGCTGGTCTAGTTTACCGTCCCTGCTGTACGACTTATAATACACCGGGTCACCCACCTGCAAACTAACCTCTTTTCTATTTTTGTTTATCCGTTTATTCTCTTCTTCTGCGCCCAGTAATCTTCCTCCTCGCCTGCACGAACACCCCATGCTGCCTCTCTAAGATCATCTGGTGGTGGTCGTGTATCCTCGGCATGGTTGTAGCAGGTTATCTACTGGTAAGACCACATCCCTACCAAACAGCAAATAATAGGGGGCGAACTTCGAGGTTTCGTTCATTGTGAACCTAACAGGCGCTAACGCCTGGGTCAGTTAGCTTGGCCAGTGCATCGTCCAAGGTTTTGTAGAACCGCTCAACATTGGTGTTTGCCTGGGGATGGTAGACCGAGGTCAGTACATGGTGTAAATTCAGACAGGCCAGCGTTTCTGCCATAATCTGGTTGACATTCTCTGGTATATTGTCAGTGACCAGTTGTTCCGGGGCTCCATACCTAGGAAATATCTCCCTCAATATTATGTCCGACATCGTCTGTGCCTGCTTGTCCGGTATAGTAAAGGCCCCCGGCCATTTTGTCAACCAGTCCACAAAACTAAGTATGTAGAGATTACCTTGCGTAGCTTCCTCATACGGTCCTAAGATATACATGCTCAGTTTTGGAATAGATAGTTTGGGACGTCGGTCTCCATCAGAGGGTCGGCTCTCCCTCTGTGACTTTGCAACTGACATGGCATACACCTATCTACATGTCTTACAACCTTGTTGTATAACTTTGGCCAGTAATATTATTTACCTATCAGCTCGTACGTCTTATCGTTTCCAATGTGATCGACATTTTCATGACACTGTTCTAAAATCTAAACCCCCTAGGCACGAACAACTTGGAGCTCACCTGTTCGTCTCGCTTGGAGAGATTCCATAACATCCCCTTGTATTACGAATCTGGAGGTACTCCCCGCTTCCACACCGGCTCTAAGAGTAGCTATTTACCACCCCCTGGCCCCTCTCTATGATCCCTCTCCAAGTCCGAATATGTCAGCAGGGGCACGGCTGTGTGCTGTCCCTTGAGGGCATCGAAAGCTCGCTGATAGTCCTCCGTTTAACTAAATCGAGCATACGTCTTCGTCAGGGCTATGAAGGGCCTTTCTAATGGGCTAAAGTAAGGCATGAAGCGCCTGTAGTATCCGATGGCTCAGATAAATCCTAGGACCTGCCTGACTGTGTTCGGTTCAGGCATGGCCCGGATTATCTCTACTTTGTCCATGTCTGGTCGGACCCCGTCCCTATCTATAGTAAATCCTAAGTACTTCATCTGTTCCTGTAAATACCCCTTCCGTATGTGCATGAAATGCTCCTCAGGGTTCCTGGAGAATACCAGCATATTGCCCTAATCGCCAATTTGTGGAAATAGGGACATAAGGTTAGTTAAGGTCTAAAATATGAAGAGAAAATGTTAACTAGTGCCCTGGAATACTATTTCATGATAAAAGATACTTAATCTGAGGGTGCATCGTAACCAATTTTAAAAGTCTTGGGGCTAGGCCTAAATCATCGATATTTTTTTGATAATCTTCTAAAAAGTTTCTCTTTATACTTTACTATTGTATTACATTGAATGCCGTCATATAATTAAATAAAACCTTTGTTGGTAGTTAAAAATGTAATCAAAATAATCATCTCAGGTGTGACTTGGTAAAATAACAAGCAACAACATGACTGAAAACTTTCTCAGCAAATAAAATTATAGAAGTGGTTTCGCAATTAAGAATCTGCATTACTTTGAATTCAAAAGCTTATATTAATTTTATATAAGCTTTTGCCGAGAAAGTTTTCAGTCATGTTGTTGATTGTTATTTTACCAAGTCACACCTGAGATGATTATTTTAATTAATTTTTTCCTTCTCTTAGATGGATGCCCTAACAAGGTCTACGGGTCCAACACTCCGAGAGAAACTCAACTGAAAACTTTGGTGAGTCTTTTTCATTTCAGTAGCCATGTGACATGTGATATGTGACATGTGATAGCATTAATTGAAGTCGGGCTACTTCGCAAATGACCCCTTCAAAAATCATACCGCGTACATCTAAAAGGAAGGCGAATGGAGATGAGAAGTTGGTGGTTGTATGTGGAGAATGGATTGAACTTTTTTTCTAACATGTTTGGCTATCAATTTTTCAGTTTTTTTACATTTAGCTACAAGAACATCACATTTTAGAGCAAGTAGATAAATACTAGCTTACTAATTATAAAATTAAATGCTACGGAGAAGACAGAGTAAATTGAAACTCCAAATTCAGAAAAAAAACAAAAATTAAAGCCAAACAAAGAAGTTAAAAACAGACAGGGAAAATACAAGTAAATTTGGTAGACATTAGTAAAAAATGCCAAATATACTTAAAATAATTAAAATAATAGAAACTCAACACAGATATACATATATATATATATATATATATATATATATATATATATATATATATATATATATATATATATATGACTTTTGATGGTGTAGACCACTTTGCCAATCATTTTCTGAATTATGGCATCCATCCAATAACTTTTTCACCCTTGGATATTTTAAAAATATACTCCTGAAGAGTATTTTCTTATGATGACATTTTGTTCCTTTTTAGCAACTTTTTATTTATTTTTATCCTCCGTCATACATATAAATATTTTCAGTTACGAAAGAAAATTTTTTTTTTGCCCCCCCCCCAATTTCTTTTTACCCTCCCCCATACATAGTTAAAAAAAGGAAAACAAAATTAGGAGGCCCCTCGGTCATATCAAAGAACTCAGGTTTAAATATGCTGTTGAAGGCGCAGACGTCATATAAAAAAAACAGTTTTGTTATTCTTCCAAAATGGTTACCTATTTAGTAATGGCCGAGATATTTGTTGCTTAACTTCAATTTAAAACAAAACACATTGTCTTAACAACGTAATGAAAATAAACTATGATTATGTGAAAAAATCCCCTCACAATGACGTCACTTCCGGAAGGATGAGTCAGCAATTCATTCTTCCAAAATGGTCACCCATTTACTATTGGCCGGGATATACCTTGCTTAACTTCAATTTACAACAAAACACCTTGTCTTAACAACGTAATGAAAATAAAAAATGATAATGTGAAAAAATCCTCTCACAATGATGTCACTTCCGGAAGGACCGGAAGGATGAATCAGCAATTTATTTTTCCAAAATGGTCACCAATTTACTAATGACTGGGATATGCCATGCTTAACTTTAATTTACAACAAACCACCTTATTTTAACAACGTAATGAAAATAAAGAATGATAATGTGAACAACTCCTCTCACAATGACGCCACTTCCGGAAGGATGACTTTGCAATTTTAACAGTACTTGGCATTCAAAGTATGGTTTAAAAAACACGCTGGTTTCTTAATGAAATGTGCTTAATTAGTTGTATAAATAATTTTTATTAATATCACCGTATCGGAAAATATTGTAAATACTTATGTACATTTGATAATAGTAGTTATAAGTGTATATTTGTAAATATGAATTTAATTGAAGTTTAAAAGGAATGAATTATGTAAATAGCAAAACCCGTTTAGTGTCAGAGCGACTTTTTGTAACAGTATATAAGGAAGTTGAAAAAGTATTAGTTTAAGTAAGATTCTTGACACGTTTTCTCATCTAATCGCAGTCTCGTCTTTAAATTTCTTTTTACTTTATTTATATGTTTACGGCGGTTTTTGTGGTACTATACATAGAAGCTGGCAGACTAAGTAAATAGTAATATTACTCTGATGGAGTTTCGGTTTCAGACAGACAGACAGACAGACAGACAGACAGACAAACAGACATATACATCATCTCCATTATTAATAGATTAGTCATTATGGCTTACTTTATCCGTTTTAGGTGATTGTATAATTTATAAGAATATTTTTTTTCATTCATTAACTTATGAAATGTTCTAAACGTATAATTATTTACGTTAAGTGTAATATCCAACAAGTTTATTTTCTTATGATTTTGGCACATAAGTAATTTTTAGGTTCGACCCCTTAAATAGTTCCTAAAAGGTTTTTCTGATTGTATCAGCTTGTCTACCTGTACATCTAGTGATAATACATATCTAGGGAGGTGCGAGAGCGCTCTATCCCTTTAATAGACTCTACGAATGGCCTATGCTGGAAATCTCATTTCTTTGATCAATCATAACTCAAAAACGAATAAACCAATGCACAACATTTTTATTTGATAGGTTCTATAAGTGTGTAGAATTTCAACATCATTAGTCAAGGCAACCCAGAGACCTAGAACGTTCAATCATGAAATCATGTTATCTGTGTGTACGTACGTACGTATGTGCCACCCTGTATCTCATGAACTATTTGATGGATTCAGCTGATTTTTGGCAGAGATAGAGGTTATAGGGTCTAGTTGATGGCATTTAAATGTCAGTTTACCATATACCTTAGTTTTCCAGAAAATTCCAAAAAACCTTAAAAATGACCAGTATTCATACACTTTATTCTATATCTTATCGATCATTTATGGATTCAGCTGATTTTTGGCAAAGATAGAGTTCTAGTGTCTAGTTGATGGCATTTTAATTTCAGTTTACCATATACTTTAGTTTTACAGAAAATTCCAAAAAATCCTAAAAAAATACTAGTCTACATACAGTTTATTATATATCTTATCGACTTTTTGATGGATTCAGCTGATTTTTGGCAGAGATAGAGGCTCTGGGCTCTAGTTGATGGCTTTCTAATTTCAGTTTACCAATATACCGTAGTTTCGTAGGAATTTTCAACAAACCTTAAAAATGACTTTCTTCTATATCTCATCAGCTATTTGATTAATTCAGCTGTGTTATGGCACAGATAAAGGTTGTATTTTGTTTTCCTTTGTACACTGAATATTTTATTGTTTACTATTGTGAATAACTTTATTATATTTCTTCCTGCTCCAAAAATGTTTGATTGATTTATTTATTTCATTCAAATGAAATATTTTTGCATTGTGTCCTTGTCAATTTTCAAACACACTGACTTTAAAATGATTGAATCACCATTTATTGTTTGAAAACATTTGTTCTAGTTTGAATTGTATCATGAGTAAATATACACTCATCATAATTAAAAAGAAATTTACCTGTTAATATTGGAAGAAACATTGATTAGTAAAACTATTAACTATATCATTCATGAGAAGGCATTATATTGAGGCATAACCTTCACAAAAGTAGTGATATTCCATGAGAAATACCAGTATACTGAAATCATATGCCCTTAATAGGGTTAAGATGAAAATTCATATACACTAAATGTACAAAAGCAAGGAAATTCTCAAATTTTTACACTTTTATTGTCATTAAGGGTATGACTACATATCAACCAAACCACTCCATTATCACTACAGTATAAATCTATATGCATGAGTAGATGAAGTGTGTGAGGTGCGCTGAAGAAAAATTCCTACCAGTAAAATACATAGCCCTGTTGTGCTCGCATACGCTTAATGACAGTAATAGTGTAAACATTTGGGAATTTCATTACTTTTGTACATTTAGTGTATATGAATTTTATACATATACATATATATACATACATATATACATACATACATATAGACATATATATATATACATATATACACACGCCTACATAAATATATATATATATACATGCATACATATATTCATATATTTACGTATATATATACATATATACATATATATACATATATACATATATATACATATATATATTAATATATGCATATATATATATATATATATATATATATATATATATGCATATAGCAACATATATACATATATATATATATCTCATATATATACACATATATATATATATATATATATAAATATACATATGTACATATATAGTCTCGGAAGTTTTTTTAACCTTCAAAGCTAGAAAAAAATTTCCGTTGAAAGATTTTTGTCTAGTAAGTCAATCAATCTACTGCAATCACTATATTACTTAACTTCCAAGAATTTACTCTAATATAAATATATTTTTATATATGTTATTTTATATAAGGGATTGTCAGTTATTTACCATGAAAACTGTTTTGAGATTTTAACTCAAAACAGTATTTCTTTATCATGGCATCCCAGCAGTGTTGATCAGACACCACCTCCCTATTTAATAATTATTTTTAATTTAAAAGGTTTACAAATATTTGATTTTGTTTTGCCTCCAGATTTGTTTTTTTAAGTTATTAAATATAGTTACTCCTAACCTGTGTTGTTCCTTTCAAATTGAGTTTACTATTTTACAGAACATCTATTTTATAGAGTTAGATGATTCCATTATAATAACCCCCCTTTTTTCCCTGTTTGTTATTTTCTTTATCTACAAATGTTTTAAAATTAAAAATATATATTTATAAAAATATTTTATATATACGTATATATACATTTATTTATTTATTTCATCATGGACTATTTACATATGTTATACATTTTTATAGTAGAGTTTTGGATTTCTTTTATCAATTTCTTTTGATTTTTTTCATATAATTTAAAAGCGTCAGGATAGCGTGTTATTGCCTTATTTAATTGTCTAAATATTTTATTTTTATCTCCACCTTGTTTAAGCATTCTTATTACTAATGAAGTGACTGCATGTATAAAATCCATTAATCTTAAAGTAACACGGGCTATTCTTAGAAATTCGGACATTATACTCCCATAAAATATATATATAGGATAGGTACTACTTTTAAGCGGCATACGAACGATATGAAAGGGAAAAGAATTTCTTTTATCAAACATTTTATAAATCAATCTACCATCCTCAATTTTTATATCTAAATCTAGAAAGGTAGCATGTATTCCTGTATATTCACAATTTAATTTTAACTCCCTAGGATATATAAAATGTTTTGTATTTTCAAACTCCTCACTATCATTTATACAGACAAGGTCATCAATAAACCTCCTGCAGCCGTGGTAATTATACGTTCTAGATATATCATTTTTTATTAATGACGACATATATATGTATTCATATCTATGTAAATAGAGATTTGCCCAAAAGGGGGCAGGGTCCAAACCCATAGGAATACCTATTGTTTGTATTATTATTTTATTTCCTATTTTAAAATAACTTTCTTTAATCAGGTGACTTATAAGTATTTTAAGGCCATTTTTTGAAGTACTAGTTTTACTGTTTTTAGTCTTACACCAAAAGGTTTTAGATTTTGTAAAAATCTATGTATTTACCTTTACCTCCGGCAAAAGCTAAATCTATAATCTTACCTAATTCTTTAATTAGTTCATTATGTGGTATTTTAGTATATAAGGTACTTAAATCATATGTAGAAATTGATTTTACGTTTTTACGGGAATTTATATAATCTAGTTTTTCTTTTATTGGATATGAATACTTTACTACCCAAAATAGGTTTATATTACTATAAAACTTTCTATTATTATGAAAATTATTTATCTGATTAATTATTAATTTAAACACATTTGATATAGCCTTACTCAAAGGTTTAGTAATACACATTTTGGAGGCTACAATAAAACGGGCCCCAACTGTTTTTTTATGCATTTTAGGTATCCAATACATACATGGAAGTTTATTATTTTTCTCATCTAATTTTAGTCCTAATTTTTCACAAATAATGGTGTTATTTAGAATAATACTTTCTTTTTTACAATTACTTACTTCATAAGTATCTGATTCTATACCTATAATTCCTACTTCTAACAATAAGCGTTGTATGTAATATTTTTTACAGATAAAAGCTATATTATTTGCTGCCTTAGGAACTATTACAAATTTATTTTGAAGTATTTGAAGGTCCATAATTATTTGTGAATTTCTAAGGAAAGGATTCGTCTTTTTATGATGTTTAGAGATTTTTAAACGTTCGACCTTTTTATTTACGAATCTGAGTATATTATTTTTCCATGCGTCAAATGTGGAATGTAATATTTTGTTTTTTGCCATAGATACACTATATATATACATATACTTATATATATACATACATATACATTCTCTCTGATTAGTATAATTTCGATTCTCTCACTTCCTAAGTGATAAAGATGCAGACAATTGCATGCTGATGAAGCCAAAAATACGTGTCCATGAATTTATTTTATGTACATATAAAATTGATAAATGTATATATTGACGAAAAATACGTCCTGTAAAGTTAAAGGTGACTAATAATGCAATTCTCTGCATCTTAATCACTTTGAAAGTGAAACAATCGAAATAATAGTAACCAGAAAAAAACAACGAACACTGCAATCACCAATAAAAATAATTACATAAAAATACGTTAAATATTTAGGTGATAAAAATCGTAAATTTTTTAGACGCTGGATAACAGACATCAGTATCAGAGGTTCGATCCTTGTCTAAGTTAGCCAGGCTTATGACGGCTGTGAGCCAGAAACACGTGTCCATAAATTTATTTTATGTACATATAAAATTAATAAAAAAATATATATCAACGAAAATTACGTCTTATACATTTAAGGGCGACTTATAATGCAATTTTCTGCATCTTAATCACTTAGGAAGTGAGACAATCGAAATAATAGTAAGCAGAAAAAAAACAAAGAACGCTGCAATCACCAATAAATATTATTACATAAAAATACATTAAATATTTATGGTGATAAAAATCGTACATAAGTCTAGACAGGGTGTCTTGGCCAAGCGGTAAATACGTTAGACCATAGAGAATGATATCGAAGGTTCGATTTTTGTCTAAGTTAGCCATGCCGGTGACGGCTGTGAACCAGTAACACGTGTCTATTGATTACTTTTATGTACGTCGAAAATTTATATATATATATATATATATATATATATATATACAAATAAGATACTTAGAAGGCAATACAATTTAGAGGTGTAACGGATAGACACAAGTTAGAGCAAATAAGACATATAATGGTGAAACAAGTTAAATAGTTTCACCCTTTATACAATGTATACATATACATATATATTTTTTCACAAACATACATGTATATGTATATCTACACAATGTTACAATGTTATGTAATACCTGTATCAAGATTGTCTGGTGAAAACTCCGTATGATATAATATTTCGGGAACTCTTCCCTTTTTCAGAACCCTGCTTAACTCAAGTTCAAGCGTGTATCTGAAGGGAGCAAGGGGATTACATATATAATTCAGAAAGTTTAATAGTGTTCAAATTGGGAATTAGGGCTTAGGCGGTTCGAAATCTAGAATTTGCATGTTTAAGATGTAATTATCCGGATATTTATTGCATTTCAGAGTTTAATGTTTATAGAATTTATAGATTTTCCAGTTAGTTAAGTATTAGATGGGTGACTAAATGAGATACTTTAATATATTACTAATATTAGGATTGGGAACGGCGGGAATATGTTTGCATCAAGTGAGTTCTAGTATAAGTATTATGGGTGGGATTTGGTTGATTATGCCGAAATGATAACATGGAGTATTGAAATCACATATAGATTTAAAGGGTGGGGAATAGGTCATTATTGAAGTAACCGATGAGCGCAATTTTAAGGTAAGAGCTATGGGATCTATGAGAAAAGGATTGTCGGCAGAGCGCTGAGTCCACAGAGTCGATGGATTGTATGAAAAGGGAAATAAGAGAAGCAATGGATAAGTATGTAAAAGAAGTTCAATAATAATTTAAAAAGGGTATACGAATTAAAGTGTTGAAGTAGAGGAGATTAAAAATTAGTGGAGTGGAGAAGGGTAATGTTACTTCACAATTTACGTTAAGCATTATGCGTTAGTAAAGTTATTAGGTGCACAGGGTAACAATACGGTATGTTATTGGGTAGATTAGTTGCAAAGTTGGAAAGGTGATGCGGTTAAAAGCTAGCACATTATAGAATAAATGAATTGTTGGCTGGGAGGAGAGGTGTCAGATAGAGTAATGGAATTGATGTATTTAAATTTTCGTTTGTGTCTGCAATTTGAGATGAGTTCCTTTTTAAAGTTAATAATATTTTTTGGTTTTGACTGCTGTAGGTATCATGAATGTTTCTAATGTACATAGTTGGCAGAAAGCGGATCCTGGAGTCTAGGATCTATACTTTTTTAATATTGACCAATATAAAGAGTAAGGAGTGTTTTTACAATCGAAGTGTTTTACAATCGAAGATGAAATAGATTTGTACTTCGTACATCTTTGTCTTTCTTCCTTCATTTATCTTTATAACTGCTCTATCTCGTATATTGAGCATAAATAATTTCACTATAAGTTAAATTCCTAAACAGTATACTTTTAGTTGCATATTTTACATTTATATATATGTATATATGTACACATATAAATACATATATACACATATAAAGATATATATACAAATAATATATATACACATACATATATGCATATAAACATACGTATATATATGTACATATATATAGATAGATATAATTAATATATATATACATATACATATATACACACATATATATACATATATATATACATACAAATATATACACACATACATATATACATATATATATACATACATATATATACATACATATATACATATATACATACATATATATACAGACATATATACATACATATATGTATATATACATACATATATACATATATATATATACATATATATATACATATACATTCATATATATACACACATATATGTACATATATACATATATATACACATATGTATATGTAAATACATATATATATACATATATATATACATATATATATATAAATACATATATGTATATATATACATACATATATTGGTAAATACATATATGTATATATATATTAATACATATATATATACTAACATATATATACATGTATGTTTATATATATACATATATATATATATGTATTTATATATACATACATATATATATACATATATATAGATACACATATATGTATATGTATATACATATGTAAATATATACATACATATGTAAATATATACATACATATATATATATATGTATACATACATATATGTACATACATATATATATATATATATATGTGTGTACATACATGTATATATACATACACATACATATATATATTTACATATATACATATATATATGCATATACATTTATATATGCATACATGTATATATACATATATATACACATACATACATATATACATACATGTATATATTTATATATATACATACATATATATATGTATATACATATACATATATAAATATATATATACATGCATATACATCTAAACACATATACATACATATATATACATATATATATATAGATAGTTACATACGTAACATATTAACATACATATATATAGACATACATGTACATACATATATACATACAGCTATATACACATACATACAGCTATATACACATACATACATAAAACTTATATATTTATATATATATATATATATATATACGTCTAGAAAGACTAGCAATAAGAATTGAATGGCGGTTATGTCGAACTCAACCAATAATTCAGACGTTGCCCTATCTGATTTCGGCTATTTCGATCAATGTAGACCTTGAGGAAAGGGTTATTTGTTGGAGTCAATCGATGAAGTTGAAAAAGCTGTCATTAATTTAAAACTAAAAAAATTCTTCTGACAAGATCTGTGGTTGTTTGCAAAACGTCATGGACAATTTTGTTTTGGAGGAATATTTTGGTTTTAATGAATTCATTCATAATATATAATTATTTTAATACAGGGCATTGACATGTTCCTCACCATAATAAACAAAATAAAAAGAAACCAAATACAAACATATTCCTTCACTAAATATGTGGAAGAAAATTACATAACAATGATCAAAGATTGAATATCAGACATTTTTTAAACAATATGGTCTCTGTTATAGATTTGGGATTACATCATCGCCAGTTGAATATATTTTTGTTTTGTGTCTAACGATAAATCATAATTTAAAAGCTTTATTGATTTCATATTTTCCAAACTGTTTCTCTCTCAGATCTTCTCCTTCTCTTCTAAATGGATAAATGTTATTTTTTCATTTCTCTCACCTATATTACTATCAAAACGGTTCACTTTATGTAAGTCAATTCAATATTTAATTTTCAAGGAGGTATTTTAAATAAAAACTATTCATTTTTAAAATTATAATAAATTGATATTAAAGATATAATATATGTTATACATTTAAAACTAATACTTAGAGGTAAATTAATAGATTTCAGATAGCCGATAGCGTTTTGCTTGTTACATATCTACACTATAAAGAAGACCCGGCATTGTCCGTAATTGAGTGAGGAAATCTACAGGCCTCTGCCCCAGACTAAAAACAATCTTGCTAATTCTCATTTTTTACATTTTATAGTATTCTTATTTATTGGTGTGGGACCGGAAGAATTACTGAACATTTATTGCGTTAGAGTGGTGTAAATGAAGTGACAATAATTCAAATAATTTTCGGTAAATTCATACTGCTAAACTGCCTTGAGGCTCAACAAGCATTTTGCGGGAATTCCTGCTACATTCCTTTATTTACACTTCTATTAGTTTTGACTTTTTAATTATAAAAGGTTATATAAAAACATAAAGCAAAACATCCTATTTCCTTTTCATGGATAAGTGGCACGACCTCAAATCTAACGATATTAAATTTAACCTCTGTGATCAAAATAAAAATGTACTCATCTTAGTACTGTGAGTAACCTAACGATATTAAATTTAACACCTTTGATCAAAATAAAAATGTACTCATCTTAGTACTTTGAGTAATCTAACGGTATTAATTTAACACCTTTGATCAAAATAAAAATGTACTCATCTTTGTACTCTGAGTAATCTTACGATATCAAATTCAACTCTTTTGATCAAAATACAAATGTACTCATCTTAGTACTCTGAGTAATTTAACGATATTAATTAAACACATTTGATCAAAATAAAATTGTACTCATCTAAGTACTCTTAGTAATCTAACGATTTTAAATTTAACACCTTTGATTAAAAAAAATGTACTCATCTTTGTACTCTGAGTAATCTAACGATATTAAATTTAACCCCTTTGACAAAAATAAAAATGTACTCATCGTAGTACTCTGAGTAATCAAACGTTATTAAATTTAACCCATTTGATCAAAATAAAAATGGACTCATCTTAGTACTCTTAGTAATCTAACGATATTAAATTTAACACCTTTGATCAAAATAACAATGTTCTCATCTTAGTACTCGGAGAAATATAACGATATTAAATCTAATCCCTTTGATCAAAATAAAAAGGTACTCATCTTGATACTGTAATTAATCTGACGAAGTTTAATTTAACTCCTTTAATCAAAATAAAAATGTACTCATCTAAGTACTCTGAGTAATCTAAGGATACTAAATTTAACCATTTTTATCAAAATAGAAATGTACCATCTTATTACTCTGAGTAATCTAACGATATTAAATTTTTCCCCTTAGATCAAAAAAGGAAATGTACTCTTCTTTGTTCTCTGAGTAATCTAACGATATTAAATTTAACACCTTTGCTCAAAATAAAAATGTTCTCATCTTAGTATTCTGAGAAATATAACCATATAAAATTTAATCCCTTTTGATCAAAATAAATATTGTACTCATCTTAGTACTGTAAGTAATCTAACGATGTTAAATTTAACTCCTTTAATCAAAATAAAAATGTACTCATCTTAGTACTCTGAGTAATCTAACGATATGAAATTTAACAATTTTGATCAAAATAAAAATGTACTTATCTGAGTAATTTTACAATATTTAATTTAACCCCTTTGATCAACATAAAAATGTACTTATCTTAGTACTGTGGGTAATATACTTTCAGAACATATATGCTTATGTGGGTCTATCTGCAAAACCATACAGAGAGTTTGATAAAATAAAAGTGTACTCATCTTAGTACTCTGAGTAATCTTACGATATTAAATTTAACCCCTTTTATCAAAATAAAAGTGACTCATCTTAGTTTTTTAAGTAATCTAACGATATTGAATATTACCCTTTTGATTAAAATACAAATGTACTCATCTTAGTTCTCTGAGTAATCTAACGATATTAAATTTAACACTTTTGATCTAAATAGGGATGTATTGATCTGATTACACTGAGTAATCTAACGATATCAAATTTAACACCTTAGATCAAAAAAGAAAATGTACTCATCTTAGTTCTCTGAGTAATCTAACGATAATACATTTAACACCTTTGATCAAAATAAAAATGTACTTATATTAGTACTCTGAGTTAGCTAACGATATTAAATGTAACACCTTTGATCATAATAAAAAGTACTCATCTTAGTACTCTGAGTAATCTAACGATATTAAATTCAACCCCTTTGATCAAAATAAAAATGTACTCATATTAGTACTCTGAGTAATCTAACGATGTTAAATTTAACTCTTTTAATCAAAATAAAAATGTACTCATCTTAGTACTTTGAGTAATCTAACGATATTAAATTTAACACCTTTGATCAAAATAAAAATGTACCCATCTTAGTACTCTGAGTAATCTAACGATATAAAATTTAACACGTTTGATAAAAAAATTTTACTCATCTTATTAATCTGAGTAATATAACCATATTTTATTAAATCCTTTGATCAAAATGAAAATGTACTCATCTTAGTACTCTAAGTAATCTAACGATGTTAAATTAAACTCCTTTAATCAAAATAAAAATGTACTCATGTACTTTGAGTAATCTTACGATATGAAATTTGACCCCTTAGATAAAAAAAGAAAATGTACTAATCTTAGTTCTCTGATTAATCTAACGATATTAAATTAAACACATTTGATCAAAATAAAAATGTACTCATCTTAGTACTCTGAGTAATCTAACGATGTTTAATTTAACACCTTTGATCGAAATACAAAGTACTCATCTTTGTACTCTGAGTAATCTAACGATATTAAATATAACCCCTTTGATCAAAATAAAAATGGACTCATCTTAGTACTCTTAGTAATTTAACGATATTAAATTTAACCGCTTTGATTAAAATAAAAATGTACTCATCTTAGTACTCTGAGTAATCTGACGATATTAAATTAAACCCTTTTATCTAAATAGGGATGTACTCATCTTAGTACTCTGAGTAATTTAACGATATTAAATTTAACACCTTTGATCAAAATTAAAATGTACTCATCTTAGCACTCTGAGTGATCCAACGATATCAAATTTAACCTCTTTGATCAAAATAGAAATGAACTCATCTTTGTACTCTGAGTAATCTAACGATATTAAATTTAACCCCTTTGATCAAAATAAAAATGTACTCATATTAGTACTCTGAGTAATTGTACGATATTAAATTTAACCCCTTTGATCAAAATAAAAAGGTACTCATCTTCGTACTCTGAGTAATCTAACGATATTAAATTAAACCCCTTTTATTAAAATAAAAATGTGCTCATCTTAGTACTCTGAGTAATCTAACGATATCAAATTTAACCTCTTTGATTGAAATTTTAATCTACTCATCTTATTACTCTTAGTAATCATACGATATTGAATTTAACCCCTTTGATCAAAATAGAAATGTACTCACTTATTACTCTGAGTAATCTAACGATATTAAATTTAACCCCTTTGATCAAAATAAAAATGTGCTCATTGTAGTACTCTGAGTAATCTAACAATATTAAATTTAACCTCTTTGATACAAATAAAAAAAAACTACTCATCTTTGTACTCTGAGTAACCAAACAATATTAAATTTAACCCCTTTGATCAAAATAAAAATGTACTTATCTTAGTACTCTGAGTAATTTTACAATATTTGTATTTAACCCCTTTGATCAATATAAAAATGTACTCATCTTAGTACTGTGGGTAATATACTTTCAGAACATATATGCTTATGTGGGTCAACTTGCAAAACCATACAGAGAGTTCGAGAAAAAAAAACAGACATAGAGGTATTAAAAAGAACTCAAACATTTATTTCATGCGAATAAAACACATAATGTTGCAAATCTAAAGTTTCACGTGCAGTACTATAAGTAACCGTGCAGCAGCCAGCAGTTCATGCTGTCAGGCCGTTTTGCATAAAAGTCCATTTTTCTCCTTCTTCTAGAGTTATATAACGGATACAATAACTTTAAGCAAAATGTTCTTGTTCAGGATAAATGGACATTATTTAGCATTTTAGAAATGTTTTTATATTATCAATTAACTAAAAGAATACCCGCTCCAGGATAGCTAAAAAGAATTCTCTTAACAGAACAGTTTTGCACCACATTTACGTCCCCTTACGTAGTTTTAAATCAAGATATAATGATACTAAACCTTATGTCTAGAATTCTTATACTAATTTTGAACAAAAATGGGTCTTAAGAAATTTAGATACAGGGAACCTTGCTTGATCAGTGTCTTATGACTATGGATACAATTCAATGCAACTCTGACATATTTGAATTTTCAAATTTGAGTTGGTGTTCATATTATACTTCCTAAACAACCGTTCAAATATTCCAATTGAACTGACATTTGGCGAATATTTATTAATTGATGTCTAATCCCTATTGTTAACATTTCACAAAAATCGGAGGTATCTAGAATATTCTCTAAATTAAACCAACTTAGCCAGCCTTACTCCAAGCAGCTGTGTTCCAAACTTCATGAAGTCGGTTAATTAGATTATGAGTTAAACCATATACATAGAAATATATAAACATATACAAATATCTAACTTCATATAAATATATGTTCTTGATGGATGAAGATAATTCGAATATTATATATTTGCTCAATGTTGTAATGGATATAATGTAATTTAATTTAAATCTCATTAAAATCATAGTTAAAATAATAATCCAATTCATGCAGTTATAATGCGGGTATAAATAACAGAATACAGAATACTTCCTTTACTATATAGATTTAATAGTTAACATCTCCAAGCCAAGACGCATTCATGATGCTGAGATACAATATATCATATAACAACAATAAGTTGGATCATAAAATAATTTAAAATCATAAAACAAACATAGTGCAATGATGAAAATTCTGCAACTTACACAGCTGAAGTTATGCACTTTAAGCTCCTACTCGAGGATGGGTCTTTAAATGAAAAAAAATGTGCTCAGATTCTTAGAATCAATATAATTTAGTATATGACACAAGGCCGGAAGGTGGGGAGTATAAGCCAGCGCAGAAGAAGTGGTGAACGCGGGGCCCTTAAAAATAGCCTGAGCTGCGCAGTTGGCATTTCCTGTTCCCAAAGGCCTGGGAGGGTTGACCTCCTTCAGTGGAACAGAGCAAATACCACAGCCCAACAGAAAACAGTCACCGACTGATTGTCGAGGACGGATCTCTAACTGGTATGTTAGGAGTAAGAAAGAATGCAGCTTACAGCTTACCAAGCCCAACAGCAACTAGGGGATAATGGTTAATGAGACTATCACTTGGATGATGGGACACTTCTATTAAAGAATTGAGAATAATGTTTGATTAATTCAGGCGACGACTCGACAGATATTTTTTGACATAGGACTTGAAAATTCCTATGTTGTAGTGTGTAGGGAAGTATTCCCGCGGTAAAGTATCGCACAAGTGAGAAGTCCTTGGAAAGAAACTCTTCTCGTGGAAGTTGCGTTTGATTTTATGTCCCCAAAGGAGATAGCAGAGTGTTTGCAGTGTTTGTAGAGAGACGAGTTCTTACTGAGAAGGTTACTCCTCACTCAAAAGTAATGCGAGAGGTCAGGCTTCCGGATATATTTAACTCAATTAAAAACATGTGACAATAAAGCTCACACAGCTAAAGTTATGGTATTAGAAAGCTTTTTTTTAGTTAAAATCTTAAAATGATAATAATTTGAGCAAATTTTGGGAATTTATTTAATTGTGAATAATTTAAGTTTAATTTATAGTTAAAATAAATTAAAATCAGAGACAACATGCTCTATCTGTGATCTCTAAGAACATTCCTACCAAATGTTAAGTTTGAAGGTTTAATAACGCAAAAGTGTTTAGCGGTCAGATAGACAGGCAGTTTTCGTATTATATATGTATACTAGTGTACACCCGCCGTTTAAATAAACGATGAAAAGAATTATGCTTCGCTAATATCCGCACTCACTATATATAGTATCAAACTATTCATATAAAAAAATAGAATGACGTTAATAATCTAATCTTTCGTATATAAATTATTATTATTATTATTATTATTATTATTATTATTATTATTATTATTATTATTATTATTATTATTATTATTATTATTATTATTATTATTATTATTATCATCATTCCTGATGAATTAAAGAATAGAAAAACACCCACCGTTGACTTTTTTGTTATAGAGTGAAGGATTTCTTTCAGAATTCATTTCAGTAGTGGGATACGTCTGAGATAATTGTCCAGGTGGCTATTTGCTTTCTCGCTTCCCCTCACTACTTGAAAGTGTTTCGTCCGAGAACTAGAAAATAGTACTTGTATTACTAACTAACTTTTGTATGACAGGATGGAAGAACACACACATACATACATATATATATATATATATATATATATATATATATATATATATATATATATATATATACATACAAAAAATAGACATTGCTTTTTATTACGTAGTATATATATATATATATATATATATATATATATATATATATATATATAAATATATCATCTCTTTATTTCGATAGGAACGTTTTGTTTCGAAAGCAGTCACGAATGCAGTCGGTTAGATATGCTCATTCCCGGACTCACATCACATAATCAGCTTCAAGTTTATCAGAAAACATTTATTTTCAGCTTTCCAGTGTCTATTTTCGATCCAATTCCGAAAAGAAAAAACTCGTTCGCTGCATACCGACTACACACGTGTCCAATTCCTTTTTGTCTCCATTTGTCCCCTACCGTAACTCTTTCCTTCCTTACCAAATTTACTTTCCATTACCGCAAACCTAATACGGCTGTGGTTACTAACTTCCTGCGTTTATTTACGGTGGCCCGACCTTTACCCTGTTTATTTTTCTCTCTTTCCCGTCACCGGACCGCCAGCGCTGCCTAAAACGAGTTACCTCCCCGTTTTCTACTCAGATCCCATCCTCCGTGACCATCTCACTCACGCGTTCTCTTCAAATGTAATCAGTTGATTTCTACGGATATTGTCACTGGGACAAAGAAACATTCGGGAGCCATTTTTTTTTATAGAGTCGTTCTATACGTAGCTTTGTCCGTCAGTCGTTTTAAACATGCAGGTTTAATGAACGCATATCATTTTAAATGCGACCTAAAAGACTCTGTCTACAAATCGTTCTCTCAGGCTAAACTTGTCCGTCACACTTAACTTTAAAATAAAATGTTCAGTGCTAAACGCACATATTAAACAGACTATCTCATATTTTGATAAGAATATGCTATAATATACACGTTGAACGTCTTTATTTTCAGTTTATTGCCAATATGTTTGGATGCAAATCTATGTTGATGTTTACTCATCGCGTTTAATGCGAGCTGCCTTCTTCTCTTGAAATATTCGAAGCTTTACAACTTTGAAATATGGCCGGTAAATAAAACACTGAATTAAAAGTGACACAGCACTAGCCTCTATCATTTCACTAGCAATACACCTTGTTTGAGGCAAACGAAATTAAAAAATACAAGCTATGCGATAAATTTAAAGTAACCAAAGAAAATAAAAGATAAAGAACTCCACGGGAAAACAGAGTATGAAAACTGGAAAACAATAATCAAGAAAAGACGTTTACATTTCGCGTAGCATATCATGAGTCTGGGTGAATTGTCTCCCAGTACGAATTGTCCTAAAAGAAGCTCTGGCTGATATGAAGAGAGGTCGACCAAAGGTAGTGTGGATTAAGACACTTGACAATGCTTTGCACTGTGGTGGCTTTGCCATCAACACCAAACATACTGTGGAAATAATTCACACACTAGTAAGCATTAGAGAAAGCACGAAGATGGTAGAGATATACGGTGAGGACACCTGTTGACTTGGTGGGAGGCTGCACTCTTCCGTCATCCGGGGGTCGCATCAATGTAGCAGAGGGAACGGAGCTGGCTTTTGTAGTTTTTTTCCCGACTACAGTGTTCCACCCTTCCTTAGTCGGTGCAGCTACTGATTTCTGCGTGGAAGGAGCTGCTGGTGCCACTTTTGGGATACCGACCTGAGCAGTCGCCGGCTTGTTAGGGTCTTTGGTTGAGAAGTCTTTGGCCATATGCCCCGACTGCTCACAATGCCAGCAAATGGGCCTTCTACCCTCGACGATGATGGACATTTTCAAGACTCGTATCTGAGACGCAGCTTTAAAGCCGGTCCGGTCCAGGCACATCTTGATCTTATAGTCCCCTACCATTAGGTTATGGGGGCCTCAGATCGGGATGATCGCTTCGACGTCCCCATATTGGCTCAACACAGCACCCAAGTGTTTGGAGCTGATGTAGCAGGGGACGCCGAGAATGGAGACTGAAGTTCTCCTCCGGCTCAGGTACTCCGGTTTGATCTTGATACCGAAATGAGTAAAGTCAGATATCGCCAGTTTCATGGCGATCTCCGCTGTTGGGAGCCGCAGATCCCAAGACGCAGATGTAAGTGGCTGGGATTTTTAAATCCCCAAGGAGTTTTGCCATTCTTTCTTTGGGGACCCCAGTTAGTCCCTTCTTTTTTGCGTCGGTTGTGACGAAAGTGATAATTCTCTTTTGCATGGCCTTCACCGAACCTGGGACGGGTTGGATTATGTTTCCGTCCGTCAGGTTTTTGTATGTGGAGGCAGTGAACTTTTTGGCCTTTTGGCTAAGATCAAAGTATAGTATTGTTACTTACTCGGATCTCTGCAGGACACTCTTAGGCAATCCCTTGTAATTGCCTAAGAGGACTCCTCAGTTACTTGGATTACATCCAAGTTAAAGCTTTTTCAACTTCCTTTTTGGGGACCTCCCACAGCAGTAAAATGTGACACAAGGTCGGAAAGTGGGATTTGATAAGTCAGCACCCTAGAGGAAGAGCACCTATTACCTTTAAAAATTGCCTGGGGAGCCCCGTCGGCATTCCTCGTTAGGAGCGCCTCAGGTGATTAGCAGTAAACTAAACCCTTCTCAAAGGTAATAATAGCAGTTATAAGTGTATATTTGTAAATATGAATTTAATTGAAGTTTAAAAGGAATGAATTATGTAAATGGAAAAACCCGTTTAGTGTCTGAGCGACTTTTTGTAACAGTATATAAGGAAGTTGAAAAAAGTATTAGTTTAAGTAAGATTTTCTTACTTTTACTCGGCCTTTACTTTGGCATTTTGTTCTTATTTTGTTCTTTTTTACGGTCTATGCTCCACTCTAATTCCTCCTCCGTTGGGGAGGCAGCTCCCCGTTGGTAGAGCTTTGTCTCTTCGGCCCCCTTTTGGGGTCATCTTTCTTGTCGCCTCCCTTGGCTATATATTAACTTTAAAGGTTTTCTATTTTTTGCAGGAAGGTTCTGTTCTCTTTTTCGGCTTAAGCAGCTGGCAGACTTCTACTGAACAGTTAGAGTCACATCTAACAGACGTTTAGTAGATTTCGAATCGGCGGGCCTGAATTGGTTTTCTAGAACGAGAGGGGAGGAGCAGACCGAGTTCTGTTGAAATAGCCTAACTCGGAGATCAATCTTCATACTTGTATGGAGGTTGGTCTGGCCCAAATATGCCAAAGTCCAGGTTCTTCTGCTTCGCTCAACCTGGGCTCCAGCAATCGGGCGCCTGTTAAGACCCCGAAGGCTGGAGTGAGCAAAATGTCCCTGCACGGGGGTGCTGCCTTAGGTGGCACTCCGACTAGTTCTGCTGCAGTCCTCCGCAGCAAGGTTAGCTCAGCTCCTAAGGGTGGTCCAGGAGGGTGGGATGCCATCGCCACCGTCCCAGCCGTAATGCACCCCAGAAGACGGGCTTCAACTGTCAGCCCCCTTCGGGAGGGAGGAACGCACCCCCCAAGGGATAAGGAATGCTAGGTCGTTGGACCTGCAAGAAGAGCAGGCCACCTCCCTGGACCATATGCCACCGGCGGCAAGCTTCTACGACAGGTAGGCTGTTAAACGTGAACTTCTACAAGACTTGAGAATCAGCTGTAGCAGTAGCAACGACAGTTTCGCCAACAGTGGCAATCATCTGTACAGCAGCAGCGACGAATCCTTCCCGACGCTTGGCAGCAGACCTTCTCGGCCCAGAGTCAAAAAGGGGGGTGCTACTACGTTGAAGAGGAGAAAAGGAGCAGTTGGTGTCGCCAGAACCCAGGGGAGCGTGACGAAACCAAATTCACCGCCGGTGTCGTCACAATCCGACTGGCCGTCCCTCCCTCTTACTCAGAAGACACCGGCAGCGTCGTTAGACAAATCTATCCCGGCCGGTCAGAGAACGCCTGAACCAGCAACTCCCGTTTCAACGTCTCCAGCGAAGACGGGAGCAGCATGGGGGCCCAGTCACAATTGTCACCAAAAGATTACAGAGACTTGTTTGACTTCACTTACAAGGACCTGACGGACGGAAATATAATCCGACCCGCCCCAGGTTCTGTAGAAGAGTTTTAAAAAATCGCATACTAACCTTCTGTCACGTCTGACGCAAACACCTAAGGACTGACTAGGGCCCCAAAAGAAAAAATGGCCAAACTCCTTAGGGATCTGAAGATCCCAGCAACATATATCTGCCAAAAGGGGTATGCTTCATGGGATTTGCTGCTCCCAACAGCGGAGATCGCCACAACACTGGCGAAATCAGACTTTGTACATGCCGGCATCAAAATAAAACCTGAGTACCTGAGCCGCAGGAGAACTACAGTCTCCGTTCTCGGCGTCCCCTGCTATATCAGCTCCAAACATTTGGGTGCTGTCATGAGCCAGTATGGGAACGTCAAAGCCATCATCCCGGTCCGAGGCCCCCATAACCTAATGGTAGGGGAATACAAGATCGAAATGTGTCTGGACCGGGCCGGCTTCAAAGCCATTCCACCGCGGCTCAGGTACGAATCTTGGACAATGTCCATCATTGTCGAAGGTAGACGACCCATCTGTTGGCACTGTGAGCAGTCGGGGCATATAGCTAAAGACTGCCCAACCAGAGCCCACAACAAGCCGCCGGCTGCTCAGGCCGAGATAACCAAAGTGGCACCAGCAGTTCGTTCAACACAAACTCCAGATGTCGGAGAGCCTTCTACTCAAATAGCTTCTTTCCTCGTGCGGCTGGCCTCTGGAACTCCCTCCCTGCCCCTTGTTTCCCCGACAGTACAGACATGCAGAAGTTTAAAACTAATGTAAACAGACATCTCGTTGCGCAGATCCAAATTTCGGTTGACCCCCCCCCCCCAACCTTCTCTCCCCTTTTTTCTCAGTAGCCCCTTACGTCTACAGTGGCGTCTGGCCTTGTTTGGGGTGAACTATGTTAAAAAAAAAAAAAAAAGTACGTCCGTCAATCTATTCGTCCAACAATCAGTTCACCTACGTCCGT
Organism: Sepiola atlantica; assembly: GCA_963556195.1. NCBI lineage: Eukaryota > Metazoa > Mollusca > Cephalopoda > Sepiida > Sepiolidae > Sepiola > Sepiola atlantica. The sequence goes on from OY744531.1 coordinate 63,514,138, forward strand.
CCGTCTGTCTGTCCAGCTACGTCCGTCTGTCTGTCTGTCTGTCTGTCCAGTTACGTCCACCCGTCTGTTTGTCCAGCTACGTCCGTCTGTCTGTCTATCCAGCTACGTCCGTCCATCTGTCCAGCTACGTCCGTCCGTCTGTCTGTCTGTCTGTCCAGCTACGTCCGTCCGTCTGTCTGTCTGTCTGTCCAGCTACGTCCGTCCGTCTATCCAGCTACGTCCGTCCCTCTGTCTGTCTTTTTAGCTACGTCTGTCCGTCTGTCTGTCTGTCAAGCAATGTCCGTCTAAATACGTCCGTCCGTCAATCCGTCCACGTACGTCCGTCCATCTGTCCACCTAGGTGCGCAGTCTGTCTGCCCAGGTATGTCCGCCCGGCATTAATCAAACTTTTTTGAGAGCTGTGGAGGTAGTGTAGTATCTGTTCTGTAGTCATGATACTCTCCGCCTAGATATTACCTCCTCCTTTTTGAGAGGTGTTGAGGTAGTGTAGTATCTGTTCTGTTGACATGATACCTTTCTCCCAGACATTACCTCCTTCCTTTTTGAGAGGTGAATAGGTAGTGTAGTATCATTTCTTTTACGAATAGTACTACTACTGTTGATGTTATCACTACAAATAATGAACATGTATAGGCACGAAAACGATTTGACACAATTACACCAACAGCATGTCAGATATTTAACCAATAACATGTGGAATCTGTAACAGAGAGTGTGGTAGAACATTTACGAATAGTGCTACTACTTATGCTGCTATTACTACAAATAGTATAGACTTATAGGCTCCCAAACTATTTGACAGAAATACGCCATATTTGACAGTAATCACCATTAGCATGTGGGATCTATAACAGAGAGTTTGGTAAAACTTTTACGAATAGTGCTACTACATGCGCTGATATTACTACACATATTAGATACTTATAGGCTCTAAAACTATTGGACACAATTGCACGATATATATTTTTTCTTTTAACTAAAAAATATTGCTTTGGGTGGGAGAGTACACATTTTTTTTAGGGGGAGGGAATTATTTTCTTTTTCATCTAAAAATATTTCTTAGAGAGTAAAAAAAAATTGGGAGGGATATGGAGGGTAAAAAAATTTTTTTGGGGGTGGGGGAAAGTTTTTTCTTTTAACTTTAAGTATTTCTTTAGGGTAGGATAAGAGTGAAAAAAAATTTGGGGGTGGGTTAGGGAGGCACAAAACATTTTGGGGTAATGGGAAAAGTAAAAAAATTACTGTTTGAGATGTGAAATTTTTATTTAAAGGTTTTCAGTTAGTGTAGTATCTGTTCTGCTTCAAACTAGCAAAAATATGCAACTGAGAGCTTGTGCAGCATACCGCCCATATAGAATATATTTTTAGGGGGCTTTTGCTATATTGCGTCCGTATGGAATATGTTTACTTCTTCTTCATAAACAGACGCACAAAGGCACCATATGGGTTCATTGATATGACAGGGCTCATTAATATGAGTTTTTTATGATAGTGACGCTACATAAATGAACTTGATTTTTGTTCTTTGATACAACAGGGGCGCATTAATATAGGTTATTTTTTATGATAGTGACAAAACAGGAACGAACACCATTCTGGTTCTTTGATACGACAGAGGCTCATTAATATGAGTTCTTAGATATGCGCACAGGGGTGGAGATAGGTACAAATATAGTATGTGCACCCTTGCAGAGATAAGTAAGTATATAGTATGCGCACCGGGGCGGCAATAGGTGTGTATATAGACTGCGCACTGTGGCGGTGATAGGTATGTATATAGTATGAGCACCAGGGTGGGCGATAGGTACATATATAGCATGCGCACCGGGACAGCGATAGGTATGTATATAGCATGCACACTGGGGCGGCGATAGGTATGTATATAGCATGCACACTGGGGCAGAGATATGGTACATATATAGCATGTGCACCGGGGCAGCAATGGGTATGTATATAGCATTCACACTGGGGCAAGGATAGATACGTATATAGTATGTGCACCAGGGCGGCGATAGATACATATATAGTATGCGCACCGGGGCGACGATAGGTACGTATATAGTATTTGCACCAGGGCAGGGATAGGTACATATATAGTATGTGCATTGGGGTGGCGATAGGTATGTATGAAGTATGCGCACCGGAGTGGCGATAGGTACGTATATAGTATGCCAACCTAGGCGGCGATAGATACGTATATAGTATGAGCACCGGGGCGCAGATAGGTAGATATATAGTATGCGCACTGAGGTGGCAATAGGTAGATATATAGTATGCGCACTGAGGTGGCAATAGGTACAGATATAGTATGCTCACCTAGGCGGAGATAAGTACCTATATAGAAGGCGCAAACAAAGGTGGTACTTTTTATAGAAATATGTCATACTTTTGCTCTGTGCAATGGAAGAGGAATAGTAGGGAAGAGACAGCTTTCGCAAAAGGCAAAGGGAGAAAGTAGCGGTGAAATGGAGCAACCAGGAAAGAGAAAGGTAGAAAAATAAAGAGACGGCTATAAAGAGAGGGAGATAAATAGAAGTTTTAATATGAAGATGTTACACCCGCAATTTGTCTTCTATTTTGTGTTTTTATGACCCCGAACAATGCGGGGTAGCCCTGATAGTTTTAAATATAAAAGGGAAACGTAGGTATGTATGAGATTATCCAACAAACAGTCACCTAGTTGATATCATTCGAACCGGCCATCCATCAGACATGTGATATCTCAGAATCAGAACAAATGGGGTTCAACAAACCACTTTTCTCCAATGGGGGTAGCATTTTGCTCCATTTTCCAGCGTTTTTATTGAGAAGAAACAGATGATATTTATAATTTAAGAAATACTGCCAGTCACCATTAAACCGGAAGTGACATCAGATGGAGGGAGTGCCGGGGAAAATTAATTCCCACTACAACCTTTTTCCCTTCATTTCTTCTTTCCCTCACACTTCCACTTTTTCGATGTTGCTATCTTAATAAATAGACACTTATATTTTCCTCCCTCCCTTCCTCACTACGCCCGTTCTGTTGTCATGATACCATCATTCCAGGCATTACCTCCTCCTTTTTTGAGAAGCGTAGACGTAGTGTAGTATCTTTTCTGTTGTCATGATACCATCCTCCCAGGTATTACCTCCTCCTTTTTGGGAGGTGTGGAGGGAGTGTAATATCTGTTCTGTTGTAATGATACACTTCTCCCAGGCATTACCTCCTACTTTTTTGAGAGGTGAAGAGGTAGTGTAATAGCTGTTCTGTTGTCATGATACCCTCCTGCCAGGTATTACCTCATACCTTTTGAGAGGTGTGGAGGTAGTGTAGTATCTGTTCTGTTGACATGATACCATCCTCCCTACTATTAATTCCGCCTTTTTGAGAGATGTGGAGGTAGTATAGTATCTGTTCTGTTGTCATGATACCATCATCCCAGGCATTGCCTCCTCCCTTTTTGAGAAGTAATGAGGAAGTGTAGTATCTGTTCTTTTACAAATAGTGCTACTACTGGTGCTGTTATCACTACAAATAATGAACACTTATAGGCACAAAAACTACTTGACACAATTACACCATATTTGACATTAATCGCCATCAGCATGTCAAATTGTTAAGAGAGGTTATAGGAGGAACTTTTACGAAAAGTGCTGCTAGTGTTGCTGCTTTTACTACAAATAATAAACAATTATAGGCTCCAAAACTATTAGACATAAGTGCACCGTATTTGACATTAATTCCTAATAACATGTGGAATCTGTAACAGAGAGTGTGGTAGAACATTTACGAATAGTGCTACTACTTGTACTGTTATTACTGCAAATAGTATAGACTTATGGGCTCCAAAACTATTTGACAAAAATACGCCATATTTGACAGTAATCACCATTAGCATGTGGGATCTGTAACAGAGAGTGCTACTACGTGTGTTGATATTACTACAAATATTAGACACTTACAGGCTCAAAAACTATTGGACACAATTGCACGATATATATATATATATTTTTTTATTAAAAATATTTATTTTGGTGGGGGAGAGAATAACAATTTTTGGGGGTGCTGAGGAAAAATTTTTTTTTCTCAACTGAAAATATTTCTCAGGGTAGGAGAAGATTAAAAAATTTTTTTTTGGGGGGGGGTAGGGGTGGAGGGTAAATATGTTTTTGGTGGGTGGAGGAAATTTTTTTTTTTTTAACTAAAAATATTTCTTTGGGTGGGGGAGAGTAAAAAGATTTCCCGCACACTTCCCAAATTTGTTTATCCTGCACGGATAAACAAATTTGGGAGGGGTGCGGGAAATTTTTTTTTAACTTAAAATACTTATTTGGGTTGGGGAGAATAAAAAAAATTGGGTGGGGGTTGGTTAAAATACCTTCGGTGGGGAGAGTAAAAAAAAATGGGGGGGGGGGTAAAACTTACAAAATTTTTGTGGGGGGTGGGGAAATTAAAAAAAAATTTTTTTGGAACTTAAATATTTCTTTTGGCGGGGGAGAGTTAAGAAAATTTTTTTGGGGTGGGGGTGGAAAGTAAAAAACTAAACTAAGTAAAAATATTTATTTGGGTGGGGAGAGTAAAAAAAGGTTTTTCGAGGGGTGAAATTATTTTTTTTTAGAAGTGTAGTATCTGTTCTGTTTCCGACTAGCAAAAAATGCGACTGGGAGCTTGTGCAGCATACTGCCCTATGGAATATGTTTTTAGGGGGCTTTTGCAGTATTGTGCCCGTTTAGAACATGTTTACTTCTGCTTCATAGACAGGTGCACAAATACACTATATTGGTTCTTTCATATGACAGGGGCTCATTAATATAAGTTCTTTTTTATGATAGTGACCCTACATGAATGAACCTGATTTTTGTTTTTGGATAGGACAGGGGCGCCTTAATATGAGTTATTTTTCATGATAGTGACCAAACATGAACGAACACAATTCTTGTTCTTTGATATGACATGGGCTCATTAATATAAGTTCTTATGTATGCACACCGGGGCGGCGATAGGTATGTATATAGTATTAGATAGAGACAAATATAGTACTTACACCATTGCAGCAATAGGTATGTATAAAGTATGCGCACTGGGGAGGCGATAGGTACATATATAGTATGTGCACTGGGGCAGAGATAGGTATGTATATTGTATTCATATAGGGGTGGAGATAGGTGCATATATTGTATTCGCACAGGGTCGGAGAAAGTTATGTATATAGTATGCACACTGGGGCGAAGATAAGTACAAATATAGTATTCACACTTAGGCGACGATAGGTACTTATGTATTATGTGCACCGTGGCAGCGATAGGTTCTTATATAGTATGTGCACCAGGGCGGCGATAGGTAGATATACAGTATGCGCACAAGGTCGGCGATAGGTACGTATATAGTATGTGCACCAAGGCAGCGATAGATACATATATAGTATGTGTACAGGGGCGGCGATAGGTATGTATATAGTATGCGCACCGGGGCGGCGATAGGTACCTATATAGTATGCGCACCGGGGCGGTGATAGGTACGTATATAGCATTTGCACCAATACAGCGATAGGTACATATATAGCATCCGATGTCGCGACCAAAAAAGAGCAAGGTAAAAAGATAAAGAGACGGCTTTAAAGAGAGGATGAGAAATATAAATTTGAATATAAAGATGTTACACACGCGATTTTTCTTCTATTTTGTGTTTTTATGACCCCGAGCAACGCCAGGTAACCCTGCTAGTCTATTACATAAAATGGTAATGTATTTATGTATGTATGTATGTATGTATGTATGTATGTATGTATGTAACGTATCTCCTCCGAGAGTATTGAATAAATAGTTACACAGTTGATATCATTCGAACCGGCCAGCCCTTGGACATATGATATCACAGAATTAGAAAAAAAATATTTTTTGGGGGTCAACGGAGCCATTTTCTGCAATGGGGTTAGCATTTTTTCCTACATTTTCCAACGTTTTCATGTACTAATTAGGAAAAAAAAACAATGAAATTATGTATGATTTGAGAAAAAATTCCAGTCATTTTTGAACCGGAAATAACATCCGTTTTTTCCTACATTACTTCTTTGGCTCTTACTACCACCCTATTCTACCTTCTTTTCTTAATTAATAGACGCTAATATTCCTTCCTCCCCGCTTCCCTCATTTCCTTCTTTCATTCTTCACTTGCACTCTCCCTTTTCTTGATACCTTCTGTTGTGGACCTGGGTAAGGCCGAATGAATGACACAGGAACACATGGTTTAAATGGGAAGAAGAGAACAAGTGTCACGTGCTTCCCGTATTTATAAGGTGGACGAGTCCATTAGTTCTCCGTAGGTAGGTACGGCACCATAACACCTTCTATCCTTTCTTTCCTTCCTCCCTCCCTTGATTTCTTTCCTTCTTTCATTCCTTCTTCTCTCTCTTTTTCCCCACTTTCCCTTTCTTTCTTCTTTCCTCCTTTCCCTCTTCAATTCTTTTTTCATTTTCCTTTTCCTTTTCCTTGCTTTCGTCCCTCTCTCTCTCCTTCCCTTCCTTAATCCTTTCACTCCATTCCTTCCATCCTGGCTTTCTTCTTCTCTCCCTCCCTCCATCCCTTCTTTCCTTCCTACATCCCACCCTCTCTACCTCACCCCTCGTTCTTCCTTTCCTCCCTTCCTTCCTTTTTTATTTTTCCTTCCTTTTCTTATTTCCCTCCATTCGTCCTTCTCTCTCTCCTTCTCTTCCTTAATCCTTTTCTCCATTCCTTCCTTCCTGCCTCCCTTCTTTTTCCTTTCCTCCATCCCTCTCTCCCTCCCTCCCTCCTTCATTCCTTCCTTCCTTCCTTCTTTCCTTTCTCCCTTACTTACTTTCTTCCTTCTATCTTTCCTTCTTTTCTGTTTTTTCTTTCCTCCCTTCCTTACTTCCTTCTTTCCTCCCCTCCTCACTTCATTTCCTTCCTCTCTTTCCTTCTTTCCTCCCTTCCTTTCCTCCCTTCTTCCCTTCCTTCACTCCTTCCTCTCTCCCTTCTTTCATTCCTTCCTTTCCCCCCTTCTTCCCTCTCTTCATTCCTTCTTTTCTCCTTCCCTCCCTTTTTTCCTTTCTTCTTTCCCCCCTTCCTTGCTCTTTTCCTTTCCGTCATCCCTTCCTTCCTCTCTTCCTCCCTCCCTCACTTTGCCCCTCATTTCCTTTCTTTCCTTGATGCCTTTGTTCTCTCCCTCCCTTCCTCCCTCTCTCTCTTCGTAACTTCTATAAAAACGTTAGTGAATTTAATTCAATTATATTTCTGAAAGTACATTGACATCAGTAAAGTATGGTTGTGCTTGAACAAAGATTGTACAATACTATCGTGGAGTCTGCGTTCGCGCCGAACCTTCATATAATACAAATATGTCACAACGTCCCTTGGTCCGTCCAACTACGTCTGCCCATCCAGCTGCATCCGTCCGTCCGTCCGTCCAGCTTCGTCTGTCTCTCTGTCAATTCAGCTACGTCCGTCCGTAAGTCCATCCAGTTACGTATGTCCGTCCGTCAAGCTACGTCCGTCTGTCAATCCGTCCAACTACATCCGTCCATCCAGCTACATCCGTCCGTCAATCCGTCCAATTACGTCCGTCCGTCCAGCTACGTCCGTTATTCCAGCTACGTCTGTCTGTCCGTCCAGCTATATATGTCCGTTCAGCTACGTAAGTTCGTCTTTCCAGCTATGTCCACCTACGTCCGGCCATCTGTCCGTACGTCCATCCGTTTGCCCATCAATCAAGCTACGTCCCTCCGTCTAGCTACGTCTGTCTACCCGTTTAGCTACGTCCGTCTGTCCATCAATCCAGCTACGTATGCCCGTCCGTCAAGCTACGTCCATCCGTCAATCCGTCCGTCCATCTGTCCACCTACGTTCGTCTGTCCAGCTACGTTCGTCCGTCTGTCCTATTTTCTTTTCCTTATTAATAATCTCAATTAAAATTAGTAATATAAGTAATAATAACATATTTAAACATGAGTATCTAAACTAGTTATTTGATATAGTGTGGGTCTCCGTTCGCGTTTGACATCCAAAACCAAAAAATTTGTTTCAGTTATATAGTTGGGGTACGGTAAAAAACATTTTTTTTTTTGCTAAAAATATTTCTTTGGGTAAGGAGAGTAAAAATATTGGGGGCGGGGGGATTTCTTTTTTTAACTAAAACTATTTCTTTGGGTGGGGGACAGTAAAAAAAATTGGGGGCGGGGGGTTACGGCGAGTAAAAAAAGATACTTTTTTTAACTAAAAATATTTCTTTGGTTGGGGAAAAATTAAAAAAAAATATTGGTGGGGGGAGGTAGACTTTTTTTAACTAACAATATTTCTTGGAGTAAGGAAAAGTAAAATAAACATTGGGGGGAAGGGGAAAATTTAATTTTTTTAACTAAAACTATTTCTTGGTGGGGAAGAGTAAAAAAAATTGGTGGGGGGAAGTGGATTTTTTTTGTTTTTAACTAAAAATATTTCTTTGGATGGGGAGAGTAAAAATAATTTTTTTTAACTAAAAATATTTCTTTTGATTGGGGAGAATAACATTTTTTGGGGGGTGATTTTTTTTTTAATTAAAAATATTTGATTTGGGTGGGGGAGGGTGAAACTTTTTTTTAACTAACAATATTTCTTTGGGTGGGGGGGTGAAAAAAATTTTTAAGGGGGGAATTTTTTTTTAACTAAAAATATTTCTTTGGGTGGGGGAGAGTAAAAAAATTGTGGAGGGGTAGAAATTTATTTTGTTTTTAACTAACAATATTTCTTTGGGTGATGAGAGTAACCTTTTAGTAGCTTATGCTAGCTACTACGTGCTAATAGACCGCCGCCACACACACACACACACACACACACATATATATATATATTATAAATATTGGTTTATCTACATACGTATAGGTTTCATCCTTTCAGGAATCGTCAGTGTGGAGATAATTATTCATACCGGTCGCAAGATTCGAAACCCGTAACACTAGTTATGTTTTACTCAAATTCCGACGTCTTAACCTACTCAGCCACTATGGACAACTAGATAAATCAGCGAGAGTTTAAACCTATTTTGTCGTCAACAGTGTTCAACTAATGAAAGGACATACATTACAGCTACGAAGAAAGCTGTACTAATACTACTTACTACGGTGATTAGCCTATATTAAGGGCGACAATATATATATATATATATATATATATATATATATATATATATATATATAAATATATATATATATATAAATATATATATATATATATATATATATATATATATACAGTGTGTCGCAGCAAAATCTGACACTTGACAAAAATTAAGCGAAAAACCATGAGCTGCTGAAAGGCGTGGTCAAGTCCGATCTTGCACACAAGGCTAACACCACTCAGGCGTGGCTGCTCAACAATGTTCGTCACCACTGGTCGCTAAAATTGTGGTCGCACCCTCCTCAGCCAACTGCAACTTCTTGACTATTACTTTTGGTGCGTGATCGTTGCCAAGACAAACAAGCATGTCTACAATACGTTCGACTCTTTGAAGGCTGCCATCGTTGACGCGTTCGTCGCTATAAACAAGCACATGGTCGCCAAAGCGTGCAAATCATTTCGCGCCCGCCTTGAAATAGTCGTCTCAGTCGGCGGCGGTTACATTGAAAAATAATGTAATATGTAACTTTCTCTGTTGCTAAATAAACTGATAAGTTTTTGCATATACATTATGAGTTTTTATTTCCTATTTTGTTTTCATTTTGTCAAGTGTCGAGAGAGAGAGAGAGAAAGAGAGAGAGAGAGAGGAGAGAGAGAGAGAGAGAGAGAATTTAGGAGTATCCGTGCATCTCTGTACGGGACTCCGTACGTTTAGCCCATTTAAATTTGAAATAACATTTTCATCGCTAACCGTTCAGTTAAAGTGGGCGCATATTAATCATTCCCGTTCTTATTTACGGTGTAAACAGACGAGTTTCAGAAAGACACAAAGACATAAAAGTGACGTACTTATAAGGCTTCGAAATGAATAGTTTATATCATGAAACGTTTTCCATTCTGTTGTGTAGAATCCGTATCAAGTCGAACAGAATTTAGAAAAAAGTTCCACGGAATATTTAAAAGTAAGGATACTCAAAAGCGCAGAAAAATAGTGCATCACATCCACACGACAGAATGGAAAACGTTTCAAGATATTAACTATTCATTTCGAAACCTTATAAGTACGTCACTTTTATCTCTTTGTGTCTTTCTGAAACTCGTCTGTTTACACCGTAAATAAGAACGGGAATAATTAATAATAAATGTAACTGAATGGAGAACAGATAAGTAAGGCGTAATGATAGTAAGGTCTAATGCAAGGAGGCATCTGATGAGTGTAGGTTTATGGAAAACGAGGAGGAAGGTCAGATCCACTTTGATTCGCACAAAGAAATATATATCTAAGTCATCATTCGTACTTTTACTTCTTCTATATTCTCTTTTAAAGATTACCAAATGCCAATTGTAAGTAAATAAATCATAGAAACTTTATAATTTGTGATGGCCGAGAAATGAGTGAACGAGGAATATGTGCGTTGTTCCATCACCTATCTTTGAAATTCTTATATCTTGCACTATCACTTGAGAAAGTTAGTTAGAATTTCAGCAACAAAAACACAAGTCAGTCGTGAGTGCATTGGTTCTGCCTACCAACGTAATGATGGACCAAAGTCTTATCTGAGGCTTATTTATTCATGTGTCATGAAGTCATCCCGACGTTATGCAATGGAAACATTGATAACTCAAAAACTATTTATCTAATCAGGTTGAAACGTTGCATGTTTCTTAATGTTATCAAAGAGCACCATATCCGTGAATGTAATTTGAGGAAATCGAAAGTTGAAATTCTGTCAAATTTAAAAAGATTATCAAATGCCATTTGTAAAGAATAAAATGAAAATATTTACAGAAAGTTTATGATTTGCGATACGTTATCAATGGACAAAAGAGGATGAACGGATTGTTTTATTATCTCTCTTTAGAATATATTTATTTACTCTACACTCTGACTTGGGAAAATTCGTTATCATTTTAGAGACAATGATGAAATAAGCTACGGGGTACAAAATGTCTACTTAGAGATGGAGATAGATGGATAGATAGATAGATAGAGAGAGAGGGGAGATAGATAAATAGATATATAGATAGAGAGAGAGAAAGAGAGAGAGTCGTATATATATATATATATATATATATATATATATATATATATATATATATTAGTTTGGTATTCCACGTATGTTTCTAGAGATATATTTTTATGATATATATATAATTATATATATAATTATAAAAACACAACAACATCGTTTTATGCTTCATTCAACAGAATGAAGCATAACACGATGTAGTTTTATTTTTACAATTTTTTATTATTATAATTCCATGATTAAAACGGAAATAGACCACCGATGTGCGAGGAGAATACGCTAAAAATTGGACGATCATATGTTTTTGGGGATGAGGGATAAATGTAGACTCTATGGACAAAGAGACGAAATAGTAGATCACATAAGAAAGTAATGCAACAAACTAGCACAACAGGAATACAAAAACAGACACGACTGTGTGGAAAACTACGCAAACGTCTACAATTTGAATATGGTAAGACAGAGACCAGAGATAGTATTAGAAAATGAAAATCACAAAATCATTTAGGACATGAAGGCATACACATACAAACTAATCCAAACAATGGGAACAAGACGTGAAATAGTTAATTTGATGAAAAAAACCCACAGCCGTCCCAGCAATCACAGGGGGAGTATCAATGAGGCAGAAAAACGAAGCAAATACGTGGAACTTTCTAAAGAACTGAAAGGAATATGGAACATGAATGACGTAACTATGATGTCAATAATTGTAGGAGCATTAAGAGCAGTTCAGAAAAGTCTAGAAGAAATTGAAATAAAATGGCAATGATGAAAACAGCCGAAATCTTAAGAAAAATCCTTAACTGCGGAGGCTAGCTAACATAACTAACGAATACTAACCTGCGATAGATAATTTAAAATAAAATATAGAAAGAACAGCACAAGAGCCCAAGGGATATGAAAACTGCCAGAAATATAATAAACTGCCCCCCACACACAAATTCAGACACACACGCATGCATGTGGTGACACTAGACTCAGCTGGCACCACACTAAATCTGTCGTAAAGGGTGAAAGAGGATGAAAAGACCGAACAGAAAAAGCACCAACCAGACCTCTACCGAGAGGGTGTGGAGAGTACTTGAGGCTTATCGCCGCTAAAATGTCAAAGAAGTCTAAGTGTTGTTGCTAACGAGAAATCAATGTAAAACAACTTTTGCAATAACGCAAAATTATTTTAAGCGATAGAGGTGGCGAGTGCTAGAAAATTTGGGAGAGTTGTTGTTACTCAGACTCCAGGGAACACTACTGATTATTATGAGTGAGCTATCAATGATAACGACTTGTGTGAAAACACCTAGTGGGTTAATAATACATCTAGTGCTAGAATATCAAGTTACTTTCAGTGGTGATGCAAAAAAAAAGAAATTTTGAAAAACCTAGAAAAAATAGAGGATTGACAAGATACGGCGCTGACGAAAGTAGCTGAAATCTAAATAAAAATTCTCAAGTGCGTAAATTAACCCACATAACCAGGTATAAATTGAAATCGAAATCGAACCAACAATTAAAGAAAGAACACTGCAAAAATAATAGAGAAGTGTTACTACCAGAAACCCCAAACATAATCATAAGTGGAAGGACACGGGATTTTTTTTATTAATTCCAAGGCAACACTGAATATTCCTGCTAATATATATATATATATATATATATATATATATATATATATATATATATATATATATATATATATATATATATATAAGTGCAGGTTAGTAGTCCGAGGCTGTAGCAATGCGATGTAGTTGCCGGAAGGTGGAAAGGGTGAACAGAAATAAACGAGAAGAGAAAACGAATCTCAAAACGATATATATATATATATTTATATATATATATATATATATATATATATATATATATATATATATATATATATATATATATATATACGAGGCCTACCTAAAAAAGTATCTGACGTTAGGCCAGAAAAACTATTTCAAATACCTGACTGGGTTGGGATCCTAACCCCCTTCCAAGTAGGCCCATTGTGCTTGAACACACTTAGCCTGTAAGAAAAAGGATATGTTATCCCCTATCTTCTATTCAACTCACGAAATGAAATAAAGAAACCTTTTTACAACAACAACGAAATGGGTTTATTCAGATAAAATGTTACCTATACTGTTTGGTATAAGTGAAAGAAATCTGGACAGTGTCCGAGAGAAGATGAGGAAAATAAATTCTTAGGGCTCAGCAAAAATCTTCTGGCGAAGACAGCAGGTGCTGTGAGCGTCCAGTGGACGAAGAGGAGAGAACGTGTTTCCTCGTTGTTTGCCGGAGTCTTACTAAAGCGATCCTTATTGGTTGGTGCCAGGGTACCGTCTGCTCATCGTCTGCAATATCTTAAGGGAGCTCAACTAGTCTCTTAGGGAACTAATGATATCAATGCGTCCTGCGAGCTTATTGGCCAACCCAATTTACAGGAACACTGATATGTATTACAAAGTGAATCTAATATATGACTACTACTGCTTAGGAAGAAAAGGAAGTGTAGCAGTGGGAAAGAACACAAATACAAAATTTGTCAATTCAGAATTAAAAAAAAAAGTTTTTTGCTTTTCAGGGAAAAAGTTCATGTGTTTTCTGCAAAACGTATTTTTGAAAACTTGTTTTTTTTCTCTTTTCTGCAAAAAGTATTTTTAGGAAAAATGTTTTTTCTTTTGTGTGAAAAGTATTTGTTTAAGGAAAAATGTATTTCTTTTCTGTGAAAAGTATTGTTTTTTGAAAACTGTTTGTTTTTTGTGAAAAGTAGTTTAAAAAAAAATGTATATCTTTTCTGTGAAAAGTAGTTTTTAAAAAATGTTTATCTTTTCTGTGAAAAGTAGTTTTTACAAAAATGTGTATCTTTTCTGTGAAAAGTACTTTTTTGAAAAAACAGTAATTGTATAATAGAGTACAAGGACTCAATAAAAGCCCATTCTATATATATATACATATATATATATATATGGTTTTACACAGGTTTCTTGCCAATGTACTCACCGATCACTACTTTATAGGTTTCCAACAGTACAGGTGTAGTTACAGCTGTTTAATACACAGTAGGGGGAATATGGGGCTCAGGTCTTTCTGTGTTTAGAAAGGCTTTTTTCACCCTGTCAATGGATGCAGTGTATTTTTTGCCACCAATGTCAAGGAAGAAAAGTTTGTCAGTGCGTGAAAGCATGCGATAAAGACCAATATAAGGAGGAGTAAGAGGGGCTTTCACGGAGTCTTTTCTAACAAAAACATTAGTCCATGACGAGATGTCTTTTGGAACCGCAGATTTAATGGTATGTTGCCTAGGGTGCATAGGTGGAAGCTCATTAAAGTAAGCTCGCAGTCTATTTATGTACAGAGAAAGGGGTTTATTCAGATAAAATGTTACCTATACTGTATAGGTGGAAGAAATCTGGACAGTGTCCGAGAGAAGATGAGGAAAGTAAGTTCTTAGGGCTCAGCAAATATCTTCAGGCGAAGACAGCAGGTGATGTGAGCGTCTAGTGAACGAATAGGCAGGGGAGAGAACGTGTTTCCTCGTTGTTTGCCGGAGTCTTTCTGAGGCGATCCTTCTTAGATGGTGCCAGGGTACTGTCTACCCATCGTCCGCAATATTTTAAGGGAGCTCAAATTGTTTCTTAGGGAACTAATGATATCAATGCGTCCTGCGAGTTGATTGGCCAAACCAGCTCGCAAGGACACTGATACGCATTACAAAGTAAATCTAATTTATGACTGCTACAAGTTCACCGATCTATCCATTGCCGGAAACACATCTGGAAGTCTTATTTTGGAATGGTGTTCATCTCCGCCGTCGCGTTTCTCATTATCTCTTCTCTAGTCTCAAAACGGGAACCTTTCAGTGACGTCTTCAATTTTCAAAACAACCAGAGGTCGCAAGGAGCCATGTCTGCAGAGAATGGAGGTTGGCGAAGAGCTGATATTCCGTGTTTGGCCAAGAAATGTTGGCTCATTTGGGATAAATTAGCGGGGGCGTTGTCGTGATTTAGTTGCCAGTTTTTCGTCGTCCACATGGCTGACCTTTTGCACAGAACTGCGTCACGGAGACGCCGAAGAACATCTTGATATTACTCTTTTGTCACTGTTTGTCCTTTTGGTACGTATTTGTGATGCACAATTGCACGGATATCAAAGAAAACAGTCAGCATCACCTTGATTTTGCTTCGCACCTGCCGCGCTCTTTTCGCCTTGGAGACTCTGGATGTTTCCATTGCGACGACTGTCTTTTTGTTTCTGGGTCGTACCCGTACACCCATGACTCATTTCCAGTTATAACGGTGTTCAAAAACCCAGGATCAGTGTTGGCAGCTTCCAGACAGTTCCGTGCAACTTGAAAACGGAGGTCTTTTTGTTCCTGTGACAACAACTTCGGCACAAAATTCGAAGCCACTCGTTGCATGTTCAAATTATCATGCACAATTGCATGTGCGGAATCTTTACTCACTCCGACCTATTTGGCGATCTCCCGCACGGTTGAACGACGATCGTCCATCAACAAATTTCGCACCATCTGAACAACAGTTGCACTCCAAGCAGTTTGGGGCCTGCCAGAACGCTGGTTACTCTCTGCTGATGTGCGGCCATTTTTTAAGCGGCTGAATCACTCCTTAATTTGTATTACACCCATGGTATCTTCCCCAAACACCTGCTGCATCTTACGAATCTTACGCATTGTTTTGCTGTGAGAATCTCCAAGCTTTTGACAAGATTTTATGCAGTACCTTTGCTCAACACGTTCAGTCATCTTGAGAGAATCGGTAATCCGACGAACACGCTGTGTAGCACCTCACTCAGTAACCGACAGGCAGCGACTAACGCACAGGAAAGCGGTTATAAAATTCACACATGTGCATGAAGGTGTGCTCTTTTCTCTGTGTAGAGTGGCGCCACCCTATCGTCTCTATTGCGCACGGAAAAAAATAAAAATCATATACTTTTGGGACAGGGCTCGTATATATATATATATATATATATATATATATATATATATATATATATATATATATATACCTTAAAAATATGTACTCTGTGCCGGCATTCAAATGACCTAAATTCTATTTCATGTAGAAAAACAATCGTTATTTTAAACGATTCTTCGTCAAATATTTAATTGATAGAGAATAACTATTTTATCCGTAACTAGCGATATATTATATTTTCTCAGTGATGACTAGTGCACAAGTGAACGGCTTGATTTCGAACTTGGCTTGTCGATAACGTCTTTCTTGGTATTCATTGCACCACTTCCCTCCTGACTGCAGTTTTAAAGCAATAATGTAATTATCTGGCCTTTAAACTAGTCCACATAGCACAGAGAAGACACACAGATGCACCCACGAAGATATACAGGCACACAAATGCAGAGAACAACCCTCGTGTGGTCACAAACACACGTGCGCGCAGGTACACAGATTCCTGATTTTAATGTTTGGCATAAATTAATTTACAAGAAAAAAAGATCAGAAATAAAAGAGAGAAAGAAAGACACAGAAAGAAATTGAAATTGCGTTTTGAAAAGAAGAAAGAAACCGAACGATCTAAGAAGAGTATCGGATGAAAAGAAATAAAGAAAGTGCGAGTACGAAATTTAAAAAAAATCATTTAGATCGAAACTATAAAAACCATTTATAGAAAGACAATGACGATATCATTTGATTCATATATCACAATGTTTTTTATAATTTTTTGTTTCAGAGAAAGAAACCTGTTTTGGAATCTTTGTCAATCCTGCGTCTTTTTGATCGACATAACCGGTGATGCCATGAACCATTTCGAGTTCAAAGCCTGATTGCAATCAGCGAAAAGATCATTGATCTTCGATTTGTTATCAGCGAGAGAATCTAGAGTATCGTTCTGATTGCATCCATTGTAGATTTGCTCAGAACGAAAACAAGAATAAAATACATTGAGATCCGTCCAACGATGAAACGCTACTTAAAACGTAAGCTTAAGAGATCGATTGACGGATGTTCGGGGCTTCTTCTTATTATTATTCGTTGACACATATGAACATTCTATCTAGAACTTTAAAATGACAGATCAAATAAAATGTTATTTCAAACAAAAGCGTGACAGACTGACCAAAATGCTTCCAAACATAAGCGTAAAAGAATCGAATATACTATTTTACACTAAAAATAAGCACGTTTTCTTATAGCGATAATTGGATTCTTCTAAAATAGAATGTATTCATTCAATTTGTGTGTTGACGGGTGGGCATTTTGTTTTGAATTTTAGCGTGACAGACCAAAATAAATTGAACCATCAGAGTGAAAAACTGACCTAGACCCTATTTAAAGACATAGTATCTGTTCTGTCCTCGGATAGTGAAGGAGAAATTATTATAGACTGGAGAAATTAAAATTTTTGTCCAAATCCAAAGTGCTACTTTTGGGAGAGCTGGATTTTCTTCGCATTGTAAATCGACTCTTACTCTGTCATCGGAAGGATTCAAGTAAACAGGGGCTTAAGCGTAGCAGACTGACTGACGAACAGACAGAACCCCTTCTAGACATACTTGGACGTATCTAAAACAAGATACGTCCATTCAATCTGTGCGTTTAGCGATGGCAATGCTATTTTAAAGTTAATCACAACCGACGGACAACACTTTTCATTTTTATATCCGCGAAGACGCGCATATTAAAACCGCCACCAACGTTCCCAAGTAATGAACGTGTTACCTAAATGTGCCAGAAAAATCAATTAATAAAAAAAAGTTTTGACTGTAATTCAACTTCCAACCGATGTTCGTTCAACCCACTTTCTCTCTGCCTTTCTCTCTGCAATCCAAATCGCTTCTCACTCCTTCCCAGCTGTCTTCTTCATTTATATCAGCTGATCACCACATATGCAAATCAGAACCACTATAATAACCGATCAAGTCTGAAGAGAAGCCCTTCTTTACCCTGCAAACACAACATGCGAAGCACCTCATTCATTTTCCTGCCGGTGAGTGTTCCTCTTTATTGTCACAGAACGCTTTAAAATGAAAGCAAGAAAGCAAAGAGAGGCACTAAACACATGGCCGTTCAGCTTTTTGCAAAAGAATACTAATTTACTGTTATTAGCATATAATCATATTTTTTATTAGTAAATGCTTCCCACCAAAAGTAAAATCAGTAAATATAAAAAGTAAGTATGAAGTAATCTCTGGGAATGTTATTTTATAACGACATAAGGAATTTGATAAAGTTTCTTTTGAAAAACACTAATTACTATACTATATCATTAGTTTTGATGTTGATTCGAATCCAGAAATTGGATAATCCATCTGTGTTGTGCGTGGGTGAACGTGCGATGATGTAACTGTGTAGCGGACTTACCGTTGGTTGAGAAAAATAGAAAGTTTCTTGCTAACCGTTGGAGACACATATGAGTCGATATTCGATTAGTTCAGCTGTTGTGTCAATTGACTAATCGAAATAAGCAATGAAAAAAAGTGAATAGTTTTACATTAAAAAAAGGGATTAAAAATATTCACATCTTCACTGGCATTGCAGCACAGTGATGACAAGGAAGATATGTAATAGAAACCATTGGTTTTTAAATACATTTACGATTTAAAAACTTACGCCTATTTTTTTATTAAGCTGAATACAGCTTAGGTCAAAGACTACAACTGTTTAGAAATCAGAGACAAAGTAAGACGTATCTGTGACGTGATCAGACAAGCAGACAAGCAGTCACCCTCTATGGTCATTCGTTGTGTGGCTGACAAACGTATGTAATGGATTCTGTGAGAACTATGGACAAGCATGTAAAGAAAGGATAATGCTTACACTTTATTTGTCTCTATTTTACTTTCGTATGTAAGCCACGTTCAATTTTGTTTTTCATTTTTTTTATGTCGTTAATGAATAAGACACTACTACCAGATGTATGGTAGTATCTGCTTTTATATTACACTTCATCTTTTTCCGTCAGTGAAATGCAAATCTGTCTTGACCAAGGCAACATTTATTCGCGTCCCAATCCAGAGTGACCTCTCTTGGAAAGCAGGATTTTTCCAAATTAACAACTAACATTTGTCTAACTTTGCCCTCGTACGGAGGCTAGTAAATAGCGACGAAACATTAATTTTACCTCATGGAATACTTCAACCCTCCTGTTTCAGCTCGTTTCTCATAAAACCACACATGTTTCCTCGAAAACCCAATATCACTAGGATGTGTACTTTTGACTAAGTCCTATCGGACTGACCGTGTTCAATTACGCACTAATTGCACTAAAGAAGGTGTCAGTACACAATTTCGACCCTAGCTATAGGTAAAATAGTGTCATGGGTTTGATTAATTGTAAAAAATTAATAATTACCATTACACATTCTTTATCTGCGTTAAATGACTGAACATGCTGCAAAACAGACAAAAAATCGACTCCCTATTAACTTGCCGGCCCATGAGAGTAGAGTCAGACACAAGGTAGATTTTAATTTGGAGAAAATACAGCTTTCTAAACGACGCCTTCTTTATTCGGAGAAAAAAAATTGCCACAGTCTACAACGATTTATCGAGGAGAGAAACGAAGAAGTATAATATCAGGACACATACTGCACGTTGCTCTTAGCCAAAAGGCCAAGCAAGAGAGTGGTTAGCAATGGTAGTTTATATATCGTAAAAACGTACAAAAAGAAAAATAAACGTTTGGACCCATACACCCGCAAAAGGTTCTCTGTTTCGTATTATAGCTAGAAAAAATGTATTTGAAGCTGAGCAAGCAGATTTGCCAAGTGCTTACAATTACAATGGTATGGTTGACAATGGATATATATATCGTCTGATACCAAGTTAGATAGCCGATTAGTTATTTAAATCATGTTACGTAGGAATAGTTTAGATTACATCAGTTGCAGTTTAAGGTTTAGAAAGAAAAAGATAATATCAGATCCTGCGATATGAGTGCTTCATACCTCGTCCGATGTTAGCCGTACACAACTCATAGTCAAGGTAAACGAATCTGTAGTTATTGAAGTATTTTAGATTAATTTTTCGTTGTTTCCTTCCTTCATGTATGAACATGTTCTAAGAGAGACGTATTCAGATCACATCGTCAACCATAAGCCCGAAAAGCGAACACCATTCATACTCTTCGTTAAAATTGCCCATAACACCTCTGCATAATATTGTAGATTTAGGGTAATCCTACTAACCGTTACGCTATCTAATGGGCGAAGCGTTGCAAATAATATTTGAGTAAACCGGAACTTACAGTCTAAGTCCGCCCATAAAAAGCTTATTTTGCGGCTATGATAATTACCTGAGATTGATGGCAGTAGAAGAAATCTGCTATTATTAACCGTTTATCATCGCAATAATTCTTTGATGTGCAACTCTGGGCGTATCTTTACATTTTTATGACATATTTTAAGGTGTCACAGCATCGTATTGAAAATAAATTATTGAAATCAATCAGTTCGAACGGACATTAACGATTACTGCCGTAATAAAATTACATGGCATTGCATCATTTGTCGCTGGTGTTTGATTACTAAAACACTTTAGTGTTGTTTTATCTGGAATAGAGACAAAACTTTGTCTGTCTATAGGATATGGGTAGTTGTACCCCGACCTCAGTGTCCAGTGCTGACGATGCTCTCCGGACAGATAACGGAATCATTTTAACTTTAACTATATACATATATATATTTTACTAATAAGCTATCACTTATCAAGGCTTACGGCCAGTTGAGTATAAGGGCCAATGAGCTGGATAATTTTCTAATTGAATGATGATAAATTTTATGAGAGGATATAAAATAATGACCAGAATGAATGCAATTGGATTACTCATGAGGACAGTTTATGATAAGTATTTGTTGACATTGGATTTGAAGACGACCATTTCCATGGTAATATATTCCACAAATGCGAAGTTCTTGGAAAAACAGTTCCTGGAGATTCCGTGCGATGTTAGGCACACAGAGGAAGAAAGGGGAGTCATTTACAGTTGTGGTAGGAGGACGATTTCTTATTGTGAATGTCTTACAAGAAAGAAGCAGCGATTTAAGCTCAGTCGAGCACATTTCCCGGAAGTCATGATAGCTTAGTGAAAGACTAGCAGCGTTTCTTATGTGGGAAAACAGAAGAGATAATTCGCACTAGTTTGTGAAGTCGATTTCGTACACTATCAAGACAGGAAATAGTGCCGTAAGCGGCACCTCCCCATATTCGGCAGCAGTAGTCCATCTTAGGGCATATCTGAATATTAAAAAGTAGACGATTGCATCAGGAGTGAAGTAATTTCCGAAGCGATAGAACAAATTTTCCAACAATCTAAGGTCTTGTAAGAATAAACTAGCGATCCTACATTGTGACATTATTATCACCACAGATATGAATGTTAGCAGATGAATAAAATACAGGATCTTATCATTTTTCTCATAGATCTGTTCAATGATAATAACTATATCGTTGTGGGGACAATGAAGGGCAAAGATAAAAGAGTTGGTGTGAACAAGTGTAACACTGAAATACATAAATGACAATTCAGGATATTCATTTGAGATGTTCCTACCACATGGACAACTGCCCCTTACAAAAGAACAAATTCCATGTCTATGGCGATCTCGAAAGTTGTGTTTAAAGGTCTTATTAGAATAACCTGGAATGTATAAATATATACTGTAATCCGATAATAGATAATTCACTTTTCTTCGGTGTCACCGCCACGAAAAATCCCCATCTCTAGTATTCACTCTCAACTGTCAACTTTCCACTGCTTACTGTTCTATGTTTACTCTCTGCTGCCCAGAAATCAACTGAACTCTTCAATATCAAAACATTAGTTTTCGTACTAATACACCAACCAGCTATACAAATTGCATACCAGTCAGAGCCACTTATGTCCATAGACTCCAAACAGCCAATCTACAAAAGAAAGATAGCTCAATTGACAGATATTGTCACTAAGGCAAATCATCACAGTATCTTAAACCACACGCCCCCCCCCCCCATGATCATCAGATCATTTCACATAACATAATCCCGTGCTCAAATCGGTACATTACGTTCCATCCGCAGTCTTTGCATTGCAACTGCCTCAATTTCATTGCCCTCATGTTCGGCGCTTACATCTCCATCGTTTACATGCACCACGCGCCTTACATATTCCCGTTGACACTCAAGTTGCTAGGAGATTGCACTCTAATAATTACCACTCTTTCCCATTACGTCGTACATTGTGTATTTGGCGGCTTCACTCAAACCTCTTTTCCGATTTGGATTCTGGCTGGCTCTCGCTCACCTATTTCTGAAGATGTATCTCTTGAGTGCCTCCATTCATAATTAAAAATTGATCTATGCGGCACTGTCTCCTCTCTCTGTCCGATCTTGGTGCCATCTTGTACCAGTATGTGGCCTCTACAGGTTATACCCCTCCTTACTCAGCTATTGCACTCACTGTCTGATAGTGTCGCTCCACTATTCCATTCCCCAGGCTGTCCTGTAATATCTTCTTATCTTTCAGATTTTAAGCATTGTATGGAGAAGTTCTCAGAGAAAAACGGTGTCATTGCCCATTATCACCTATTACTATACCCCGATCAAGCATCGATTTCTCCAATTCCTTTGTAACAGCAGCTGCCGTATCCGCATGTAACTCCCTCCATATTGCTAGTCTTCCAGGTCTACAGCCA
This sequence comes from Sepiola atlantica, assembly GCA_963556195.1. Taxonomy (NCBI): domain Eukaryota; kingdom Metazoa; phylum Mollusca; class Cephalopoda; order Sepiida; family Sepiolidae; genus Sepiola; species Sepiola atlantica. Next base: position 63,536,899 of record OY744531.1, read on the forward strand.
ATCATTGACAAGCATGCGTTCCCACGATAGTGTGTTATATCAATAGCTAATATTGTCCAATTATTTGCTGTCTTAATTTCACCAGGATCGACTGATTGACATCGAACGCAGTTCCTGACCACCTTCTGAACTTTCTCCTGTTTTATACGTAGATGAACTTTCCGCACCAACTATAATGTTCTACCAACTCGCATGTGGTGCATACCATGCAACTCTTCTAGTTTTCTGGTTCCTAGACAACATACCTGGAGCTCTTATTTCTTAACTAACAATTATTTGTTTATTCGGGTTAGCACATCTGCTTTGTTTCTCTCTGAGGGCACACCACTGCCTTTATTCACATTTCAAATTCGAATATTAACTTACCAAGTATACCCAATCTCCGCGTCACAATCATGTATCCAGCATTCTTCCGCTCTATTTCACTCTACAGTTCACCCAACTTAGTACCGTTGCTTAATCAGTTTTTATCTCGATGTCTCTTTATCCCCATTCGATAGCTAAATTGATGCCTTTCAGAACAGCATCTAATTCGGCCACATTAATGTGATTAAAAACATCATTTTTCTCAGCCATGCTGCATCTTTTTCCACAAAACCACCAATCTCCACAACCACGCCTATTGCAATATTGCTTGCATCACATCACATCCTATTTTTGTTTCACGTATATGCCAAGTTCCACTAACAGGGTCCCCCTTTTCTAGATCAGCTAGAATCACCTGCATTACTTTGAAAGTTTTGCCATCAACTCCGCCCTCCCAGTCTACTCCACTTGCTCTCCTTTTTACATAACTGCACGCCAGTCGCAGCCAACTGGATAGTGCCCTAACAATTTACCGCAAATGGAGAACAACTGATGTTTACTCATTTCTTCTGTCATCTCCGAAACTTCGTTGCCTCTTCGATATTTCCTTTCATCAGCTGAAGACTCAGCGCTGCTTTGCCGTATAAGGATTCTGGCGACTTTATTGCTAGCCCAACTCCCTTAAGATGTTCCACCACTTCCTATGTCGATATCTTTGTAACATTAGCGATTATTTCATCAATGTACGAAACAGTGACCTCTTTTGTCTAATTTCCTTTCATTAACACAGTTTTAGAACGACCCAAATCCTAACCGTGTCAGACAGTAGGTTCTCTAACTCTAAGTTTTTCCCACACTCCAGGGAATTCTAATATTTTACTTGGTTCTGCAGTACTGGAGGCTCTCCCATTCATTTCCATTTCACTGTGTATTTCTTTCTATTAAAATCTGCTTCAAAATCTTTGTCCTCGATTTTGCAAATGTTCGGCTGATGGGCAGTTACGGCATTATATACGTCTCTAAATTTCACCTCAGTTTTGTTGTAGTCATCCCTGCATTGATTACACCCATTCCAATTATGACATTGATCCCGTCAAACGTGATCTATTACACTCACTTCCACCTTCACTCGTACTCCGCATACTTTTATATCCACTTGCTGGGCTCTCTTACATTTTACATCCCTTCCATCAGCTGTTTTCACAGTGCTACCAATAGCACACCCACTCACAAGTTTGGAGTTGAGTAAAGTGGTAGTGCATCCAGTATCGACACGCGCCGTCATTAGAGTATCATTCATTGCTACTTCTATCATTGGAAGAGGTACGCACTGCCGCTTTATTCTGTTGTCGGGGTAGCTACTGTCGCAGAAGCTCCCTCTGCTCGTTTCCCTGAGCCTAAGGACTAGATCTCGTAATGTGCCCAAATTTTTCACACTAATAACACCTTACTCTAGCTCTTAGTAGCTTCGCGCAATCTTTAATAAAATGCGGTACTCTACATCTAAAGCGGCGAATGCTTGATGATTCTCTTTAAACCTCAGTTTTCAGTATAGTGCTTTGTGCACTCGCCGCCACCGTTCCGGTCTCTCACCTTCTTTTTTTAACTAAAAGCCGTGCAATCAGTATTAGTTTACTAACATTCATTCTTTCTACTAGCAAATATATGCTCCCTCCGGTCGCATATTTTTGCTACGCTGCCGCATCAGAAATGAACGCTCACGCGTAAACCGATGGAGCCCCAGTCATATTTCTGTGGTGGTTAGACATTGATTTTCTGTGTTTATGACCAAGAATATTTTTAGTTGAAAATAAAGAAGAAAAAAAATTCGACCCTACCCCGATTTTTGTTGTACCCTCGCCCATAAATAGAAAGACCTTTAGTTTAAAAAGAAAGAAAAAAATGTTTTGTACCCCCCTAAATTTTTTTATATTACCATTCATAGAAATATCTTTTAGTTAAAAAATAAATTTTTTTGACCGCTTTCCCCCAATTTTTTTATCCCCCCCCATACATATAAATAGTTAGCGTGGGTCCTAAAATGTGGAAGCACCAAAAAATCAAATACAGTGAACACAGTGTGTGTGTGTGTGTTTGTTTAATGACCTTTTTTAAATTAAACAATTTGATTCTACAATCAGTTGTATAGTTTTCCAGTACAATGTGTTAGTTTATTTTGTTGACATTAAAGAAAAAAAATCATATCTTTTTTTTTAATAAATAAAACATGGAATCATAAATTCAGTTTAGGTCGTGTAAAAATGATAATATTGGATATGAAAGTATTAAGAAATCAAATACAGTAAACACGAATAGGTTTTTAATTCTCGGAAAGAAAAAGGTTACCTGAACAGAATTCATTATAGTGTGTGTGTGTGTGTGTGTGTGTGAGTATGTGTGTGTGTGTGTGTGTGCGTGTGTGTGCGCGTGTTTTTTTATAGTAATTTTTAAGTCAATTATTATTTTAAATAAACAATTTGATTTAATAAATTTGTGTTTTAAAACAATAAGATTAAGAAAGTAAACAAAGTTAGGACGGTTTTTAAAATGGGAAACTGACACGCTGAATGACAGCGTTGTTGTTTACATATTTAACGTGCCGACAGCTGTTTAATCAGATCGCCATTTTACCGGAGGAAGGGAGGACACCACTGATTAAACCGCCAATGACTTTGCAATTTTAACGGAACTTGCCATTGAAAAGGTTTAGAAAACACGCCGGTTATGAAGAAAATGGCTTTAATTAACTGTATGAATAATTTTTATTAATATACCCTTATCGGATAATATTGTAAATACATATGTAAATTTGATAATAGCAGTTATAAGTGTATATTTGTAAATATTAATTTAATTGAAGGTTTAAAGGAATGACTTATGTAAATAGGAAAATCCATCTGGTGTCTGTACAACTTTTAATGACAGTATATAAAGAATTTCAAAAAGATTAGTTTCAGTAAAATAGTCATACTGAAGTTTCGGCTTCAGACAGACAGATACATAAACTCCATTATTAATAGATATGGGGTAGCAATTGCAGTGCCACAGATACGTCATCTGGGAATCCTATGACGAATGCCAGTTTAGCCGCATGAACCAGCCCTTTCCCTAGGTATCCTGCTAGTCCAGTAGATCTTTTGATTGTATTGGCGTAAACATCCACCGATTATCCACTCCACCTGAATCGTTTCAGTTTTTTCATAGGCTTTAAAAGGCCCTTCGGTAAACGCCGTCACTAATATAATTACTATCAGTTCCGCATCTAATTGGTCTTCATTACTTATTTTAAGGTAGAGCGAGAGCGCATCTCCATGCAGAAAATATGGAATAAACCAAGCAAGGTCTTGCGCTTTCGGTAGTTTTGCCACAAGTTTCACTTTTTTCATCCAACCGACTACATCATCTTCATAACTAAAAGGCGATATCACATCTTTGCTCAGCCATAAATTTTCGGACCCCATAGTCTCCTCTTCAGGTAGATATAGCTTGTAATCCGATGATGGAATTAAATTACTATTCCTCTGGTGTCACCGCCACGAACAATCCCAATCTTTACTGTTCACTGTCAACTGCCCACTTTTCACTGCTTACTCTTCACTGTGCACTCTTTGCTGCCCAGAAATCAACTGATCTCTTCAATATCAAAACATTAGTTTCTATACTACTAAACTCACCATCTATATAAATTGCCTACCAGTCAGAGCCACCTATGTCCATAGACTCCAAGCAGCTAATCTGTAAAGGGGAGCTAACTCAATTGACAGATATTGTCACCAAGGCAAATTATCACATCTTAAACCACATATACTTTATTAACTTATGTATGGATTAATTTCTATATCTATGAGTTGCATCTGGCTATCTGTAAAATGTGCCTATCTATACTGATATTAACTTACATGTTTCTTTTTCCAATGTTAAAATGCAAATGTGTTTACCTTCATATCATTCTATTTAATCACCTTACTAAAAACTTTTTTTTGTATTTAGCAATCAGTCTATTCTTCAAAAATATGATAGAAAAGTAATATGTAGCATTAGTATTTATGGTACTATAATCTTTTAGCAAGATTAAAAGTAGTTTGTAATAAATAACCTTGACTTTCGTATACACAAGTAACCTAATGGCCAACATATATTATGTTCGTATATAAGCAAAGTCTGTGTTTGTATCTAACTTCTAAATGCTTATAAATAAATTAAATGTAACATTATTAATCAAAATAAAACAAAATATTACAATCATATTTTCATCACGCATGAACTAATTTATGTATTCCAGTTGTATAACTTTCTGACAAATTCGAGAAAATAATTTTCGGACGCATAAAGTAAAGGAATTGCCTGAAGAGGTGGGCGAGAGGCAGGAATACAGGAGTTGACTTCACGGGACATTTTTGGGTGAAGAAAGGGAACACGGAGAGAAAAATATACCTGTTGCTGTTCACTTGCTTAAGTGTAAGGACAGTACACATCGAGGTGGTTCCTGATATGAGCATCTTGTCTTTTTTCAAGCCCTGGTCCGATTCACTAATGTGCATGGTGTTCCGGAATCAATTCTTAGTGATAATCCAAATACCTTTCTGGGCAGTGAAAGACTGTTTAGCCGTGTTTGTCTCCTTCAAGACTATCAAGACAAGTTTGGGTCCTGTAATATTAAGTGCAACACAATTCCTCTGTTTTCCCCTTGAGTTGGGGGAGCTTTGGAATGTAACATCAAGACTTTAAAATACTGCCTCTACAAGGTTATTGGTAGGGGTAAGGTCGATTTTATGTCTTCCTGACTATTGTCTCTGATATTCAGAGGGCAGGGAACAACCGACCTCTCACTTATCAAGAGTCATCTGAAAGGCAACTGACAGTTATCACACCGAATATGTTTTAAGACCTAACAACAGCCCAGGCTTGTTACTACATCTGAAAAGCGATGATCTCTCCACGTTGGTTGCTCCCAGCCGGCAAAGGTTGATTGAGACAATTGAACTGCGGAACCAATAGTTGACAAGGTTTAGAGAACTTTGGTACAATGAGTACCTCATTGATCTTAGAGGAAGGTCTCCAGGAAGATCCCAGATACCATTCCAGAACCGTATTCAAAGGAACGATGTAGTACTGGTCAAGAGCCCTCTAAAACCACGACTCTTTTGGATGTTAGGAACTATACTGGAGGTCTTCCCAGGACACGATGGGGTAGTGAGAACGGCTCGTGTCAAACAAGGTGATGGTCATGTGAAGGTCCACTCCCTAAAACATCTGTACCCGATGGAGATTTCGCAATCTTCTGAGGACCCCGAGGAGTGTGATCCTAATCATGGTGATTCTTCTTTGCCTGTCGCTTCAGACAGCAGCCGAAACCTGGAACCCTCAAGCTCATTTCAGGAAAGAGATGACACAATCTGGTTGTGTCCTACTTGTAATAGACCACCAGGGATTCCTGACATGATATGCTGCGATTCTTGTGATGAGTGGTACCACTTTGAGTGTGTTAGCATTAGAATAGCTCCACCTGCAATACAGAAGTGGTACTGCTGTGATTGTGCACCTCGAAGAAGACTGGGAGGTAGACCGAGTCTACTTTTTGCTCAATATCATAGTCCTGGGTATGACGAAAACTACAACCGACAGCGGAGCTTCGGCTAAGGGACAGAATGAGAGTACCCTGAACTACTGTTACCTCCAGGTGGCCGCCAACTAAGGCCTAGCACCTGTCTGTTCCCCTGTAGGGTCACGCAATTTTTTTTTGGGGGGAGGGGATAGGAAGAGCGGTGACTTACCAGAGTGTGGCTGCTGGCGACTGAGTATGTTCTTCCAACATCTAAGGACGGTTATCGCAGAGAATTTATATCAGTAGGGGAACGCGTTTAATTGTTATAAAAACCTTCCTCGCTACTGAAGAGGGTTAGTTGTCAATTTGTCACCACACTACAGTAGTTATTAGACCTAAGGAGAGGGTTGCGAAGGAATTTTTATTTTTATCGAAACCTCGCTGATCAGCTAGCTTCACTCTTGGTTACCTATTATTTTTGTTCGACACAAACAAGCATCTTTGCTGCTACCGTTTTGCCGGAATAAGCAAGCGGTTGTCGGTTAATACATCTGTAGACTACCAAACAGTCGCCTTTACTTAAAAATACTTCTTGAGCTTTCGATAAATGTTTCGGCGCGTCATCATGATTGTCGTTGATTATTTTACTTTTTGAGCGCACGTGACAATGTGATTGAGGAATGTATCATTTTGGTCCGAGAAAGAAGCTTTGATGATATCTCAAATCTATGATTTATTTGATTTTCGAGCCTCTTTCATTGTTCACCTTGCTCACGTCGGCCCTGAGCTGTTAGACGACTTATACCTAAGTTGTCAACAAGTTGTCTTAGCCGTTTAAGTGTACATACACTAACAGTCTGCTGTTCATATTTTCTGATGCTCTCTTAATATTGCAATCCACACGTGCTACATTATGGACACATAAAATATTTCTAGTATTTGCTTCTTTTCCATCTGTTTAAAAACTTGAATCTGTAGCAATATAAGATTCAAAGTGAATCTAAAAGCAGGAAATCTAGATGGAATCTTGAACTTTAATGTAGTTAATCACACGGATATGTAAAAATGGAATGATAAACAAAACTCCTGTTAAAAATCTGTTCGTGGAAGTGAATAAGATAAAATAGGCCAACGTTCTTAGGGAATTAAATTCACACGCGGTACTTGGTATATTACGGCCAGGGGAAGTGACACCGTTTTTTTGCAGTTTCTTTTGCAGGGAGGAATCGCCCTCTTCCCACATACAGCACTTGGTATTCCCACATGCTCACTTATCTTGTACTGACTAGGCTCAACTTCGATGATCTAACGAGAACTGTTGTGGGAACGTGATTATGTCGTATATTGAATTATAGTACATAAGATAGAATAGTGTATACTTACAAACATATATAGACCTACATTCAGCTCGTTCATAATTCCAAAAGAAATGCAGATTAAGTTTACAGCTGAGAAAGTTAAACTTTACACAGAGAATCTCTTACGTTTCAAATGCCAGAGATTTCGGCAACACAATGTTATATGTAGAGGGCGACAAGTGTGTGGAAAGTTTATACTGAATATGAATGCCAAAAGTAAAAGAGATGTGTAAATTGCGAAGGGAACTATTATGGGTTGTCGAAAAAAAAAGATCATGCATACAGGATGAAACAAGAAATAGTGCAAGTAAAACATAAGAGAAATGTATCCTTCACGAAAGGAAAACAATCTGGGTTTCTGTATGTGTACGCAATCATATGTCAGTGTTGCTCGAGAGAAAAATCAAACCAACAAAAAAGAATTAAAACACGAAGACAAATATATTGAGCTCATTAAAAATGTTACAGTTGAATAGGAGCGAATGGCTTAATTCCCAAGAATTGCCGAGAAAATAATCTCAAGAATAAAAATAACTAAATAAAAACCTCAACTTTATAACGAAAGACAACCAACAAATATATTCAACAAAAATTACCAGAAACTCCCAATAACACATCACTCAATAAGTCCCAGACATAACTTATAAAACAACAGCTTTTAGACAAAATTCGATTTTTGCTCATCAATATAGTCTCCTTCTAGTATGCTACATACTTATCTAATTATTCGATACCTTTTTGTAGAACAATTTCTATTTACCTGAATTTCCGATATCACTTCTTCACTGAAGCTTTCCACCAAGCATACTTTTGAAGGCTTTAAACAGCCAGTAGTAACTTCCGCGATCACTTCCTTTATCATGTGCAACACCTCTGGGTCAATTTCATCCTTCTATCGGTTCGTACCGGTTTGCCTTTTAATAAATCAGCATGCAGTCCGCAGCCATCTGACTATGGGATAATGACCAACCAACTTCCCGCACACCGAGAAAAATTCTCGCTTGGTTAGGCCGTCCGTGACTTCAGGGATTTCGTTACCTTTTCCAAACATCAACTTTCCTGCCTTATTCTGCTGTAATTTATATCTAAGAGCCATTCCATTTTCTAACGACTCCGATAGCTTAGCTCTCAGTCTATATGTTTTGACATTGTCTCTCACCCTTTTTGCAGTCACCTCTGTCTCGTTAACCAGTACATCATCGATATAAGAACAGCTGGCTCTTTTCATTGCATCGTCTTTGGACAACACGGTTTTAAGCACTGCCGTCATAATTTTCGGTGCAGAATTCAGTCTAAATCTTAGTTGGTCAAGCAATAAATCTGACCTTTATATTCCACTAATTGATACCGCCATAGTTTGTTGTCTACATGGATTTGAAGGTAGGCCGATTTTAAGTCCACAATTTTGATTGCTCGCTCTCTTTCCTCCACTCTTTCATGACCTCTTTACATACGTCGATTCCATCTTTCGTGTGACAGGCGAAGTGCTTGTTCAGTTCTTGAAAGTCCAATATAAGCCTGACTTTCTTCTTGGTAAGCTGAACCACTGCAATGAGTGGTAGAATTTCTTCAACCTTCCCTGACCATAGTATTAAAATTCTTACGTCGATCCACCTCTCAACTTCCTTCTCAAACTGCGGTCTTATCTCTCCTCTTAGCGTGCTTTCGTAGCAGCTAACCCGATTTGTCAGCACAGACAGTCCTGCCGTCCATTGCCACTCTACTGTCAACTTGTCACCATCAAAATGGGCTCGGAAGTCCTCATCTGACATGACTGGGTTTTGTCGGCTAGATGGTATTTTTACTGTTCGCACTTCTTGATATTCTAGTTTCATACTGCTTGCCGAACTTCACCTCGCCCTTAGGAATTGTAGCTCTTCCCAATTAGTCGATAACATCCAGGCCCAGTATCACATCAATTCCCCCAACGAGCGTATCCAGCACAATTTCTCGAAGTCGTAGCGATATATTTCTTACTATAATCTCGGCACAGTCTCTCCACAACACTTCATTTCTCTGCCATCTACTGCTCTAATATTTCTTATAAAAGTTGGCGACACTTGTCGTAACAAGTGTAGTTGTACAGCCGGTATCAACAGGGGGTCTTGCCCTTTTTAGCTTGACAGTAACCACTATCTGTGGCAGGAAAGTCTTACACGCTTTTTCCGAAGTAAAGGGGCGACTACTGGCGCAATAGCACCCTTTTACTGGTTTCCCTGAAGTGATGGGCAATTCCTACTAATGTGCCAACCTGGCCACACCGGAAACAGATAACACCTGGCTTTGGTTCACTACAGTCTCTCATCAGGTGGGACCCATGCCATTTTCCAATAAATGTACGTCTCCTCACTATCTGCTCTTCTTCGCCAGGCTTGTTTGCGGTAGAGGTTGCAATTACCCCCAGTTCACTAAGATGTTTCGCCAGCACCCTGGCATGTCTCAAGTTCTCATCTTCTTCCATGGTTTCAATGTCAGTCAATTTCAGTCATTCGTTGTAGTTCCATTGAGATGCGGTCAGGAAAACCACACACAAGAGCAATTTTTACCGTCTTCTCAAGACTTTGTCCCGTGTATCCTGCCAATCCTGCTAGTCGCCTTATTTTTGCCGCATATACGTCCACCGATTCCCCGGGTCAGGTTACTGTTTGAGCTTGTTATAAGCTTCAAAAGCACTCTCCGCAAATGCTGTCTTCAATCTTGCTTCAATCTTATCGGCATCTGCCGTGTTCGCCACTCCCCTCCAAATACATTGGGATCAATGTCGCTACGTCATCAATCTTTTCCAGCTTTACAACTACCTTCAGCTTTGTATTCGTTTCGCAACTACGCAACTACGGCAGTTGATTAACACACGCACGTCGGACGTCTAATCACACTGATGCAGTTGATAGACACTCCCTTGATCTTCTGAACATACTCCTTTTATTGTCCAAGTGTTCATCATCAGCCAATCGGTGGTCAGAAAAACAGTCACGTTAGGCCTGGCGTCATCGCTCAATAATCGTACAAAAAACCACAGCCGCCATTAATTTAATTTCCGCTCTCCCCGCGATCATCCCAGCAGGTAAGACAACACGCGCAAACACGTGGTCACTTTCTTCCTTCATTCTGTTCGACTTTACACTCTCCTCTGGTCTCACGATCACACATGCGGCATTGCGACCGCGGTCGTTTGTTACGGGCACTCCTACGGAGGGGGATTAGCTGGACTTCTTCATCTTCATCAGAGCTCTCAGGAGGGGTAACAGATCTGTCGCCATTAACGTTGCCAGCAGTCCTTCCATCAAGCTGGGCTCCATCGTCATTGGGGCTTTCAGAAGTGGCGCTGGAATTATCGCCATCTGTTCTGAGGGTCTCAGCCATGTCATCACGGCAATGGGGCATAGGTCGGATCCACATTTCATCATTGGATGATTCATCACTTTCGCTGTTCGATATTTGGTTTGTATCAAGGGCGGGCAGGACATCCTTCACATGCCGTGGAGTACCATCAACAAGCACAGCCTGCTCACTAATTATGCCGGTGATCCGTCCTCTTCTGAAACTGGTCGTACATTGGTTACTGGGAGGCCGTACCCAAACGGCGTCCCCTAACTTGTACTGTCCTTGCGTCCTCTTCTGATTAGGCAGGCAGGCGTCAATGCCCTTAACACGCACTCGATAGCAATGTATCGCATTAGCAGGTGCACTTTCAGCAGTCGCGTCATCCTTTGGTGTCGTATTGTACCTATATACTGCCTCTGCAATCGTACATTGCTTCCTTGCTGCTATCCTCTTCACACTTCGGTGGCACCGCTCCGCTATACCGTTGCCACTCGGTACATATGCACACCTGTGTCTAAGCCGGATCCCCCACTCGTCTACAAAACGCCTGAATTCTCCGCCGCAAAAGGCTGTGTCGTTGTCAGTGAGAATCTCTTCAGGTGGCCCCCGCTCGTAAAATATGGACTCTAATTGACGGATGACACTAGCCGAGTCCTGTCTTGTTAATAATCGCCAGATCGCAAACCTCGTTGGTCCGCAATCGATCAGTGTGAGGAAGTGCTGACCACCATAATGGGTTATGTCTATGCCCAGTCGGCTCCAATTCTCGTCGACTTCCAGCCGACCTTTCTGCCATTTGGTGGGAGCAGGGTCGATTGACTGGCATATTTGGCATTCCTTGACCACTGCTTCTACTTTGCTTTTGGACACTGACGGGTTGGTTAAGCGTACGAAATAATACGTCCGTCTCACTCCGGGGTGTCCACTGTCATGGTGTACCTTCTTGATCTTATCCGTCTCCTCAACAGAGGCAGCACATAAAGACCCTGGCTCGGCTTCTTTCTTCATTGCGTCGAACCATCTCTGGGGCACACAGGTAAGTCTATCGGCAAGATTGCAGGTTGAAGTGACAAGCACCGCATTCACCGATAGGTCGTACTCTTCCACCAACTTCCTTATTGTCTCCAACCTTCGTCTGATTAGCATTTCGGTAGCCGCCTTGGTGCGCACTCTCGCTTTGCCTGTTAGTGTGTCAAGTATCCAGTGGTATACGCACAGCGAATCTGTGTGTATGCATAATTCTTTGACTTTCCACTGGAGTGCCAAGTTAATTCCTTTTGTTACCGCATCCAACTCCGCCAGGTTGATGTGAGCAGCATCATCCATTGGTCGCAACCAGCAGGCGTCCTCAATCACGGACCCGTTCATCTCCAATAGCGCCCCGATCGCGAGGGAGCTCGCATCCACCCACACATTTAGCCTGTCTCCCTGGACGCACCAATCTCCTTTAGCGGGGTCCTCCTGCTCGACTCTTGTGATGGTCTCCTTCACCATGCGCCGCAACAAATTGTCCACCGTTTCGTCATCCCAACCTTTGGTAACTGCACTCGCCCTCCTCTTCATGATGGCTGTCGGGCCCGAGTCCATCCACCTACTGGTAGGTGTCCCACCAGTTTTCCACACAGGGAAAATATAGCCCGCCTCGTAAGGACATGGGGCACTTCAGAAAATGCAGTTCCGCGCCCCCACTTCAAGGTCCCTCGCTCCTGTTAGACGCTCAACCCTAAGACACGAGCGTCATCCTCCAAGCGTTCTGGATCCTTACACATCAGTCCAAGTTCGGCTAGCTTGGCCCTCACACGTGATGACGGCACAATGTCTTCATCCACGTATATGTCGTCAAGGTATGCTGATGTCCCTTCTTTTACGGTCTTATCCTGTGACAATGCAGCATTGACAATCGTCTTCATTATTTGAGGCGCAACGTTCAGCCCAAAGCCCACTCTTGTGAGGCAATACCTCCTACCGGCAAACACTACCGTCTGAAACGGCCACATTGTCTCGTTAACTCGGACCTGCAGATATGCCCTTCTCAGATCCAACAGGGACACATTAGAACCCAGCTGGCGCCACTCTCGTAGTTTGCTAGCACACACGTTAGCATCAGCTGTAAACGCATCGACATGCGAGTTCAGTTCTCGGTAGTCCATTACCGGCCTGACTTTGGCTTTGTTGTGCTGAGCGACCGCCATTAATGGGATCAGACCCTTAGGAGGTCCAAGTTTTTTGTATGGGTAGGGAATACGCCAGCCATCCTCGATCCATTTGCGAAGTTCCTCTTCGTACGCGGGCCTCATGTGGTCGGGCACATGGTATTCAGTTATTCCATTCTGCAGTTTGGCTGGTTCACTGTTTTTCGACCACTTCCATGAGGCAGTCCAAACCCTCTTTTGCTCGTCAAATTCGACGCTGAAGTCTGGTTGGTCGATCCTTAGCGCAGCACACACTGGGGCTTTCTCCTGAAAATGTACCGCCCCTGTTACCGTTATATGGACACCACCAAGGGCTCTGATGGCATCATATCCTAGGAGCAGGTCAAAACTCAGGGGTTTTTCGAGCGCTACCAGCGAGCGGAGCTTCCATTTTTCGTCCGTATAGTTACATTGCCCACGCCGCAACATGTGCGCGTCTCTCCACTGATGGTAGTCACTCTGACGTTCTTCTTTCTCCAAATGTGGCAGAGATCTGCACATACGATAGTGCGGGAGCACCCGGAATCGAGGAGTGCTGAGCACAGTGTTTCGTTGATATATATCGGGATGATCGGCAGCGTCTCATTTAATTTCTGCGTGGGGAAGAGGTCGACGCTGACACCTTGTCCCCGGTTCCGTTTCCCGGACAGTCTTGAGCTATATGGCCAGCTTCCTTATACCGGTAGCAGCGAACAGCCATTTCTTGTTGCCGGCAGTTCCTTGCGATGTGGCCCTGTCCATTGCATTTGTAGCATACGATTCCACCACGTGGACCGGGTCCTTGATACGGTTTCTTATCATTCGGTGTGGACTGAGCAGCAGCACTTACTGGTTCCCTCATTTCGGAGTAATTCTTCATTACAGTCCTGGCCCGATCTACTAGGTCATTAAGGGGCAGCGAATCTGCACTTGAGCTAGCTCGTAGTAGTTGCTTCGCTCCTGTCGGGAGTCCCGCTAGGAATTTGCATGCTAAGGCCCGCTCAGGCAGTCCACCAAACAACACTGTCAACTTCGTCAGCTCTGCCAAGTACACGTCGACCGTTTCGCCCGGGCGTAAGGTCCTTGCCTCAAGTTGCTCCCAAGCAGTGGTGGGGTCAATCGCAAACGCCTTGAACAGTGCCACCTTGATTTTCTCGTAGTCCTGTTTGCCCTCATGGCTGAGCTGTTGATACACCGCAAAGGCGCCGCCGGACAAGCGCAGAGGAACAACATGTTCGAGGTTTTTTACGCCAGACAAAAGGCAATGTAATTCCACCTTTTCCACCCAGTCAATTATCGGGTTCGATCCATCAAACTCTGGTATTAATTTGAGGTCAATTTTTTCCCCCATTTCGCCGAAATAGCTTGTATTCGTTTCGCAACTACGCAACTACGGCAGTTGATTAACACACGCACGTCGGACGTCTAATCACACTGATGCAGTTGATAGACACTCCCTTGATCTTCTGAACATACTCCTTTTGTTGTGCAAGTGTTCATCATCAGCCAATCGGTGTTCAGAAAAACAGTCACGTGAGGCCTGACGTCATCGCTCAATAATCGTACAAAAAACCACAGCCGCCATTAATTTAATTTCCGCCCTCCCCGCGATCATCCTAGCAGGTAAGACAACACGCGCAAACACGTGGTCGCTTTCTTGCTTCATTCTGTTCGACTTTACAAGCTTATTAAGCCATGGGACCACATCGCCTTCTCCTTTAAACGGCTTCAAAATGTAACTGTTTAATTTCACTCGTTCGCCCATTTTCGCCGAAATATTTTCTGATCTATCCGTAAAAGAAAGCTACTTGAAAAATAAAATTCTGATGCTCATTCAACTGCCAACTGCCAACTTTACCTCTTTCTCTCTGCACTTCACTCTGCTCACTGAGCAACAACACTCTTCAATCCAAAGAGTACAATTCTTATACTTATCAATCAACCACCTATGCAAATTGACTCCCAACCAGAGCAATCTAGCGGTTAGAGACTCCAAACAGCCAATTTGCAAAGGGAGGATTACTTATTTAGCAACTAAACCACAAACATTACAAATTGTTTGCTTTGTGTGTGTTCTTTGGATTCATGCCAGCGCTGGTCTAAATATAAATAAGTTGAATTAGGATTATTAGATAAGATGGGTGGTGTGAGGTACGGAGACAGGGAATTTAATCATATTGTGCCTGTACGCTGTATGATATATTCATAAGATTATGGAATCACAATACACGGAGATGTATAGAAGTAAAATGACATGTATGAGCGTGTATATAAATAAATTTACAGGATGAATATCGGTAAATGTATTAGTCCCTGTATTTCGTAAGAACGGTGTGTATTTCGTAAGAACGGCATGTATACGTAAGGAAGTTGAGTATGTGTATGTCCTTGTGCGGGGGAAATATCATAATGTATATGTGGTGATATGTATGTAAATATGTGTAGGTATGTATAGGGACATGGAAACTTAGATAAATATGCATTTTTCGATAGAAATATATGGATATTGACCAGTATTTATATATTATATTGTATGAATGGGGGTGTATAAAGTTGCATGTTTTATTTAGTTACATGCTTATTTAATTATATTTGAATAAATGCTGTTTATATTTCCATTTAGGTTTAATTATTTGATTTACGGTAATATGTGTGTATCGATGTGAAAAATATATATGTATATATATATATATATGTATGTGTGTATATATACGTATAGCCGTGTTTATGTATGCATGTATGAGTATGTGGTTATATATATATATATATATATATATATATATATATATATATATATATATATATGTATATATGTATATGTATGTATGTGGATTTATACCGGTTTGTATATATGTGCGCAAATTACTAACGATATATAGGTCAGCTTGGAAAGAACTTATTTGGTGTCCGTTAAAAGATATATAGCCTAGTTAAAGGTTAAATTGTTACTTTTACGAGCGCATGCACGCATAGAATTATACTTAGGCGACATTGAATATGCTTTCGAGTAGGGTAATCAAATGTATAAAAGGATTTGAAATAAGCTTTCTGTTCGATATATCAGAACGTTTTCATACAACAAAGACGTAAGACGCTCAGCCGTTAAAAACAAAAACAAAACAAAAACAGACCAGACGCTGAATCATCAAACGACACGTGATACGCTAAGCCGTTGAAAAGTCAGTTGTGTTCATTTCATTGCACAGTTAGATTGAAATGTGATTCAGATAATGGTGGCTCACATCAATGAGGGGGCCGATACGCAAAAAAGCCGTCGAGAGAAAGGCCCTGAAACAGTGCGTATTCTCTCCTGATGACTCGAAATTGTCTGGAGGCTGAAATGAAGTATTCCATCAGTAAAACAGCCGAGGAAATATATTTATATATGTATACTAGCACACAAGGTAAGCTGTTTCTTCCAAACAACACTATCTTCTGTTATCAGCTCGCTTCAGAGCGAGTTTCTGCTACTGTCCCGGTAGCTAGTTTTATTCTATTATATATATATATATATATATATATATATATATATATATATATATATATATATATATATATATATATATATATAATTATTATCACTATTTCATATATACCTATAAGATAATATATTTCGTATATATATGAAATAGTGATAATAATTATATATATATTTATATTATACAAATATAATTATTATCACTATATTATATATATATACTTATATTATAAGATCATATATTTCGTATATATAAAATAGTAATGTATAAACGTTATTTAGTTTTCTTTTATTTGCAGATTTAGATTGTCTCGCATAGGTAACTGTAATTATATACATATATATATATACACACACACATACACACACCCACACACACACACACACAGACACACACACACACACATATATATATATATATATATATATATATATATATATATATATATATATATATATATATATATATATATATATATACGATGTGTATATGGACATAAATAGGCCTGGTGTCACATAAAATGAACCCATTCTTGAATTGAAATTACATCCGACTCTAATACACTTGGCAATTTTCTATGCCATGGATTTTATGCAGAACATTTTTTAAATGTTCATCAGCTCCATATAGTATTCTTAATCGCATACGGGTTTTCTTTATGTTCCCCTTGATCTTGCGAAAAGAGAAAAGTCACAGTAGCAAGATCAGGTGAATAGGGAGATATTTTATTCGTTCATCAGTCTCTATATGTAACAGACCTAAAAACTGGAGTTGTGGACACAAGTATGTGATAAAACGTGTTGTGGTTGCAGAAATATATAATTACATTTATAGAATTACCATATATCATAATAGATGATGATACAACCCGCTTATCCCTTTTTAGCTCGTAGCTCCCACAGCAAAATCAATCCCATTACTTTTCAGATTGACCTCGTATTTGAATATTTAATAAATGCAAGCCGATGCGAGTTTCTTATTCTGCAAGAGAGCAAACAGTATCGTTGCAACACGTATTTGCTTACCGTGAGTTGTCACGGAGATACTATTCTTTGTGGAAACAATGGTAAAAAATATAAGAATTGATCATCTTGTTGAATGCATGCAAGTCATAATTTTTTATTTGAGCATTTTAAATTCTCAAGACAGTCGCGGATGTTCACCTATTTTCTAGTTGCTTTGTTTGACTGGACACGTGGCGCCAGCGACACATTAACGCTTTTTGATAGTGTAATAAGTATATTAATATTCCTGCAATATGAACAACATATAATGTAAACTTTCTCAAATTAGGCAACCTAATAATTTAGTTATCTATATGTTTTTTAGGGAAACATACATTTTGTGCTGAATGTATTAGACGATTTTAAATGCAGGGTGAATACCAATTTGTTTTCTTGGTTTCTTTTTTTGTTTCAATATGATGTAGAACAATTCTGGGAACGATTCTCTTCTTCAGCCTTTAATGAAGTGTGAACAGAGTTTTTGAAAACGGTGAACTAAAATTTAAGTTTTCGAATCTAGCCAACAAGGTCACTTATCGCGATCATATGTGTGGACGTTTGCTTTCTGTTTCTCTTCCGGTATTAATGAACAAAGAAGAAAAAGAAATGAGTAAAAAAAATAACGAATATTCTCTAGTTAAATCCGATTGTCTGGTGTGGGTGGAGGTTGTTGATTGTGATCGACAAAGCATCTCATGTGTGGGCGTTTGCTGTCTATTTCTTATGAGCAAAAAAGGAAAGAAAAAAACAGGGAAGGAAAACTAATGTTTTCTAGTTAAGTCTGATTATCTAGTGTAAATGAGGGAGTTATGTTGTCGGCAATATTTTTGAGCCTCTATATCTGAAATTGAAATATCTGTGTTTTGTTTGTGTATCTGGTAGTGATTTTTCCCACACCAAAGGCTTACACTCAGATACTATAGTTTTTAGCCCATTAAAAATATAGAAGTATATACAACACTAATGCAAATCAAATTCAACATTACACAATTAACCCACTTCTCAAACACACACATACGCGAATCTTAAACTAAACAAAATATAGCCTGAAACTCGAAAACTAATCAGAAATTTAGAAAGTATCAAAGCACAGATATGAAGACACAAGTTGTCCGTAATATTTAATGAAATATATATTAACCTGAAGATTCCCTACGGGTACGAAACGCGGAATCCTCTGTGTACCTTATTTGCCATGAATATATTTTCATAACTTACTATATATATATATATATATATATATATATATATATATATATATATATATATATATATGTATATATATAAACAAACAGGATAATAAAATAGAACATATCATAAAACATTGATGCTCAATATACGAAATAGAGCAATTATATAAACAAGTTTAGGATGAGAATGAAATTGTATAAAATAGAATATCTATTTAGTCATCAGTTGCTGAAAACAAGGGCTTTCAAATACAAGACGTTTTTTTTATTTCCCTAATAATCATGGGTTTTTGCATTTCCACAAATCCAACGGATTTTACAATTCATGATGCACATTTCTTCTTGGATTTTACCGTTTTTTCGAACCTGCTGCTACAAACTCTACTGGCGCCTCAAACGGTTAACTTTTTGCTACATTTTCAACTTTTTCTTTTTGCATTGGACATTTTTTATACATTATCTTTATATCGTTTTAAATTATGACTTTTGGGGATTTCTCTTTACCAACTTATCTCTTTGCACTCCTCTGACAATAAGAGTTCATTCTTTGAAAAGTCATGGCTTAAATAATGAAAAGAAAACGCTTTGTTTTGAACAACAGATGACGAAATAGATATTGCATTTTATAAAATTTTTATTCTCAGATTTTACTTGTATATATATATATATATATATATATATATATATATATATATATATATAGTTATCAACAGACATAATATTTTACTGAATCACAGCTTTCAGTGCGGATACACTAGCACTCGCCCCCAACCGAGATTAAACCCACGACCATCCAGCGGATAGTCAGCGACTCTAACCATATATAGCATACAATGCCAAGAATCGATTTTTTATATGGAAACATATTTATTCAGTGCATATGACGTTTCGGTATCACTTGTTTACATATATAAAAACCGCACATCAGAGATATGATTATAACTGCATGCGATAATTGGTAATACAATAGAAAACGAAACATAATGAAATGAAAAGAGAAAGAGCCGCAAGGGAAAATGATTTCTGATGACTTTCTAGAAGAGTTCAAATACACTGTCTTAAGTTTTGAATCTGTTGGTAAGACAGTTTCTATGAAAATGGTGAGATTTGGCGATTAGGCGCGTATGTATGTGTTTGTGTGTCAGCTAGACAGTGTGTATGTTTGAGAGGAGGGATGGAGAAAGTTGGAAAGAGAGAGTACAAATTTGTTCATCTTTATCCCGGTTAATATGCGCTTGTGGGTAAAGCGTTGGTTAGACTTGTTGGAGTAAGACTATACGCTTTTGCGAAGGAACGCTGGCCAACTTCCGATGAGCAAAATCACAACACCTGTCTCTCTGCCTCCAATCATCTGTGGGCCTAATCATGTTCTAGAGACTCAACAGTGACCGGCTTATTCTGACCTCTCACTTCCGCCGGAAAAGGATGTTCTCTTGGGCCTGCAGCCAGTTGACGGCAACTCTGCATCTATCTTGGAACCGGTTCAATTTACCAAGTACAAAACAGACTTTAAGAAGAAAATATTGTCAAATTTAATATAATCTCTTTTTATTCTTTTTCTATGTTTCAAAGCTCTTAGCAACATAAATATTTATTTTGAACTAGACAGATAGCCGTCAAGAAGACGGCTTTTAATGTAGCACCTTAAGAATCATAATTAGAATATATATATATATATATATATATATATATATATATATATATATATATATATATTCTAATTATGATTCTTATATATATATGTAAACTGAGTGATGAGAATACAAATTGGATAAAGAGCAATATTGATTAAATCATCAAATAGTTCAAACATGGAATATATAAATACACTTTCTTTCTATCCTTAATCCATGGTTTTTGAAAAATGTATGCTTTAATCATCAGAGGAGATTATAGGGATACATCAGTTAAATTATATTACTGTTCAGCACAAATTTGAAATATTAAAAAAATCGTAGCGAATGATCTAATGTAACGTGTCCAAAACAGCACATCCAGGAGATGATAAATGCTAAGAAAATATAGGGGCAATAGCAGAATGTCTTCAAAAAGTCTGAATAGTGAAAAGTTCCGGTTTGGAAAATAGAGAGGTTCAGGTCCGAGGATAATGTTCATTGGCAAAAAGTCACACATCAGAAGGAATACAAGTGTATAAATCTCTGTGTTTAAATTGGTAAAAACTTAAAAAAATAAGAAGGCCCATCGTCAAATATTTTTTTCCTTGACAGAGTAAAAAAATGTGACAATTTCTGCTCCACCGGACCAAATCTAGAATGGGATAATTCAAGTAAATTATGAGATAATAAAAAAAGATGAAGAAGATAAGAAGAAAAGTGGCACCAAGGAGAAAAAAGCGAAAAAAAAAGACAAAGATAATAGAAATAGATAGAAAGAAAAACGATGGAAAGAAGAATAAAAAGTTAAAAAAAGAATATATATATATAATGGCAGGGGAGAGGAACAAAGATAGGGGGTGACGGGTAGAAAACGTAAAGCAGACATGACATGAAATGTATAGGGTGTGAGCAGATTTAGTTGGAAGGGGTCAATGAAAAAAATGATTAGGAATAACGTTGAGAGGGGGTTATTAGAGCTAGATTAGAGCTAGATATATAGAGAAAAATATGCGTTAGAAGAGGAAAGAGGAAAGAGGAACTCTGAGTGACTTTAATAACAAGCAGTACTAATAGCGAAATGCACGATCCGAATACATTGGTTGATCACTCTAAACTGCTTGAGTAAATTTAGCCGCCGATTCGCTATTTACAAAGTTAAATTCCTCCCTAATTAATAACTAGTGCACTATGGCCGAGGGGTTAAGAGCCTTGACTACAAATCAGTGGCGATTTGTGTTTGGGGTTCGCGCCGTTGGGAATTAGCTTCCTTCACTGAAGATTGCGTTAGCATGAAACATCGATGTCTGTAGGTATTATATATATATATATATATATATATATATATATATATATATATATATATATATATATATATATATACAGCAATTTATGCAGTTAAAATATATTTAATGAACTTAAAACAAATATTTAAAAAAAAATACACAATACAAAGTAGAGCTTTATAAATAAAATGTATATAAACATTGGAACAGCCAAGGCAAATTAATATGCGTTTCTGTGTTAGCACATGACTATTGGACTGGAAAACAACTGAATGACATTTAGGTATTTTCTGCATAGAAACGAACATTAATTTGCGTAGGCTGTTTTAATGTTTAAATATATATATATATATATATATATATGTTTGTGTTTCAATCTAAGGATTCTTAAGATATAAATTTGTTTTAAACTACTTGGATATTTTCTTTACTGCGATGAGTTTTCGAACCAGTTGTAAATCCGTTGAGTTGCTTTTGTCATACATTATTATAAGATGATTCTCTCGCTTCCTTGTTTGCGTTTTTGTTACCGTGGCAACAAAATGATAACTTTATCAAAGACGTCATTCACGCTGAAAAGGAAAAACAAACGAAATTATATAATATATTATTAAGAGTAGGAATTTGTTAAAAGGCTATTCAAATTATTAACTATGAAAAATTGAAATTTAGAACCTAGATAGCAATAATAAAAGCAATTATAAAATGTTAATAAATTAACACTAAGGATGGAATTAAAATTTTGAAATAACCTATAATAATAATAATAATAATAATAATAATAATAATAATAATAATAATAATAATAATAATAATAATAATAATAATAATAATAATAATACATTTGAATCAAAGGGAAGACAACGGACGACAATGATGAAAACAGCTCAAATGTTAAGGATAATACTTGAATGCGGAAACCAGCCCACATAAGCTACGAATGCTAATCAGTCACATGGAAGTTGCAATAAGAAGAAAACGAAAACACAAAAAGAACACCATCACATGATACCAAGGAACAGAAAATGCAATAAATTTCATAAACTGCCCCCCCCAAAGTTATGATGCAAGCCTCGGCTGATACCACACAAAATGTGTATTCACTCAGACTCCAGGGAACACCACCTGTGATTACCTGTGAGCAATCACTGATGATGACGTGTGAGAACTCTTAGTTAGTACGAATAATACACATATCAGTTAATTAAAATTTAGAGATATATTTAATGAGCAAGGCTAGGGTTTAATTTGTTTTTTAGATATGTGAACAAAGGCATCGAAGAAACAAAATATTCACAAGTGCAAACGCTGAAATAATAAGTATAAAAATGTAAACAAAATATTTTTGTTATATAATTTTTCCTTGACACTATAAGGTTCAAATTTGATCAGACTTTAGATGTAATTGTTATTTTTTTTTCTGACAAGAATAACTCTAACTCTATATATTTGTATAATTTTTCAAAACTGGCTACATCTTTTGATGAAAAGAATAGTCTAAGTGCACTTAGGAATTTATCCCCTGCTTTGTTGCATTGTAAGAAAGTATGTAACTATCTATTCGCTTTTTTTCGCTTTATATATATATATATATATATATATATATATATATATATATATATATATATATATATATATATATATATATATATATATATATATAAAATTAAGTAAAGTTTATTTTTCCCGTCTGCTTAAGCCATACCAGGATAATAACTAAAACCTACGTATACTAATCTGTTCCGCAATCCAATTTGGGTAAGCCTTCATGCGTATTTACAGAAATTATGAATTCATTTCGCCTCTTTTCAATATTTATTATATTTTCCCTAGGTAATCTGGCTCTCCAAAATAAACATAAAAGGTGGCTGGCATTTTAACTCGATACTATTTATCTACTCTCATCGCTACACGTAATACCGATGCTACTTTTTCATGGCATGAACTGGAACGAACATCGGGCATTCCAGACTATATAACGAACGCTTCACATTAGCATTCCTGAAAAACAACAAATGTTCGCTGAGAGTTTAACCGTCTGAGTCGGTAAGCTTTTCTGATTTTTAAAAAAATTACAATTAATATTTATTTTAATTCCTCAGAATTCATACTGTGATATTTATTTATTTTAAAAATTTAAATCAATATTTTATATTTTCTCTGGACGGCGCTTGAACATGTTCTGACTATTTGCAGAGTAAAAGAATATCGGATTGGATGTCAAATAAACGAACTGTTAGACGTAGTGAACACGTCAAATTATTCGATTATTATGGTTTTCTTCAAGTATTATTCTATAACTTTCTTACGAACTTTTCCTTTTCGAATGTCTAAGTCGATAAGGATTTCTCATTCCCTGACCGAGAACAGAACAGATAACGTATAGTATTATAACAGAGATTACATGTCTTTGTTCACGCAAATAGGTTACAGTTGTTTTTATACGTCGTCAATGTTTACGTGACGAAACTAGAAAATGCCACTGTCGTCATATATTAAAGTTGCTATTGAAAGTTTATTAGTGAGTTATAGAAATATTTAATCGGCAGCACTTTTCATGCCCTCCACTTCCCGCCTCTAATTCTACCCTTGATTTTTATATTTGCCGATTTTACAATATTTTTCATTTTCGGTTTATTTATTTATTTTTACTTTTTAAAATACAATTACCGTTAAAATGCAGTATACTATACTTTATCTTTTCTGTTTTAAGCCTGTATAAATCAGTCTAGAGTGAGAAAACAAAATGTATCAATATATATTGAATTGAAAAAGTTAAAGTATAAATGGAAATAAGAAGTTAGCTTTATAGTCTAATATTTTTTTAGTTAAATAATACTTTTCTGTTCACATCGAGTAACACCTGAACACGGATCTTGCTAGTTATGTATGACACGTTTTATTTATACAAACAATTTTAGGCTACACATTTGCACATATAAAACAAACTTTATCTTAGGATAACTAATAAGATAAAATTAAAAAATATATAAATAAAAAGGAAAAGACTAAAAGGTAATGAACCCACATAATAAATAACCATAGGTTTGTATAGTGTAAAAATTATAATTCTAAAATCAATCTACGATATAAATATTTAACGGGAAAAATAAATTGCCTCAGTTTGTCTCTAATCAGCCTCATCAAACATTTTGTTCACTTGGCATAGTTAAAAGTCATGAGCGCCCATTGATTAACTGACTGATAGAAATACATAGATAGTGAGAGGTTAATACATCCAAGCACTCTAATTAATTATTAGTTCAAATAAGTGCTTGCTAGCTATTAAAACAATCGTAAAATGCAAATCCACGCAATCGGGAATGCAGAACAAATGTTGCTGTGGAGCTTATTTTCCATAAATTAATACAGAGTGTTGCGGCAAAATTCAGCACTTGACAAAAAGTTAACGACATACCAGCAGGAGATGAGAAGCGTAGTGAAGCCCTGGATTGACGAGATCGCAACCGGACATTTTCCAGTAGAACTCGGCTACATCACACAAGGCAAATACGACCCAGGTGTGACTGCTCAATATTGTTCCTTACCACTTGTCGCCAGACTTGTGATCGCCCACCTCACCCGACTGCAATCCCCTTGACTATTTCTTCTGTGCGTGATCGAGGCCAACACTAACAAGGATGCCCAGAACACCGTCGACTCTCTGAAGGCTTACATCGTGGAGGCGTTCGCCGCTATAAACAAGAACATGGTCGCTAAAGCGTGTATCTGATTTTGCGATTGCATTGAGATGGTCGTCTTCGCCGGTGGCGTATATATTGAAAAATAATGTAGTATGTAACTTTAACTGTTTCTACATAAACTGTTGGGTCTCTGCATATATACATCTTGTTTTTATTGCCTATTCCGTTTTATTTTTGTCAAGTATCGAGTTTTGCTGCAACACCTTGTATATATATATATATATATATATATATATATATATATATATATATATATATATATATATATATATATATATATAAATATATATTAATTCATAGCATAATGCAAAACAATATATTAAAACAAAGAACATTACATTTGTTTTTAAAACATCATTGTTCTATTCACATTATGAACGTCTTTCTCCATGAGCTCAAAGAAAAGAAGTTATTCGTGTAGAAAGCCCTATGGCATCTGAGGCTCGTCCAGCGCTCTTAGTAGCCACGGCTACTACTTTTCCTTATCAAACCATCATGTCAACTCAATATTTCGATGTACTTGCATGACATTTTTCTTTAAATTATCATACTGAGGTAGTTTTACAATAAAGACGAAACGTTGATGAATATATAAAAAATATATCTTGTTTTTTCCTCTTTCATTTCCCATATATATATATATATATATATATATATATATATATATATATATATATATATATATATATATGACCACTACAGACTGGAGGTCACTTTCGAAGGATTCAGCCATTACCTCGGATACCCACATGACGAGAGTGGTGTTGTCAGAAAATATACCCATTTCAGACACAATGTTTATGAAAATTAGGAAAAATAATGATCCAAGGATCAATCCATCGGATACACCTGCATTTATGTCATGTTGTCTTGATGAACGGCCATCGAGGACAACCTGGATTACCATTTTGTAGTTTGTAAGGAAGCAATCCCGGGGTAACGTGTTCTATAGCTGGTAAATTATTGGAAAGTAATAGTCTGGATTAGATGCGCTCATGCGTCTCTATAATATACTTAGTCAATACGTTGATATGTTACGCTTCACTTCGAAATAGTATTTTGTCGGTAAACCCGCACAGAAGATTGTGTACGTCAGTTGGTGGGGCGTTTCTCTGGTCTGTCACACTTAAGTTTAAAAAGCATTTTCATCGCTTAACACAGAAAGTCAATTGATACCACTTAAGAATGAATCACTTCCCGTGAATCTATTATATAGTTTTGCTGTTTTCGTCAAGTGTATCGTAAGAATCGACGCGAAATAGACATTGTTGAATGGTTCTAATAATTTCCATCAATACACACACTTTTCGAGTATTTTCCATTATTGTTCATGATTCAATTTATTCAAATACCTCTGGGATAATATTAATACAGAAAAAAGAACTTAGCATTATTTTGAAAAGACTGATGAACGATGGAAATTCAAGTAGATATTTTGAAAGATGCTACCGACCGAGGTAGATGGTTTCTATTTCTTTTCTTTGTTATTACATTGTCATTGCATTGGAGTTTTAGATCCCGTTGCATACAACAATTGTTTAGCCACATGATAGAGTGTACGTCCATATATTATTAACGACTTAGTCGCCAGACATTTTCAAGTTAAGGTCGGATAAAAAAGGTCAGAGTAGTATAGGATGATTTGGGAATCATTCGCGCTTTTATATATGCCATGCAGCATTTTTTATGGAAAGACAAGCTCACCACAATTAAGGTAATGTCTGGAGGCATACTCCCCTAGTACCGAACAGAACCATACCAATTTTTAAAAAAATGGTCGGACTCATTGTGAATCAAACCCTAGAATTAGAAGTCACTACGATTTCTCGGCTACAATGAAAGCTGGAAATGGAAAAAGTCTCCCTCGACAGTAAGGTGAATGTGGATAAAACTATCTCCCCAAGAGCGCATAGTCGTAAAAGTACAAAAAATACGAGCACATCTGCATGCTCCTGTAAGTCTGCCTCAGGCGACATGCAATGAAATCCCCTCCTGAAGGAGGGTGGTAATGCCTATGTAGATGGCCTCCGAGGAGTAACTCGAACAATACCTCATTTCGAAAAATAAGGATGTGCAAAGAGACAAGACAGTCTCTAGATTGCCAGCATGATGCCAAGAATTGCCGAGGCTGCTATGAAGAAGGGAGTTTGTAAGAAGGATATGCTAAAATATTATTTAGTTTTGTGATTGAGTTATGTCTGAAAAAAAAACATAAATTTTACTTGTAATAATTTGCCACAATTTGCAAATAACTCAAAAATTGACCCATCTCTTATTAAGATTCTGTTACCCACTTTCTCTATCATAATATGTTGATTGGACAAGTTTTTTTAGAGAAAGAATAACTCTCTTTCTCTCTCTTTACACAATATAATTAAACACATCGTAAGTACGTATGTAAATTAGATAACAAAATGATAGGAATATTTTACTTCTATATTATCAACTCCTATATCTACACGAATATAATATAGAAGAGAAACCTATTGGTTTTAGTTATGCAAGAAGATTGTTTTAATATAAATATATTTAGCAAATGGCAATATAAGTGAACGTAATTCATTTTTAACCAAACAATAAATACCGCTTGTTGAAAAATAAATACGCAAAAAATGAGAGAAAAATCCACTCTTCATGAAATTTGCAGTATTTATTAATTAATGAGTGAATATGAATTAATTATTAATAATAAGTGAGTATAAAGTATTTATTAATTAATTAGTGAATATAAAGTCTGTATTAATTAATAAGTGAATATACAGTATTTATTAATTAATAAGTGAATATAAAGTATTTATTAATTAATAAAGGAATATAAAGTATTTATTGATTTATAATATAACATAAAGTATTTATTTGTTTAAAAACACACATATATATTTTGTTTTTAAGTAACTTAAATTCAAAGACGAAATGCGTTTTATTATACTCATAGTCAAAATGAAGTGACTTCATTTGGAAAGGGATAAACACCTGAAAGTACGAATAGTACACGTTAAGGCAGTTCTCGGTAAAAAAACAGTTTTTAAATTTAAATGTAAATAAAATTAAATTGCTTGAAGTTGTCTTAATACTAGCTGTCTTAAAAAAATAAGAGATATTCTTTTTATACAAATTAATTTATTTTCATTAGCGGGCCCTAGATATTTCAAAGTTCATGAATTCTCGAATGTAATATTTAGGTGATAAAAATCGTACATATTTACTGACAGGGCGTCTTCGTCCAATGGTTAGACGCTGGACTATAAATATCAATATCGAAGTTAGCCATGCTGATAACGACTGTGAGCCAGAAACACGTGTGCATGGATTACTTTAATTTAATAAAAAATATATATTAACGAAAAATACGTCCTATAAAGTAAGGGGCGACTAAAAATGCAATAATGCAATAAGTTTATATAGGAAACAAGTGATAAACAAAGACGAATACTTGTTAAAGAAGGAAACAATTAACACGACAACATGTTTATACTGATTTGATACTTCGCTTCAATTACAAAAATCCTTCATGGAGCTAAATATTTGTTTTACTTAAAATAGTTTAAAAATACAAAGGTTGGTAGAGGAATGAATGTGGGTGAGTTGTGAAGAGAGTGAAAAGAATGAACGTCGTGGTCGTGGTTGTGGTGCTGGGACAAGACAAACTAGAATGGGGGAAGGCTGTGATTGCTATTAGTAGAAGAGATATAGTGTTGAGAGAAGAAAAAATAGTTGTATCGGAATTTGACAGAGGATGACATTCGGGGGTTGTGTAAATGAGTAATTGAATTTTATTCAAATTAAAAACTAGAATTTTTTTCTGCGTTAATGACTTTTTTAGTTAAGTTATTTGTTATTATGTTCCGGAATTTTTTAGATGACGGTTGATAATTCGTAAAAGTTGGTAAATTCAAACTACTGTTCTCATCTTGGGTGTTTTTATCACAACGTTTCTTAAGGTGTACCAAATTCCGTCCAGATTCTCGAGTTCGATATACAGATTCCTGAGTTCGACAAAGTACACCTGCAGAAAGTCGAAAGTTATATCGGCCGAAACGTTGTGATAAAACACCCAAGATGAGAAGAGTAGTCCGAATATACCAAATTCTACAAGTTATTTGTTATTTTAAAGAAATCCGGCCTTAATATATTATTTACTAATATCTACTAGTTTGAATGAGACGTCTTATTAATTAATAACTACTTATTAACTAATACATACTTTATATTCATTTATTTATTAATAAATACTTTATATTCACTTATTAATTAATAAATACTTATTAACTAATACATACTTTATATTCATTTATTTATTAATAAATACTTGATATTCACTTATTAATTAATAAATAATATCAAGCGCGTGTTTGATTATTACAGATTTTTGTGTTTTAAATTCGTGGCTTAAATTTGTCATGTGTGTTACTAGTGAATACGTACTGTGGCTAAACGTTATAGTGTAATTTTACTAAACTCTATTTAAGGGCAACGCTGGATTTCACTGATGTATACCTTGTTTCAGTTATCACATGAGATTGTGTAAATGCAGACTTGTGTTGTTGGAGTGCTGCTAGTATTTTATGTCTGTTGAAAATATTTTTCATTATTATGAGTGAGGTGGAATGTATAGTTCTGAGACAATATTAGTGCAGTGTAGAAATTGTTGTTATAATGTAGGCTTTGTTGATTTTATTTTTATGTTGTGTAAGATGAGAGTTGTTTTTATTTAGAATGAAATATGTTGGGTATTCATAAATAAAGAGAGAGCTATTTCGTCGCTGTCTTAATGTATGAGAAAAAATGTGTATATATAACTTAGTCCGTAAAAACTATTGTCCTTTTTCTTTAAATACCCGTAAGAATGAAATATTTCGGGTATTTATATATAAAGATATATGTATTCTTCTCGCTGTGTATATATATATATATATATATATATATATATATATATATATATATATATATATATAATCTTAAGGGAATGTTTTATTATTATTAATATTATTATTATTTATTTACTTATATATATATATATTAGTGAAATTGAAAGTGTTCTTACATTTAGTTATTGGGCATGTGGTCATTTGATCAGTACCTCTGGAGAGCCATGCATTTTATAAGTGTTCTGTTCTTTTCCGAAACAGTTACATGGAAAACAGCTTTCAATCCCCGTTTAATATTTCACAATTCAAGTTAAGGTCCCCTGTTTTTGTTTCACTGTTACATACTTGAATCCATTTTATATTTGTAAATTTTCCAGCGGTAATTTGGCTTATGCAGGTGCTTCGTCTGCGATAATTTTAATTTAGTTAGTATCTCTGGGAATTTAAACTGCATTTTCCTTCTTTGTTTAAAATGACTCAAACCTTCCTTATACAATATATATATATATACACACACACACACACACACACACACATATATATATATATATATATATATATATATATATATATATATATATATATATATATATATATATATGTGTGTGTGTGTGTGTGTGTGTGTGTGGATGACTATATAAAGCTCTCTTTCTTGGGTAGAGCTTATTTGTAAGGATATCGCCAACTGCCATTAGCTTTAAGGCATAGCTCATTGGTAAAACTAAGTCAAGGTCCCGGTACTTGACAATATTTACATTGAGATATCATTTACATTCAGTCAGTGTCCTATCATAGCACATGGGTAGAGGCGCCGACTGTCAGCTCGACGGTTGAGTTTAAATTCCCGCTGATCTAGCCGACCTGGATAGCTGTGATACAGCGAAACAGTCTGTATGTGAAGGACTATATATATATATATATATATATATATATATGATAAAATAAAATATTAAAGTAAAAGTAAAGTTACATAATTTACAAGTTTATTATTATCATCAAATGTTTAAACAAATAATACAATATGAAAAGTCGTTTAACCCATGAATTTTTAAAGAAATAACTCTCATCATCAGAAGAAAAGAAAATGACTAATTATTAATAAGTATTAATTTGATAACTTTATACAGCGATTTTGAATTATGGTTAAGGCAAGTAGAGTCAAGAAATTTAACAGTTAAACAATGGTCGAGCATATTTATATCACGATATGATTTGATATAAACTAATTATATTTATAATATATATATATATATATATATATATATATATATATATATATATAACTTTGTTTATACGTCCGTACTAATAATTACAAGAATACATATATGCGAATCTTTTCATATATGTATGTGTATATGTGAATATTCTATATACCTACATAAGTATTATATTTATTTTAGATACGTATACATGTATAGTTTTTACTTCGTATGTGTTACATGTATTTGACTGTTCGTGAGTATATTCCTATATGTATCTTTGTGCGGTATATGAATATATACGAGGCACGTATGCATATATTGATGCTCATTTGATTTGGTTATATGTGAATGTACACATAAAATTAGTTTTAACCTCGTATATGTATACATGTACGTGTGTGTATATATCTGACTGTTTGCCTATAATACATATATCTCTGTGCAATTTATTCATATACATGAGGCTGTCTACGTAAGTTTGTAATACATGATATGCAGACAACGAGATAGAAGCGAAAGAGAACAAGCAAAAGAATAGAAGGTTCTGAGCGAATAAAATGGACAATTCGCCTTTTTTTTCTTAATTCGATAAGAATAATGTATTTACAGGTACGAACGGGCCCGATGGGGCCGATCACCAGAGGTACGGATCTGAACAGACTGGGAAGCATTGACAGCCATGCAGCTATCACAAACGAGCATCAAATTGGAGAACAATGAAACAAAGAACAAATAATTCAAACAACCATTAACATATTCCCGAACAAATGATATGAGGACAATATAAACAATAAAATTACACAATCAAATACATTTTTGATTTCTAAGTACTTGCTGTCTGATCGCAAATCATTCTCGCGGAGGTATTTGATATGTAGTGTCTCTGACCACTTAATAGATACGCAGCTCAAGCTGACTTACGATACACCTTTCTGAAAAAAGTTCAACATAAAAACAGACTCTTACTATTACATTTAATGTTCGAAAATTCCTCGTCGACAACACCACATTACTTTATTATGAAAATAAAAAGCGACTGCAGATTATATCGGCATTACATATGAAACGGAAAACACACTATTAATAACATTAATTTTAAATTCAGTACAAATATACTCAAATTTATTTAACTGCTATGCTACTACTGTGTATTATAACCTTCTTTATTTCCTGCCAAACACATACCCCCTAACTCTAATCCTAACTCTAATCTCCCTGAGGATAATCTGTGATAAATCCGCAATACTGGTGGTTTTGAGCAAAATACATTTATTCTGGACTACTGAACTATTCATTAATTTGAAGTCAAAAATGTCGTAATTTGATAAATAAATAAAAAATTGAATTAAATTTTAAAATAAAAATAATTAAGTAAATACATAAATATATGAAAAATAAAGTAATAAGGATGATAATAATTTAAAATATATATATAAATAATTAACATCACTAGATAGAGATGTAAGGTATGTGTTATGGTGTTGTTCAGGGGCCGGAATGAGAACACGGACACGGGGTTTAGGTAAAACAAACATATTGGAGAAACGTATATATAACAGAGGAAATACGTCAGTACTGACTTCCAGTATAGACTGGGGTTGAACTCAAATGCTGAAAAGCCTATGCTTCCCCCACCTATTAAAATGGACGAGTCCAAAATGTTCGTTATAGGTACGGCACCATACCACCCCCTACCAAGCCATACCTTCTAAGGAATATTAATATCGTTTCCTTTTTGGATTGATTTCGTAAAGATCCGGAGACTTCAGTTTCCTTTTGGATTGCCGCTTTCCTGGGGATACTTGGGGTTCTGGTATGTCAAAAGTCCCGAATATTATGTCCCTCACTTTTTTTTTACCTGGGGATAGCTGTCAGTGTCATATGACAGTCGTTTCCAAATTTGATTAAGCTGTCTCTTATGAGAGAACTTAGCTTCTTGGATTATGTAAATAATATTTCTAATTCTCTTTTCTATCATACCAGTTTCCCAGAAAAAGGTATTCTTTTTAAACATCTTGGAATATACTCTGTCCCCTGGGATGTATCGCTTTTTTGGTACAATAGAGGTTCGACCTTGTTTGTGTAGTGATTTGTCAAATACAGTTTTCACTTTTCGCGCAAACATAATCTCTACAGAAGATAATGAGGATGGTATGTTAACATTTAGCGTGATACTGTACACGTGTAAAAACTGCTACAGGGCCGTTACTGTGTGAGTGTCGCGAGCTTATTTCAGGGCTCTTTTTAGAGTGCCGACAATGCGTTCCAACTGGCCGTTTGACCTAGAATAATACGTGGGAGTCGTGATGTGTCTGATCTGAAAAAATTCACAGAACTCTTTGAAGTCAGAGGACGTAAACTGTGTTCCGTTGTCACTGACTAAACAAATAACCACCCCAAAACGGGCGAACAATTCGTGCAGAAAGGTGATGGTTACCTCTGTGGTGTTTTTTTTTACATCGTAACATTTTGGACCACTTGGAAAAACTATCGACTACAAAAACACCTCCAATGGGCCCGCAAAATCCACGTGTACTCTTGACCAAGCTCTGTCTGTCTTTAAGCCACGGACTATGTTTGATATGAGGTGCCTTTGCACGTATTTACGACGTTCTCAATGCCCTGATCATTCTAGGCTAGAACACGAAACTCCGCATCAAACTCTTCATTCTATTTTCCCCCGGATGGCTGTAGCGTTCGTCGCTTTGAATTCGAGAGTTGGACCGTTTGAGGTAAATAAAAAGGTTTTGCAACGTGTAACTCAAGAGATTACGAACGAAGCGGCCGACGAAGTAACACCGTGTTTGTGTCTCTTTGATCTTTTCCTTTTGCTTGTATTGCTTCTTACTTTCAGGAATAACCACATCATAACAACTGGCGACGAGAATTTAAACGAAGAAACTCACAGAGTAATCGAACATACGAGCTCACGTTTTTTTTAATTAAAAATCCCAATGAAACAAAAAAAAACGAAGAAATATCCATAAAACAAAAAAACAAAACAGAGTGTCTTACAACGGTCCACCTAATTTTCCAAGTTTTAGCGTCCACGAAAATCCGAGTACTAATGGAAATCGTTAGCAAAAGTGATTGGATAGACTTGAGAATCTGTTCGTAGCTTTAGATATTCAAGATGACGGTAAGAAGAAAGCGTGTCTGCTTCACTTTGCTGGAGACGAAGTTTTTTATATTTTCCACAACTTTACGGAGATACAAAAAGGCGTCGGTGCAACCGTCGAATCGGATGGATAAAAAATACCAAACACCTACGAAATAGCAAAAAAGTCACTGACTGACTATTTCACACCGCAAAGAAATATGTCTTATGAGATCTTCAAATTTCGACGCGCATCACAGAATGTTGACGAAAGTCTAGACTCATTTCATGTGAGATTGAGGACCATATCGTCCACGTATGATTTCGTGGATACAGATCGGGAGATACTCGAATAGATCGTCCTAGTCTGTTCATCCTTAAAAGTCAGAAGAAGGGCACTACGAAACGACTCCACACTCAAACAAGTGTTAGACGAGGCCAGAGCAATTGAATTAGCTCGCACACGAGCCGCAGACATCGAAAGAGAAGTGGTGGTACGTGCCCTGTCGTCACATAACAATAAACGAGACCGCAGGCAGTATACACGCAGAGAAAAAGAAAAAAGAAACACCGACGAAAAACGCAACTACGGACACACACAAGGCAGTAATCGCCAGTTTACTCCAAGGACCCAGCCACGTGGCAAATACGCCGGATATGTCTGCCACTACTGTGGATACTCAGCAACACATGTGACGTGTCCTGCTAAGGGACAAGAATGTAGAAACTGCCGGAAAAAAACACTTCTCAAAAGTGTGCAATTCAAAACCGGTAAGACAAATTTCTTACTCATATCGAAATGATATTGAATCCCTTTCTACGCCGAGTGATGAGTCTGTCAACAAAAACACCCACAGTCACCATCCTCGTTAATGACTCCCCAGCGACATTCGTTTTGGATACCGGTGCCAGTGTAAATATAATGTCTGGACGCACATACGACGGTCTTCAGTACAGGCCGAAAATACACAGCACTGCCACACAGATATTTGCCTAACGGTCCAGAAAAGCCATGCCAGTCCGTAGATTCATACCTACCCTCATCGAATTTAAAGGAAGGCGCTGCAAAGCAAAAATGTTCGTCATCGACAATGAAAACCCCTTGTTCGGACACGATCTACAAAATCTACTCGGTGCCCACTCTGCTGAGGCACTGGGTATGATATCCTTTAATTTTACGTTTAATGTGATAACATCTATCCCAGATGAATTCCCCTCATTATTCGACGGAAAGCTGGGAAAGATTTCTGGACCCACTGTTAAGCTGCACATCGATACTTCGGTCCCACCGGTGACACAGAGACAACGAAGAATACCCTTTCACGTGAGGAAGGACGTCGAGTCGGAACTAAAACGCCTCAAGGAGATGGACGTGATTGAGGATGTTACTGGGCCTACCCCCTGGGTAAGTACCGTGGTGATAGTCCGCCAAAAAACGAGTGGCAGGCGAATCTGCATAGATATGTGAAAAGCAAACGAAGCTAGTCAAAGAGTCAAACATCCCATGCCGACCTTGGATGACTTGTTTGCAGATTTAAACCACTCAAAGGTGTTCAGCAAGCTAGACATGTCGAGCGCGTACGACCAATTAGAGCTGAGGAAGTCCAGCAGATACATCACCACGTTCACCACACATGCTGGACTATTCCGATACAAGAGACTGTTGTTCGGAGTAAATGCAGCCTCTGAAATATCTCAAAAGGCCATTGCGGATCTTTTGAGGGGCATTCCAGGAGTCAAAAAACTCTCAGACGACATTATCGTCTACGGACGTGACCAAGCCTCACGTGATGCCAGTTTGAGGTCCACGCTGGAACGTCTACAAAATGCCGTGGCAAGGCTAAACAGGAAAAAGTGCTTTTTCTCGGTGAAACAGATCACTTTTTTTGGACATACCTTCAGTGAAAAAGGGGTGTCACCAGACCCAAACAAAATTGCAGAAATTGCAAACTGCAAATCGCCCACAAACGTTGGAGAAGTGCGCTCATTCCTCGGCATGGTCCAATATGTGGCCAGGTTCATCCCGCACTATGCCACTGTCACCGAGCCATTCCGACAACTCGCAAGAAAAGACAGAGAATGGAGGTGGTCAGAGACAGAAGAGAGGGCAGTGATGAAATTAAAAAAGGCCCTGCCTGGAGCTGGAGTTATGGTCTACTTCGATCAGAACAAGGAGGCAAATATCCTGGTAGACGCGAGCCCCGTTGCACTAGGGGCAATGCTTACACAAGACGGGAAAGTCTTGTGTTATGCCAGCCGTGCTCTCACAGATGTGGAAAGAAATGCTAGCCGTTGTATACGCAGCTGAACATTTCCATCTTTATTTGTATGGGTCAAGATTCACCATCACAACTGACCACAAACCACTTCTCGGTATTGTAAAAAGTCTCAAATCAGCTACGCCCAGAACCGAACGCTGGCGCCTACGCCTCATGCAATATGAGTATAGCTTGGCATACCAGCTGGGAAAAGATAACCAGAACCCCGCCGACTACCTCAGCTGACATCCTCACCACAAACCCGAGAGAGACAACTCGGCTGAGGTGTATATAAGATACGTGGCTCACCATGCCATCACCTTCGAAGAGGTGAAGCTAGTCACGGAAAAAGACCCCCTGTTACAGAAAGTGATGATTGCACTTTCAGAAGGAAAATGGAAAGACCCGCAGTTATCCAGTCTCACACATGTCAAAGATGAACTATTTGCATATGATGGTCTCATCCTTCGAGGTCACCGCCTGGTGGTCCCGTCCACCCTGCAGAAAAGAACCATAGACATAGCCCACCACACACACCATGAGGGAAAAGGTCTGGTTTCATGGAATTGACAAGCTGGTGGAGGAGACAGTGCGCAACTGCATCCCTTGTCAAACTTCCAACTCACCATCATCACACCGTGAGCCCATACGCACCACACCACTCCCTGCTGCCACATGGACTGAAATCTCCCATTGACGACTACAACAGATTCCCAGAAGTAGAGATACTCCCTCGACATCAGCAAAAGTGGTTATTCCCCGCCTCGACGCAATCTTTGCCAGACAAGGATACCCCGATATTATCAAGTTTGACAATGGTCCTCCCTTCCAAGGGCTGAATTCAAGGATTTTGCCACCCAAGCAGGATTCCGCCACAGAAGAGTTACCCCTACGTGGCCAGAGGCGAATGGAGAGGTCGAACGGTTTATGAGAACTCTAAACAAGTATGTTCGCGCCACCACTGTGGAGGGCCTGAACTGGAAAACTTAACTAATTCATTTTCTAAGGCAATACAGGGCCACCCCCACAGTACAACCAAAACATCTCCATTCGAAGCCCTCACTTGCTCTGAAAGAACCCATGCCAAAGTATATTAACACTCACATAGCGGAGAATGATGCACGAGGGAAGAGGAAAATGAAGACCTATGCTGACACAAAAAGAAAGATAAAGGCCTCTCCCCTTTGCCTAGGTGACAAAGTACTTGTAAAGCAGAAACGTCTCAGCAAGTATCCCCCCCGTTTGACCCCAAACAACTGACGATTATCGGTATGAAGGGTAGAATGGTGACAGCACAAAGAGAAGATTACCAAATCACCCGCTATTCCTCTCTCTTTAAGCAAATAAATCCAGATAGCCCTCCCAAAGAAAGTGTAGAATCAGACTCTGAAGATTAGTTATACTCACATCCACAACAGGAAAACTCAGACTCCAGACACATCCACACCGACAACACCAAAACATAACCCACCAGTGGTAAGACGCAATCCAACGCGGTAACGACCACCAGCAATACGGCTCGAGGATTATATCAGATAGAAAAAAAGTTAGTAAAGCTTCTATTCTGTCTTAGAAAAAAAAGTCCTTTTCGACTGAAACAGCAAGTCGAATCAACTAAATGTGTTTAAAGGGTCCCCTATGAAATAAGAGCGGATCCACAAAGACCTTCCACACACATTGTACATATCGAACTATGAACTTATGGACGGTAACCCTACACACACATGCACACAAACACACACACACACACACACACACACACACACACACACACACACACACACACACGTACACACACACACACACACACACACACGTGGACTATGTATATATATATATGTATATAACAAAATCTGACTGTTTGTTACGTGGGAAGAGATTTAGCGTTCGTCGCTTTGAATTCGAGAGTTATTTCCCTTGGACCATTTGAGGTAAATAAAAAGGTTTTGCAACGTGTCACTCAAGAGAGTACGCACGAAGCGGCCGACGAAGTAACACCGTGTTTGTGTCTCTTTGATCTTTTCCTTTTGCTTGTATTGCTTCTTACTTTCAGGAATAACCACATCATAACAATGGCCAACGTGAAAATCCCTCAGGATTCTCTTTTGTAACTTTTTTGGAATGACGACTTCATTGTTATACATGAGTACCTCGTCGCATAATGCAAAACTGTCTACAAACTGTAGGCCCTTATCAGCCATTTTAGCTTTTGTACTGATGACGAATTCATCATTGGAGGTTTCCTTTCAAATTGCATGTAGAGTCACCGAGAGCTCTCTTACCGCGTTGCACAATATAGCTTTTATATCCCTTTCCGCTTGCAGGGGAACGATCACAGTGTCTTCTAAGTGCTCTCTGTCTTGGGACCAGTCTAGACAATCCTTCTGCGTGATGGATCTTCTTTGATGGCAAAACACCATTTTGCAATTATAGTTCAATAAAATGTTGTTGTTTTTTTAGTTTTTAAAAATATATTTCACCCCAAACAAGGCAGGCCACCACTGTTGACGTAAGGGGCTACTGAGAATTATGAAGTAGGTTTAGGGTGTAATCCTAAGTTGGGAGCTGTGCAGCGAGATGTCTGTTTACATTAATTTTAAACCTCTGCATCTCAGTAACGTTGGGAAAATAGGGAGCAGGGAGGGAGTTCTAGAGGCCGACAGCACGATGGAAAGAAGCTGCTGGAGTACAAGGTTCTCCGGCATCTGGGGGCCTCCGCAGTGAATGGATGTGACTTAGCAAATTGTCGAGTTGTTCTAGTGTATTTGCGTCGAAGGGGCACTAGAGCATGTACTTTATCGGAGCACAATCCATTAAAGTATTTGTAAAACAACACAAGGATGCAACATTGCGGCGATGGGAAAGAGGCTGGAGGTCAGTGGATAGTGAGGGACCTATTAAGTTGGCGACTCTTTTTTTGACCTTGTCTGAGATGGAAAGACTAGTGGATGATGCACCAGCCCAGCTGTGACAACAATACTTCATGCATGGGCGGATGGTGTTTTTGTATATTAGGATACTGTCAGGTGTGCGAAGTTTTCTAGCACGGAAGAGAGAGATCATATTCTTTGCAGCAGCCTTGGCAATGTCTTCAATGCATTTGTTCCAATTCATGTTAGCTGTGAATGTTAGGCCGAGTAGTTAGAATGTCGAACTCTCAGGTAGGGTGTTATTTGCCATGGTAATCGGAGATTGAAGAGGTTTTTGTAGTTATTGAAGGAAAGTAGCTTTGTCTTTGCGGCATTAAAAGTTACCAACCATTTATAACCCCAATCCACTACAGCCTGGAGGTCACTTTCTAAGGATTCAGCCGTTGCCTCGGATATGTTCACATGACGAGAGTACAGCGTGGTTTTGTCAGCAAATATACCTATTTTAGACTCGATGTCATCAGGGAGGTCGTTTATGAAAATCAGAACAACAAAGGTCCGAGGATAGATCCCTGGGGTACACCTGAATTTATATCATGTTGCTTAAATGAACGGCCATCAAGGACAACCTGGATCTTTCTTTTGGTTAGGAAGGATCTAATTATATTAAATATTCGTCCAGTAATATAATATGGTTCCCCATCTCTATAATCCATTCGCCGTATACATCGACTGGCCTTTGTTCGAAACGAAAATGGTGATTAGCGGTTCATGGTCTGTCTGTAATGTGAACAATCTACCGTGTATATAGCGGTGGAACTTAGTTACAGCAAAACTTATT
The DNA here is from genome assembly GCA_963556195.1 of Sepiola atlantica. Lineage (NCBI taxonomy): Eukaryota > Metazoa > Mollusca > Cephalopoda > Sepiida > Sepiolidae > Sepiola > Sepiola atlantica. The sequence goes on from OY744531.1 coordinate 63,577,015, forward strand.
CCTAACGCCTCGTTCTCAATTTGGGAGTACTGCTTCTCCGCCGGAAGCAGGGTCCTTGATGCATGTGCGATGGGTTTATGCGTTCCATCCGGCATTACATGAAGAATGCATGCTCCTAATCCATATGAACTAGCGCGACGCTAGCCACTATTATATCTAAGTCTGGGCTGTACTGCGTAAGGAATTAATCCGATGTCAGTATTTTAATAGTTTTGTCGAATGCTACCTGGCATTCAGGTATCCACTTCAAAACCATATCCTTTTGCAATAGTTTATTCAGTGTATCGCGTAGATTATGCATCTCTGGGATAAAAACCTGGTAGTAATTTGCTAATCCCAGAAAGCTCTGTAGAGCTGTGATGTTTTCTGGCGCCGGCTTGTTCTTAATTGCGGTATCCAGTTCTGGGTCCGGCCTTCTTCCATCCTTGTCTATTACATGACCCAGATATTTGATTTTTTTCTCAAAAAAATCCTATTTTCCCGGATTCGCGAAAACACTTGGTTGACTTGTTTCCAATGTTTTTCTACGTCTCTACTGTTGATTAGAATTTTGCCATGGTATGCAATAGCAAAATCAACTTCGCCCAACATTGTATCCATCACTTGCCGAAAAATTACGGGAGCAACTTTGACTCCGAAAGCTAGCCTTTCGAACTTGTATAAACCACGATGCGCATTTATACACAACAGCTTAGAACTCTCTTCTTCCACGGGTATTTAGAGGTACGCTTCACTCAGATCGATTTTTGAAAAGAATCTGCGTCCATTTAATTTTGAGAAAAAACTTCCTCCGGACTATGCAGTGTGTAATGATGATCTTTTAGTGCTGCATTTAATCCCGTTGAAAAATCTGCACACACGCGAATATCTTTTGATTTCTTTTTTACATAGACTGTGAGTGCTGCCCACTGACTGTATCCGTCACTAGTGAGTCTCATTATTCATTTATTTTGTCTACCGACGCAAAAGGCATATTCCTATTTTTCTTAAATACGGGCTGAACGTTTTCTTTCCTTTGAAATTTGGCCGCCATATTTGTGTATCGACCAGAAAAACACCTCCAGTGTTAGTTTTTAGATTTTAGATTCCATTGTCCGACTATCTATTTTTTTGTAAACTGTATTTATTGGTAACTCCCATAAATTGAATGCTTGCATCCAATTAGTGCCGAAAAGGTTATTAATGTCTTTTAAGACGAGCATTTTTAACTTTTTGATGTTTCCCATTAGAGACACATTAGTAATTATCTCACCCTCAAATGTAATTATTTCACCAATCGCTGTACTGGCTATCCTGTTAGTTCGTAGCAGGAAAGGTCTATTACACCGTTTCCACGTATGTAGATTACTATTGACACATCCGAGCCCGAATCCAGTTTCAGTTTTGTATTTTTATCCTCGATTTTTACGTACACATATTTACTTATATTAATGATTTCTTGATCATTTATACTTGTGGTTTGAACCCGCATTTTATTTCCTTTATTCATTCTACCGTGCGAACTTTGGTGTCCGACCCTGTTAAAAGTCAGGCAGGTCTTAAAACAAAATGGTCATTCTGTTTCCAAATGCAGGCTTCTGCAGCGATAACAAGGGCTCGGCGGTAATTTATTTTTAAAAGGCTGGCCTGTTTTTGAGGCGGGGTGATTTAAAGTCGTCGCAGTGCTTATTTACTACTGATGCGGACGTTGAATAATAATCTTTTTTTTACAAGGTTTAAACACTTCCAGCATTTGTAAAATAACGAAGTCTTTGGGCTGAACAGCTCTGTTAAAAGTTTGACAGCTTCCGCAAAAGTTAAATCGCTAGTCTTTCGAGGCAACATGAAACCACGAACTGTTCGGTGGTGCCTAATTTCCTAAGTAGCAGGCGAACCGTTATAGAGTCTACCCAGTTTTCGCAATCAATTTTTTATGAGTCTTCATATCTTGTGAAATACGTCCTTTCTAAATAGGTGCGGGAAGTATAGGCTTTTCAGCGTTTGAGTTCAACCCCAGTCTACACTGGCAGTCAGTACTTGCGTACTACTTCTCTTGTTCATCTGTTGTATATACTTTTCTCCAATATATTTGTTTTACCTAAACTCCGTGTCCGTGTTCTCATTCCCGCTCCTAAACCAGGCCATAACACATACCTTACATCTCTATGTATTAATGTTAATTATTTATATATATTTTAAATTATTATTTTTATTATTATTTTATTTTTCATATATTTATGTATTTACTTAATTATTTTTATTTTAAAATTTAATTCAATTTTTTATTTATTTATCGAATTACGACATTTTTGACTTCAAATTAATAAAGAGTTCAGTAGTCCAGAATAAATGTATTTTGCTCAAAACCACCAGTATTGCGGATTTATCACAGATTATCCTCAGGGAGATTAGAGTTAGGATTAGAGTTAGGAGGTATGTGTTTGGCAGGAAATAAAGAAGGTTATAATATACAGTAGTAGCATAGCAGTTAAATAAATTTGAGTATATTTGTGCTGAATTCAAAATTAATGTTATTAATAGTGTGTTTTCCGTTTTTATATGTAATGCCGATATAATCTGCAGTCGCTTTTTATTTTCATAATAAAGTAATGTGGTGTTGTCGACGAGGAATTTTCGAACATTAAATGTAATTGTAAGAGTGTGTGTTTTTATGTTGAACTTTTTTCAGAAAGGTGTATCGTAAGTCAGCTTGAGCTGCGTATCTATTAAGTGATCAGAGACACTACATTTCAAATTTACTACCATATTTAAAGTAGTTGCTTATCTTCAAAATACAGATACCTCCGCGAGAATGCTTTGCGATCAGACAGAAAGTACTTAGAAATCAAAAATGTATTTGATTAAGCAATTTTTTTGTTTCTATTTTCCCCTCATCATTTGTTCGGGAATATGTTAATTGTTGTTTGAATTATTTGTTCTTTGTTTCATTGTTCTCCAGTTTGATGCTCGTTTCTGATAGCTGCATGGCTGTCAATGCTTTCCCAGTCTGTTCAGATCCGTACCTCTGGCGATCGGCTCTATCGAGCCCGTTCGTACCTTTAAATACATTATTCTTATCGAATTAAGAAAAAAAGGCGAATTGTCCATTTTATTCACTCAGAACCTTCTGATTCTTTTGCTCGTTCTCTTTCGCTTCTATCTCGTTGTCTGCATATCATGTATTACAAACTTACATAGACAGCCTCATGTATATGAATAGTTTTCTCCTCATCAGGGGAATACGTGAAGTTGTCTATCGCACTCCACACGGCATTCTGCGAAAACCATAATCGTTTTCGTTACTTTGGCCTCTAAGCGACTTTGTTTGCAGTAACATCTTAATCTTTTCGTCATATTCTTTTTTTTTGCTCTATAAGCTTTTCATTTCGTTCTAGAAGAATCTTTTGAAATCTTTCTAGAGTTTTCTGTAGTCTCTCGTGTGCCTTTCTATTATGGTTGAGTTATTGTTGCATTTACAATTTTAATAATTCTGCAACTGTCGCTTTAAATTCCTCATATTTTAAAGTGTGTCCTGCTTTGTTAGAAGGTAATATTTTCCTTTCGGGTAAAGCTTGTTTAAAAAGTTATTTTCTCAAGATTATGCTTGCTAGACGTAATCTTAGTTGTAAAAGAGTATAAAACCCTTTTCCTCGATAAAAAAATAAAATCGCATTTTTTATTTTAGTAGTGCGTACACATAGAATTTGCGGCCGGCACTATTGTCAGATAAAAATATAAATATGGTTACCTCATTTTTCTTTCGGCAGAAGTATCTTTCTCTTTTGGAGAGAGTAAAACATCATATATTCATTTATTGTTAAACATTACAACAGTGTCGCAATTGCAATTAAAACAAAAATCACTGACCTTTCTTCATATAAGAGAATAATAAGTTTGTCTTACGTGTTTTTTTTTTCTTCCACCGGTAAGAAACTTTTTTGAATTAGGACGTTGTCTGCTGAATTTATAATCGATTTCTACAAGTTGTTTTTCTCTTTAAAGTTTTCTCTTTAAACTTTTCCATAATTAATTTAGTCACACGTTGTGGCGTCCGTTTTTAAAAAAGTTCTCCCGAATCTTGTACTGTAACCACGCTGTTAGTCTATTTTAGTGGTGTAAGCTTGAAATTTGAAATCCCACGTTACCGGTCGTTGTGGGGTCCTTTTTTGAAGGTTTTCAAGAAAACTCCTTAATGTTTTTGTTTCCCCTGTAAATTTGAATATTTAGAAGCCAGTTTTGTAAAGTACTTTGTAATGGTTTTCGAATTGTTGTAGGGTCCCGTGTACATTCGAATATCTGGTCGACAGTTTTTGTTGTTGTTGTTATGGTGGTGGTTGTGGTGGTAGGGGGATCCCATGTAAGCTCGAATATCTCATCGCCAATTTGTTATGCCCCTGTTTAGAGGCCGGGATGAGAACACGGACACGGGGTTTAAGTAAAACAAATATATTGGAGAAAAGTATATACAAGAGAGGAACAAGAGAAGTTGTACGTCAGTACTGACTGCCAGTGTAGATTGGGTTTGAACTCAAACGCTGAAAAGCCTATGCTTCCCGCACCTATTTAGAATGGACGAGTCCAAAATGTTCGTTATAGCTACGGCACCATAACAGTATAAATACAGTGACACATTAAACTAGTATAGATATATAAATAATATTTAAATACATAATATATCACTATTATACAATTAAATACATAAAATAAAATAGAACGAAATCTAAGATAACGTAATTTATCATTATTGTTATCAAGTGCAAAATTTCTGGTTATTTATAGTGACATATTATTTGAGTAAGGACTTTATGATAAAAAGAAACTAAAAAGTAAGTTTACATTTATCATTGTGTATGTAAAAAATAATAAATTAAATCAACTATTAATAAAACTTTTCAGAGGTTTATAGTGTGGCTCAATGTGTAATATAGAATTGGGCACCACACGTTTAAGTAATGTTTAAAATGATTTCATATTTTACTGGAGGCGATTCATGAGCATCTAGGAAGCGATTCGAAATTAAGTTTTTCTTAATAACACAGAATAATAGGTGCCTTATCTGACTGGCAAAACAGACCTTTCAATCTAGCTTTTGTTAATAAAATTGCCGAGCACAAATGTAGAGGAAATACTGACTTAAAGTATATATATATATATATATATATATATATATATATATATATATATATATATTATGTCATGTATTCACATAAAATGTTATAAGGAGATATAATCTTTTATGTATCAATTTTCAGTATTTACTTCAACAGTGCACAATACATGTATATATAAAAACACCCGGCAACACAACTCCATGCATTTTAGCCTGACAATTTCACTACACTGATGAAACGCAGAAACCTCTATGTAGCTTAATTGCCATAAATATATTCATAACTTACTATATATATATATATATATATATATATATATATATATATATATATATATATATATATATATATATATATGTATGTATATATATATATATATATATATATATATATATGATCTAAGTCTTACATCGAAAAATCAACCTCATGTGAAATATGCTTTCCTCAATTTAAAAGACGTTTCAAAAAATAAATATCTTCTAGATTATCTTAGTATAAGTATTTTTCTTTATTTTTCTCTAACCTCCTTTACCGTATTCATATTACCAGTGACACGTAAAAGAATATTCTTATAGCGGGCATATATATAGGGAGTAACATAGGTGGGGAGTTGTACAGCAAGATGCTTGTTCACATTAGATTTACATTTCTGCTGCGATGCGACAGGGGCCGGAGTTTGGCAGATAGTGCGGGGCCTATTAGGTGAAACATTATTTTTTGCACCCTGCTCAAGATGAAAAGTGGTTGGCGCATCAGCTTATATGTGGCAACAATACTCCATGGTGGCTTTATAATGATATTAAATAGCAGGTGTTAGAAATTTTACTAGCTCGATAGAGGGAGCTTACCTTCTTTGCGTCAGAATTGGCACTACTTTCTATGTACATTTTCCACTTAATGTTGCCTGACAATGACATGCAGAGAGCTTTAAACGTTAGGCAATGACAATCGGTGGTTCAAAAGGTTAAAAGATGATTGGAAATATTAAAAGATACAATACATAATTTGGCATTATCATCACATCTTTCTTAACTAATATATCTCTATTCTCGCGATTATCTAATCGACGCTGACATAACAACCCTATCTACATGCTCTTTGTTTTTTTACTTTATATTAACATCTACCTTTAATTCAATCTTTTTTACAAGTTCTTAATCACACATAGGAAATATAACACTTTTAAATCAATATATATCACCAGAAAAACACTTTATTCTAGTACGTCTAGATATTCATAAATATTAACCACTTGCTCTTTGAAGTAACCTTCTAAAATGTTTTACTTTCTTGTTTCTGCTCCCCAAAGATACTTATTGGCATGGTATCATGTGATATTTTCTTTATACGCACTCACAAACACGATGTTGGTTCCAACCTTCTCCATGCAGGACATCATTCAATTAATTTTATTTCTTCAAACGAAATATTACTTTCAAATTGATGTCATCTAGCAATACATGGGGTACTGGGCATAAAGTTAACCAAAGGTTAGACTAAAGCGATCTATGTCCCATCCAGGAGACGATCCGGGTAGTTAATAAAACATTATGAAGACACTGATATTTTTTCTCTATATCGTCGTTTTTCTCTCGCCCTCTCTTTGGCTTTGCGCGTGAAAAAACGAATATATTTACTGTTGATATTAAGTTAGTTATAAATTAGTAAACCATAGGATAACTTCTTAAATTTGTTTGAGAATGTTATTGTTAATTAGAAGGTTGGCCCGGCGTTGCCCAGGAAGTAATGAGAACCTCGTGTACTCCTGCTATTATCGATGTACCTACTCTTAGTATATTTGTTTTTATTTTAAATGTAAATACTTTTCAGTTTATAGGTTATTAATAAAATAAAATCGAGTGAAACATTGATTTCATTGGTTATAGATGCCCTCATGAAAAGTTGTTCTAGATCTTGGTAGGCGCTTAATTTTGAATTCCACAAAGATAGACAGATAGACAGATAGACACCACACATAATATTGATTAATTATTTCTTTCTCAATTAAACGACGTGCAACAAAATTCCACCGTACTACTCTCCTCCATAGTCATCTTCAAGTCGAATGCCAACAAATATTTGTCGAACCGTCCTCCTAAGTAACCAACTCCTCCCTTTCCACTCCTCGTTTCTAACCCCTAATCCAATTAAAAATGTCATTCACCATTATCCTCAAATACCCATTCACTCGTTAGTATTAAGAAAATAACACTATTTTAACAACGAACGTTGTTTAATTTAGAAAGAAATAATCAATCAATATTATGTGTGGTGTCTATCTATCTGTCTATCTGTTCACTGATTGTCTTCCCGGATACATCTACAGGATATATTTCTCGATTGTTATATTACATATTTTATTTCGATAAGAAAAAAGTATTTACTTCAAGTTGATATTTATTTTGGAACTCGCATGCAGACACGCTGTTGTTACTAGTCTTCAAAGTGAAAGTTTGTTTTAAAAGCTCTGTACGAAGTTTATGTAAATTTGAGTCCTGTCAACATATTCAAAGAAGAAAACCGCTACCAAACACTAATTCATAAGTGGTCCCTCTCTATACAACACGCTGCTCTGACTATGCCGACCAATTCTCCCGTTATTCCATTCTTTCGTTCTTTCTCATCTCTCTATAGCACGTAGGCTAGTTATGAATTCAATACTTACTATAGTTTCACAATTATATATGAATGTTAAACTAACCGAAACTTAATAAAAACTGTCTAGAATTAAGTTGTTTTTATTTCATAAGCGTCAATATTCTGTTAATCCACGCTGATTTCCCATTCGGTAAATTAGACAGTTCACGTGATATATTATTGAAACGGTGAAAATCACGGACAGGAAAATAGTTATTATCTCCGGGATCATTGTCCCAACCTTATTCCAAACTAATGTAATATTCCCCTAAGACTCTTTCATAAGAACATTCTGCGAACCGACCTATTCTCTCTCTATCTATTCCCCCTCTTCCCCCCCCTTATCTCTCTCTCTCTCTCTCTCTCTCTCTCTCTCTCTCTCTCTATATATATATATATATATATATATATATATATATATATATATATATTATTAGTATTTCATGTATGCACATAAACATTTTATAAGGAGATATACTTTTTTAGGTATCAATTTTCAGTATTTACTGCAACAGTCCTCGATACACAAGTAGAGCTGGATAGTAAGTTATGAAATAAATATATTTTCATAACTTACTACCTTTCTTCTTGGCCTTTTGGCTAAGATCAAAGTGTAGTATCTGTTCCGATGGATACTGCACCCTATACTGGTGCTGTCTTGGCCTTCGGGTCTTGATTTACGCCGGTCAATGGGTCTGTCCTGTGCAGTTCTGGGAGGTCCACCTTCCCAGGCTTTGCCTCCCCTCTTTGGGGAGGAGTAAGTTTATTGCTTACTGCCTGAGGCGCCCCTACCGGGGAATGCCGACAGGGCTGCCCGGGCAATTTTTAAACCCCACTTTCCCGACCCGACCGTGGGTCACATCTTACTTGTGGGAGTAAGATAAAAACTGGCCTTGTGCCTAACTCCTGGAGAGGAGTAAATCAATACTATATATATATATATATATATATAATATATATATATATATATATATATATATATATATATATAATATTTATAAATAAATATCAAATTATTAATAATTACATTCAAATTAACATTTAAACCATATTTCTAAATAAAAATTTCTATCATTTGTGTACGTTTCGAAAGAACATTTATTAAGGGGGCGGCAGAAGATCAAAAGGTAATATTATTTAAACGTTCAGCTGAGTAAACTGAACAAGTTACACTTTTGCCTGTGATCAGAAGAATACATTTGAAATAATAAATAGCAAGAACAATTATTAAAACACCAGTATATTTAAGAAAAATATTGTATCATATGGTTAAAAACTACACGGTTAAAAACATCTTCTGGAAAAACGGAATGCATGTTGGGACTTTCAACATTGCTAAATTGAATTGAAAAGTTCCGTATGAAAGGGAGAGCATTAAACCAACATCTTAACATAATAAAACAATAACTGTCCTAAAAAGTTGTAGTCAAAAGGGAATAAGTCTGCAGTTAATAAAATCTTACTAAAAGTTAAGGAATAATCTTAAATGTATAGTTAACTAACAATTACTATTTTTAAACTAAACTAAAAGCCTTTCAATATTAATATGCTTATAGACTAATAGATTAACTGTTTTAACTTAAATCGATTAATATATTAATAATTTACTTTTTAAGATTTTAAGTTAACGATACAAGAGTATGTGCTACTGGTACGATGTAATCGAATCCCACCTGCTGTAGTTTCGGAATATCCGAGATCAAACCTATTGCATCACTAGCCTTGGGAGGTGGATTGCTAATTATCCACGAGGAGATAAATATAAGACCTGACCAAAGACGGATAAACTCGCGTGTAGAATCATGTAGTAGGTAACAAAACAACGCGTCGTGCACGAAAAGTCGCCATTCGACCACCTGGTATTCTGGCATCCGTCTGCGCCTATGGAAGAACGTTGGTTTGTTAGAGCTTTACATTTATTTTCAAAAACTTTTGTTAGTGTCAAACAAGGCAATATTGCAACTGAAGCGTAAAATGCTACTGTGACAGGGGCCAGTTTATAGGAAGAACAACCTGGGTGGGGGTTGAGCAACAAACTATTTGTTAACATTGCATCTAAATTTCTGCACATTTTTTGGCATCTACAGTGAAGAGGCGGACTTTGAGTCAAGTATTTGATATTTACCTTGAGTGGGTATTTATTGTCACTGGATTTCGTTTTCACGCTGCAACAGCTGGACTCTAAATGACTTTTTGTGAAACTTTTAACTATAATTTTAACATCTTCTACATCATAGTTTCGAACCAACATCGTATTCACCTGGATTTAAGATTCTTGTCAGAATTGATTGCGGACGCAACGTATGAGAGTTAGAACCTCAAATTAAGTTGTGATTATGATGAAAATATTAGTGACTTATTCACTCAAATCGAACGAGTATTCGTGACGAATCAATAGAAGGCTCGACATTTTCATTACTTCTCAGCCTCACATCAACATTTACGAATAGGCCAGACTAGGCAAATCCAATTAAATATTACTGTACGTATTTCGAAGCGTGTATTCAATCGGTCTGTCACGCTTAAGTTTGTATTATCACACTTGTCAGTCTGTCACTGGTTGAAATAGCATTTCGTTTAATCTATCACACTTAAATTTGAAAGAGTGGTTCATTCTGACATCGTATTTTTCTTCGGTTTATCAGGCTTAAATTTGACCTAGCATTTTCCTCAATTTGTCACGCTCAATTTTGTCATATCATTTTCGATGGTCTGTAACGTTTAAATTTGAAATAGAATTTTCATCGTTAAACGCACAGAATGAATGGTCACATCTTATGAATGTCCGTTTTGTGCGTTTCTTTTGATGTTTATGTTGTGGTGGAAAAGGGAAATTGATTAGATCTCGTAGGAATAACGTCTAAACAGTCATTATATTAAACCGAATCTACATTCCTCAAGGGTAAAAACAAGTATTGAAACGCTTTGGATTTTTTTTCCTAAAAATGCATCTATCAGTAAATGTAAAACTAATTACCGATAAGCAGAAAATTAACACACGTGTTTCAAGATCAATCAGGAAATAAAGCGGACGCCAACTAACACGTTTCCCCATCAAATATCTATCCTATATATTTTTATTTTATATATATGTTTATTAATTACATTTTATTTACATAAAAGAAATCTATGAACACGTGTTTCTGGCCACCAGTCGTCATCAGCATGGCTAACCTGGGCAAGGATCTAACCTACGATATTACTGTCTGCAGTCGTACTTTTTACCACCAGACCACAAACACTTTGCCAAATATGTACGGTTTCTTATCGCCATGATGTTACGTTTGTTTTGTATTGTACGCACTGGGAATACAAACATCGCTGTTTTTCTTAGTATTTTTCTACTTCCATAGCGGTAAAGAATAAAGCATTAAGTCGCCCTATTTAATAGGACGTGTCATTATTTTTATTTTATATATATGTTCATTAATTATTTTTTACGAACATAAAAGGAATTCACAGACATGTGTTTATGCTATATATTTGGTGTTTTTGTTTTTCTGTCTGTCAATTTAAAACAAAACCCTATACTAACATCAAATACAACTTTTCGTGAGTAATATTTACAAGGATTGAATTAATGGTGAATTTATTTTGTATTAAGTTACGGCCCTGCCTTAGTTTTATAGAAAAAAAAACTATTTGTTTCATTAATTCCTGATTTAACTAAATTTGTTAAAACAAATTCAAAATTAAGTCGGCCTAATGCGATGCATTCGGAAAACAAGTGTGAGGTCAAATAAAGTCAAATATAAAACAGTAATGTCTTTGTTTACATTTAAAAGCGACGTTGAGCCTGGCTAGTATTTAGATGGGTAAGCATTTGGGAATACCAGGCATTGTTTGTTAAACTTGGTCCTAGTGATCTTACAAACCAAGGGTCACCTATTAATCTGCATAAACAACAGTCCGTGGCCCTTCGTCGGGGTCTGCATTAATTAGACACTTACCGGCGAGTAATGATCGCAAAAAAGAATATTGAAAGTAGCAATTCAAATTTTTGTCCGTATCCTTAGTGTCCTGTTTGCAGAACTGGATTTTTCCCACATTAAAAACCAACCTTATTTCTAACTCGTGTCGAGAAAATTAAATAAGAACTACCACGCTCAGAATTATAACGTTAAACGCTTACGAAATGTTTGCAGTTAGAACAAGTTCCAACCAATCTAGGAATAGTATGCTCTATTTACTCACAACTAATTATGCCTCACCCTAACCTGGTATATGAAAGTACGATATACGCACGGGGCTTCACTCGTTTATAATACTTAAAACAGACCAGATTTGAACTAGACATCCTCAGATGGGTACTGAATGCATGCATTTGACTCCAGTTTGAATACCACGACGAAGAGGTATCATATGGCCTCAAATCATAAGCGAGTAAACAAAACATGTCTTGTCGTTGATGACTTCAATATATATAGCATTTATTTGTCGTACAAAAATACCGACAATGGGTAGAAGACTGTTGAAGAAAGGTCCGCGACCGATGAGTTAACACTACTCCATGATGCCAAAGAAGGGAATGCTATCCATAGTTGGCATATGTTTTATCGGAAAACAGTCAAAGTTTCGGAAAATGAGCTGGAGACTTCATGTAAAAATGGCATCATCTACAGATGATAATTTAAGTTACATGTTAGTAATTACAATAAAGGGTTTATAACGTAAGTAACACATTAATAATTGATATAGGAAATTAATAATTGAAGTAAGACATGAAATGCGAGGTTAATAATTGAAGTAAGAGGTTAATAAAAGGAGTTAATAGTTGAAATGATAGGTTAGAATTTGAAGAAAGGGTCGATAATTTAAGTAAGAGGTTAATAAGCTTAATGATGGAAGTAAGAAGTTGACAATTGAAATAAGAGTTTAATAACTAGAATAAAAGGCTCATGATTGAGAAAATAGTTTAATAACAAAAGTAAGATGTTACTAATTACGAAAACGCGTTATTAATGGAAGTAAAAGTATAATAGGTAAGTATAATAGGTAAGTATAATAGGTAAGTATAATAGGTAAGAGGGTTACTAATTATTATCTTATTTAAATCATAAATTAACTAAGAGTTTAATTGTTTAAGATCCATTTGTTTTTCACAAAAAAGTAGAATATACACAAACTTTGTTCAAATATAGATTTAGTCATGTGCACACACGTACGTACATACATACACACGCTCGCACACACAGAGGTAATCACTCATTTTCAAACATATTTTTACTCTATACACATATGCTCTCGCACGTTGACACAACCCTTTACTATCTATTGCTTCTACATCATATAATTTATTGACAAATTTATTTGCATTTCTTTCTTTACTTGTTACCTTAGCGTGAGAACAGGATAATAATTGCAGTCGTATAATTGGTAGCGTGATAGATTTTCTTTGTAGATAGAATTGTAAGCAGAATGTTTGATGTGTTATTATTTTGTAATAACTATATTTTAATTCTATAGTTTTTTTCGATGACACGATATCAAGCCTAGACATTTTGAGTGTCGAGTCTTGTTATCGTGTCATGCTTAATTACTTAATAATTTCATTGGTACATATAATGTCATATATAACGAACGCGAATAAGATGCGCTACGTTGACATTGATCTCATGGGAAATTAAATTCAAGCAAATTAGTTGCAATCTACCTTCAAGGATGTACGGTCATTATCATTTCTTGTTTTTTTGCTTCTTTAGATATCTTATTTTTAATCCCTTTTCTTAATGAAACTATTAAAAATCAAAACGTACACACCATTCATGCAATATTATGATACGGATACAATTCTAGTGAAAATTTCATTCGATAATACTAAAATATGCCATCTTAAATATATTTTACCTATATTTCTGAACTCGTTCAATTCAATAAGTAAATGTTCTACACTTATTCTGCTTTTAATATTATCTGCCAATTTGTTTCTTAATTATTTCACTCATTAATAAACAAATTAAGTTGGTCAGCAGATTCAGTTTTTGAAATCTGCCTGACAATAAATGTTCATCGACTCATACAGCTCGTTTAAAAATGTTCATAAATCTGCCGTTTTGATTGGCTAACAAGCGTTTATGTTTTTGACGTTGTCATTTAGTTGTGAAGCATCTCTTTCAAGGTGGAAGTTCGTGTTCATTCAAGGCATACCTGGGTTACTAGTTAACGGGTTTTATGTTGACAATTTTTAAACTTACAAGAAAACGGATTAATAAGGATGGATTTGGTTCGACTTTTTAGTTTTCGATATTAATCGTAAGGGACATATGTTTATGTCGGTGTCCGTTGGTCCATTCGTTCATCAGTATCTTTATTTGATCGAAATTCGTTTATTAAGTGTGATTAATTAACAACATGACAACCATCTCTAATTCATTAGTTCTTTTTGAAAAGCAGATAACCTGCAATATTAGCATAACATTAGTTATTCACGCAATTTCCCATGATCGTATATGATAATGAACGCAGAAAACCTTCTTTATGAATGTTATTAGAAAATCCATCAAAATGTTATGATTACGATCATTATACATAACAAAACGTACTGGTGACTTCTGTATTAATTTTATTATAAAATCCATCAAAATGTTATGATTACGATCATTATACATAACAACACGTACTGGTGACTTCTTTATTAATTTTATTATAAAATCCATCAAAATGTTATGATTACGATCATTATACATAACAAAACGTACTGGTTACTTCTTTATTAATTTTATTATAAAATCCATCAAAATGTTATGATAACGATCATTATACATAACAAAACGTACTGGTTACTTCTTTATTAATTTTATTATAAAATCCATCAAAATGTTATGATTACGATCATTATACATAACAAAACGTACTGGTGACGTCTTTATTAATTTTATTATAAAATCCATCAAAATGTTATTATTACGATCATTATACATTAGAAAAAGTACTGGTGACTTCTTTATTAATTTTATTATGAAATCCATCAAAATGTTATGATTACGATCATTATACATAACAAAACGTACTGGTGACTTCTTTGTTAATTTTATTATAAAATCCATACAAATGTGATGATTACGATCATTATACATGACAAAACGTACTGGTTACTTCTTTATTAATTTTATGATGAAATCCATCCAAATGTTATGATTACGATCATTATACATAACAAAACGTATTGGTTACTCTTTTATTAATTTTATTATGAAATCAATCAAAATGTTATGATTACTATCATTATACATAACCAAACCTACTGGTGACTTTTTTATTAATTTTATTATAGAATCCATCAAAATGTTATGATTACGATCATTATACATAACAAAACCTACTGGTGACTCCTTTATTAATTTTATGATATAATCCATCAAAATGTTATGATTACAATTATTATACATAACCACCGTATTGGTGAATTCTTTATAAATTTTATCATGAAATCTATCAAAACGTTATGATTACGATCATTATACATAACAACACGTACTGGTAGCTTCTTTATTAATTTTATTACAAAATCCATCAAAATGTTATGATTATGATCATTATACATAACAAAACGTACTGGTGGCGTCTTTATCAATTTCATCATAAAATCCATCAAAATGTTATGGTTACGATCATTATACATAACAAAACGTACTAGTGACTTCTTTACAAATTTTATCATGAAATCCAGCAAAACGTTATGATTACGATCATTATACATAACAAAACGTACTGGTGACTTCTTTAATTATTTTATTATGAAAATGTTATAAAATCCATCAAAATGTTATGATAACGATCATTATACATAACAACACGTACTGGTGACTTCTTTATTAATTTTATTATAAAATCCATCAAAATGTTATGATTACGATCATTATACATAACAAAACGTACCGGTGACTTCTTTATTAATTTTATTATAAAATCCATCAAAATGTTATGATTACGATCATTATACATAACAAAAGGTACTGGTTACTTCTTTATTAATTTTATTATAAAATCCATCAAAATGTTATGATTACGATCATTATACATAACAAAACGTACTAGTGACTTCTTTATTAATTTTATCATAACAACCATCAATAATATGTTATGATTACGATCATAATACAAACCACAACGTACTGGTGTCATCTTTATTACTTTTACAATGAAATCCATCAAAATGTTATGATTACGATCATTATACATAACAAAACGTACTGGTGACTTCTTTATTAATTTTATTATAAAATCCATCAAAATATTTTGATTACGATCATTATACATAACGAAACGTACAGGTGACTTCTTTATAAATTTTATCATGAAATCCAGCAAAACGTTATGATTACGATTATTATACATAACAAAACGTACTGGTGACTTCTTTATTAATTTTATTATAAAATCCACTAAAATGTTATGATTACGATCACTATACATAACAAAACGTACTAGTGACTTCTTTATTAATTTTATTATAAAATTCATCAAAATGTTATGATTACTATCATTATACATAACAAAACGTACTAGTGACTTCTTTATTAATTTTATCATAACAACCATCAAAATGTTATGATAACGATCATTATACAAACCAAAACGTACTGGTGTCATCTTTATTAATTTTACAATGAAATCCATCAAAATCTTATGAGTACGATTATTATACATAACAAAACGTACTGGTGACTTCTTTATTAATTTTATTATGAAATCCATCAAAATTTTATGATTTCTATTATTATACATAACAAAATGTACTTGTGACTTCTTTATTAATTTTATCATGAAATCCATCAATATGTTATGATACGATCATTCTACATAACAAAACGTACTGGTGACTTCTTTATTAATATTGCTATAACATCCATCAAAATTTTATGATTACGATCATTATACTTAACAAAACGTATTGGTGACTTATTTATCAATTTTATAAAATCCATCAAAATGTTATGATTACGATTATGGTACATAACAAAACGTACTGGTGACTTCTTTATTAATTTTATTATAAAACCAATCAAAATGTAATGATTATTATCATTATACATAACAAAACGTACTGGTGACTTCTTTGTTAATTTTATTACAACATCCATCAAAATGTTATGATTACGATCATTATACATAACAAAACGTACTGGTGACTTCTTTGTTAATTTGATTATAAAATCCATCAAAATGTTATGATTACGATCATTATACATAACAAAACGTACTGGTGACTTCTTTGTTAATTTCATTATAAAATCCATCAAAATGTTATGATTACGATCATTATACATAACAAAACGTACTGGTGACTTCTTTGTTAATTTTATTATAAAATCCATCAAAATGTTATGATTACGATCATTATACATAACAAAACGTACTGGTGACTTCTTTGTTAATTTCATTATAAAATCCATCAAAATGTTATGATTACGATCATTATACATAACAAAACGTACTGGTGACTTCTTAGTTAATTTTATTATAAAATCCATCAAAATGTTATGATTACGATCATTATACATAGCAAAACTGGTGACTATTTTTTTCACATAGAAAGACCGAAACGTTTGGCAAATATCACAGCACTCAACAAGTTCTGGGCCTGATATATAGATGGTGATATATAATTGGTGATATATAGATGGTCATATATAGATGGTGATATATAGATGGTGCCACTTGTCGAAAAAAATATTGTTGTAAACTTCGAGACTTCAAATGACATGTGTTAAAATCTGAGCGCGACCGGATTATTAGTTTACAAATTACAGTTATTTAAGTAAAGATACTTTTGCCATTTTTTAAAACAATAGATACATTTAAATTTCGTATGTTGATAAGGCATTGCTTTCTGATGGGTAAAATACTGGTCAAACAAAGTAATTACTTCATAAGTGTTATTCAGACTCTGTTCACTCGGAAAGAACAGTTATGGGGTCGTTAGTGTTAGGCTGATTTTAAACGCGGTGGTACAGAGACAAATGATGCTGAACGCCCAGGTCACCCGAATACAGAATTTTCCCGGAAAACATCAAAAGAGTCCACACACTCGTTTTGACCGATCGTAAATTGCAGTTGATTGAGATAGCAGAAGAGTTGAAGAATGTTTATGCACAATTATGCATGAATATTGGTAAATAGGAAAACTGTGTTCAAATTGAGTGCCGCGTTTGCTCACAGTCGTTATTGTAAGGAGGGTTTGCGTCAATATTTGCAAATGGATAGAAGATGGCCCCACCCCTTTACTCCGATGTAAAACTGGCAGTCAGTTGAGTGGAGAGCAGCAAGTAAAAGTCATACAAGAGAGACCAAAGACCCAATTATCACTAGGCAAAATTTTGGCAGCTGTATTTTGGTTACACAAGATATTTAGTTCATCAAATACTTGATGAGAAATGAAGAATTATCAATAGCGAATATTATATCGCATTATCGTAATCAGGTTGCATCTTATTTGTGCATTATTCATATTAGAATATGTTTGATGAAGTTAACGCCAACAATTCTGCGTCGTTTATGTACCTGAAAAATACAGTCATTTTGATGAAGAAAAGTCATATGAATTAATTAAAAGAATATATCATATTTACTGGTTCAATATATTTAATAAGGCAAGGAAAGTGAATCAGAGAAAGGTATAGCTCAGTCTGAAATTCCCGGAAAGTTAACAATTATGAGAAGAGACCATTTCAGAAGGCCAGAGAATACTACTTCAAAGACAATGTGTATATAAAAACCATAACAAGGCAACAGTCCGAAACATGTCAATAATGTAAATATTATATAAATAATTCGTCCAATTTTGTTTTGGTTTTTATAGTTATTTTTACGAAATTGTAATACATTTCTATATAAAATATGTAAAATAAATATATCGACAAGACTAAGCTTACCAAGAAAATATAAAATTATAACGTTACAATGTTACGCAGATCTAAAATAACTGCACTGAATTAGTTTATATTGAGAAGGAAAATAAATGTTCTATGGATAAGATTGTGTTAAAAACCATGAAATCACCACTTGTGTACACACACACACATATATGTGTATATATATATAAACATACACTAGAAGAATACGCGTAGAGTTAACGGATGAAATGGATTCCCTGAACACAACAGTTTCGCAGGCATAAGAGTGTGTAAGGTGAGCTATATTTAATTTAATTTAGTTTTATACAAAGGGTAAAAAGAGAGGTGGAAGATCTTTGTGAACATTAATGTATTACCTCCGATTAAAAAAAAAAACAATAGTTATAAGACATCAATTAATAAATATTCCCTAAATTTCATCTTCTTAGAAATATTTGAAAGGGTTTTTATCGGGCATAGTATCGACACAACCTTCCATTTGAACATTCAAATATTTCAGATTTGCATTACATCTTATCCTTAGTAATTAGACACTAATTAAGCTAAATTCCTTGTATTTTAGCTTGTACTTAATACCCTTTAAGCTTAAACCTTTAAGTTTAGCCATCTTTTTAATCAAAATCATGTAACATATTTTGATAACATTTTCAATAAGGATTCTAGACATAAAGTTTAGTACATTATCTCTTGTATTTTAATCTTCGTAAGAGGGCATAACAGTGATGCAAAATTGTTCTGTTCAGGGAATTAATTTTACCTGTCCTTCGACAGCTATTCGTCTAGATTACTATAACAGTAGATAGATACGATAAATCCGATTTATATAATTTTTAAAGACAGTTTCACTATACATAATTCGTTATTCCTGAAAACATTGTGTGTCTTTTAAAGAGAAACATCTCGCAAGAATGATAAGGGTTTAAAAAATAGAAAGCAAGAAAGAGAGAGAGAAAGAGAGAGAGAGATAGATAGAGAGAGAGAGAGAGAGAGAGAAGGAGTGTGAATGTGAAGAAGACGCCTATCTTAACATTTCTCGTTGTTTAAAATGTATCCAAGGTCGCTTTGTTATTGTAAACAATTGCGCTCAGTAAGAAAAATACGAATTTTAGAAACACGATTCTAAATATGTTTTAAGTTTTCGAAGTACAAAGCAAATTACAATCTAGATTACATCGTCAGAAGAACTTTCGCAGCTTTCTTACGTGCAGTTTAGTGACGTGTTGAATGTCTTGAATTTCACTAAACGCTGTGATCAACAGAAATGAATTCTTCTATAAGAAATGAATGATTTATCAAATTTAAGGAACCACTCATGGATCACATGGGTCATGACCAACTGACATTTTATTGTTACTAAACCAAGTGAGATAAGGATACATCATTTAACGAGTATGTCGTCAGTTACTAGATACCTGTAACCTTTTGGGGCTGAAAGCCCTTGACAGACACACCCGAACTACTAAACATAGCGACAGCATATGCACACTGATAAACATACGCATGTACACAGTTCATACACACACTATCACTGACAAAACAGAGGCGACCATTTATACACACAGAAACAAACAAACTCGCACAGCAGCAGCCGAAATATTACATTTCTCTTGAGAGGCGAAACAACTCTGTTTTCACTTTGAACGTTCTGAGAATCTCTGAACTTTCACATTCCTTACTATACTTTATTTTCGGGGGCAACAATTTTTTTACACTAAATTAATATATTTTTTTCTATTTCGAATTCAATATACAACATAACGAATACATTATTTAGGATCTTAATATAGTCACCTAAACAATACGTAAAATTTAGTGACCCCGACATCGGAGGAAAAACAAAACCTTGTTAACAATGAATCAATTGATATGTTCCAGAAATATCTATGCAATCCCGACCCATGTCCCTGCCTCCACACAATGCTTTACAAATAAGATCCTTTCCTTCTCCACATTTCGGCCTTTCCGTAACTTTGGTAGAGATTAATTGTGGTCCCTAAAACTTTGTTCCAGAATATTTGTCGCTTATATCTAAATCAAATCTGGCCTTCCGATTTTTACTAATCAAAAGTGGTCTGCATCTTGTGGTATCGACTTTACATTATAGCTCTTGATAGCGTCTTCGAACGGTGAACTTTCAAAGATTCACTCTGTACTGTGGAGCTTATTGGTGATGTCATTGACTGTGGTTATAGGGGTTTTCTTCACAACTCTCAAAATATTTATGTCATCTTCTACTGTTGATTTCCTTGACCAATCTGTTTCCCAGTGAACCAGTAATTTCTTTCTTTTTTCAGGGCATTCCAAAATGTTGTGTTGACTATTCCAAACAATTGACCAATGTCTCTGATCGATTTTCCTTCTTTTCTAAGTTTCAAAGTGGCTTGATTTTCTCTCTCATATCTTCATATTGGTTTGTTTTTTAACAAGAAAAGAAGTAATCAAAGATGAAGAAAAAAGCTAAAGGTAAGAATAGTAATTCACCATAAAAGGTAAAGCAAATATCAGTCACGTGTTTCAATAGTTTTCTCACGTGGAAAATGTTTGTGATCAAACAAAACGTGATTTGTCCTACGTGATGTTACACATCTTAGTGTATTGGTTTACTCCTCTCCAGGAGTTAGGCAAGATAACACAAAATAAAAGCTGACCTTCCGAACTATTGTATCATATTAATCTGTTGATCTTAAAGTCAAATGTCCTCATTGAATAACCAAATATTAACCGTTCCAATATTTTGGATTGAGCCGATAATATAGACGTATTAAATTTATATCTAAATAAGCTAAATACGCTATTTCCATATGTATAATTATCTCATACAATGATTTTAATAGTAAGATATGTGGTTTGTAAAAAGTGTAAAGCGGATGGGGAAGGTAATATTTTCAAAAGAAGTTCTATATCTATTATAAAACAAGAAGCTACTAACGAACTCTTAAAACTTGTATTAGGTCAACAATTTAAAACATATAATGCTAAGAAATTAAAAATAAATCTATACGTAAATTGGACGTATTACGTTAAGATTCCTGACGTAATTCCATATCATTGGTGAGATAGGAGATATATTTTGTAAATTGTGGAAGGATGGGGTCACATTTTCAAAATGATTTCGGGAGAAGCGAAAAGGGCACTTGATGTAAAAGTAAAACACCGTTTTTCGAAAATATATTTAAATTAATCCGTAAATTTTTTCACCGACCCAGCTAGTATTGGTATAGATTTGCGTTTAAAGTAAGTGTCGATAATTTGATTTGTGATTTCACGAAAGCCATGAAAACGCCCACGTTCAGATGTGAACTGAATGATAAACCTGAAGAGCCCGGAGGAATGGCAGATGCATTATTAAACCTCATTCCAACTGTTGATTATTATCGGTGAGATCAGATAACACTCATAGAAGTACAGAGGTATTTAGAAGCGCATATTGAAAAGGAGAGAGAAATACCGCGCGATCTTCTAAAGGCCTCTGGACTAGCATTGGATGACATTTCTGAAATGAAGTTAATTTTATTATTAACTTACTTAGATATTACGGACATCGTAGTTGTTATATTCACAACGTTTCCGCTATTCGATTCTCCGGCCTTCTTCAGGTGACTTTTGTTATGGTCAGTAACCGGCCAAGTATTCTGAGTAATTTAATAGAATCACTCCCGTGTCTAATCCAGTAATTTTTTTGGTTTTATAGATTGTTCTTCTTTTTATTTTTTAAAATTTTATTTTAAGCAACTTAAAGAAAACTCTTCCTTAACCTTACCACTGACTTTAAGTCCGGGTGGCAACGGCCCCTAACACCAACTGAGTGATACGAGAGAGATTCTATAAAAACACCCATTTCTGACTGGACACTTAAATTAGTCAACTGATGTAAACTGTGCTCGTTCTATGCTGTTTTAGATACCTTGTATCGATTAATTCTATTTTTCTTTTTTATTTCATTCATCGGAGATTGAACACAAAACCTTTAGGCATAATTCATCTTGACTAACACGTTTATTCACTCTGCCATTTTTCAAATACCTCAAAATTTCCGACTACCAAAATCTGAATACAAATGTAATAACAGAACATTAAAAAATACTTTGTGAATCGATGATGAATTTAGATCTACTAATGGTATTTTGCCAATTGTGTCAAAAGGGAAATAAAATGATTGATTGGATGTGTAGGAAGTGTATTTAGAGGGAAACAAATCTTATTAAAATATATAAGACTCTGATGATTCCTTTATATCAACCGTATACAAAAAGCGTCGAGACACACAAATGCACACATATGCACACGCATTTTTTTCTAGATTTCCCAGACGCCAAATAAAGTCACCGGTTTTAACCAACAAGAAGTCCCTGTTAATGAATTGTGTGAGAACTCTAATAAGCAATAATAATCATATTGTTGAATACATAATCTTTGGAATAGGACCAAAGAATTACTCAAAAATATTAAGAACATAAACCTATAATTGTTTATTATGTTCTTTAATTTATCTTCGTTGGTTTGTGCCCAAACTAGGACGAAACCAGAATAACGCCGATTTCAGTCACCGATCTGGTTGGCATCAAAAACGGACTGATTTGTCCCGAACCTCTTTTACCCCTCGAATGTGATCACTTTAAATCTGTTCGTTACTCCACTCGTGTACTCTTCAAGTTGTAAATGTTCATCATGTTTTAAATGTCAATCTCGTATTGTTTTATTATTTCGTTTCCACTTGCATACATTTCGTAGAATGCCACCGGTTTCGAACGGTCTCCTCTGTGCCTGTGTGATCTAACAATCGCAAAACCCAACTATTTTATTTAACTGGAATTTCTGCTTGTCGTCCCAGTGAAGAAATGTTCGCATGATAGAAGTTTATATCCACTTATTCAGGAAAAGGTGTTATTACCAAATTATTTAAATTTGTTACAATCTAATGTAAATTGTGCGTGCGCCTAGTTTATGCAAAAACCTCACTAAAACGGTCAGCCATTGTGATTGCGTTTCCGTGTATCAGTCTACGTAGCTTTTACTGCCTTTGTGAATAGCCCTTTGTAAATTGCCGCATGTTCAATATCCACTGTAATATGACAAGATCAATCTTGAGAATCTAATCAGCCCGCCCCAGGAGACATATTAAGTTCTAGCAATTCTAAAACTCGTCCAACAAATGGCCATCACTACAAACCGGCAACGTCGATTATTCGTTGACGTTTAAAGCAGATTTCTACATTCTATATCGGGTGTAACCAATTTCCGGCGTCCTATCAGATATTTACAAATGTCGGTTTGCGCCGGGCTAACTAAATAAGGACCTAACTCGTTAAACGAAACCAGCGTCTTGACAAAGAAAACTATCAACGTTAATCAATTTCTCTTCGCGGACAATTTGAAACAATGTTTTGAATTAATTTACTAAAACCTTTTTATAGTGTTTCCCGGATGTAGCCGTTGGGTAGTTGTTCGCCAATAGAAACAGTAAGCGGCAACAGACAACAACAAAACAAATAATTGATAAATGGTAAAGTGACAATTTTATTCAATGTGAAGACGTTAAACACATCCTGTATCGCATTCGGTTGTATTAGTTCTGGAAATGGTTGTGCATGTTGCAGTTATGACAGAACAGTGAGAGAGTTGGTAAGATTTTGTCCGTATTAAAAAGGGAAGTGAAGATATAAGAATGCATGACAATCAATCTCTTTCTGCTTCGGCCACGATTACGAGGAGATGCATATCATTCGTTTGTGCACGAATAGAGGTACAAAAATAGACTTTAACTATACAACAAGAATGTATTGGTTCATTCTCATAATAGTGAATTCGGGGGATTATTTACCAAACACGGGGAGCAGTTACTGATCTACCTTCTCTCTCTTTCAGAATATATTGCACAAATGTTACCCGAAACCATAGTCAAATACATTGGTATGTACTTGTTCTGAGCACCTTACCAGGGAAATTCGTGTTGATTGTTCACTTGGTGGAGGAGAGGGTTCAATTGCTGCTTCTTTGAGTACTATGATGTTGGAATATACTTTGATAATGATCTGAACAAAAAGCGATCAGTTGATGCTTTTTTCTTTGTTTGTTAAGCGAGTCCGACGTTTGCTCACGAAGATCGTGACACAATATTTTCAGGTCTGCATGAAGTTCTCATTGGTCCCAGCTATTCGTTAACCTGCAAGGTTGCAGATTTTACTCTCATCCCGACATCGAGAGCAGCAAGGATAAGCGGTTGCCAAGAACAGACAAAGAAATGGCACACAAGCAACGTTACCACTTTCCCCCCACTGATTTGTACTCCGCATCCGATAGTTTTTGCTCGCCACACGTAGAAGCAGAGACAACGAGAGCACAACGGATCCTGATGCCAACTCTTACTGGATTTTCACCAGCGCGCTGTCAGCCGGGTTGCGGATCTAATGCTACTTTGCACCAGACTTGTCTGCCAGACTTGTCTGCCAGGAACTGGAGTTTCAGACGGTATAGCTCGGACACTACCACGTTGTCCGAAATCTTAATTAATTGATCGTCATTTAACGTCTCATGAGTTTATCAGAATTTGATGAATTGATCGAAAAACCATAGTCGCTTAGAAACATTTTCAGATTACGTTTATTTCAAATATATGTTATTGGTGAGTGTAGAATAGCTTACACACAAGGAAATTGGGTATATTACGAGTAAATTATATGTCGCTTTTTTCTAAATAAAAGGAATTTGTCACATCTTGGAAAACATTATTTTCGGAAAATTATTTGAACAGTTTAAACACCAAATAATGTTATCTTTTTTAAATGAATAAAATCATTTATTTAAAAAATCCGAGACTTTCGAAGTATAACGGCTTTTCTCTAAGCAAGACATTCCTGTTTTTAACTTTATATCTACTTATAACGATGTCAGTATTTCTACCTGTCTGTGGAAGATACTTTTTGTTAACGTAAGAAATACATTAGGGCACTGTTTAACCACTAATTTTAATACATAAATAAATAAACAATAAATCAAATTGCGCAGAGACTGAGAATCGAAACCGAAAACCTAACTCAACCAGTCTCCCTTCCTACCGACTGAGCTGTCGATCACAGGCATTCGGAGGGTTTAAAAATTAATGTACTCATTTCTTTTACTTAGTGAAACATTGAGAATAGGGCATTGTTTACCTTTCTCTCTCTCTCTCTATCTCTCTCCCTCTCTCCCTCTCTCTCTCTGTTGAACTAACACACACAGACGCCGTTTTTCTTACATTTCAACCTCATTTTCTTGGAATATTTAACTTGAACTACAGATTAGCGTTAAAACGATTTAATATAAGATACACATAAACACAAATTCATAAGAAAAATATCCCCGTATTTTTGTTACAAAATAATCGGTAACGAGGCTATTTTTATTTAAGTCTGGCAAAATATTGTCAGCTTAGTGTTAACACTTCCAAGTTGCTATTATAGTTGATTTCTATTATAACGATAATATTTTAAAATTTTCCTCAGCCTTCTCGGCTTGTCTTGGTGGACTCCATAACGGGCCTTCTGTAGGAAATTAAAGTTCCGTCAGGATACTTGTGCCGCAGAGGATTCGTCATCTGGGAAGTTTTGCTTCCCAACAAGCAAGAGTCCGAGAGATTGTCCAGGGCCGACCTAAGAGGTAAAACTCTGATTCTCAGGCTGGGGTGCTTGAGCAAACGTAAAACATCTGTCTCAATCCTCGGCGTCCCCTGCTATATCAGCATAACACAATATGGGGACGTCGAATCTGCAATCCCGGTCTGTGGTCCCTGTAACCAGATGCGAGTAGATCGGGCGGGATTTGACAAAATACCACCCCTGCTCAAGTGCGGGACCTGAACTATGAGTGCCATTGTCGATAGGAGAAGGTCACATTGTTGGCATTGTGAGCAGAAGAGGCATATAGCAAAGCATTCGCCAAAAAAGTTTCACTTGAAGACCTCTTAGCAAAAAAACCCGGGAGTGAAGGCGACGCCAGCAGCTCTTACACCAACGACCGGAGGGAGCGACAAATCAACTGTTAAAGATGGCTAGAGTAAAATCGTGAAAGAGAGAAAGACCGTCCCTACAGAATTCCGGAGAAGACCCCCTCCAAAAAGGTGCATCCTCGTGAAGTACAAAGTAAGCGGCTACCCATAGGGTCGCCCAGCACAAAGACAACTACCAAGGAGCTGCAGCCAGTATCGGCCTCGAGGTGGAAACTTTCGGTCCCCTCTTCATCAGATTCGGAAGGGGAGTTGCGGAATATGGAAGCGGAGGACGAGACGGGAGCTCTAATAATAAACAACAAGGATTCGAAAAAGAATCCCCGAAAATCCAAAAATGTCCAAGAAGATCGCCTCAAATCTTTATCCCTATGTCTGAAAATACTACAATCTCCCCTATCCAGAAGGCGCAAACTTTTACCCCTACCTCCTCTCCTGAGTTGAAACCCACTCACTATTTCTCTCGATCTATTATTCGCTGTCAGTCCAAGGAGACAGAGCTAACACCACGCAGCGGGGTTGCATCTCTGGCAACAGCAGAAATCAAAACGACTTAAACCCGCAAATCCCCGTTTCTTCCAGAGTACCGAATCTGCAAAATCGACCCGAAGCATGCAGCAGCCGCAATATCGCCGCATCCTAACCCCAAGTGATTTCCAGCCGGTGGTCGACCCTGACTAAAACAATGGATACCAACTAGAATTTTGTCTGAATAAAAAGGGCATGAGATCTCGAAGCTGTGCTGCTTACATTCTGAGGGATCTTCTGGCCGTTAACATAGATGTGGCTGCGCTACAGGAAACTCACTACGTTTCGTACGGTGATTGCAGATGTATGCGTTGTACACGCAGATGCAGTAAGCAGATTGGTCGTGACCGATGTTTCCGTTAGCAATAGGAAATTCGTAGTTGTCGCGGTTTATGCTCCCAACATCATTCTGGAAAGGGTATCTTTTTGTCGGCGGTTAAAGGTGTTCTTTAGTGGTTCAGAGCGGTTAGTGCTAATGGGTGATTGGAATGTCATCCTTGATCTTAAAATAGATAGGGTGGGTGGGACTAGTGGGTTCGAGTAAGGTTAAAGCAGTCTATCTGACCTGACTGTTTCCTGCGATCTTGTCGACAGATTTCGTCTCGATCATCCGGGCGGAGATGTAGACGTGGAACCCTAGTAGTACACTCTGTGCAAGTACCTACTTGGACAAGATGCTAGTTAGAAGAGGCGACGTAGATTTTCTATATTTCCTACGTTCAGATGGTTAGGTAATTCGGACCATGAATTAGCTATGCTCCATTTGTCGCACATGTTCGTCCCTGTTCTGACGAATGTATACTGTTATATACTAAATTACATAGGACATACAAAATTAAGAATACGCCGAGTGGTTTGCGTTTAACAGGGATCTGGTAGGAAGTAGAGACGTTTACTCTTCGCTCACGTCCAGATATCACTGCCCGTCTTATATACGTACTTTCGTATATAGTCAATACCTGATTACTTCCCTTTATGTTAGTTTCGTATTTATGCCAATCATGACCTTTACAACATATACAATCACTGGTTTGAACAGGGTTCCATCCACGGTAAAGTTACCAGGGGCGTGATTACGTTACTGAAAAAGAAGGATGCGCATGGAGGGGATTAGATGATTATAAGCCCATAAGTCTGCTTAACACAGACTTCAGAAATTTTGTCCAAAGTTCTTGCGATTCGTTTGCAGGTTTTATTGCTGACTTGACCTATGCTGTAAATGGAAGATCGATTCAAAACAATTTACACTTAATTCGTACGCTAATAGAGAGATTAGAAGACTACACATAATATCGCGCTAATCAATTTAGATCAGTCAAAAGCGTTTGATGTGGTTGATCATTGTTTTCTCCGAGTTTGGTTTAGAGGTCGTCGGTTTGAATCCGGACTTCTGCAAATGGATCTCTATTTTGTATCGCAGGACGACGGCAGTTGTGCAAGTAAACGAGATGTTATCGGAATCGTTCGTTGTTTGACGGTCGGTACGCCAGGATTGCCCGTTCTCACCGTTGCTCTATGTCCTTGCGTTGGATCCTTTTCTCCGCAAACTCATGGATGACGCGACGAGACCAGCCCTTCGCGGAATTGGTTAGCCTGATGGTGCGAACCAGGGTTGCACCGTTTGCCGATGATGTCAATGTGCGTGTTTCGAGCTTTCTAGACATTGGCACAGTGATTAATGCACTCAAACAGTGTTAAGATGTGACAGGGGCTATAGTCAATTTCAGCAAATCTAATAGCCTGAAATTGGCTGCCTAGAGCAACGCAGCTGCGTTGCCAGACCGTTTCAACTAGACAAATGCCCCGGTCTAGATCCTAAGCGGTTGGTTCATCCGGGTCTCCAGCTTGATAAGAACTGGTCGGAAGTACAGTCTGAGGTAGAATCATATGTTAGGATTTGGATTCGAAGATGGCTTCCTCTTAGGAGTAGAGCAGAGGCGTGCGTTTTTCGTCTTATCCTCTACCGTTCGGCTGTACTACCCCTGCCTTAGGATCGCTTGACGGCTTTTACGCGTCTGCTTTTCTCACTTCTGTGGCAAGACAGAAACGCTTAGAGATAGGTCACGGGGATTCATCGCCTTCTCATTACGATTAAATTTTTCGTATGTTTTAACATCAGCTTAAAATACAAATTAGGTCTGATAGGAGGAGATTGCATGTGTCACAGTTTAGAAGGTGAATACACACCGCTAGTTTATGTGTATTTAGTCGAACTGGATTTGAGTACGTGTTCCCTGTCTAGGCATGGTGCACGTCATCTTTAGGTCATAACAGAGATAAGAATCTTGACTTTAAAGTCCCCTAGCTAGCGGTATAACTGAGTTCTGTCACTATATTTATTTGTTGGTATTAGTAAGCTTTTAGGATGCCTTTTCACAATATTAATTTTATCCTTGACCTGACCCAAACAGTACATATCCTGAAAGACACCAACCGACCTTATAATCCACCCCATTATTTACTTTGGTCCTGTAGGCCATTACCAGTCCCATTTAGGAACTGAATTTCTTGTTTTCAGTTTATACTGCAAAACAGCGATCAGTTCACAATTAGGCAGGTTAGAGGGGGATCTTTACTAACCCACCCCATTTAGCATTTTGTTTGGTTTCTTTTATTTTTTATTATTGTTATTTTTCTTTATTTTGGGTGTTTTATGTTTCTTCCTATTCCCTATCATTCATTGTATCTTGTATTAAGAAAAATACTTTTTGTAAATACTATTTTTCCTCAAGGACATTCATTGTAAATATAAAAGAATCTACCATTTTAAACGCATTATATATATATTAAAACAGGACAGACGAAAAGCAAGAAGCGGGCCGTAAAACAAGAGAGGCATGGACAGCCCGAAGAAAGTCTGATCAGAAGCTCACAACAAAGACACCAACTGAGGTCGCTTAAAACGCAGCAGGATAGGACCCCCAGGCTCACAACCCCAGACGATTACAGAGAACTCTTCAGGAGGAAATATCAGGAATGTACAAAAGGAAGTACAATCAAACGTATCACTGGAACCCTGGAGAGCCTTAGAAAGCGCATAATGTCTCTGGTGACTATAGATCCTAAACTTAAAGGGTTAACTGGGGTCCAAAAAAGATAGAATGCATAAGATGCGAGGGGGGGGATTTAAACATCCCAGCAACATAAATTATGAGAAAGTCATATGCGATGTGGGACATTTTGCTCCCTTCCGAGCAAGAAGCGGAGAAGGTCGCCAAGGGCGACATGACATAGAAGAAATTCCGGATAAAGCCTGAATACCTTGAGAAGCAGCGAACAACCGTTACGATTATCGGCGTCCCATGCTGCATTAGTGCTGACCATTTAGGCACAATAATGTCGCAGTATGGTGACGTCGAGGCGGTTCTTCCGGTCCGCGGCCCTCGCAATATTTTAACGGGAGGATTTAGGTTCAAGATGACAGTGAACTCGCCAGTTTCCTAAATATACTCTCGCAATTAAAATGCGAATCTTGGACCATGTCGATAATCGTCGAAGGATGAAGGCCACATTCTTGGCATTGCCAGATGCCGGGGCATATGTCAAAGGATTGCCCGAAAAGAAACATGGTAAAGATTATGGCAAGGAACAAATCAAACCTTATATGGCCCGGACCCCACTCTCTTCTTCTCTTCTACCCGTGCGACGGCATCATTTATAACATCAAATGTAATGTAATGAGAACCGTCTCGGCGCAGTGCAGGAATCCTTCCTGACTGTGAACACCTTTTCTTTGGCTCGTGATTTCGTCTGTAGTGGCTGTAAAAAGAAAGATGGCTCGAATCTCCCTCGGGTCTGATGAATGACGACTTCGTGATTCTGTGAAGGCAAGATTACTTAGCAGCACAATTCACGATAGAATAACTCGACAAACGGCTAGGTCTTTTCACAACAATAATTATTTAATAAAAATGAACAAAGTCTATTCTTCGATAATGGCTTCCTTATTAGCTATTGTATCTCTCCGTGTGCGTGTATGAATCTCTATTTACGATTTCCCAGTTGTTAAATAAGTTGTAACTTAATCTATGTTTGGAGAACCGTGTGTGTGTGAAACTCCCTTTACGAGTGTTAATCCTTAATTAAGTTGTGACTTGTCTATTGAAAACGGCGGGGGGGGGGACACTATTGTTAACACCTCCCAGACAAGAAGCTGTTCGCGCAACATCTCGTCTGGTGATCCCCTGGCCCGACGGAGACGTCCGTTCTCGACCAATTCCTAGATCTCACTGCCTTGCGATCGCATTTTCGCGTCAAATAACAAAGACGAAAAGCGTATAACTCATACTCTCTCTCTCCCTCTCTCTCTCTCCCTCTCTCTCTCTCTTCGTGTGGTACGCGCGATGCTGACCCACTCTCTTTCTTTCCCCATCCCTTCTTCGGTGTCCCCACCCCCTCTCCCGGAGTGGGGTGGTACGCTTCTCGACGGACAATTTGGAATTTATCTCTTAGTCTTTATCTCCCTAGAGACCAATTATTCCCTCTCCCTCTGTCCTGAAGTGTTGACACCTCTGATAAGATTTTGCCAAAACTTTTGGCAGCGTGTGCTCAATGTATCCCATTGTTGTACCCTAATTGCCAATGACACCCTACACGCTTTCTCCCGCCAGGCTGGCGCCGTCCCTCGGCCAAGGTTTGGACAGTCAAAAATATGTACTAGCTCCCAGACTTCCACTTGTCTCTACGTGGGGCCTGATCTCCCCGATGCATTCCAGTGCACCCCGGGGTGCAGACTCCGTCGCTGAGGCCACTGTTTCACACTTATCTTGGTAGCACCGGTGAAAATGCCATCATCGGCAGTAAAGAGGAATCTCCCGGACCTGTAATTGGAGTCTGAGGATGAGGCTAAAGCAGATAAAGCGAATATGACAATGGAGGGTGTCGAGTAACAGAAACAATGAAAAAGATTTCAAGGACAAGACGATAAAGGGAAACAAAAGTTGACGAAGAAAAATAAATGGAAACCTTAGACGATGAGACTGCTAAACCTGCAACCCCCCAAACTCAAACACTCTCTGACTCGGTTGAGCAGAATGCCCCTCCCCTTTTCAATACCCCCATAATAGCCGTAACAGAAAAGGTTACGGAGAAACCTGAAGAAGCTGTAGCGACATAGCAGTAAAAAGCTGCGACGGAGCAGGAAAAAGCTGCGATCGAACAGCCAACACCTTCTCCTCTACCAGTTGTCAGGCAGGAAAGAAAAAAAAACTGCCCTTTCCTCCCCGGGGAAATTATATCAGCACAATCAGACCTAAATAGGCGGCAAAAGGAAGTACCTAAGACAGCTTGAAGCTTTCATACCTGTGGGCGGGAAGCAGGTGCAGAATCCCTAGAACTTCCGGGATGTACCTATGATTACTACGTTCCCACGATAGGATATGGGAAGTAGGGCAAAGGCCCCTTGAAGAATGGTCGAGGATGGTAGGGTAGCATTCCCGGAGTTCACACTCGTAGACGAGGAGCACCCATCTCTTAAAATTAATAGCGAAATTCCCAGGGAGGGTCCCTGTTTATGTTCACCTCTCATTTATTCGGGCTCTTAAGCTAACTTTCCCCTTGGACGTTAGAGGTCTGGCAAGAGACGGACGGATTTCATCCGAACTGCTGACGTCCTTATATTGCATAGTCGTCCCGGAATAGG
This sequence comes from Sepiola atlantica, assembly GCA_963556195.1. Lineage (NCBI taxonomy): Eukaryota > Metazoa > Mollusca > Cephalopoda > Sepiida > Sepiolidae > Sepiola > Sepiola atlantica. The sequence goes on from OY744531.1 coordinate 63,609,748, forward strand.
CCGTGGCAGTTCTCGCTTAAACAACTGGTAATATGTTGCATACCTTTTAATTTCTCGTACCTTCTCTCTTTCCTCGTCGCGTGGAGGGGTGTGTCTGGATGTCGTCTGCTGTGTCTGCAACAAAAAACCTTCATACCACTTTTCACGAGACAAACAATCTTTTAAACTTGTGATTCTTTTATTTCAGGTGTCAGTTATCGTCGATAGAGATGCCTCACTAACGTTGAGGGAGAGACCAAATTCCTACTTTATCGTAGTTACTTCCTAATTTAAGTCCTTAGCCATTCAAGGAGGGGGGAAGAAGAAATCTCATGCCTGTATTCTCTTAGGGAATTTAATCCCCTAATCATGTTCAAGACTACATAGAGAAATCGTCCGTTCGATCCGCTTCCAAAACCCAGACTGGCAAAACACAGCTTCCCACACAAAAGCCCGTGACGTCACAGAGCCCATATCGCAGGTGCACATTGACCTTTGATCTGAGGTCTCGTCGACGTGGTGACCCTGTCAGCGTATGTGAGCTCCAACCGTGAGAACAGCCCCATTCTGCACTCGGCTGTTCGGGTCCACCCGCACTAAATCACGCAAACCAAACCAAACGATTTCCAACACATACGCCCACTTCAAGATACGTCCGGCCTCACAGGGCCATTATCCAACACTAACTGAGGACTTCAGTCTCATCTGTAACAGTAAATAGTAGTGATTATGGATTTGAACTTGGCTAGTTGGAATGTGAGGGGCATGAGATCCCAAGGCAAGGCTACTGGCGTGCTAAAGGATCTCGTGACCCTTAAGGTCGATATAGCTGCGATCCAAGAGAACTTCTTCTGTTCGTACGGTGATTGTGATGTGCTGACTGATGAGTTTAATGTGTTTTCAGCATATGGCAACGTTCGTAGTTGTGGTGTCTCTTTGCTAGTAAGACGAACCCTGTCTGCGACAATGAGCGTTGTTTATACGGATGTGGTATGAAAGCTGATTGTAGTCGATGTTGCCGTTGAAAACAGTAAGTTTCGAATCGTTATGGTTTATGCACCCAACATAGCTGGCGAGAGGGTTTCCTTTTTTCGACGGTTGGAGACGTTTTTCGGCGGTTCGGAACGAGTAGTTTTATGGGGGATTGGAATGCCATCCTAGACACCAAGATAGATAAGGTCGAGAGGAATAGAGGGTCGGGGTGTTGAGAAAGCAGTCTGTCTGATCTGAGTGATGGCCTCATGCGATCTTGTCGACAGATTTCGCGTTTATCACCCAGGGCGGTAGATGTGGACGTGGCATACGATCGCGGCTTTCTATCCGAGTACTTACTTGGACAGGATGTTAGTTAGAAGAAGCGATGTAGATTTTATATATCATGTTCCACGTTCGGACTATAACTTGGTTATGACCCGTTTCAGTTTAAGTGAAAGGCCTAGGTAAGCTGAGTACTGGAAGTTGAATACCTTCTTACTAGAGATACGCAAGGAAAAGCTAACGTTCCTACTTCAGCGGGGATTATTTGGGGTGGTTATCGGGAGTAAGTACTGGGTAAAAACTAAGGTATTTTGTGTCCACTACAGCCATCGCTTCGCTCAAGATAGAGCTAAGACGCAAAAACGTGCAGTAGATAAGATGACCCGGGCGGTAGTTGGGGTCCCCTAGAGATAACCTTAATTACGGGAGACTTACATTGCTTGGTTAGCTAGCGATATGAAGATCAAGTTGTTAGAGCTAAGTGAAAGAAAGTCTCTAACGAAGCCGTAAACGTTGACGCTGTTGAGAGTAAGGCTGCTTTACGTCGGGGTTCCGATGGGTAATTCGGAAGGTGAAAAACCTGGTAGTTCATACCATTATATCGTCTCGTGAGATTTGTGAGGGGTTTTGACAGCATTTGACAGAACGCTTCACCCAATTACCAAGACTCCGCAGCCTGGTGTTTGACAGCTATTTAACCGACTTACCTCGCCTTGTACGACCCGAGCGGCTATCTGTGATAGCATGGATACAGAGGGCGAGGTAATTACTGCTTGGAAGCAGATCGGCTACAAAAAATCTCCAGAACTTGATGGACTACCGTACGAATTGTATTTGAGGCTGTCGCCCATCTTTTACTTCTTCTGAAGGATGTGTTTAATCACTTGTTAGTCCAGGGTTCGATCCCTGATAAGGTTACCAAAAGAGTGGTCACATTACTGAAGAAAAAGGATCGGCATGGTGGGGAGGATCTAGACGATTATAGGCTTATTACTCTGCTAAACACAGAGTTAATAATTTTGGCCCGTGTTCTTGCGAACCGTTTACAAGTTGTTATCGGTAATTTTATCGAGCCTGAGCATAATTATCCTGTGAAGTGGAGGGCAATTCAGAACAACTTGCATTTGGTCCGCACGATCATAAAGGTGATAGTAGACGACATTGAAGTCGCGCTAATCAATTCAAGCCAAGGCTTTCGATAGGGTCGACCATGTTTTTTAAAATCTGTTTTTTAAGCAGCCGGTTTTAATCCGGACTTCCGCAAGTGGGTCTCTATTCTGTATAGTCTGCCGACGGTTGCGGTGCAAGTCAATGGAGTCTTTCGTTGTTTCTCGGTCGGTGTGTCAGGGTTGTCTGCTGTCGCCCCTGCTTTATGTCCTTGCGTTGGAACCTTTCCTTCGGGGTGACTAGACTAGTCCTGCGCGGAATTGCTATTCGTGGCGGAGCGCAAGTCAGGGTTTCCGCGTATGCCGATGGTATCACCGTTTTCGTATCGAACCGCACTGACGTTAGAACGGTGGTTTAGGCGCTAACTCAGTACGAATAATTTACAGGGGCCTTAGTCAACTGCATCAAGTCCAGCGGCCTGCGGTTCGGAGCCTAGAGCAGAAAATCCGAATTTCCAGGTGACCTCACCTGGTCTGATGGCCCGGTTCGGATCCTTAGCGTTTGGTTCGGACCGAATCTCCAGCTCGATAAGAATTGGTCGGAGGTATAGGCAAAGGTCGAATCGTCTGTGAGGGCTTAGATTCGAAGGAAACTTTCCTTAACGGGGAGAGCTGAGGCGTTTTTTCTCTCATCCTTTACCGGCTGTCTGTACTATGCCTGCCTTTGGCCCGCCTTCACGCTTTCATGCGCTTGCTCTTCTCGCTTCTTTGGAATGCCCGGAAAGCGTACCTTCGCTAACAGGTCTGTACTCAACGTTTGTGCGATTGGGGGCTTGCGTATGCTTGACTTCGACTTTGATGGTAAACACTCTGTGGGTCCTAACCTCATACCCGACCTATCGGTCAAAAGTTGAAGTAGGCCAAGAGGGCAGTCCTTGTTCTTGACCGAATGCCGAGCTGCGCTTAAAGCGTCGCCGGAGTCTGGCAAACTTGCGCGGTCTAGGAATAGACTATATCGGAATCTAGTGGAGGGTACCGCTTCGGATCCGCTTGGGGGCGGCTAGGATTTTCGAGGGAGGAGGCTCGCTTTCAGTGGAGTTCGGCGCCAGGCTAGAGTCATCTCAACAACTCTGAGTATTCTCTGACCTTCTTACTTGTACAGAACGCACTCTCCCTCTATGGCAGATTACGCAGGAATGGCTTAAGGAACGTTCCCTTATGTCTGCACTGCGAGGACAATGAAGAAGAAACGACCGAGCACGCCTTCTACACTTGCAGCAAACATCGACGTCTCTAGGAATATGTCCGAGAGGTAATGACTCGCATCGACGCCGAGCACCCGATGGTATTTGATGTAGAAATCAACAACGTAGCATCGCTGTGGTCTAGGGGCAAAATAATGATTTCTCTAGCTACCCTAACCGTAGCGAGACTAGTGACGTGGGTTACACGGGGTTGGATCGTTTACAGATCGGGATCTGGTTGTTTATTTTAGGCATCAGCTTGAAATAAAAATAAGATGCGATTACAAAAGATTACATCGCAAGGAGTTCAATAGGGGGTTAGTGCGTGACACTAGTTTATGCATCAGTCGAGGCGCCAAGTTTTAATTCGTGTTCCCTCCCTAGGCATGTCACATTCCGTCCTGGTTTTACGAAACCCGTTTCATTAAAAATTTTTTGTTTTAAAAACCTAATGACTTTTAGATAGTAGGAATGAACATTGTCCTGTCCCTATTTTTGATTTTACGGCACTAGAGAGCTTCCAAAGATTCCTACTCAACACATTTATTTTGTCTCCGGTCGATGAAACCCTTGGAAAACATTATCTTGGAAGACGCCATTCACTCCCGGACCCCAATAATTTTTTTTGAACAACCCACTTAGTTCTAACTCCCATTTAGAAGCCGACCTGCTTTTTTTGTTTCGTGTCGGAAAACAGTGGGTGGTTTACACTCAGCAAGGGGGTAGAGAGAGTCTTACTAAGAACTACTTATCATTTTATTTTGTTCTTTATTTTCTTTCTTTTTCGGGTGTAGTTAATTTGTTGTCCCACTCCACCGTATTTTATGTTTTCATATTTTTCATTTTGGGGATCGTTTTAAGTAGGGTTAGGGCATAGTATGAGTGAATGTATAGTTTAAGGTAGATAATGTTTTTTTTCATTGTTGATGTTATTGAATAAAAATGCTTTTGTTTTTGTAAATGTACATAAAATGTAAAAAATGTTAATAAAAAATGTCACAATGATCCCCGACCCACACCTTCCCCAATCCACTACGGGCACGATGCCTAAGGTGCAATACATTCCGAAGATTGTAATCTTTATTTAAGTTAGAAATAAATGTTTCCGAGGAATGTACTGGCCTAAATACATTCTCGGCTTTTTGGATAAGTTCAAAGTGTAGTATCTGTTCTTACTCCGATCTTGGCAGTCCACTCTTAGGCAATCACTTGTGATTGTCTAAGAGGAGCAAGCTACTTGGAGCTCTTTCCAAGTATAAAGCATTTTCCATCTTCTTTTTGGAGGACTCTCTCTGTCCATTTGTCTTGCCCCTGTTGGACAATTATTTATTCCGTCCATTTTGGGAGATCTTTTTGTAGCCCCTTTTGGGTAGTAATTGTTTTTATGTTTCCATTTTTTACAAGAAGGTTCTGAACTCAGATTCGGCTTAAGCAGCTGACAGGTTTCTACTGAATAGTTAAAGTCACACCTAACAGACGTTCAGTACATTCCGAATCGGCAGGCCTGAATCAGTGTTCATAACGGCAGAGGGGAGGATCGAGCCGAGCTCCGTTGAATTGCATAGCTCAGGGGTCAATTTCTATACTTGTATAGTTCAGGCATAAACACCCAAAGTCCAGGTTCAACCTTGGCTCCGGCACTCGGGCGCCTCTAAAGACCACGAAGGCAGGAGTGAGCAAAGCCATTTTGCACGGGCCTGCTGCCTTAAGTGGCACCCCAACTAGTTCGACTGCTGTCCCCCGCAACAAAGTTATTTCAGCTGCTAGGGGTGGTCAAGAGAGGTAGAATGCCATCACCACCGACCCAGTCAAGACGGGCTTTTAACTGTCAGCCCCCTTTCCGGAGTGAAGTAAGCACTCATCGGAAGGGATGAGAAATGTACGGTCGTTGGACCTGCAGAAACCGCAGGCCACCTTCTTCGACCAGATGCCAGAGGCGGCAGGCTCCTTTGACAGAGAAGCTGCTAAAGAGAAACTTCTACTGGACCTGCAATATAGCAGCAGCGTTGAGAACAGTAGCAATAGCAGTAGCAGTAGTGACGAAGAGATGGCGCCGTTTTCTTGCTTACAGAAGACCTTCAAGGCATAGAGAAAATGAGCAGTTTGTGCTACCAGCACACAGCGGGGAGTGTGGCGAAGAGACTTTCAACAGTGTTGTGACAATCAGACTGGCCACGACCCCACTGAATCAGAAGACACCGTCACCGTCAGCGTCACCAACACCGACGTCAACTATTGACAAGTATATTTCGGCCGTAGAACTGGTATCGTACCAGTTCTAGCAACACAAGCGTTTTCAGCGAAGACGGGAGAAGGCTGGGGTTCCCAGTCTCAGTTGTCACCTAAAGACTATTGGGACATATTTCCCGCCACCTTCAAGTACCTGGCAGAGAGAATGTTATTAAAACGGCCTCAGATTCTATGGAGGCCCTACAAAAAAGGATCTTGACATTCATGGTATTTGATGCTAAGAAGAATGGACTGACTAGGGTCCACAAAAACAAAATGGCAGAACTCCTTGGGGATTTTAAAATCCCAGCAACTTACACTTTCCGCAGAGGATATGCGTCGTGGAATTTGCTGCTCCCAACAATCTCGGAAGTGTTTTTAATCTTCAAAACTGGAAAAAAAATGTTTTCATTGAAAGATTTTTGTCTAGTAAGTCAATCAATCTACTGCAATCACTATATTAGTTAACTTCCAAGAATTTACTCTAATATAAATATATTTTTTATATATGTTTTTTATATAATGGATCGTCAGTTGTTTACCATGACACCTGTTTCGGGATTTTAAAAACAAAACAGTATTTCTTTATCATGTCATCTCAGCAGTGTTGAGCAGACACCACCTCCCTATTTTATAATTACTTTTTAATCAAAAAGTTTACGAATATTTGATTTAGTTTTGCCTCCAGATTTGTTTTTCTAAAGTTATTAAATATAGTTTCTCTTTACCTGTGTTGTTCCTTTCAAAGTGAGTTTACTATTTTACAGAACATCTATTTTATGGAGTTAGATGATTCCATTATAATAACCCTCTTTTTCCTCTTGGTTATTTTCTTTATCTACAAATGTTTTAAAATTAAAAATATATATTTATAAAAATATTTCATATGTACATATATATATACATTTATTTATTTATCATGGACTATTTACAAATGTTATATATATATATATATATATATATATAATTATTTATATATATATATAATTATTTCCACAATCAGACAACGCCACACCCCACGCAAACCATGAAAACCACAAACCGGAAGTCTTAGACTCGGGTTTCGCCTTCCCTTGGGCTCACCAGCAGAACTAATCCGAACTAAGGATTCAGAACCCGAGTCACTTGCATGCGAGGCGAGTATTCTGCCACCTCGCCACCTCGCCACATACAAGAAGGTTTTATTAACAGATAAAGAAAACTGTGACGAAGGCCGACTGTGAAATGTACCTACTCTTCTTCAACAAGGGGTGTAGTCATCCAACTACTGAGAACCCAGGCCGAAATCTCACAAATAGGATGTTATACTCGCTAGGACGATGTAACCCAACAAGCTAACACCGCAGTTTGCTTAATCTGTGTTAGTTAATACACTTCCTTGTATGTGGTTCAGTGGCTCAGTGGCAGAGTTCTTGCCTCGCATGCAAGTGACTCGGGTTTCAAATCCTGAGTTCGGATATGTTCTACTGATTAGGCCAAAGAAGGGAATAATTATATTGTGGAAATAATTATATGTATCATCTCAAATTCAAAATGTTATATATAGTTTTTAGAGAACATTGACTTGATAAAGCAGTTTGTTATATATGTCTACTTCCGCCTACACTGGCTAGGGGAGTTTTGTTGTTAGACTGTTTGGAAAGACTTGTAAATGTGACTACTTCTATGACCCCAAACAGCCATAGTCACAAAAAAACTATAAGAATAATACATACCTATATATGACACACACACGACACTACATATATATATATATATATATTCATGCAACTAACTACACTAACCTACATACACACACACACACACACACACATATATATATATATATACTAATATATATATATACTAATATATATATATATATATACTAATAATAAAGTTACCAGAAATAAGTGAATCTGACAGTTACCTTATTAGGTTTTTGAAATAAACAGGTTTCTGTTTAAATATAAATAATATTTGTTGTTTTATATGTTTAACCATGAACATACATATACAGATACACATGAGAGCATACACACACCCATGCACATACATGTATATGCCCGTACATTCATATGCATACACTCATATTTACATACATATATAATCAACATATTATATACATTAATATATAGGTGACGGAATTATTATTTTCCAATAAATATTACGCATACATGCACAGATTCGCCGCACATGGAAAATATTTAACCAACATGCATATTTACAAGTAACAGACACATTCTTTGACAGACACATATACATAAGTATGTAAATACATATGCACATGCACACACATACATAGGCACATACGCACAACAATTCTTCCACACCACTCCCTCGTCTGCATAATTATCTAATTTCTACCACTTACATTTTATCTCAATTTTAATTTTAATTTTAACTTTTTAATTACCAATTTTAAACTTAATTTTATTTTATGTTAATTTTATTGCTATAATTTTATATTTTTATATTTTATTTTAATCTTTTATATTTACTACTGATTTTTCAAAACTTTATTATATATTTTTTTAACTTTTATATTTACTACTAATTTTTGAAAACTTTATTATATTTTATTTTACTTTGTTGTATTTTACATTATTTCATTTTTATTTTTTATTTTATATCGATTTTTATATTTTATATTCTATATTTTATATTCTATATTTTATATTCTATATTATTTGTGACTATTAATTATTTATATTCCTATAACTGGATTTATCTATTATGAATCTAATATTTTAAATGTAAATTTGAATTCGTTGAATCTTTTAAGTTTTTGAATACCAATTTATTTTACTTCATCTATTTTTTAGTTAGAAATAAAAGCTGATCCATCCCTCATATCATATTTGGAAAGAATGAAGTGGAAAAAAGAGACACAAAAATGGTATTCAAAATTAAAAATTTAAAGTTAGGAAGTCACGTGGTCGGATTTTAAACCGTCGAAAATAAAATATAATATAAACTCATGTTGAGAATAGAGAAAAGAGAAAAGAGGAAAGCGGGTTCAAATTTCCGTGGCACATTTAAACAGCTGTTTGATGTCTGGATATGTGTTAAGACTTACTTCATCGTGTCAATATTATTCGCGGTGTAGGAGTGGAAGGTCGACATATTCTTCAGTCTGACCTACATACTAAGTGGAGTGTGTGGATGTTAAGTCATTTAGATCTAATCGTGTTGATTTTTCATTTTTATCATTTATTTAAAAAGATTTTTACTATTTTATAATTTTTAATTTTATTTTAATTTTATATTTCATTATTATAAATTTGACGGCAATGACATAATAATGATGATACCATGAGGAAAATAAAGTGAAATTAGCGAAAATTAACTAAAAAATTACTAAAGTTAGCTGATATAATAGAGTATAAGGATGGTAATAGCAATAATAATAATAATAATAATAATGATAATAATTATACATCTACTACTACTACTACTACTACTACTACTACTACTACTACTACTACTACTACTACTACTACTACTACTACTAATAATAATAATAATGATAGTAATCGTAATGATAATAGTAGTATTTGTAATCATAATAAGAGAATGAGAATAAGATTATAGTAATGGAAATAAAAATCATGATGAGAAATAATTGTGATATAAAAATGATGATGGAATAAAAGTACAAATGAGATGGGGACAACATTATTATTATTATTAATAATAGTCGGTAATAGTTATAATAATAATGATAATACTGATAATGATAATTATGATGATGATAATTATGATGAAAATAATATGAATAATAATTATAATAATCCATGATTGGTAATAATTTTAATGGTATTATTAACCACAGTAATAATTTATTGTAATAATAATAATAATAATAATAATAATAATAATAATAATAATAATAATAGAATACATAAATGTAATTATCATACCGACGATAATATAATATATGATATGATAATATATATGATAAATGGATAACTATGTTATCTATTTTTAGTCGGTGGATAGATAAGTCCTCTGTTTCTTTTTTCAATAATAGCTGCCCTAATAATAATAAAAATATAAAATTCAAAATATGCCTTAAAGCTAGTGACAGTTGGCGATTTCCTTACGAACAAGCTCCGCCCAAGAAAAGGGAACATATAATCATCCATATACAGACTGTTTCGCTGTATCACACCACTTCATTGCGGCTAGACCCACCAGTGCCTATAGCTGTGATCGAAACTCAACTGTTGAATTGGCAGTCGGCGCTTATATCGCTGTGCTATCACGCGACATTAACTACTGTATGAATGTAAGTAGAATCTCAATATTAACATTGTCAAGTGCCCGGAGCTCGAATTGATTTTACCCAATGTTTTTATATTTGTATGTACATAATTCATTCGTAAACTAATTAACAAATCATTATTAATATTGAAACACAGCTGCTAGGCGTAAGCACAACTGCTAAGCGCAAACACTAATTAAACAACATTCCCTGAATTTCAATTTCTCTAGAGACCACTTAAGCTTAAGTTTTATATTTTATATATTTTCTATGATAAAGATTCTAGACATACGTTTCAATATCATTATATCTTTATTTTGATCTTCGTAAGAGGACATTAAATTGTGCATAACTGTTCTGTTCGAGATATTAATTTTACCTGTCCTGGGCCGAGGAATCTTCTAGTATATTTATATATGTTTCTATGTCTATATATTTTTACGTACAGGATTCACCCTTAGACTAATTAAAATTAATTTGAAGTGAAGAACAGAGAAACAATGCAAGTCTGCCTTGTTAATACGCTTCCAACGAGCTATTCCAATTCCAAAACATACATTTATACTTTTATACTTAATACATTTAAACTTTTATACTTTTTACTTTTGTACTTTTATATGCACCTTGTCAGTTAATACTTTTAACTTCATGTATTCTCTATATTTGATAAACCAATTGATTCTTGAATTTTGTCATTTTTACTAGAAGTGACATGCTGATATGTTTCAAATGAGCGATCAAGCAGTGTCAGAAAATCATTTTATGTCTACATTAAGTCCAAAAAAGGTGTATTTGGCCAAAAAAGACCAAATATGGTAATTTGGGCCCAGGCCCCCCAAAATTGAAATTTCTGTTTGTTTTTTTTTTTACCAGAAGCGACTTACTAATATGCTCAACCACTATCAGAAGATGATTTCATGTCTAAATTATGTAAAAAAAAGGTATTTTTGTTCCAAAATGCCCTAATATGGTAGTTTGGGCCCAGATGCCAAAATATTGAATTTTTTACAATGTTTTTTTTTAATCTATCACCAAGAGTATTCCATTCTGCTTCTAACGGGATATCAATCACTACCAGACGATCATTTTATCGTAAGATCTCAACGTATGTGTATTTGTATAAATATGTAGGATAGACCTCCGATAAAATAAAAAACAACAGAATACGTAGATTTGTGACTCACGATTTTTTCTCTATCCTGCGTTTTGGTGCACATCCATAAGCACACACAGATATGTATTGTTTATGTTTTTATGTGTTTTTAGGTGACCTTAACGCTTATTAGTCAAGAGTGAAATCAAATCACTGTTGTTGTAAGCTATAGGAAGGAAAATGCATCCCAGTTACCCATGTACACACGGAAAATAAAGTTACTGCACAATTAACCACACACCACTACATATTTATTGATATTTTCTTCATATCAACGCATGGTGAAAAAGAATATTTATAAATACTTGCAACAATACTATCAAATTCACACTACTCTCAAAGGTTAAAGAAAAAAGTTTACTTGGTTACGACTTCCGGTTTTAAAATCGAAAATTTTAATAGAAAAACAGTTTCTCATAATTTTATATCGCTTAGATGTTGGTGGAATTTTAAATTTTAATAGCTTTTAAGCATTCCATTAAGAGAGTTAACCACATTTATGTTACTACTAACTCTATGTCTGAATAGCAAAGTCATAAAACCACGCGTAATCGTCTAAAAAAGTAAAACGACCCTGCAACAAAAAAGCTTGATTTGATTATTTGTAATAATAAAAATAATTCCAATCATACAAAAACAGTTTGATTTTCTTATGTGTTAATAATTAAAAAGAATGGTGAACCCAAATATTAAATGCCCCCCTCAATAAAACATTCTACCTGAAATATAATAGGCAACTGCTTGTCATTTCACAATTTCAAAACTGGAAGCAGTCACTAAGTAGACTTTTTCTCTTTGACCCTTATATATATGCATTCCTTTTCCTCGTGTTATCAAGACCAATAGCATGACATTGGTATTAACCACACCTACAACTAGCTATATATATATATATATATATATATATATATATATAGATTCTTTAGTATAATAACACTAAGAAACACAAAAATATAAGAACATCAAATAGTAATAACCAACACCCTAATAGCAATCACCCAAATAGAAATATAAAAGTTAGTAATGAAACGAAAAGCTGTAACTGCATAACTCGTACAATTTGTTCACTACAAAATAAATGTCTAACCAAAAGTATTGTGTACCAAGCCACAATATTTGCCAAAGAAAGACCGAATAACACAAAATACTACGTGGGTATGACCTCCCTATATTTTAAAACCAGCTATTACGACCACAACAGCACTTTTAAAAACAAGAAACGCCGAATTAAAACAACACTAGCAAACAATTATTGGGAGCTCAAAGAAAATGAACGCTCACCAATAATTGAATGGTAAATAACACGAGAGGCCAGTACATGTAGGAATTCAGACGACCCGTCTAGATTATGTCTGAATGAGAAATTTGAAATCCCAAACTTTAAAGACCTCCCAAACCTATTAAACTATAGAAGCAAAATTTTAAACAAGTGTTAGCACAGAATAAAATTTAGTGTAGGTTAACAATACATAATAAATAAATAAACAAATAAACTAAAAACTAAAACCTAAAATAGAAATACAAGCAAGCAAGTATTAAAATAAGGTCACCCATTATACTGACACAAAAAAGACACATGGATGAGTCATTCTATAGAATACAGAACAATAGAATATAAAATAAGAAGTCAAATCAACTGAACCTTTGTTTGTGAGGCCCAACAATTGCCTAAGAGAATAACAAAGAAACGGGGATGAGTCATTCTAGAGAAAACAGAACAATAGAATAGGAAATAGAAACAGTTGTTCGTGAGAAGCCCAACGATTAGCTAAGAGAACAACAAATAATCTGATTGGTTAACTAGCTAGACGTACCTATAACACACTCGGTAAACTAACTCAATGGATTTATGCCTGATGATTCCCTCTGGTGATGAAACGCGTAAGGCTCTGTTTAGCTTAATTGCAATAAATATATTTTTAAAATTTACTACCTAGCTCTACTCACGTATGGGGTACTGTTGAAGTAAATACTAAAAATTGATACATAAAAAATTATATCCACTTCTAACATTTTATGTGGATACATGAAATAATATATACATATATATATATATATATATATATATATATATATATATATATATATATATATATATATATATATATATATATATAATAACAATAATGTAGAATATGTATAAACGTATATATAACACATCTACTAATTATAATGAGAAAAAGAAAAACAATAAAAATACAGTAGAAAGAAAGAAAGAAAGAAATGTTAAAAAAGAAGAAGAAGAAGAAGAAGAAGAAGAAGAAATAGAAAAAGTCGACAGTTATGAACGCCGAATTTAAACACTGGGAGTGGGCAAAGAAGAAGAAGAAAATAAACAAAAAGAGAACAAATTAACGGTTAACTTATAAACGCCGATTTGAAACACTGAGAAAAGGAAAAAGATCGACAGTTGTGAACGCAGATTAGAAAAACTGTAAGTGAACAAGGAAGATTAATATTTATTTGAGGTTGACGACAACGGGAAGATGGACAGCAAAGGAGGAGGGAGAGAAGGAGAGACTAAAGGTATATATATGTATGTATGTGTATATATATATATATATATATATATATATATATATATATATATATATATATATATATATATATATATATATTTATTAATTTATTTTTTATTTTTTGATGTGTTGATATTTTTTATATTTATAATATAAAACTAAAAATAATACATTAATCACCTAAATAATAGTGTAATGGATTCGTCCAAACACTTTAAAATGCAGCAACATTTTTGTAAGTAATGGATACATTTTATTAGGCAGACGAACAGCACAGGTAAAGAAAAAAATATTTATTTATTTATTTTTTTTTTTTTTTAATTTATTTGTTTATTTATATTGTTTTTAATTTTTTTTAATTTTAAATAACTAATATAAGTTAGCAAAACATTTATATGGACCAAAACGTAGATTTAGTATAAGGAACGTTTATGTTTTTGTCTTTTAAGAGAAGTGGGGTCTGATCAACTCTGCTGGGAAGCAATGAAATTAAATACTGTATCGTTTTTAAATTCCCGAAACAGTTTTTCATGGTAAACAACTGATGATCCCTTAAAATAGTGTTAGAAACAAACTAATATAATAACTGTAAAAAATAAATTGACTTACATGAGTGATTTTCCACTGAAAGACTTGGGACTATAAGTTTTTTTGTTTTTTTAATATAGTTTTAATGGTTGAGAAACTTCCGAGATTATATATATATATATACATATATACATATATATATATATATATATATATATATATATATATATATATATATATATATATATATATAATTAACAGTTGCTAAGTAGCATAAATTATTAGCATAAATTATTGCTCTTAAAAAAGAATGGAACTCTGTGTACGGTCGGTAATCCGAATGCAAATGCACATAAGCGTTATAATTTCCTCTACTCAGCAGCGAGAGTAAACAATTGGTTTCGTATATCAGCGTGAGACATTTGCTACATCTAGATACATTGAAAAGAGAAAATACGGCGAAACAGCTGTGTGGATACTAGTAGTGTCGATTAACCTTAAAGAGCAAAAGCATATACAGGGGGACCCCCTATAAATCTAGATTAGTCAATTTTGCGCCATTCTTTCACAAATAATAGAATCGAAAACTGCACATCTTTATCAACTTGAAACTAAAAATTGAGAACCAGATACCAGTTGGAATTTCGAAAAATTCTGAGAAATCTTAATGTTTGCAGGTCGCTAGATGATTCAAGTCTTATGCCGTTACGAAAAGCTAACATAAAGATAACCTACTTAACAATAGATCAGAACAATTGATCGTATGCAGACATAGGCAAAAATTGTCATACATGTTAAACTTTATATAATCACAAATATCGACGAAAAAGTTGAAATAAATATCTATATAAGCTTGACTAGAATCAATAACTAATAATCGACTATATTAAACTAGATGATCTAGCGCTCTTTTACATAACCAGTAGACATTTCAGTTCCTTTAATAGCAGTTGTTTTAATAGTAATTATAGAATAGTACTTCGATCCTTATAGCGGCACGTATATATATATATATATATGTATATGTTTGTAAAAATACATGCGTATGGTTAAATGTATGTAATTCGTGAAATAACTTCATAACTACTTGGGTACATACGGATGTGTTCTTGTATATGTGTGAGTCTGCATCCGGGTTTAAGCATGTGAACTTTGACCAGTGTGTAGATCTTTATGGCTCGACACCGTTTAACTCACCAAGGACTAACTTTATAGTCCCATACAGAAGCTAAAAGTCATTAAAATTAGACCACCTAACTGCATTACACAAAGAAAAGATTTTTAACAAGAATCCACTTAGCAAAGCCTTAGCCTCCGCCAAATTAAAAACCAAGCAACGACTCCTCACACCCTTCATTCACACACTCAAAAATAGTGAATATTTATCAGTGGATCTAAAGTGGTCGAATAGACCGAAACGTCTACTATTCGATGTAAGCAAAACACAGAAACGGACACACATCCACATCCACACACACATACACAAACACGAAACTATTATTTTTTCCTCTTCTCCTGCCAAAACTTCATGAAACAAATAAAAAATACAAAAAAAAAACGACCCCGCAATCTCACGGAAAAACAAACCAACTCTTGACGACGATCCCGACGATCGTAAGCGATTGAGATGCCCGATAAAAGAAATCTCGCAGCCATACTACGCCAATTACCACCTAAGACCCGAAAAGTTGTTTGCCGTGTCGAGAACGTAATTAAGAAAATTACAAAACGTAACAATTCCGTTGTCTGCGACAAGAAATGTATGCATAACGACTTCCTGCCTACATATATATATATATATATATATATATATATATATATATATATATATATATATATATATATATATATATATATATAAATGAAATGTGTTTTAATGTAATTGTACTTATAGGTGATTGTAGCGTTTGTTGCTTTACGCTTACTTGTTTCGATTGTTTCACTTCCTAAGTGATGAAGATGCAGAAGATTGCATTAAACTTAAACTTTATAGGACGTATTTTTCGTTGATATATATATATATATATATATATATATATATATATATATATATATATATATATATATATGTTTTTATTAATTTCACACGTACATAAAAGTAATCCATGGACACGTGTTTCTGGCTTACAGTCTTCATCAGCATAGTTAACTTAGACAAGGATCAAACCTTCAATGTTTATGTCAAAAGTCTATTGACATCAATATCGAAGGTTCGATCATTGTCTAAGTAAGCCATGCTGATGCTGGTTGTGTGCCAGAAACACGTGTCCATGGATTACTTTTATGTGCTTATATATATATATATATATATATATATATATATATATATATATGTGTGTGTATATAAGATTAGTTTTCTTCGTTATTGTTGTGCTATCACGCCTTATATTTGCCAAGTTCCGTCCCGCCGATATAACTTTCAACTGTAAAATAAATTAAATTCATTTATTTCAATTGTAAATAATCTATCTTCGAAAATCAGACACCGACGAATCATTGCTTTAAAAGTTAATGATTTATCCAAATTAAGAGTAAATTTTTATTGGACCGAAGTTGCCTGGAGAGGGTCAATAAAAGCACACATAGATGTATATTACGAATTTATTTGATACATATTTTGCTGAAAACGGAGACAACGGCTCGCTTCCAGTTTTGTTCTTCGGGAGTCTTTCATGGGTATCTCGTATGCTCTCGGAAGTGAGGTTTTCTTGGAACGTACATATATTAGTATATCAGTTACAAAGCATTCATCTTTTCACATTAATACATCGCGTTTTTATTTTTTAATGTTTAACTTCAAAGTAGTGTCAGCATTTTATATTCCTTTTAATTATTTAGATATATCGACTATTTTAACAAACAAGTGTACATTTGTAGTTTCACATATCTGGTATCAGGACATTATGTGGCGAATAAGGTCGTCGTCTGGCCTTTTAATCTCGAACTACTTCAGAGAAACATGAATACTTACAATGTTATTTACAGAATTCTGCTAACGAATCTAACCGGCCGTTTATTTGTTGCGTCACACACTCCCAGGAACTTTTCATTGACATTTCGGTTTTTAAGCAGCTCTAGGGACAGATGCCCCGAGGGAATACTACTGTTAAAAATGAAATGATTACTTATCTGCTGATTATTTTAAATATGCAATTCTTTGTAAACACGTGACCCTGCTCGACCAACCAAAACCGTTTCATCTCTCAACTCTCTCACTATAACATAATGTAATTTCGGTAAGAGATACGCTCGAAATCCTCAGTGTGATATAATGCATGTCTGCCACATAAATGTAGTTACCGTTATATACACCTTTTCTTTCACTTTTGTTCGACTCAAACGAGATGTGTTGTTACTGAGATGTAAAGGGCTACTGTGATAGAGGCCAGATTATAAGGGGACTACCTAAGTGAGCTATGGAGTAGCAAGATGTATGTTCACATTATAGTTAAATGTCTGTATGTCGGTACGGTCGGAACAGAGAGAGACCTCTGCAGTGAAGAGGTCGGATTTTGCTTCTAGTCAGGTTGGTTACTAATATTTACGTTGAAAGGGTAAAAGTGCAGTAAGTTCATCGAATGACATTCTGTAGAAATACTTATAAAAGAAGCAGAAAGATGTAACATCGCGGATTTTGGCAGACAGTGCAGAAGTTATTAGGTTACAGACTCTTGTTTTGCATCCTGCCCAAGAGGGGGTGGCTGGTGGTTAGTGGACCCGCTTAAATGTGGCAAATGGTGTCTTTATCGAGATATAGGATACTGACTGATGTGAGAATTTTTATAGTCCGGTACCTACTTTACAGCAGAATTGTAGTATATTCTATGTTCTTCTTCCATTTCATGTTGCCTGAGTATATTAGGTCAATGACTTTGAATGTTTGACATTCGGAGTTAGGTGTTATGGGCCATAGCAACTTCACTGCTTATATAAATGAATATTTACTATTACTATTAGACTATAAATGATCAGGGTTTCCAATTAAAATAAATATTTTAAGAATAGTATATGGTATCTGTGATAAAAGTGACGTAGTATCATTTGCAAACGAACCTGAAATTCTAAGACTAATATGAATGTCTATGATGTTAAACATCTACGATTATATCAAACAGGATCGCTATTAAAACTGCCCCGTTTATAAACGTCAACAACTTGTCCACAATTGACTTCCGTTTGATTAGATCTTAATTAGTCGCCATCACAGTGAAATGAAGCCACTACGCAATTTTTAAATTCATATTTTAGAGATAGACATTCAATGCCTTCAATTCAATCATTCTTATCGTTGAATACCAAAAATAGAATTCGTATATATAATGATGAAAGTTTAATTATTAAGTAATTCCATATTTTTAAAAATCAAGAATACCGATACTCAATCTAATAACTAGGATTCTATTGTTGGAAATTGATTATATATATATATATATATATATATATATATATATATATATATATATATATATATATATATATATATATAATCAATTTCCAACAATATATATATATATATATATATATATATATATATATTTCCACGATCAGACAACGTCACAACACAACCCATGAAAGCCACAAACTGGAAGTCCTAGACTAGAGTTTTGCCCTTCTTTTTGAAGTTATCAGTATAACATATCCAAACTCAGGATTCGAAAAGCGAGTCACTTGCATGGGATGCGAGTACTCTGCCACCTTGCTACGTACAAGAAAGTCTATTAACTAACACATATTAAGCACACCTGAGTTCTAAGTAGTTGGATGACGACACCCCTTGTTGAGAAGAGTAGGTACATTCTATAGTTGGCCTTCGCCGCGGTTTGCTTAATCTGTGTAAATTATTAGACTTTCTTGGATTTCCAGTTCGTGGCTTTCATGGAAGAGTAAACTCACTTTACTTTCATGCTTACAAAAATAAAATTTTGTACTCCCCCAAATCATGGTGTATATATATATATATATATATATATATATATATATATATATATATATATATATATATATATATATATACTATTAATTATTTATACATACATGTACAAATAACCGCTACACTGGCTTGTCGATCTTATCGATCAATAGTTATTAGGAACTAATCTAAGTGAAGAATCACAGTTTTTCCGGCTGATGATTTCATCCTTGACTCAAATGTTCATATTGGGAGAGTTTGAATTACCTACTAGATGCTACCCTCGAGTATCTTCGGTCTCTCTGTACAGGGGTTTGTCGGGATAACCAGAAATGAGGATACTTCTCTTTAGAAGTAAACCCTGACCAAATATTCAAATCGGTGAGCCGTCTCCTCAGGCCATCCAACACGATTCCCAGGTTGCGGATGGGGACACCCCCTCTCTTGAGGGCAGCTTTTAATAATGAATAAAAAGCCGTGGACAATAAGGAATAGACATTAAAAAAAATGACTAAACCAAAAATACAAACTGGCAGGCCGTCGCCCAGTATAAAAAGGGTCCCTCAACTCGTCAATACACCAGGCGGGAAGAGGTATGTGGAGGTGTAAACTTTTCTTTATCTGACAATTTCCCAACTGATATGTCAGAGGACAAGCATGGGCAGTCACCAAGCCTCGATAAAGGGCCTGGCCCCCAGCTACCATCATATGTAACGACCAAAACTAGAAACACAAGGGGACTAAAATCCCAGAAGTGGTCAGTTGCAGAAAAGCAGGTATTACTCCATTACTACCACTACTCAATGTTCGAAAAGTAGAGTAGGAGTTCTAAGGAAATTCTAACGGAGAAAATTAAGGAATTGGCTCTCCCTGAACATAAAAAGAATACACCAATACCAAAGATACTTTCAATAATTTCACAAATAGACAAATATCTATCACCTGACAAAGAAGCAACTACAAAAACTGAAGCATTAAAAGAGGCAGAAAAAGACTACTTCTCAATCCAAAAGGAAAAATCTCTACAGAGACAGGAGCAAAAGTGGACGAAAGAGGAAAAGTGGACTCTTGTATGGTCGATGGAGTATGCCAAAACGAAATAAAAGAAGAAGAATGAAATCTCAAAATCATGGAGAGAAATCTTCTTCCATTTCCATCCAGCAAAACAAAAGCTCGCTGCAAAGACACTTAACTCACAAAGATACAATTGCCTACAACGAGACTTCAGTTCAGCGGAGCTTGACTCTATGAAAACACAAGTCGCAGATCTAATAATACACAACAATAACCCTATTTTAAAACCCATAATGTCAGCAATACACCCAAAAGAAATAACAATACATCCTCAAACACACGAATATGTTCACAACAATATTAATACACCCACAGCAACAATACATGCACAACCACAGTACTCCACACCAATATAGTTTATGCCACAATCTCCACTTGAAAACACACTTTCCAATTCTCTTATGTCACCAACATCACCAAAGACACACCCAAATCAATTGACATTAAAAGCAGAAATGACACCAGGCCCACAGCTCTCACCAGCAACATCACCAGAAACATTACATTCAACGGCACCATGGTCACCTAGACTGCCACCACCTCTACCACCATCAGAGGAACTGGATGATGACCAATTTAAAATAGAGGAAGGCCTCAGTAATACTATTGAGGAAGTGAGAAATATGAGGCTAGAGGATAGAAGACAACTATAAAAAATCCAAGCCTACAAAAAACCAAGGCTCTGATAAATAAAGTCAACACTGCCCTCAAGAGGATAGTACCGTCCTCCATACCCCTCACAGAACTCAATCATGTGACATATGCGGCTGGGCTATTTGTTGAACGACAAACATTTCCAAAAATATGCCAGAACCAAACAAAACCAAGAACATCGAGGACTACACCTGCATGGAAGGTTAAGCTGCAAAGACAAATGAATATGTATAGGAAGGAGCTTAGCCAAATCAGGCAGTTCCTCGCAGCTCCTATGAAACGGGGTCGCTTGAAAAACATAATAAGCAGACTCCAAAACAAGTACCACACCAACATGAAGGGATTAAACAATATTGCCAGGGAGCTGGAAGGCAAGATACCAGCACTTGCCAAAAGAATTAAATACCAGGAAGCAAAAAAGAACTCACAGATTCAAAATAAACAGTTCAAAACAAATGCAAGGATATTCTACAGGAACCTTGCAATAAACACTGTAACTGTCGAACAACCTCCTGATAAGGAAGATCTGGAGAAATATTGGAGATCCCTTTAGGAAAGTGAAGTCACACACAATCAAGAAGCCGAGTGGATTGAGGATATCCAAAGGATCAATGAAACAAAACCGAGCCATAGCCAGTTATAACACCAGAAATTATATGGCCAGATATACAAACTATAAGAAACCTGGCATTGATTATGTCCCTAATTTCTGGTTGAAACAACTTACTGCACTACATAGCCACTACAGTGACTGCTTCACCAGACTAATAAAAGGTCAGGAGGCCACACCAGCATTGCTCACCAAAGGAATAACAACCCTCATTCCCAAGACAAAAGAAACCAAACTGTCAAACAAATATCGACCGATATGTTGTCTCAGCACTCCCTACAAGCTTTTCACTGGTCTTATAGCCGACACTATCTACGAGCACCTCTCTTATGAAAATTACCTGGAAAAGGAGCAGACTGGATGCATGAGAAGATGGTTTGGTACCAAAGACCAGCTACTAATCAACAAAACAATCTTAGAAGATTGTAGGAAACGACAGACAAACTTAAGTATGGCATGGATTGACTATCAAAAAGCTTATGACAGTGTACCTCATTCATGGCTACTGAGATGTCTTGAGCTATACAAAATAAACCCAATAATAATACAAACAATTGCTTCCCATATACTGATGTGGCAAACCACTATCTCCCTAAATCACACTGAAGGGAACATTTCAATCCCTGACATACATATTAGAAGAGGAATCTTCCAAGGAGACAGCTTATCTCCACTTGTATTCTGCATGGCAATAGACGCGCTCAGTAAGTTGTTAAAAAAGCCGAGGTGCTTACAACATTAGTCAAGGTCGTTAGAAAGATAAATCCAAGAGAATCAACCATCTACTCTTTATGGATGATCTAAAACTTTATGCGAGCTCAGACAATGAGTTAAATGAGCTACTGAAGGTTGCACACATTTTCTCCAGAGACATCGGGATGAAATTTGGCATAGACAAATGTGCCAAGTGCACAGTGAAGGCTGTGAAGAAGATCCATGCAGAAAACCTCCAATTAGACGTGAAAATACCATCAGAAATCTGGAGGAACAGGAGACATACAAGTACCTTGGCATTGAAGAAAATGATACCATCCAACATGCCAAGATGAGGGGAAAAATAGGCAAAGAATACATACGACGCGTGAATTACTGCGATAAACCAGTTTGCAATACCAGTAATCACGTAAGTTTTGGCATCATAGATTGGCCCCAACAAACAATCAACAGGCTCGATGTAAAAACAAGAAAAAAAATTAACACTCCACCGAGTCATATACAGGAACCAATGTTTGCCAAGACTGTACTTACCTAGAGGAGAGGGAGGACTGGAACTTTCAAAGATCAACCACCAACATAGAGCCACTATTGTCAGTATTGGACAATATCTGACAAGCTCCATAAACCCGAACCTCACAATGGTACGGGAACATCAAGAAAAAAGAGCTAGCCAAACAACTTCCATAACATATCTGGCCAAGCATTTCGGACAGTGCTGTTAATCAGACGAGGTTGAAACACCAACAAAACCCGCAACAGAGATAGCCCAAAAAAGTCGTAAAAAATACACTGAAACATTAAAAAAAGGAGCCTTAAAAGAGTGGGCAGAACAAAAACGTGCAACCCACTTTCTTAATGAGATATCTAAAGATTATATTGACAAAGAAGGTTCTTTGGACTGGCTTAAAAGAGGCGCTCTCCATTATGATCAGGAACGGCTTATAATGGCGGCCCAAGACCAAGGTCTTATGACTAATGCATTTAAAAAGATGGCAGGACTTAGTAATGATAGCAAGTGCAGATTTTGCCACACAGAACTGGAGAGTGTGAATCACTTGATATCCAGCTGCAAAATTATGTTAGCAGATGGAAGCTACACAACGCGTCATGATGGTGTATGCAAATACATACACTGGAACATCTGTAAAAATCTCAACATCCAATGTAGCACTAAGTCCTGAGAAACATCTACCGGAGAGGACTATGGGAAACGATAAGTATAATATACATTATGATTATGTGGTTCCTACATCTACCTACCTGGAAAATGCAGCAGTCAAACCGGACATAGTCATATTAAATAAGGCAGAAAGAGAGGCAACATTGATTGCGGTGAGTCTTCCAAATGACAGTGGCTTAAACAGAGCAGAAAGGGAGAAGGTGAAAATACCAAGGCCTAATGTATGATATGAAGAGAAACTGGAACCTACAAAACATCAGTTATAATAGGAGCTAAAGGCCTCATGAAGAAAAATTTCAAAAAGTATCTGGAAAGTATTCCCGGAAAACCAAGTGCAAAAGAAATCCAAATAATTGCAGTTAAGGGAACGGCCAAAATCCTTAAAAAAACACTCGATTGGAGCCTCTAAATAGCATGTGATGGTCTGGCATTTGGAAGAATGCCTCGCCCCTAAGCTAACGAACACAGAAATAAGAAAATTAAAAAAAAAAGAGGGAAAGCTCAGTTGAACTTCTGTGAATTTGTATCTTGTGAATGTCTACATTACATGGATATATATATATATATATATATATATATATATATATATATATATATATATATATATATGAATTATTAAAAATTAGAACGCCATACAATGCAATTTAATTTTATTAACTTTATATATATATATTTATATATTTTTCAATTTAATTTTCGAAGATATACTTCATCATCAGACTTACAAATAAAGATATGTTAAATAACTTGTTTTCTTTTTTTTTCTCAACGTTTTTTTGTGTGTTTTCAATTCATTTGTCGTTGAAGCGAAGTCAAGTACGCGGCACGTGGCAGTGCAAATCGAATAGAAAATTGTGTTTTTGTTTAGAAAGCATTGTTTATATGGTAATATGACTTATAAAAAATGAGAACGCCATACAATGCATTTTAATTTTATTAACTTATAAACAATATCTTTTTAATTATTTTTTAAATTTATTTATATATATTTATTTATATATATAAATATAAATATAAATATATATATACATACATATATATATATATATATATATATATATATATATATATATATATATATATATATATATATATATATATATATATATATATATATAACTGATAACGATAGATTATTATATTGTGCTTTATATCATCACGATTTAACGGTACATCGCTTATTTTAAATGTTATATTAATATTTATTCAATATTAATATATGTATGTATGTATATATATATGTATATATATATATATATGTATATATATATATATATATATATATATATATATATATATATATATATATATATATATATATCAAATCTGCCTATCGGTAAAAGAAGCAAAGTGACACTTAAGAAATTAGAAAAAACAAATTAAAAAAAATAAAATAAGCGTAAGGAAAGGTAAAAGAACCGCAAACAAATTAAGTTCCTCTAATAAAGCAAGAGTGACATGTTCAACATGTTCTCTATGATTAATTCTACTAATGCTGACTTCAAGACTATTCACAGTCTGAACGATTTTATTCGACCGAGGATATTAATGCATGCATTATTTTGTTGTTGTGGCCTATTTCTTACTTTCTGTTTGCTTTTCTTATCTATTAATTGTCCGAATTTATTTTTTAATAATTATTTTGAGCTCGTTGAAAACTTTAGAGCATTGTTGTAAGGTTGAAATGAAACACTTACAATAGTTTTCATTCGGTATTCATGAACGTCATGTTTTTTGAACTTGCAGAATCTCCATTATGCTTGAGTTGTTTTCAACATGTGCCGTCAAAATATCGTCGATAAACCTTGAACAACCTTCATATTTATAGTTGAAATAATTGTTTTGTGTTTTACTGACCCGTTGATTCACCTACAAAACAACCACCGTATACATCATAAGTAGGTTTAAACATTTCTGCAGTGTAATCATGCAACTTAAAGATAAACATTACGTGATTAAAATATAATCGGAAGGGTTTACACGTTGTTAATGATAGCAACAAATTAGTCGTAACAACCTTAGAATCAAGCAGATAAAGAATATTAACATGCTGATACATATGAATAAATGAAAGAAGCTGTTTAATGCAACCGTCAAAATTGCTCACCACAGATGGCACCACCCCATACGAACTGTTACATCTATCTAATATCTATATAGCTTTCGTTTCAATTTAAACTGACAGTTAACTCATTTATATACGAAACAATGATCAACTGACGGTTGTGTTGAAGTTTGCTTATCAGAATATCACACCTACCCAAGGGTATCTATCGCTGGCAAACAGTAGTTACATTGAACCTGTCACTAACAATATATTTATTACTCTTACTGACTTTAGTTTCACAACTAGGAATAATTTTGTCTGGAAATCGATTTCAGCTAAATCGACCATATTGGCAGTAGCGATGTAGAAGGGCCAATCGTCTAACAATTTCCAATATTGTCACGATATCATGTTTCAGCTCTGTTATTCGATTTCCTCTTAAAATGATGTGGAGTTTATTTAAAATTAGAGGAACACCGGGCAGGTTTTCACCTACCTCCAACAACATATTGAATAGTTTCGTTTCAGTAAGTCTCCCCCAATTCTTCCTGTTTTGTACACTTCATAAAAATAGAACATTTCATGAAGATTTAGACACGTTCGGTAACTCGTCTTTACCTTATGAGTAGACATTTAATAATGAAAAGGTCAACGTAAAAAGTTATTGATCCGTGCGCAACGTAGTTGATCACACACAAAGATCGAAAATGAACATATGTTCATATGGAAAAGTGACGCGTGGCCATAATAATAATAATAATAATAATAATAATAATAATAATAATAATAATAATAATAATAATAATAATAATAATAATAATAATAATAATATAGAATCTGTGAAAAAAGAGACCAAACAGTAAATCACACGATGAGTGAATGCAGCAAACTAGTACAAAAAGAATACAAAAACGTGTACAACACGACTGCAGTGGAGAGTCAATCAACTGGGAACTTTGCAAACATCTGCATTATGAAAATACAGACAAATGTTACAGGCAAAAATAAGAGATAGTATTGAAAAATGAAAATCACAAAATCATCTGTATGTACAAACAAACTCACCCAAGCAAAACGACTAGACGTGATAATAGTCAACAAAAAGAAAAATCCTGCAAAATCGTAGATTTCTCCGTCTTCGCAAATCACCGGCTGAAAATCAAGAAGGCAGAAAATCAAAGCAAATACATGAAACCTTTCTGCGAAATAAGAGGATCAGGAAAAAAATATTGTAATACCAATAATTTTAGGAGCACTAGGAACAATTCTGAAAAACCTGGAAAATAACTAGGAGAAATTGGAATCATACAACGTTCCGCAATGATGAAAACAGTGGAAACATAAGCAACAAACACCAACAAGTCACAAGTATAAAAACACATTCCAGCAGCCCCGAAGAACTTAAACTACCAGAAATCTAATAATTTGTATATACACTTTCTTTATGCGAATAAGAAAGGACATAAAAGGGAGAAACACTCAGCGAAAGAGAGAGTGGGAGAGAGAGAAAGGGAGAGATAACGAGAAAGCGAATATATAGATCTACAACTCTTACCATGGGCGGTAACTTCAGACTCATTTTCTGTGACGTCACTAAATTTATGCTTCAACCCTCTGCACATGTCTTGCATCTGGCTGGTAATACTCATTCGAAAATAATTACGAAATTACTTTAATATGCCGTAGTTGAAGCGTTGGAAAATACAAAAATAATGACTTCACATTTTCATTTTATGGACCTTTTTGATTTGGAGTTGACTTCTATGAAAATGCACTAAACACTAAACTCTTCCTTTTCGACAGCATGCAAAGCAGAATTCCCAATCTTATGAGTTCTGCACTGTCTGCCAGTCTCTAACTCCTGTCACATCGCTGCAGTGTTACATTTTGTGCTGTTTCTAAAAGTATTTCCACGAGATGGGATCCGATGAACGTGCTACACTTGTACTCTCTCAACCAAAATACTCATGACATACGCAATTAGCGGCATAATCCCACTTCTTCCTTGTTTCTACAGGGAAGAGGTGGGATTATGCCGCTAGTTGCGTATGATTATGATTATGATTATGCCGCTAGTTGCGTATGATTATTATTATGATTATGCCGCTAGTTGCGTATGATTATGATTATGATTATGCCACTAGTTGCGTATGATTATGATTATGCCGCTAGTTGCGTATGATTATGATTATGATTATGCCGCTAGTTGCGTATGATTATGTATATGATTATGCCGCTAGTTGCGCCTAGATGCTAGATGCTGATCGCTTCTTTCCTCTGGAATTTCCGTCCTGCCCACTGTTTACCCAATCCGTACCAACATACAAAAAATTAAATGTAATGTGAACAAACATCTTGCTGTCCAACTCCTACCCAGGTTACCCCTATAAATCTGGCAGTTTTTGTAAACTTCACTGGAGTGGGTGATTTTCTTGCAGTTCTGCATCCTATGGACGCGCCTACTAACAACTCGTAAATAAGGAAAAGGGATGGACATAATAGATACAATCGCGAACTAGGGGACCGGCTGTGTCATATTGTTATATCCTAAATTACATAGGACATACTAAATTAAGAATACGCCGAGTGGTTTGCGTTTAACAGGGATCCGGTAGGAAGTAGAGACGTTTACTCTTCGCTCACTTCCAGATATCACTGCCCGTCTTAAATACGTACTTTCGTATATAGTCAATACCTGATTACTTCCCTTTATGTTAGTTTCGTATTCATGCCAATCATGACCTTTAAAACACATATACTCATATACGCACGAATATTGTTGGGAAAGATAAGAACCTGGAAATCTTCTCGCAAATATTTGTAAAACAACAATTTGTGTTCAATAAATCGTATACAATGAATCGTTTTTAATAAGTATTGGCATTCTGCATGAAATAACTTAAAATGATTGATATATTATCAAACAGAAAAACCCACAAACGACCTAAAACTCGTGGCCGAGGGTTTGAATACTGTTCTGCAGAGTGCAGGTGACTGTGATTTGGTTCGAATCTTTCGATCGGCAATAATTATCAACTCAACTCCTACAATGGAGATTGCGTAATTTCCTGTAGTATAAATTTAAAAAAATATTTATATAAAATATCACACACACACACATTTATATATATATATATATATATATATATATATATATATATATATATATATATATATATATATATTGTAGAAAATTATTTAAATCTTTAAACTTTTTGTATAACACGTCCTTTATTCAGGCATTTTTTCATTTAATATTATTTTTGCTTTATGGAATGAAGAAAATTAATTTAAAAAATAGTTTCGTAATTACGTTCTGATATATATAATATTTTAATGGTGTCTTTAGATTATAATCCTTTTTGCAAACTTATTTAAATTTTCCAACTATAAACATATCGATTTCTATAACATACAAAGAAACATTGACTTTTATATATAAAGAATATAGTTATCACCAGGCAGCAGTTTCGCTGTATTACTTTACATTACATTATTTTAGTGTGGCGAGTCATTTAAGTGGATATTCAGTCAGCAATCGGTCCTTTTATCCCTACACACTCATCCTCACTCTGTAGAACGTATAATGTTGACGTTTCTTTGTTTACATTCGCAATGCTCATTGTCTAGAGTGTCAGATTAATTCACAAAAACTATGCATTCGTCGTTTGATTTTTATAAAAAATATATATGTTGAAATTAAAATATACCAAACAAAGGAAGGTTATATGTTAGCATTTTTGGAGGTTAAAAGTTAATACTCATAGGAGGTTAGTGTAAATATTATTAGGCTCGTAAAAGATTGTGGAATGTTAATCATCGTAGCTATCCTGATGAAATACTTATTGGAGTGAACTGCACACATTTTTTGTGTAGATTGTATTCCATATATATATATATATATATATATATATATATATATATATATATATATATGTGTGTGTGTGTGTGTGTGTAACTTTATATAATTATCTATATTAAGGTAGTTATGAAAATATTTTTTTTCGATTGTTACTGTGACTCACGATTCTATTTATATATTTGGGCTTGCTTACACTAATTTGAAAATGATGATTTTCAGTTTGGCCGCTTCTACACAGCAGCTGGAATTACCCAATGTTGTGTACTCGTTGTCTGCGCAGCTGTGTCCAGAGTAACCTCATGTTAGCGCATGTTACACACGCTCTTCGTGGATACCGTCCAAGTCTTAAATATCTACCATTAGTAAGACGTCGGTGTAACATAGGGGATAGGGCGATCGAACGCCACACGATCCAGATATAATGATTGCAATTTATAGAAACAGGAGTGGCCTGTAAACATAGATCATGTGTTCACATTTGTTCGTCCGTATTTACACATTTCGCCAGTCCCAATAACGAACTAGGAAGTATGAAGAAGACTTCTTATATCCAGCTAAATATAACGCGCGATACTTTTCGAAATTGCTTGTTAGTTTTTATTCGGTAGCGCTCGCGAAATATGTCAGGAATAGAAGCCAGCATTTTGATTAGAGTACAATCAAAACAAGAAAGAAAGCTCTGGGTTCACTATGTTCCTATACTTCACAACAATAACTTCTAAAATGATATAACCTCTATACGATTAAGTACATGTTCATTTTATGAAATGCATCTAACAACAACGTATTGTTAGAAAGTTTCAAGAACTTTTCCGAATAAATTAATTGTTGAAAATAGTTCTCAGGTATTTTAAAACAAGATTATGGTTTGGAATCTTTTTAAAAATCTATTTCAAAACAATATACACTTGATAAATTCCCCATAACGATGTATTTCAACTACAACTCAGAAAAAGCACAAAAACATATTTATGATGTGTTGAAAAAATTGTGATAATTTATATTTTTGGATTATTCGGACTGCTGTTCTCATCTTGGATGTTATTCTCACAACGTTTCGGACGATGAAACCTCCGACATTTCTCGAGTGCGTCTTATCGAATTCTGGCATTTTTACGTCGAACTCCATACACAATTCCAAAGTGAACCCTTTATTTAATCCACTAGGGTACCTTCCTCTCGTTCCGTCAGTCACGACCAAGTCTTAACTAATTCCTAATTGTATTCTTAGTATCGTCTGAGTATTTAATCATCAACTTCAACTGTAACTTAAAACTGATTATTACTTAGCACTCAAAGGTTCAATCCTCATTACGGGCGATACTAAACATACAATCAGAAAATGCTCAATAATATACCCGGTCATAGGGTTCCGTTAAAAACCCGTACAGTTTCTCGAGTTCCACATAAAGATTCCTGAGCTCGACAAGACGTACCTGAAGAAGGTCGAAGGTTACATCGGCCGAAGTGTTGTGATAATAACATCTAAGACGACACATTAGTCAAAATAATACAAATAATACAAAATGAAAACATTGTTCTATGCAAAATAAACTTTTCAAAGTTTATATTCATGGTTTTACAAATCATATAAATATAAATATAATGTAATCCCAAATTTAAAGGCAACATTTTTTCATTAATATGCGAGTAAACAATATTAAAAAAAAACAAAAAATATTAACACATTTCTTTTAATATGGATAGATTCAATAAAGGATAGAAATTTAATTAATTAATTTTAATATAAATATAGGAATTTGGAGAAATGAAGAATATTGCAAGATGTTACGAGAACAGACGTTATCCTGTTGATCTCAGGGTAAACATTAAATAAATAATAACGATGAGCGAATATGTTTCTAAAATCTTCCTTATACAATTATTTACCATTATTAATTATTTATGGCGTTAATATTTAAAACAAAACTTCATAAACAGGACACGTAAGGGACTACTTTGATTAGAGGCTAGATTTATAGTGAGAAGACGTACAGAAAGATATGTGTTCACATTACACTTGAATTTCTGCATGTTAGTACAGTACAGGAAACAGTAGTCCGAGGAAGTAAGCTATTGTAATAGAAAGTTTTCGGAATCTTGAAACCTCAATATTGAAGGGTTGTGATTTTGTTACTAGTCGGGTTGGTCGAGCCTATTTACGTTGGGTGTACAGGCGCAGTAAGATCTTCGAAGCACATTCTGTGGAAGTACTTGTAAAATAAGCACAGAGATGCAACATTGCGGTGATGTGACAGGGGATGGAGCTTGGTAGACAGCGCTGAACCTATTAATTTCAAGATTCTTTTAACCCTGTCCATAGAGGGGAGGGGGGCGACTATCGGTTGGTTCACCAGCTCAGGTGTGGCAACACTACTACATGCATAAGAGACAGATGCTTTTATAGAGGTATACGATACTGGCAGGCGTGAAGAGTTTTCTTTGCAGCAGATACATCAGTATATTCCCTGTATTTATTCCAATTCATATTTCCTCTGAATGCAAGGTAAAGAAGTTTGACTCCTGGGAAGGGTGCTTTAGCAATGACAATCGGTGTTTGGAAAGGTTTCTTATAAGCGTTTAAAAATAGAGTTTTGTCTGTGTAACACTGAATGTAACGATCCATTTTTGGCCCCATTCTACTACAGACTTGAGGTCATTTTCTAAATATTCAGCCATTATCTTGGATATATGACTGTTCGATTTTCCCGCATGTCGAGAATAGAGAGTGGTGTCAAAGGATATCTATCTATCTTGGACGAGATTGCACCAGGGAGGTCGTTTATGAAGATCAGGAATAATCGGGGTCCAAGTATCCACCTCTGGAGCACGATGTTGTTTGGATCTTTCTTTTAGCAAAAAAACAATCTAATTGTATTAAATATTAAATATTCGCCCAGTAATGCCGTACACATTAATTTTCATGAGAAAACCTTCATGCTAGACCTTGTTAAAAGTCTTGGATACATCAATCGATACTGCCCTAGATTCCACTGCTTTATTCAGTAGATTGTATATGCGTTCTGAGATGACAGGAAGTCCGCAATACAATTTTCTAGGTAGTTGGCTATCCTTAGATTAATTAATGATTCAAAGATTTAAGCGTAGAGCGGAAGGACACATATGAAGCGACACTTTTTCGAGTCAGTCCTTTCGCCAGAGTTCTAAAAGACTGGTACCGAAAAGGCAATTTTCATACCATTATTTATAGCATTATTTATCATTTTATAATATATCAAGGTAGTAAAGTTACCTTATTTTTATTAACTTGTGATTTTTGTTCAAGTGTACTGGAACCGTCAAAGACGTAGGTGTCAGGGAATGGTTAAGAAGTCAGAATCTGCCTAATGCGGAACGGATTTTGGAGAAGCAACCGGATGAAAAACATCTCAGTATATAACATTTGTCGAAATGGTATCGTAACCTTTGAATTCTACATGGATTTATAAACGAACAAAGTTAAAACGGAGAGACACACTAAAAAACAGAATCAAAGAAACGATGGAAAAAGAAATAGAAAAATACATATAAAAAACCCCGAGAAAATTGAGCTGTGTGCCACAATGAGCAATTAAGTAAGAGAAAATAAGAAATAATTAAAATAATCCCCCGAATATTGTTTTCAACCCCATTAAAGTTACGCTTAGTAGAAGTGTCAGTCAGAGAAAAGTGATGTCCCTGTTTTTAAATCATCGTAGTCGACGAATGTAGGCTTGCTATATAAAACTTTAAAAGGTTAAAATACCCGGCGGTGTGTGTGAGCTGCAATGTGGTGAATAAAATATGGAGGGGTGATGTTTTTGAGTGACAGCCCTTCTTCTCTTTCCGAGAAATTTCAGTTGCAGCTGAGAATCGACTACGACAGACTGAGAATTTTGCGGTCTACTCTGACGTATTCGAACTCAAGGATAACGTAGTTGAATTTGGCTGCTATAATGATTTAACTGCTGTGACTGGTATGAGAACAAATTTTAGTTTTAAAGGCCAAAACTGTCTTGTTCAATTCTTGTTTAATTCATTACTTTTCAGCTGACAGGTTCCAGAAAAAAAGGAATGATCGTTTTGCCCTAGAGCTAAAACAACACTTTCTCTCACAAGGCAGAGGTATAAGGCCGAAAGGCCCTTACTTCTAATTCGTGCAATATCACAATTTTACGGGTCTATATTCACAACGTGGGTGCAGAACTGTTGATAGAGCAACTGGTCTGACCCATGTTTAGTGCTGGGTCACACACGATCTTACATAAAGGACACCCACAGCACGATATTGTTATAGATGAACGTCGGACCAAAGTCGAGACATATTTTAAAAAATAAACGGTAATGCATAAGTTAAACCTCATACTTAACAAATTGTTATAGGAATAAACTTTACATTAGGGTTAAACTTTACATTAAAATGTTATTAGGAATAAACTTTACATTAAAAGTCAAAATTATTACAAGACATTTAAGGAGACAAGAAAATTAGAGAAGTAAAATGAGAAAGAAAGAAAATTTAGAAATTGTAAGAAAAATAAGAAAAAGAAGACAAAAGCACAATTGAATCAGGATGTTTGAATTGCGGGTAAAAAGAGAGAATAAGAGATATTAGTATTGCTCTTATCATGCAAAGATTATATATATAAAAAAACTTAATGTATGTATGTATGTGTGTGTGTGCACTATAATAAAAAAGTAAGCGAATCTAGATAAAATGTAAAAGTGTATTCTAATGTAAAATTAATCTAGAAAGTTAATGGGCGTATTCTCGAATCTCAAAAAATGGTTGCTATTTAGCAGATTTCGTCTGGGGGTCGATTATTCAGCTATTTTCAGCTTAATTTCAATTTAATTATGTACTAGCATTGCTCGGGGTCATAAAAACACACAATAGAAGAAAAATAGTATGTGCAATATCTTTATATTTAAGCCACTATTGCTTCCCCTCTCTCTATAGCCGTCTTTTTATCTTTCTCCCTTTCTCTTGCCTAGTGGACCCATTTCACCGCCCCTCTCCATGTTGCCACCTTCTCCTTGTTACATTTGGCAAAAGCTGTCTCTTGCCCAGGGGACGTTGACTCTCACCTCCAGGACTCTATGGATACCATAGTAGCTACGGCTGCTATATCCCTTCATCTCACGACTATGTCAACCCCATTCTTTGTACTTGCATGACATATTTCTTCAAACTATCATCCTGAGGAAGTCTTACAATAAAGACTAAACGTTGATGAATATATAAACAACTATATTTTGGTTTTTCCTTTTTCATTTCCCATATATATATATATATATATATATATATATATATATATATATATATATATATATATATATTATAATTATAATATTATAATATAAAATTTTATTATAATATAATATAAAATGAAGTAATAAAATAAGGTGTCAATCAAATTTTATTAGAATTCAAAGTGGGATGGATGGCGGGGTTGTATGTTGCTGTCTTCTCTTGAACCTGTCAAACAGGAAGTAGGACAGACATAATCCTGAACCCGTTGAAGTCATTCTGAGATGTAGACAATTTAATATCGCCTTCTGTTCGTTAGGGATTTGTCATGTCTGGTGAGAAGATCACTTATATATTTTTCGCTCTTCTGGCTAGATGTGATGGGAGTCCGTCTTGTTTTGCTCAATTCGGATTTAGCTGGTTTTCTAATTTAACAACGAATTTGGATTTGATTGGATTTGCACATGTTGGGATCTCGGAACTTTGATTGGACTTTTTGTATTATTTTGATTGATTTATTTATTTATTTATCATTAACATTGAATATGGACACATTTCGCGAATGGATAACCTTGCCGGCCCCTTCAATTTCACATATTTGGACTGCTGTTTGTATCTTGGAGTAATGTCCTTCCTGATTATGCTTCTCAACTTGTATGACCTGGATGGACTGTATGGATTCAACAAAAGTATGTTTTTGGATTGATATGTTTGATGTTATGTATTTTTTATATATTTGTGTATATAATTTTATATATTTTCAAAGCGTAATTTTATTGCCTGTAGTAGTATAACTGCGGTAATGGTCCTCTGAAGAGAAGAATTATCTTTGAAAACTCATGAGCTAAGGACTTAAGGATGCTTTGCATGAACTTTGAATTCTAATAAAATTTGATTGACACCTTATTTTATTACTTCATTTTATATTATAATATTAATGCTCTATCCAGTATATTGAGCTTCAGTTTTTTTATCCGGATGTTTCACTAATTATAAGATATTAGTTGACGCTTATATCTTTTGTTGGATTGCTTCATATATATATATATATATATATATATATATATATATATATATACTTTTACAACTACCGGTGAAGAAATACGCCTTATTGCAATTTAACTTACAGTGCACTATTACTTAACTTATTTGCGTATTGTTTTCAGGAGGATACGTTATTAATTATCTATTCTTTTTTATTGTTATTTCATTCAATCATTATCTAATTTTAATATATGTGATTATCATATTGTTTAAATCTATATAGTCGTTAATCAAGAGCGTAAGCAGAAACGCACAAACCACGCCTACAATCCTAGGCAAGCGATCAAACTTTTCGTACAAAATGAGGCTTTATGTGAGAGACTTTTTTCAAATACATCAAATGCTCATAGAAGGTGGATTTTGATATATTAAGTATTTTCTGCTAGTACTTGTGTAATGTGGGTTAGTCTCAGTGTCTGGTTTGGTTGTCATCTGTAGAGGGTAGTGTGCGCGAACGGTCTTTGTCACTAAGGCTTAAATCTACAGTTCTAAACTTTGCTAACCACTTCCGTACACTTCTGTCAGCTAAATTATCTTCACTGTACACTGCACACATATCATTGTTGTTTCCGAGACATTTTTTATTGCATTTTCTGGAGCAAATATTAATTATGCCATAGTTGTTTTGTATTCTACTGAGTTATAATACATAATCTCTGTTTCACTTTACGGGTTAACCATTGAGCACAATTTTAGCTGCAGTACTTATTTGCATCTTGGGGATCTGAAGCATTTTATTTTTTATAACAAATCGGCGCTTCATAATTTCTTTGCCATACAACTAAAGTTATAGTTATTGAACTAAACTTTCTTAAGCGCTTTTCAGAATAAATTGAATCTTTCTTAATTGGCTCTAATGACTCTAGATGAAATTCAATGCTAATCTCAAGTATTTTAATTTTCAAATAGGGGGCTGTGTCCATATTATGCCCCTTAACACCACTTAAAATACTCCAAAGAAACTGAAATGTAAGGAACATTTATTCATTGATTTATTATACCTATTGTTAAAATTTCATAAAAATCAGAGGTATCTGAATTTCAGGAAAAGCTTACTCACCCTTTGCATAAAACTAAATTAAACTAAATATAGACCATATTACACACTCTTACGCTTAGAAACTGTGTTAAAAAATTAATAATGATCGGTAAATTAGTTTATGAGTGGATCATATCAGAGAAATATATATAAACATATTAGCGCTGGTAAATGATATCTACAATGTCTTTATTGACCGCCACCTTTACAGTGCATATTTGTTCATTTACAAAGAGGTGTATATTACAGTAAGCAGCAGACGGTATCATTAAACGACTGTGCTCAACCAGAGAAGGTGGCTTATATAGTCTTACACAGACAGACTGTTTCGCTGTACAACAGCTCTTCAGTCAGACTAGACCAGCACATATTCCAGTCGTTCAAATTCCAATGATAAAAAGATCTAGTCTAAAATTAAATCATTTATTTAAATTTATTTTTCAATTTTTTCATGGTAGAATTTCATGTTGTCTTACTATTGTTTCTTAACCAGTGAAATGCGGCCATAACTCCCATTCACTCACTATTCATCAGATACTTAAATGAAAGGCATATATAAAGTCCCATCCGGCATAAAGTTCGTAGAGAAAAACGCAAAAATCCCCAAAAGACAAAAAGCAAACAAATAGACAAACAATCGGAAGCAGTGAAAATGCCCCCTATAGGATGACCGAATTCTAATTCGTTAAAGATGACTCTTGTTCCGGGGTTAGAATCATGCGACCGGTTTTAACAGTTATCTCTACAATGATGATTCCGCATAGTTGAAACGTATACGTAATATTTATTATTAAATAATTATACACACACATACACACACACACATACATATATATATATATATATATATATATATATATATATATATATATATATATATGGGAAATGAAAAAGGAACAACCAAAAAGATGTTTTTTTATGTATTCATCAACGTTTTGTCTTTATTTGTAAGACGTCCTCAGGATGATAATTTAAAGAAAAATGGCATACATTTACATGAAGATATTGGGTAGACATGATTGGTTAATTAGAAGAAGTAGTAGCCACTACTGGAAGCATAGGACCGAGATCCGGGTTAAAGGAAGTCGGTGGCATGGAATGAAAATAATGTGGATAGCTGTGAGTGAAAAAGTTGAGGGGTGGGGGTGAATAAAATTAATGTGGATGACTGTGAGTGTAAAAGTTGAGGGGTGGGGGAAAGAGGAGTAGAGGGGCGAGGCTCTGTGTTTTTGGTGTGTAGGGTTTTAGAAAAGATTTGAAAAAAAAAATTTTTTTAGAAAAGATTTGAAAAAAATGTATAATTAGTTGTTTCGTATTTTAAAGTATCATAAAGGGAGCGGGTGTCTGAATATACTGTTAAAAACGGTGCATTCTTGACGTGCTCCTTTAAAATAAGTATTGGGTTAGGATTAAAATAATATATGGGTTTTATTCGTAGTTGAGTTATATTAAAATCTATTTAATTATTTATGATGCGTGTAGAAACAATTTAACGAATCCCACCTAGAGGCTAATCAATAAATTTACAACGCAGTAATCGCTAAATATAAACACACCTTTGAAGCAGTAAAAGAGATTTTACTGCTTCAAAGGTGTCTTTATATTTAGCGATTACTGCGTAGTAAATTTATTGATTAGCCTCTAGGTGGGATTCGTTAAATTGTTTTATTTCTTTATCCATTATTTTATTATTTTTGTTTGTATATTATTTATAGTTAGTATTTTCCCGAAATTTATTTTTATAAAATATTTATATATATATATATATATATATATGGGGGGAGGGAGTAGATTAATTGTTATGTAATGGCTGAAGGATATATTTTGTCAATGAAAGGGTCTATCTAGGAGTATCTAATGTCATTATCATATAGATTCGTGTTGTGTACATAAGTACTTAGATAATTCTATTGGCTTTAACTGATAAGGTTTATGAATCTATCACAGGCGTGTGTGAGGCGGGGGGTTTAGGTGTTTAACATCTATAATTTCTTTAAATTCTGTGGGATTTGATAGTTATATTTCTAGGCATTTAAATAAAGAGGTTCATGTATTTACCATGTTAGAAATGTTAAAAAAGATTAATGTTTTATCTGTGGTAGATAGGGTTAGGTTGTGTTGGGATTGGTAGGGGTGATGTAGTTGTGGTTGTAGTGTGTGCGATATATCCGGAGGGGTTTTATGTTGTACATAAAAAATAAGTATAACTTTGGAAGGGTCTTGTGGAGGGTGGGTTTTTTATATGTTTTTTAAATTTGTTATGTTTAATTTTTTTATTTATTAAATCTTATGGGATTCATTGGTTTTAGGGTGTGATTTGTGAGTCATGTATAATTATTGTTGTCAGCCCATTTGATCTAGTTTTGTGGGAACATTTCTTGAAGACGTTTTTATCGATATAACGCCATATCTCATCGTGGTTTAACCTCATTCAGCATAGAGATTTTAAAAAATTGTAAAATATCAGCGCATCTTGATAAAACCGCGGTACGTTTCTGAAATATGTAACATACACTTTTCAAATAAATTATGTTAGCTCTGCGATCGAGCATTTTGTTGATTTTATTTTCAATATAACCTGACACACACACACTATATATATATATATATATATATATATATATATATATATATATATATATATATATATATATATATATATATATATAATTATTTAATAATAAATTCGATTCGAACCCCGAAATAAGATTCAGTTTTAACTCAATTCAAAACGCTCCAACTAATGAGGCCAATTTCAAATGTTATATGACGTGATGAGAAATAAATCCTATTTATGTCAAGCAGACATACAACCATAGCTAGCCATCATAACAGTGTTCAACAGAAAAGTACTTGCTTTTATAGCTTAGATTAGACGGCTTATATTATTTCTCATCAAATGGTTCGTCGAATGTGAATTATAAATATATTTGCACGACAACTTTATTCAAAATCTCTTTGGAAAGCGTTACCTATGTAAATTAATCAAAATCTGTAAATAAAACTCAATAACTTATCAGTGTCATTAGATAACACTATGATTTAATAATTTCGATTTAAATCAAGTTATTCCAACTTTACCATGAGGTTCTACTCTATCAGTTTGGTTTTAGTAAATATCTATCTACGATTGATAGAGCTATGCTGAAGAATTAAGGTGTACAACAATACACTGTCAATGTTGCCGGTAGAAACTGGTTTTATAAATATTGTATGATCCATTTCCATGTTTTCTGTCTAAGTTTTCATTGACAAAGTGAAGTTATGAGTTTGTCCATATTCCTGATTTAAAGATGCGTTAACATACGGAAAAATCGCTTTACCCATTCAGTTTGCAGCGTTTTGATAAAACTGTTTACGGATATTCTCATGGGGTGAACATTTAAACAGAACTTTAGTTAAAAGCCTTGTGCCAGAATACAGACGATATAGCACTACTGTCAGTACATATGAGTTACAAATCTAGATTTAATTCCTCATGCATTTCTTTAAATCGACAATGTTTTACTAATTGTATCAGGATTTTGTACAACACTATATTAGGTGTATGAAGTATCGGAGCAAATCTGGGTTGCATGAATATTTGTTTTTTTTAAAAGGCATCCACAAAACATGATCTGCCTTTCTCTAAGAATCGATAGACCCACCCGCTCGAACTGTGGAAAGTGAGGAGATCGAATCTCTGCTAATTAGTTAGGATCAAGAAAGTACAGCGAACTAGACAGCTGCTGATTGGCGACCCAGAGGGGAAGAACAAATTAGTTATTTGGCAAGTATTTCTTCACTGTCACAACCGATTTGCTTTCCCCGCTGGCAAATGTGCAAACTTGAAGAACGTTCGTGCCATTTCTGTTAGGTCACGAGACTTGCTTTCAGGATGTTCATACTCGATATAGAACGTATAAGAAGCGATACAAATCAGTAATGTTATTTAGTTATGATAGAATTTTAAGTTGTGTAATAGGGTTCGCGATTGAGCTAATAATAACACTTGTGGACTACGAAATCGGTTATACGGAGTTTACATCAAATCGACTCTAGTTCATATTTTTAGCCTACTGTACGTTTTATTATATAATATATGCTTATTATACATGTATCATTCACACACCTGTAGTGTGTGAATGATATTCTTACGGTCAACATTTACCCAACCGTGACCAATTTTTTGGCTTGTCACTAATTCAGTTTTCATCCGAACTTTATGCGTTTTTGCTGCACTAGAACTGACTTATTCCAATCTTTTTTTTAATGTAACGAAATTAACATTTTATCTAGTAGAAAAATGTTATGTCAAAATATGTGTGGTCACCAATGTGTAGGATAACGCACCACACTGACTTTGAATGATCATAACTTTTTATTGAAAGTAAATATTTTTAAATATAAAGCAGCACAATGAATCTTTAAATATAAATATAGCGAAAGGAATTTAAAAACATGGAAGCGTTGAGCAACTTCAAATGACAAAAATACCTATCGAGTAACGCTCTTAATGCAATTTACCTGACATAACTCTTGAAATTATAAATATAATTTGACGATAGAAAAATACAAAGATAGAACTCGACAAGCTGATTCTAAATATGTTAGTATTAAAAGTATTGGGCCATAGAAACCGTGATTTGTTACTTTTAGTAGAAAAATAAAAAAGTGATGATTGACATTTATAGTAAACTTGTTTTATTTAAAAAACACGCCCACTTTGCGCAAATACCCAATTGTCACTTTCATTTAATACATTAAAACAATTAGTTTCCCAAATTCTAAACAACAATTTGCCCTCCCCCTCCCTAATTCGGAACAACAATTAGTCCTATAAATTCGAAACAACAATTTGTCCCCAAAATTCGGAACAACAACTTTACCCCAAAATTATGAACAACAATTAGTCTCCCAAATTCGAATCTACAATTAGAACCCCGAATTTTAAGCAACGATTGGAATCCACTTTACTACTGTGTTTCTGTTCACTTTCGATTCCGAATTTTGAAAATATGCATTCTCATTTCGATTAATAAGAAGACAATTAGACACATTAATATGAAAAGCAGCCAATTGGATGAGGAAAAATTGAAGAAAAAGAACCACGCTAAAGTCCAAGCAAAATATAGGAGAAAAAAACAATAATAATAGAGAATTTGCAAATAAATATTAGCAATATAATAAAATATTTAAAAAATTATAGAGAAAAGAAAAAAATCGAGAATAATAAAACAAATAATGCTAAACGACAAGAAAATATAGAAGAAAAATTTGAAATACAAGTTAATTTAAAAAAACGACATATTGAATATAAAAGAAGCATCAAGAAAAGAAAAAAGTGGAAAATTCAATCAAATAATATAAAAGGGAATCAAAAATGTAGGGAGAAAATAGAATATATGATAAATATATTAAAACAAAAACAATTTATCAAACAAATGCTAGAAATAATAACAGAATTATAAAAGAAAAGAAATTAAAAAATATACGAAAAAATAATTAATTAAAACTTACCTCCAAAATTTGTTTTACTAGAAAAATAGATTGAACAAATTTTCTAATTTTGTTGTTCAAAAAGCCATTATTATTCATAAATTGACAACATCTTATTTAATTTATGAAAAAAGGAAAAAATAACAGAAGAAATTAAAAGGAAGTACTTAACAATGTTACTCAAGCATACAATTTTATTTTGGACATTAGGAATTTCATGCTCAAACAAATAAAAAGTACTGCAAACCCTGTTTATGATTTTGCTAACAGTCAATTCTTTTCAAAACTTTTTACAAAATCAGTTTATTGGGGACAAGATCTTTAACTAATGAGCACTTTTTGTTTAAATGTAATACAGTAGACTATGGCCCATTGTATGTTTTATAGATGTAATGATTTAGAAACTACTGAATGTCAAACATATTAATGTGAATTCAAAAATCCTGACCACCCTGATCAAAATAATTATATAGAAATTAGTCAAGAGGCAATTGATCAAGAAAATGATGATGAATTTGTGATGGATGGATGCTTGGCTCGTCTTTGTTACACTAACTAAGGGTGTCCTTAAAAAGAACTTAAATTTTAAAACAAGAAAAATACATGAGGCAATTCAGGAAATTGTACCTGATTTAACTGTGGGAGAAATTGTCAAAAAACTAATAAATTTTAAGAATGCAATGGCATCTATGGTGATATAACTTGGTAAGTAGTTATAAATAACAAAATCACCAGAGTGTAAAGGTTTTAAAATAATACGGGTTATTCCAACGTATATATATTGTACAAATAATTATAGCTACAGGTAATCTAATAGATTTACCAGAATACAATCGAATCCCATACTACTGTTCGTAATCGTATTTATTGTCCAGACTAGTTCACTTATTAAGTGATTATATGTATTCGAACATTGGTGAATCATGTCTACAAATTAAGAGCCGTATGCATTTGGGTGTATTTGTATGATATTGCAATTTAGGAAGGTAACTGCTCTATGTTAAAAAAGTTAGTGGACAAAGACACAATTATCTATCAAATCAGTTGGTTGAGAGAGGAAATGAAGTCGACAATTCTGAACAACACATTCTCAAGTAATGTTGTCCTCTTATTAACATTTTTAATAAAAATGCAAAAAAAATAAAACCAATTGCCAATCGTTTTTGAAAATAGGAAAGATTCCTTCACTGGCTTCAATCAATTCTCTTTAAGTTGAAAACATTCCCAATGAATTCGAAAAATGAATATTTATGAACAAATATTGATACAAAACGGGCCAATTTTTTATTTTTGAGATCAAACTTGTGCCTCAAATATTCTAAGGACCATTGTCTTATATGTGGTCTGCCAGCAAAGAGAATTGCAACTCATTTGCCAATTCTAATGGAGAACATCATCAACCACGTCATGAACACATTGCCATCAACAGAACACAATTATTTGGAAATTGTTGCCAACTAAAAACAAAATAATTTGGAAATTATTAGTCAATATGCAAAATGTTTTTAATGCACTTTATCGGCTTAAAGAGAACAATGAAATTTACGAAGAATTGATGAAACTAATGATCCCAATTACATTGTCTTGTGTGCTGGACAGAACTGCACAACAGATTCTGATAATTTGTTGACACATTTGACCAAGAAAAATGCTGAAGCATTCTATAAGCATAACACTGTTAAAATGTACCCATCTTTACCAAATTAAAAAGACATTAGAAGAAAGCTACAAAGAATCATTATGGCCTGAATAATGGATTCGCTGAAGCTAAATTGTGGTAACACAAACCAAAAAACTATATATTTCGTTGAGAGATATCATCGTAAAGTTATGAATATTTCGGGAGATCTAGAAAAAAAGCAAGGTGCGAACAAATGCTACAAAACATTCACCATTCTAAACACAGTAACTTTTAACAAGAGTTTCCATGATTAAAAGTAAAATTTAAGACTTAATTAAAGTTGAAATAAGTTAACAGTCATATATTTCTTTTGGTTCTTTCTTTAATCGCACGACATATCTAACATACGACATTCGTAGGTTTTGGAGGGACATTTTGTGTTTGTAGAATACCGACACAATAGTCGTCGTGATGAAGTGGATTCTAAAGTGCAGGAGCGTTCTTCTTTCGTCAAACGACACCCTGACGCTAGGGTCCCAGTTTACCTCCAATTTCGAGAATGTTGGTTCGCTGAGTATTAAATGATTAAACTTGGCCTGTTGAATAATTAGTATCCGTTAAATGCGGCATAGTTTCTCTTCTTGAATGGCAAACATTTTTCCCTCTCGGCTTTGCTCTTCAGACATAAACTGCCCAGCGCCATTGGTCATATCAATTCGTTACTTGGAT
This sequence comes from Sepiola atlantica, assembly GCA_963556195.1. Classification (NCBI taxonomy): domain Eukaryota; kingdom Metazoa; phylum Mollusca; class Cephalopoda; order Sepiida; family Sepiolidae; genus Sepiola; species Sepiola atlantica. The sequence continues at coordinate 63,654,203 of OY744531.1, forward strand.
CCACCAGGAAACCAGCTCCCCTTGTTTCGAGAGCTCGGTCCTGGTCCGCAAAAAGTGTGGTATCCAACAAGTTGCTTTGCAATATGTTGTAAGTCCCATCAATTTATTTCAGCAATATGTTGGGAAAAATACGTATTACGTACGATATACAAAATTATTGAATATGAAAGTATCTCTATCCTCGCTCGCTGTACCCTGAAGGGGCCGAGCAGCAGTCGGAAGGGGAAAGGTTTGCTAAAAGAAATGCTCTTTCAGCGACCCACAAAACAGGGTCTGGTAAAAAATGTGGTCTCTGGATAAAGCAAAGTCGCACTGCGGACGCCGAATCGTAACAGAGTCTGTTTATGTCGTGCAAATGGCCACCCACTCGCAAAAGAAGATGTCGATCTCGTTGAGGGGTTGACGTGTAAATCTGAATCTGAATGAACTCCTCAGTGTCGAAGTTCCTTCAGCGTCGTAAAATAGTTTGTCCATTTCGTGCAAATAATTACCCACTCGTAAGAGAGTCTGTCTGACTCGTAAAAGAGTCCGTCAATGTACTACTGTAAGTGGAAAACAGTAGTTTAAATATCTCACTCGTAAGAGAGTCTGTCGATATACTACTATAAGTGGAAACACTGTAGTTGAAATATCTCAATCGTAAGAAAGTCTGCAGATATACTACTGTAAGTAGAACAACTGAATTTGAAATGTCCGACTTGTAAGAGAATCTGTTTGAATGAGGAATGGCGGCAGCGGACGCCACTGTTCACTATGTTGGCCACTGGCAACCGGCCCTGTTCGCCGTATTGGCAACCGACCCTGTTCGCCGTATTGGCCATCGAACATTTTCGCCGTAGAATGGTGGCCGCGACCGTTCACCACTGAACGGGGAATGGCAACCGCCAATGTTCACCTTTTTTTCACCTGCTGAATATGGGAAAGGCAGAGCCTAATATAGGTTTTTTTAACTACACCTCCAACCAAAAATGTACCAGTCCGACTCTGCTCCGTTGGGTATAATATCCCTTATCCTGAAGGCCTCAATATGCTCGACTGTCTATTATTTTTTTACAAAGTAGTACGTTTCTACCGAACTTTAGAAGATATTTCGATTCATACAATTGGGAGTGTGAGAACTGGATTAATGAAAAATTAGGATAACTTCTGCAAAAATTAGTCCGAGACGAAGATAATAAATATGGATATTTCGCCCTTCTTTGGAAAAACGGGTGACATTGTTCTCGGAGAAACAGTAAATAATTTGTGCAGTATTATTTGGCCATACTCACTACAATGGTTTTAATATTCTGAAAGATGACACTTTGTTGTCATCTTTTAGATTGCTGAAAATGTAAATCTCTCATTTTTGTTCAAGAACTACATTCGCTCACAACTACTTACAAATTAGAACTCGATACTGAATAAATATTCCCTAAGGTCACTGACGAATGTCAGAGAAGTGTAATCTTAAACTATGATGACACACGAATTGAAAAAAAAGACAATTGTTCATGTGCACGCGCTGTTCCTCTTAAATACGACAGCGGAATATTGAAAGAACACATTTTCGAAACCAAGCGCTTATTTTTGTTTCGGAAACCTTTATTTTAAAAGTGATTTTTTCCATGAAAAAAATTTGTTGTCTTTTTAGAATATATAAAAAGTTATTTCCATTGCAGAACCAAATAGAACTTTTTAAAAGCCGAACATGAAAAGCAACATTAGATATAGTGTCATGAAAAATTAAAATAAGACAGTCAGAAAAATGAATTGTGTCTGCATAAATGAACAATAAAAGAGTAAAACTAAAACTTGACAGCGATATAAAGAAACATGAAATAAATAGAAAAACTTTTACCAAAGGAAACAGATGAAGTTGCACGATGTGTGTCATGAAAAATATCTGAATTGTATGGGCTAATTCACTTGTAATATTTAATTTGTTGAAAATACTCTTAAATCAAAGGTTTTGCTTTACAAAACTTCTAAATTTATTCAAAACAGATTGATTGTTTTAGTTGATTGATTAGAATTACTCATATATTGTTTTTGTAATAAAATTGAAGTTTCTCTACCTAACACACACAGGGTACACATAGTTTTATGAAGTAGATGAAAGTTAAGTTTCCTGAAATATTTTAATAAGGAATTAGATGTATCAAAGGAAAAGTAAAGTTTAGAGTTAAGAAAAATCTGACGCCTATTTTCAGACGTAAACGAAATGTCATATTTGCTTAGTTAGAATCAATAAATTAGGTATTGAAGCATCAAAAAGAATTTTTTTGTTCAAAAGCCAAAATTTCGCCAGTATATGCAATAAAGAAAAATCACAAAATAAGAGTGTTAACCTATATTCCAACGTGCTTCAATAATTATTTAAAAGCACACATATTACCAGCGCACATATTACCAGCGCACATATTACCAGCGCCTAATGGTATTTTGATACGATTAAATGGTGGAACTGATTTGGGGAAACTGAATTTTTAAAATCCAACCATCAAAATACAAATCGACAGAGAATGCTCCAAATTGTTCATATCTCTAAAAGGTTTATATACATTTAATAGTCTTTCGTTTGGATTCAAGGTTGCCCTATTCTTTTACAACAAAACTATGACACTATGATAGCTTATTTAAATGTTGCTATTACATAAATAGGCGATATATTGATAAAAAGTGGAAATCGAAAAAAATATTGTGAAAACATAAAACAGTATATTAGAATATATGTTCAAAGCTAAAGTACCTACGAGAAATTATTAACACAATTGAAGAAAGACCAACACGTTGTACACCAGCAAAATCACCGGAGTTGAAATTTAAATCATGTCCTTAAAACTAACATTCCATACATATAGATATTTCGGACAGCGTGGAATGAATCATATTATCAAGCACGCAAAATGGCTTGACACATTCAAATGACCCACTTCTACATTTAAAATAACATTTCTTCGGGAAGGACATGTTCGATTAGCTGTCATCGAAACGATCATTAGGAACAATGGAACCAAATTTACATAGAGTGAATTCAAAATATTTAACCAATCCCTGACAAATGAACATACCAGCCTAAGCCCAACGAGCATGTCGAAAACTTCGTCGCCACTTTTAGAGAGTTCTTATAAAGCGGAACGATATAGAGGCAGAATAGGATACCACAATTGTTTGTGTTTACAGAATGACACCAACCTGCAACCTAGTATCAAATATTGCACCAGCTAAACTGATTTTCGGTCCAAAAAGGTTTGATCGGTGTTTACTAAAGTATTGTGAATATGCCAACAAAAATGTTTGAATTATACTAGAAACCAAATGTAAAAAAATAATTTCCAGAGTGGAGTTCAGAATATGAAAATGCTTTTGGGGAAACGGCGTTATTACAATAAAAGTCTGAAAATTCAGATATATGTTACGTAGTCGAAAACGGAAGTACAAAAGACAAATCAATTCAGACCCAGATTTATTGAGGATGTAACTGCACAAAAAGAAGTACTGAATGACTTAATGATATTTTCGATATTCCAGCTCGACCAACGGCTGAAATTATTTCAAGACTGTTTAGCAAAGAAAAATAATACCCATATAATTTATCGATTGGGATCATAAAATAAAATTATATCAATTTCCCCAAAAAACTAATCTTACGATGAGATTGTTATATATAGAAAAGTTTCGAATCGTGTTATCGGCAGAACAATCATCCTCCACACTGATGATTCCCGGAAAAAAGATGAAACACATGTGTATGTGGATGAGAATTTAATATGTGTATGTTTGTTTAGCCAATAAATACTAAGACGGGCGTTTTAAAATAATTATAATGTGGCTGACATATCTTACTGCGTAATGCTAAGTTCCGCCCAACGTGTCGCTGAACAATGTATCTGACAATTTTCTATATGTGTCTCCTTGCTCCGACATAAATATATCTTAATTCTATTTCTTAAACGTGGTTGGTCTGTTGGCTGCATCCTTCTAAACGTTCAGACAAAAGTTAAAATATAGACTTGGGGTTCGAATCGTGCGACTGGAAAGAGCAATCCTCATCTACACTGATGATTCGAGCAAAAGGATAAAAAATTCTGTATGTAGATAATAATTTAATACTATTTATTGTAATATATATATATATATATATATATATATATGAGATGTAGTTTGCTTGAAGCATTGCGTGTAATATGTATATAGAAAAGTATTAGAAGGCTATCACAATGCAAGAAATAGAATATGTCTGCGTTAGAAAAGTATGACAAAACAAGTTTTTTTAATTTTTATAGTAAAACTTACTTGATTAGTCAAGACTTTGACCCAGTTGTCTAATATGTGTGACCGTGTTTGATAATATATTACTAGCAAACACCTCTTTATCAAATGGTAGGTGTTTCAAATTTCGTGAAATCCGTGTGGAACGGTAATATAGTTATATGGTTATTCCGCAGTAAATATCAACGTTACCCACAACAAATAAAATACAATTAAAAAAATGTTATTCAAATGTTATTAATTTGAGTGATGAAAAGTTCTTGTTATATTTGTTAAAATCAAATTATTTATACATATATATATATATATATATATATATATGTGTGTGGGATGTTACTGCTATTCTATATAATAATAGTGTTATTCAATTAAATGTTTTGATTGTGATAGCCTTTTAATACTCATCAATTTTATTTTCAAAAATATTTATGTATATATATATATATATATATATATATATATATATATATATATATATATATATATATATGTGTGTGTAATCAGTCGATGGAAAATGATCAGTGCACAAGTGAGTGAAAAAGTAATTCAAAATAATAAATTAACAAATAAATGTGTATCTTACTATGTTTTACTGAGTGTTTTGACCGATTTTAGAAGCAAGTATAATCCAAATTTCTTTCGTTTTTCTTTTTGATTATGATATTCTGATGGTAATTGTGAGAACCCCTTTACTTGTCAAGTCTTTAATGGATTGTAAACTGATTTGTTTTATGCTGAACTCAAATGAAGGGCACATATAGCGGTCTTATGTGTAAGTGTTTGATTATTAGATGTGATAAAAAAAGTTTATTATGTGTGGCCGTTTGCTGTCTGTTTCCTTCCCGGTATAAATTAACAAAGAAGGAAAAGAAAAGCAAAGAATAAAAAAACCGAATGTGATCTAGTATAAGTCTGATTGTCTGATGTTGGTGAAGGGTTATGATTTGATCGACACATTTTCTCAGGATCTACATCTAAAATTGGAATTTCTGTGCTTTGTTTGTGTGTGTGATGGTGAGATAATCATTATTATTATTATTTGTCCGCGTGATGCACACTTGTCTATATCTCGTTAACTTTTAGATTTTCGTGTTGTATGTGACTGTGTTAGGTTTATTTTCCAATGTTTAATTTGATTTGGTTTCGTGTTATGTATACATCTATATTTTAAGGGGTTTTAGGAGTGAGTATCGGTGAGAAGAATTTGTAGGAGGTCAAAATGCCTATATCTTACATTAAGCCTCCTGGTGTATGTATTAAATTCGGATATATATATATATATATATATATATATATATATATATATATATATATATATAGTATTTCATGTAAATAAAAATATATTTAAATATCATGAAATATTTTACGTATGTATATATATTTATTGTGAAAATATGTTTTAGCATATACTTTCAATACTTTATGTTTACCAACCTCTTCCAATTTAAGTTCGATGAATATCAACCAGTAACGACAGAACATACATAAGTAAGCAAAGTTCATTTATATTCCAGAAGCCAAGATTTTTTACATTTTTCTTACAAAACATTGCAAATTATTTTACGAATCGTTTCGTCAAAGTAAACCACACAATATTATGTCAATATTGGATCTGATTAACTCAAGCTCGTTAGAAAAGTACATAAAACGTTCTTAATTTGAACAAAAATTATACAACGTAGTGTAATATGATAGACATACGTTCAGAAGGAAAACATTGAAAGTACCATTTCAGACGCACCAAAAAATCGATTTTATCCAACATTTGGCCAATTCAGAGCGAAATGGGCAATAACATTCAACACTCTCTATAATACAATTGAAAATAAAATGAATAATAGAATAAAAACTACAATTTGTTTGTCAGTATTCCTTCTTAAAACCCCGGTATATATTTCTGCATGGCTATCAGGTTTCTATAAATTACTTTTCTATGTATTTTTCACGCAATGCTTCAACAAAACTATTGATTAATCAAAGATTGGCATTATTTTCATGATTGTCTGAAATATAATCAAATTTCAAAAATTATTCCCAAAACTAACCGAGTCAATTACAAAACAGTGAATCAAATTGATCGTTTTCGGTCTGTTACTATTTCTCCTTGCTGCAGTCGATTAATCAGACTCATATTCAATACGTTCAATTGAGAATTAACCTCTACATTTACAATTACTGTTGCGGACATGTTGTCGATTGGAGCATCTGTAATTAGAGCACAATCGATATAAACCGGATGTATTGGAGAAGTTCTGTTGCCACAGCAGACATACCAGTTATCGTAAGTTCAATTATCTTGTATGCAGTTTCTACTAGACAGATGTGTCTTGATATTTTACCACGTATTAGCCTGACTGTAAATTCTAATGGAGTGGATAACACATGCTTGACCGGTGAGAAGCGTCCTTTCGATAGGGACATGCTTCGGGGATTTGTTATACAGCGCTCTGGATTAATCAATATATAATGAAATATTCTTTCATAGAAAACAATCAAAGATTGCTAGTCAGCTGGAGTAATTACTTCAGGTGATGATATACACTTCACAGTATTATTGTCCCGGATAGTTTGATTTCCCGGAAATGTTAATAGCTTTCAGTAAACTAATGTCATAAAATCTGTGACAATCTGAGAGAAAATGGTAAAGAAGACACTCTCTATGGGATGTCCTATTTACAAATAGTCTGAATTTGTAATAGTAATATTTTCAGATGAGTGATAAAAAAGACATATTAACATATCTGTGTTATCTGTAACAATTAATATGCGTTAAAATGAATTCACTAATATCAAGGATTATGAGTTAGTGAACCAACGTAAAAACATGCGCACGGAATACCATTTCCCGTGTTTACGTGACATCATGCAATCATTGTTTTAACGCCTAATGTCGTCACCGACCAGAAAGGAACGCACTTATATTAAAAATACAATGTTTATTTTTGCAGTTTTATAATGATTTATTGAAAGACATTATGAAACTGTAAAGATAGAACATTGATTTTTAAATAATCTGTTCTGTGGTGGCACCACGGAAGGCACTATGTCTTAGCAACCAAAACTGTGTCACTACCACTGATTGGCTGCTGATTAGGATATGGTATCGCCCGTGCTATCACACGTTGCATGTGAAAAATGTATTTACTATTATTTAGGCTTACTCACAATTAGCAGATTAGCGTGTTATTCATCGCTAGCATACTCGAACAGATTCCTCTACTTCTTAGATCGTATTCTTAGATATTAATGAAACACTATCTGTTTTACTCATAAGGTAATAAAGAACTCTTATTACCAGATACCTAGATGTTCAAAGAAACATTAATCTTCTAAGTTCTAATGTAACGGCCGGCATTTCTATTTTAATGAAGACAGTAGATAAATGCACCTTCGTTGGCGTTGGGTGCAGAACTTTCTCGCTTTTTTAAAAATACGTTAAAAAAGAAGAATATGTACACGATTGGGACACACAAATACACTAGACAAAATGGCGCTAAAACATTCAAAGTTTTTATAAAATATCGTCTCATCATGAATGTTTAAATTCATAACTTTTATATTTCTTCACCAAAGTTTGATCATCTGTATTTATTCTGTTCACATTTAATAGCGTCATCTAAACTGACTTTTGAAACATGTGAGTTGTTTTGTATTATTTTGATTATTCGATCTACCGTTCTCATCTAGGATATTAATCTAACAACATGTTGGTATTTTATTATCTTATCCCTCTCGGTTCTGTTATTAGGGACACTGACTTCAACTAGAGTTGCTACTTTCCCCCTTTTGTCCCATATCACTATGTCAGGTTTAACAGCTCCGTTTTCTAAGTATGTAGCTGTACGAATTACATAGTTATAGTTTATGGTGTATGACTTATTTCCAACAGTTCTTTCTGGTATATGTTCCCTGAACTTGCTGCTACACTGGCAATCTAACGTTTTACAGATGGTCCAGTGGAGATATTTGCACACTCCATAAAGTACCCCTATTGTCTTATGAGTCAACGTCCCACTATAGAAAAACAAAGCACATCATGAGATAATTTGATATGCAGTCTCAAATCTTCAGTGCTCTGTTTCCATTAACTACCGCACAATTAACTCTTACTCTCTGAATGTAAACCAGTGCCCAGCATTTTTAATGCATATACATATTATTGCAAATATTTATTGCATGTTGAAGGACGTTGTCATTGTCTGAAGTTCTTTAACTTAAATGCAGTCTCCATTATCAAGCAAACTCGCTTTTAATTATCGTATTTATCTTCCAGATTTTTTTCCATGTCATCTCATTCGAAAAGTTCGCAGCCAGCCTAGAAGGATCACATCAGCTGATTTAAGCCTCATTAATTAACGTGATTTTCTGAACCAAAAGTAAATTACCAACGGACGATAAAGAAAAAAAGAAAAAAACACAGCTTTGACAAAGGAAATTTTATTATTCGAAAGTTCAGATTAAAATAAATTTTATTTATTTAAACACTATACATTGTTATGGTTTTTTCAGAAAAAAGAATACTATCCGAAACAATGGTTCAAAACATATGTCTACACACCCTTTCTATGTTTAATTAGCTAGCAGCGCTTTGAGACATAACGTGATTTCCTGACCCAAAAGTCCATTACCAGCAGGCGATTAAGAAAAAAACAAAAAACGAAAAATACTGCTTTGACAAGAAGAATTTTACTTCTCGAAAGTTTCGATTACAATAAATTTTATTTATTTTAACATAACACATTGTTATGTTTTTCAAAAAAATTAATACTATCTGAAACAATGGTTCAAAAATATGTCTACAATCTTTTTCCATTTCAAATTGGCGTAGCTCCACTTTGAGACATGATGTAATTTTTTTAACCAAAAGTAAATTACCATCAGACGATGAAAATATAAGAAAGAAAAACACTGCTTTGACAAGGAGAATTATATTTCCAGAAAGTGCAGATTAAAATAAATAAAATTTATTTTAACACAACATATTATTTTTTTTTTTCAATAAAAATTAATACTATCCAAAACAATGGTTAAAAATATGTCTACAAAAGGGTATTTCAAAGTAAATTACTATCGGACGATGAAGAAATAAAGAAAGAAAACACTGCTTTTACAAGGAGAACTTTATTTCTCGAAAAGTTCAGATTAAATAAATTTTATTTGTTTTAACACTACACATTGTTATGGCTTTCTTTAAAAAAAAATACTATCCGAAAGAAGGGTTAAAAAATATGTCTACACACCCTTTATATATATATATGAGAGAGAAAGAGAGAGAGAAGGACAAGGAGCGGGAGAGAGTAATCCACTGACATACTGCATCTCAGCTATAAACAAGCAAGTACCTTAAGTTTCGGTGGATATCCGAATGTTTTGCTAACAGGCAAACGTTTTATCAATTATACTATAAACATACATATTTTATTAAATATTTTCAGCTGCTTAGAGTTCTCTATTCTTTTACGAAATATTCTACATTATGATTAATGGCTACGATCGGAACAGGAGACAGAAATAAGGGGTATGATGTTATGACAATAAAAGGAAATCAATGAAAAACAAATTTATTTGTAGCAAAACCGACAAAAAATGAGCTGTATTTCCTTAGATAAATAGTCGTTTGCATTGCGTGATTGACGCAGGTTTTGCATTTGGAAAAATATGACAACAATTTCTGTTTTCTAATGTCGAACCCCAAAATACCAAGGGACGCTGTATCATTAATAGTTAGTGTTTTTCAACTACAACTGTAATTGTTTACTTTTATATTTTTCAGCTATGGATTATTTTCGAGGAAAAAATTGGACGTTAAGTAACAAGAGGATATGTCCGTTTTATATATCTAGTACTAATGAGTATTTGGTATCTGTCTGTCTGAAGCTGTAAATAAATTATTAGTTCTATTACTAATAGAAGTGTTTTTTATATGTCTGTGTGAAACCGAAACTGATAATGATGGACCTTGATTAAGGTCGTGGCTGAAACATGTATGCATATACGTAGCGAAAATGTATGCATAAATAAAAGTTTATAAAAAATATTGCTCTACTTGTTATTGAGCACATTGTTGTTTCATAGGATTAACCTCTAGGAAAATAAAACCTCACAAACAATATATATATATATATATATATATATATATATATATATATATATATATAGGTAAAATTAATTTATATTCCAAAAGCCAAAATATTTTTTTTTTTTTTTACAAAACATTTTTCAAAACAAATGCATTCCAGTTCAAATTATTTTACGAATCGTTTCGATTAAAGTAAACCAACCAACATTATTATGTCAATAGTGGATCTCTTCTCTTTCTCTCTTACTCTCTCTCTCTCTCTCTCTCTCTCTCGCTATACATATATATATATATATGCAAACATTGTTAAAATAACATAATTTGTTTGTTAATGCAAACATTATTAAAAGTAATATATATATATATGTTTATATATCATATTATATATTATATATATATATATAATATAATATAAACATATATATTATATTATATATATATATATATATATATATATATATATATATATATATATATATATATATATATATATAATATAAACATATATATTATATACACTAGCAAATATATGTTCCCTCCGGTCGCATATTTTTGCTAGGGTGCCGCGTCAAAAATTAACGCTGACGTGTAAACTGATGTAGGCTCAGTCATCTTTTTGTGTGGTTAAACGTTGATATTCTTAATTTATGACCAAGAATATTTGTAGATGTAAATAAATAAAAAATAAATTTCGACCCCACCTCGATTTGTGTATTACCGTTCTGCATAAATAGAAATATTTTTTATAATGTTTTAATTAATATTTATTTTAATTAAACAATTTGATTCACTAAAATTGTTAAAATAAACATTTTAAGAAACTGAATACAGCAAAAAGTCTTTTTTGAATCGGAAGAAAAGTGTACATAAATTAAAACAGTAAAAAAATCCGTACTCTTTTACTGTAGGATCTGTGATGGCTTTGACGATGACACGAACACTAACCGTAACCCCTACTTTAACCCTGACCCTAACCCTAACGATGGAGTCAAAGTTAGCGCGGGTCCTAAAGTGTAAAAGCACCAAAAAATCAAACATAGTGAACATGGTTACTTATGTAAATGGTCTCGGAAAGAAAGTTTACTTAAAATAAATTCGTTAGAATGTGTGCGTGTGTGTTTTAATAGTAGTAATTTTTATATCGATTTTTATTTTAATTAAACCATTTGATTCAATAAAATTGTTAAACTCAACAATTTAAAAAAAAACTAAATACAGCGAACAGTATTTTTCGAATTGGAAGAAAATTGGTATTAAAATGAAACAATGAAAAATCCGTACTCTTTTACTGTAGGATCTGTGACGACTTTGACCATGACCCAAACACTAACCCTAACCCCCACTTTGACCTGACCCTAACCCTGACGACGGAGTCAAAGTTAGTGCGGGTCCTATAGTGTGAAAGCACCAAAAAATAAAATGCAGTGAACACGATTACTTATGTAAATGGTCTAGGAAAGAAAGTTTACCTAAAATAATTTCGTTAGAATGTGTGTGTGTGCGTGTGTGTGTTTAATGACATTTTTAATAAAACAATTTGTTTCTAAAATCAGTTATAGTATTTTTTTTTGACAGATCAGAAAAAAAATCATATCTTTTATTTTCATGAATGAAACATGAAATAATAAGAACAGTTTGTGAGTAAAAGCTTAACAGCGTAAGTTAAAGTAACACGGTAACAGCGTTTGTTTACATTTTAAATTACGCGCTTGTATTGCGTCAGAACTGTGTTGACGGAGAGAGGGTATTTCAATGGATTAACATTCCGCACGCTGTTAAATCAATTGGACGTAGATAAAATAACTACGTAACTCATTAATTTTTAAATCAATTATTATTTTAATTAAACAATTTGATTCAATAATTATAATTTATAAGTAAGATTATTAGCGAGCAAAATTGTGATGAAATCTGAATAAAACGATCCTGAGTGTATATTTGCGAATACTAATTTATTAGAAGTTCAAAGGCAATTGATTATGTAAATTGAGAAATGCCCATAGTGTTTATGCCGTTTTTTTAGTAGTATATAATGAAGCTGGTGGACTTAGTAAATATTCGTAAAACTCTGATGGAGTTTCGGCTTCAGACAGACAGATACATAAACTCCATTATTAATATATATATATATATATATATATATATATATATATATATATATATATATATTATGCAAAACATGCAAACATTGTTAAAATAATAGAATTCTTTAGTTTAATCACACCTGTTTTTATTTTTTCAATTTTTCTGATGGTCTTGTTTGTATTAAAATCAAAAATGTAATAAATGTTCCATAGGTTTCACAGACGTTTTCGATTCTTCGTCGAAGATTCCTTAGGTGTCAAAACAATGTAACTCCCATAATAATAATACAGCTAATAGCTACATTGGTTTTACAACCATTACTCTATCCTGTCGCCTCACGATGCATCTTGTAAACTCTAGCTCAATTGACCAACATCTACAAAAACATAAATACTACATTCTGAAACCAATTCAAAAAGATTAAAAATACTAGAAGTTATCTACATAAACAACCTAAAATTAATAATATCATGTATGAAACCAGTGACAACATTTTTTAAATCGTCAAAAACTATCCTGTAACAATGCGACATACGCTTTCTTCGCGTTTCTCCGCCGTCTTATCAAAAATATCTTCTTCTTCCAGTTTTTTTGTTCATTTGCATTTGACACCTGAGAATTATTCGACGAAGAATCAAAAACGTTTGTGAAACCTATGGAACATTTATTAATTTTTTATTTTAATATAAAAGACCATCAGAAAAATTGAAAAATAAAAAAAGTGTAATTAAACGGACGAATTGTGTTATTTTGAACAATGTTTGCATAAATGAGAAAATGCTGCCTAAATACACACACACTTTATATATATATAGAAAGAGAGAGGGAGAGAGAGAGAGTTAGAGATACGTATACAAATTTGTCAAATATCAACATATGCTTTTTTAAGCTCATATATACTAGCAGGACCCGTTGTCCGACGCTACTAGGGAGTAATATACAAGAATGAATTAAACAGCTGACAGAACACAAATAGGTCACATAGAACAAAAATAAAAATTGCCGCAGTTTCCTAAATATGTCTACTATATTTAAGTGTTCCAGTTTTAATTTCGGCGTTTTGTATTACCCTAACCGTAACCTAAGCATAACTTAAGGTTTAGTTCAGCCAAAGTCGGTTATCTCACAGTGCCGGTTCAAATTCTGTAGAAGCACGGTTTGTTTTGTCTTGATATATTTTGTGGGGTGGGATCGGGTTAAAAATGTTAAAGCACTGTGGTTCGTGAGTTTAGTTCGATACGCACACATTTTCGGCAGCCTTATTTTGAATAAATGTTTTCTTTTAGTTATTGTGATCTACGCTTTATTTTTCTGCCTTTCTAGACTGATGCACTATTAATTTCTGTCTTAATCCAGTGACCGTATTTATTGAACTGGATTTTCCCCACATTAGTAACCGACCTTGTGTCTAAATCTGCCCTTGAGGAGAACAAGTAAATAGGGGCTGTTAAAGAAATAGTAAAAAAACCTGCACTTCGTACATAGTGTTAAGGAAGGATTATTTTACCTGCCTCAGCAACAGCGTATCTTGCTTGCAGGTAAGAACATTAATAATCTAGTTTTATCATGTTCTTTCTGGACAACCTTATTATATAAACAAAAATAACATCAAATATAAGACTATCTTTAATAAGCTTTTCTCTTAAACATGGTAAAATTTAATTTATTTACGATACGTGGAAAACAATAAAAAAGTAGCATTTTATGATATGGTACGATCGATCAGGGTTGTAAAAAGAAAAAATAGTTATCTGTATAATGTGTACGAAATCGGAATTTTATCGAAGTATTATTTTGGTGTAAATCATTTATGTACGATCATTTATGTACGGTTCAGCTTCCTAAATGTAAAATCAAATTGTGTATTTTGGCGATTGATTTGATTCGAAACGCATAATATATATCATGTTGTGAAGTGTGTATTGAATGTTATTAATGAAATGATTTATTTATTGGAGAAAGTTTTTAAAGAATGTCTGTAAATGACTAATTTCGGGCAATGCACGACGTGGTCGAGATGAAATGTAAGCTGATCGCTGATTGGCTGCTTTACAAATTCTGAAGCGGTGATAGTGGATCGGATTTTTTTCGTGAAATAATCGCAAACCGGTGTATGAAAAGTGTAAGAGTTAATTATTCATAGCGAGTAATTAGCGAGCTACCCTGTCTTTAGAGCATGCAGTTAGGAGAGTCAGTCGTATAGTGTAAATATTTGGTATTAATGTTAGATGTTAAAAATATGTGTAAGTTGCTGGAAACACGGTTAGGGTGAGGGTGTATAGGTAGTATTGACATTCGATGCATTAGTTTTTTTGCCTCCTCTGATTTCGAAGAGGGAAAATCAACTCATATATATATATATATATATATATATATATATATATATATATATATATATATATATATATATATATATATATATAGCACTAGATAAAGTGAAAGAATAAAATAAGGTGCGACTCAAATTTTATTTGCATTCAATGTTCAAGCAAAGTCCTACCGTCTTACCGAGAAGAAGGATTTCTTTTGAACTCGTTACGCTATCAATAGGGATTGTGAGAGTTTTATTACCTTCAAATGTAAATTCTTTTCACTGGATTAACTTCATCGGACCCGGAAAAAAATGGCCGAATACATCAGGTCAGTTTAATTTTATTCGAATTGGTTTTAGCGGAGCTTGCATCTAACCAGAAAATTATGGTTTGCACAACTGCTAATAACTCATAAGGACCCGGAATTTGGACATTATAATATTCAACACAAGTGAGTTTTTTCTGAACTTTTCACATGATTTGTTTTTTTCTATCGTTTCATTAATTTGCATACACCTTGGATACACTTTTCACTGTCATATAGTGCATCGATAGCAAACAAATTTCCCACCTGAATAACTTGTTCGGTTTTGGAATACCTAGATTGTTTTTAATCAACCTCTTTGATATCTTTCTTGAAGCTGTTTTAAACTTTATGACTTGGATGAACTGTATAAGTTTAGCAAAAAAGTATGTTTTGGGCCGATATATTTGATGTTTGATATAATTTACATGAAAATACATATATTTTCATGTAAATTTTGTAAATATATTTTAAAAGCTTAATTTTATTACCTGCAGTAATGTCATTGCGGTAATGGTCCTCTGAGGAGAAGATTTTCGTTGAAAACTCATGAGGTAAGGACTTTAAAGGACTTTGCTTGAACATTGAATGTAAATAAAATTTGAGTCGCAACTTATTTTATTCTTTCACTTTATCTAGTGCTATTAATGCTCTATCCAGTATATTGAGCTCCAGTTTTATCCGGATATTCACTAATTAAAGATATTAGGTGCCTCTTATATCTTTTGTTGTATTAACTTTATTTATATATATATATATATATAGATAGATATATAACAAGTATAGAATAACATGATATACATTTTATCAGGTTGACAAACAACAACATAAGGTTTATATATATATATATATATATATATATATATATATATATATATATATATATATAGTACGGGTATGTTGAAAAGAAATCAATAAAATGCTTGATCGCAAAAGTAAAGGCTATAATACAAATTATGTATTTAAAAACTATATGTTACATATTTCAGAGACATACCGTGCTTTCATCGAGATGGACTGACTTTCCATCTGTTAAAAAGCCGTTATAGTCGATTCAAATCATTACGACTCACGAAATGAAAATAACCCACGAGTAATTGAGTTCAAAGATTACCGTTAATTCGGTGTATTCGCTCAATCGTCCATTTTTAGAGTAAGTACCGAGTCAATAGGGGCAGACTGTATGTTTATATGGGTCCTAATTGTAATTAAGGTTTATTTAGAATAATTTAATTATTGATAACGGATGTTGTATGTTTCACTTCTTCAATAGTCTATTTATGTATAGGGGTAATTGTGTGATGTAGTTTATTGGTCTGTAAATTGTTTGGCTTCTGGGTGGGATTTATTTCTGTTATTAGAGGTTTAAATGATATATTTATACTAATTCTTTATTTTATTTTAAAAAAATTTAAAATTATTTATTCATTTATTTAAAAATATATTCATGGTGTGGCGTATATTTGAGTGTAAAGCTGGTTTCAGTATTATAGATTATTCGCTATGGAGCTGCTGGTTGTTGAAAGAGGCATATCTTCCACCGTTAAAGAGTTACCTAAGGGATATCAAAATTGGTTTACTATCTTTGTAATCTTCAATTGTGTGGGATGTTGGTGTTTAATTAATTGTGTTAGTTGTATTTAATAACGTTTACGAGCCTATCGTAGGGTCTGTGTGAATCGGATACGTATAAATCTTCGTAATATACACATTTCTTTTTATTTAAGAGTATTCGATAGTTATATTTAACTAATCAAATTAATGTATTTAACATGTTTAATATTTTTAAAAACAATGTGAATAGGTATCTAATAATTTATGTCATATTTGTGATAGGCTATATTAAGGTTGGTAGGGGAGATGTGTATGTGTATGTGTATGTGTAATATATCTGGGCGGGGGATTTTTATATTGTATACTAGCAGGGCTACGTGGCGTTGCCCGAGGCCATAAAAAAGTTTAATAGCATGTATAACATTTTTATGTTAAAACCTTGATCTTTCTCCGTTTCTCACTTTAGTCGTCTCTTTATCTTTCTCGCTTTCTCTTTTAATACTGTAATGTTAGTAAGATGGCCTTCACAGAACTGCCCAAATTACTGTTTAAATCAAAGTATAAAGAAAATAAAATGTCGATTATAATTATTGATCCCGGACAATACCGAGTAGAACAAATAGTCGCGGTCTATTCGCAATTTCTTGCCCTCCATTTCAGAATAATTTGAAGACAAATCATGTTGATGAAGTCAATAGTTGTAAGATATTTACTATATATCCAATACAATAGGTAATGCTGTACTTTACAATTTTTCATCCTGGACAACGCCAAGCAAAACAAATGGTCACGTTTAATTCCTAATTTCTTCCCCTTCCATTTCAACATATTAAGAAGATACTAAAAAAAGACAGAAAAGTTCATTATCCCGGGCAACAATTCGTTTAAACACACCCGCTCTATCTAGGATATTGAGCACTGTTATAAGCACTTTTGGGGTTCTATCCAGAATATTCATATGAATGAAAAAATACATGAAAAGAAATGAAATGAGAAAAATTAATGTAATATGAATGAAAAATTAAATGTAAAAAACATGAATGAAAATCAATAAATGCAAAATCAATAAAAAAAACGAAAAAAATCAATAAAAAAGGATGAATGAAAATATTAATAAAACAGTGAATGATAAAAACGACTGAAAAGTTAACGAAGGAGATTGAATGAAAAACTGAATGCAAAATGAATGAAAAAATGAGTGCAAAAAAATAAATAATAAAAATCAATAAAAATCAATTAATGTTAAAAAAATGAATAATGAATAAAAAATGGAACATTATGAATGAAAATCTATTGAAAATGAGTTGAACAAAAAACTGAATGAAAACGTGACTGAAAATTAAATGAAAAAAATGTATGAAATAATGAGTGAAAAAAACAAAACACTCGGTCTAAAATATAATGTACGATGTTTCCTTTGATTAAAACCGGTTTGAAATTGTTGCTGTCAGATAAGGCGGCTATGACCAAGTAAGTATTTTCTATATTACCATTAAAGAAATAAGTGAAAATAAAGTATTATTTACGAAAAAATTATTACATCCGGCCTAAAATGTAATTAAAGATTTTCCTTCTGATAAACACCGGTTTGCAATTTCTTATGTCAGATAGGGCGGCCATGACCAATTAGATATCTTCTATTTTACCATTAAACAAATTATTGAACATAAATTATTATTTGCGAAAAAAAACTCCGGCCTAGAATATAATGTAAGAACTTAATCAATATAAGCAGGAGTATTTTAATAGTTTTTATTTGGAAATGCGGTTTTTATATGTGACCTCATCTATATAAGCACAAACATTTTAATCGTTTTCATTTGTAAATGCATTTTTTGTATGTGATCTCATATATGTAAACACCAATATTGTAATTGTTTCTATTTTGACCTGCGTCTTTTGTATGTATTCTCATCAATATAAGCACAGATATTTTAATATTTCTGTTTAAAAATGCGTTTTTCATATGTGACCGAACCTGCAGGAGCACCCGAAAAGCGTTTTTCATGTGACCTCATGTTCAAATACATCTGGAATGACTATTTCAAACGTGACCTCATCTGCAGAAAAAAACAAAAAGCGTTTTTCATATGTGACCTCATCTGAAGAAGCACGTGAAAAGCGTTTTTCATATAAAAAATCATCTGCAGGAGCACCTGAAAAGCGTTGTTAATATATGACCTCAACTGCAGAACCACCCGAAAAGCCTTTTTTATATGTTACCTCAGCTACAGAAGCACCCGAAAGGCGTTTTTCAAATGTGACTAAACTGTGAAACACTGGAAAAGCGATTTTCATATGTAACCTGAACTGCAGAAACACCCCAAAACATTTTTCATATGTGAACAAAACTGCAGTAGCACCCTAAAAAGTGTTTTTCATATAAAACCTTTCCTGCAGAAGAACCTAGAAAGCGTTTTTCACATGTGACCTAAACTGCTAAACTACCCAGAAAGCGTTTTCCATATAAGACCTAAACTGCAGAAGCACTCTGAAAGCGTGTTCCATATGAGACCAAAACTGTATAGGCACCCTGAAAGCTATTGTCATATGGGACTCAAACTGCATAAGCACACTGAAAGCGTTTTTCATATGGTACCAATCATCAGAAGCACCCGGAAAGCATTTTAAATTAGGGATCTAAAGTGCAGAAGTACCACAAAAGCGTTTTACATATGTGACCGCACCCCGAAAGCGTTTTTTTATATGTGACCTAAACTGCAGAAGCACCACGAAAGCGTTTATCCCATGTAACCTAAACTGCAGAAGCATCCTGAAAGCGTTTTTAGTATGTGACATGAACTGCAGTAGCACCCAAAGAGCGTTGTTAATATGGAACCTAAACTGCTGAAGCACCACGAAAGCGTTTTTCATATGGGCCCTAAACTGCAAAACAGGCCCGAATGCTATTTTCATATGTGATCCTCGTAAGCGTTTTTCGTATAGGACCTAAACTGCAAAAGTACCTAAAATCCGTTGTTCATATAGGATCTAAACTGCAGAAGTACCCGGAAAGCGTTTTTCGTATCTGACCTACACTAGAGAAGCAATTGGAGAGCGGTTTTCATATTAGACCTAAACTGCAGAAGATCCCAAAAAGCATTTTTCATATGTGACCTAAACTGTAAAAGCACCCAGAAAGCGTTTTTTTATATAGGACTTACACTGCAGAAGCACTCTGAAAGCCTATTTCATATGAGGCTTTAACTGCAGAAGCACCCAAATGTGTTTTTAATATGGGACCTAAACTGCAGAAGCTAACCACACACATTTCTTGAGACCTTAATTGAAGAAGCACTCCAAAAGCGTGTTTCACATGTGACCTAAACTGCAGTAACCCCCTGAAAGCGATCTTCATATGTAACCTAAACTGCAAAGTCATCGAGCATCTAAATGCACACCCAGAATCTTCAGCCAGCTCCCGCCGTACCGTCAACTTAATCAACAACAACTGACGCCTGTGAGCGTTTGAAGAGGAAGATTCCGGTTACCCCAACTTCGTCAGCCCCCGAACAGGAGTCTAACAAAAACATGTTGCCCACTGACTGCTCCGGCGAAACGATTTCAGAAGCCGAAAAGACAACCAAAAAAATCAAAAAAGCAAAGAAGACCGGGCCTAACACCCTAACCTAGTAGACAGAGATGGCCATATCTTCTGTTCAGTCCCTAACACCCCAATCATCACCCTCTTCAACTGAACAGAACCCCCCGCCCTTTTTGATCCCCAAGTCTTCCCTCGCTCGCCGTCCCAAGATAGGCTGAAGCTTCTCACTCGGGCCCGGGGTCTTGAGGTAGACATAACAAAGAATTTCCCTAATGCCCCTTCGTAACTACCTTGTCCGTGATATTAAATGGGCCGGACAAAGGTACTATGGAACATGATTGTCGTCGCGAAAGAGGCAATCCCGGGTTTGAGGCTGGTGGAGAAGGACATGACTATTTCAAGCAGCTGAAATCAATGTGTACTAGGCGGGCCCCTATATACGTCCACCCTTAGTTTTATAGGGGCTTTAAATAACATTTCTTCTTGGTGTCGGAGGTATTGCCCGAAACTGACGGCTTACATCCGAACTGCTTACCGGCAGTATCGGAATATCCCTTGGCCTCCTAATCACTGATGACTTGAAGCCGGTGATCGACACTAACTAGAGCCATGGACACACACTTCAATTTAGCTTGCCTGAATACCAGATGCATGAGATCTCGAAACTGTGTTGCTCACGTTCCAAGGGATCTTTTTTCCATTAACATCGATATGAATGCACTACAGAAAACTCACTACGTTTCGGACGGTGATTACAGTTTGCTGACTGCAGATTACGTTGTCTTTTCAGCTGACAGCAATACTTATAGTAGATGGGTTCCTTGCTAGTTCGTCGAACCCTATCCGCAAATGTAAGCGTTGTACACGCAGATGCTAGCGGTATAATTGAGTCCTGCCCCATATATTTATTTTTTGGTATGAGTAAGCTTTCAGCATGCCCTTTCCCAAGATTTACTTTATACCAGACCTTCACCCAAAGGATGTTTATCCTGAACGACACCAACCGACCCTATAAACCACATCACAATTTATTTTTGTCTCGTAGGAAACTCCCAGTCCAACTTAGGAACTAACTTTCTTGCTTTCAGTTTATAATGGAAAACAGCAAGCAGTTCACAATTAGACAGGCAACGGGGACCTCAATAAACCAACTCCATTTAGCATTTTTTTGTTTCTTTATTATTGTGATCTTTCTTTATTTTGGTTGCTTTTACGTTACTTTCCACTTCCTATACTTCATTGAATCTTTAAAACAAATTTTTTTTTTTAAATTACGTTTTCTAAATAACTTTTTTTCTTAACGACATTCATTGTAAATGCCAAAGACTGTAGCGTTTTAAACGCATTATATATATTTATATATAAAAAAATCTTATGTATTTTAAATAGCTTAAGTCAATAGAGTGGTGACAGAAACTAGTGTAGGGAATAGACAAGTGGACGAACCTCGACCCCTCCCCAACCATTTTTGCCACATCTTATAAAATTGTATTTTAAAATAAACTCGGCCTTTTGGCTAAGATAAAAGTGTAGTATATGTTCTTGTCACTTTGGTTCTTAGTCGAACTTTGTGTCCCCGTTACTAATTCCTCACCCTACAATCTATGGGGATTGAATTCAAAAACACTTCTCTCTGTGTATTTACAGCTGGACAGTTACCGTCTGACCCACTTCTTCTGTCCTTTCCTTCTCCCTTCGGGTTGAGATGTAACCTTGATCTTCCCGTAAGCGTCGAGCGACAGGGGGGCTCAAACCCACTTCCTCTCTTCCATTAACTTCTTTCCCCTCACTCTCGCAGTTCTATCGCCGCCTCTTGGCGTGTTTTAGCGCCACCCCTTGGCGCGAAAACTGGTTCTATCGTCGATCCCCTCTCCACGGCAGTTAAAATCATGAACTTTTCAGCCCCGTTTTTCAGCTGGCGGAGACTACATGGAAAATCGCATTCCAGATATGACGGCCCACACCACCGCTAAAACATTGACTCCCCTAGACGCCGACTTCCCTAGTGGGGGAGCTAAAAACAGAGCATACCGCCCGGATGCAAACTTGCCAGGGGCTTCTACCACTAAAAAGACCCCCTAGCGGAAATACAAACCAAAAAGGGGCTGCACACTTAGAGGGTAAATCTCCGAATGAGGAAGCCAAACTAAAAAGTCGAAGTCAACAGGGCATACCACCCGGAAAATAATGACAGACGTTCATCAGGAGGTGTAGTTAGGTCGATGTTCGGTGTTCCAGTCGTGTTCGAGAGTGACGGTGCTGCACCCGAAAGTACCATTGCCGCATTCTGAGCCGCCTTCGGTGACACCCTGTTCGAAGGGCCACCAGAGAGAGGTCTGCCACCAGCTCCCCCCAGCTTCCAGACAGAAGACACCACAAATTAATAAGTGGGTTTCGGTAAACCTGGCTCAGGCACAGAACAACTACCGACCGGAACACTTTCCACAGAGGAGCTGCTGTACGACCAGATGAAATCACATACATGGATTCTACTTCATCAGAGAGTGACGACCCAAAGCCCTCACCAAAAGACTGTCCAGACCGAAGCCCAGGAAGTGGGCAGTCAACAAATTATCAGCTCCTGGTTCTACCGAAGAGGTTCAATGGTTACCATTACCCATCACACACTCTCCCATATAGGCTGACCAGCGATAAAAACTCCCAGTGACTCCAACAATATCAGCCACTTCACTTTCTGCTACTCCAGAACAGTACCAGACGTACACCAAGTGCAACGCCATCAAATTACTCCCTGATACTCTGGAAGAACTCAATAAGAGAGTTGTGTCCCTCATCACGCCCGACGCCATTGCAAGAGGACTCACTAGCATCTCGTAAGCGACCCTTATACAGCTTATTGAGGTTGTCAATATTCAAGCAACCCACATACCTTAGAGAAGTTTCGCCATGTGGGACATACTGCTCTCCACTCAGCAGGATTCCGAGAAGGTAGCCAACGGAGATATGCAATGGAAGCAGATAAAGATCAAGCCGGAATACCAAGAACTACAGTGTCCATCCTCGGCGTCTCATGTTACGTTATTCCCCAAAGAATTAGGAGCCGTAATGAGCAAATATGGGGCGGTTATTCCGGTCCGAGAACCAGGAAAAATCCTCACTGGCGATTACCAACTCAAAGTGAGCCTCACCCACTCCGGATTCTTTACCATCCCGGTCCAGCTAAAGTGTGAAGGCTGGTCACTTTCACTGATTGTGGAAGGCAGAAAGCCACATTGTTGCAAGGCGATAGGACATATGGCCAAGGACTGACCAAAATGAAATCCAGCAACAGCAAAGAAAACCATCTCAGCACCACCACCACCAACACCACCACCACCCCCACCCCCACCACCACCACCATCATCATCATCATCATCATCATCATCATCATCATCATCATCATCATCATCATCATCATCATCATCATCGGCAGCAGTAGTCCCCGCAGCACCAACAACGTCAGACTAGAATACAGTCATGAAAAAGGAGAGGAAACCATAAAATATCACCCCCAATTCTAGCCAGGCAGAAACACCAGAAGACGCAGTAGCAGTCGTCTACTCTAATGGATGTAAACACCAAGACCGTGGCTATAAAAAGTAAGCACTTGGCTCACTCGTCTGAATCGGAAGGGGAGCTAAAAGCGATAGGGAGGAGAAACATCATGCAATCCAAAGATCTCAATCGAGATCGAGAACCACAATGACGCTAAGCAAAAAGCCAAAAAAGTAAAAGAGGGTGATTCTCACTCCCCTCTCACTGAAACAGAACGAAAGACTATTAACATCACGCCTAACGCACAGCCCCTTCAACTCAAAACCCCATCTCCCTTTCTCTCCGTCTGAGCAAAATCCCCTCCACTTTTTAACACCCTCAGTATGTCCTCGTTCTCGATCCCGCAGCATGGGCTCGGAAAAAGTAGAAGGACAGGATACCAGTACACCACTTGAACCCTCCTCCTCCCGTAAGAACGGAAAGGACAAGACCGCTTCCATACCTTCGGGAGGATCGAATCTGCGAAGCAAATTCAGTGAATGCAGCCACTCGCGTGTCAATAAAGCAGAGAAAGCTCCTCGAAAAACTTTACCTGTTAGACCATATTGATTGCAAGCCAGTGAATGATCCACAACTGTTCAAAGATGCTCCCATGATTACCACTTTCATCCGAAAACCAGACAGAGGTGGCTGCACCAAAGCACGTGGCGAATCGTTGAAGCAGCCAAGACGGCGATTCCGAACACAAAACTCGTTAATGACCTCATCTCAGTCTGAAGCAGCTCACAGTAAAATGTAAAAGTAGGGTCCCTCTTTATGTTAATCCCTCTTTTTATTGGGCACTTAAGATAACCTTTCATTTGGGCGTGATGCAAGCGGACGGGTTACGTCCGAACTGCTGACAGGGAGTCTCGGTCTAGTCTGCGGTGTCCTCATTCCCGATGACTTTGGTCCTGTGTGTGACACTGACTGGATCCAGTTATCATGGCCTTGCACCTCGATAGTAAGAATGTGAGTGGCATGAGAACGCGAAGCAGAGCTACTCATGTGATAAGGGGACTGGTGGCCCTTAAAGTAGATATTGTTACGATTCAGGAGAACCACTTCGGTTCGTATGGGATTGTCATGTGCTGACTAATGACATTGATGCATTCTCAGCATATGGCGATATCCATAGTCGTGATATCTCTGTACTAGTTAGACGCATCGTTTTCTGCGACGCTTAGCCGTGTACATATGGATGCAGAAGGACGGCTAGTCGTAGTCGATGTTGCCGTTGAAAACATCAAGTTTCAGATCATTCGGGTTCATGCGCCAAATTCTGCTGCTTTTTCAGCAGTTAAAGGTGTTCCTCTCGGGTCTGAAGCAGGTAGTATTAATGGGGGTTGGAATGCCTTCCTTTATCACAAGACAGATAACGTCGGGGAGAGTAGCGGGCCAGCTAGGGTTGTAAGCAGTTTGTCTGGATGATGATTTATGTGATCTTGTTGCAGATTTCGTCTGGATCACCTGGGGCCCGAGATGTGGGTGTGGTCTAGTAGTGTGCCTTCTGTTTCAAGTACTTATTTGGATCGGATGTTAATTAGAAGGGGCGGCGTAGATATCTTATTTTGTCCTACGGTTCACCTATTAAGTAATTCGGACCATACACTAGTTATGACCCGTTTGAATTTATGTGATAAGCCTAAATTAGCCGGATACTGGAAGCTGAATGCCTCCTTACTACACGACTTCGAGGAGAAGGTGATATTAATTCTTCAGCTGGTTCTAGTGCGGGCGGTGATTAGTAGTAGTGGTGGGTTAGTACTAAAGCTAATATTCGGCGCTTTTCTGTCAAATACAACCAAAGCCTCGCTCATGATAAGGCTAGGGCGAAAAAGCAATTAGATGATAGACTGACCCGGACGGTGGCTAGGGGATCCACTACATACAGCACTAACTAAGGAAGATATCAATCGCTTGGCTAGCGAGTGCTATGAAAGTCAGGTTATTTGGGCTAGGCTAAATAAAGTTTCGAACAAAGCCGTGAACGTTGTTGGTGTTAAGTGTAAGTCTGCTCTACATTGTGATACATTTAGAAAGTCAGGTACGTCGGGTACATTTGGAAAGTCAGAAATATAAAAGGATGTACCCTCGTATCGTCTTGTGAGATTTGCGAGGGGTTCCGTGAACATTTTAAGGAGCGCCGACTGCCCAAACTCCGTGTTGAGGAGTTTAATAGCTGTTTAACCGACTCGCCCGCCATCTTGCGGCTCGAGCGGCTGGCTGTGATTGTATCGTTACGGAGTACGAGATCATTACTGCGTAGAAGCAGGTCTGCTATAACAAATCTCCAAGACTTGATCGTTTACCCAACGAATTTTACTTGATGGTGTCGCCAATGTTGGTACCTATTCTGAAGGATGTTTTCAACCATGGATTATCCCTGGACAGGTTACCAAGGGAGTGATTGCATTGCTGAAGAAAAGGGGACAGTATAGTGAAGAGGATCTAGATGATTATAGGCCCATAACTCTGCTAAAGACAGAGTTAAAGATTTTGGCAAGAGTTCTTGCGAACTGTTGTTGGCGACTTGGTCAAACCGGAGCAGAATTATGCTGTGAAAGGGAGATCAATTCAAAACAATTTGCATCTGATCTGCACGATCATAGAGGGAATGCGACACGAAAGCTGCGCTGATCAGTTTAGATCAGTCCAAGGCTTTTGATAGAGTCGACTATCCGTTTCTGGGATCGGTTCTGAAGGCCGCCGGTCATAATCAGGACTTTCGCAAGTGAGTCTCAATTCTGTATCGTCTGCTGACGGTAGCGATGCAAGTAAATGGTAGGCTTTCGGAGTCGTTCGTGGTTTCTCAGTCGGTGCGTACGGGTTGTCTGCTGTCACTCCTGCTTTATGTCCTGGATCTGTATCCCTTACTTCGAAAATTAAAGGACGCGGTGACGGAATTGCTTATCTTGGCGGAGCGTGAGTCAGGGCTTTCGTTTTCGCCGATGATATCGCCGTATTCGTGTCGAGTCGTACTGACATTACAACGGTGCTTAAGGCGCTCGCACGTTATGAAGAAGTGACAGGCGCCGTCGTCAATCGTAGCAAGTCCAATGGCTGCGGTTTGGGGCCTGGAGCGGAGAGCCTGCCCTTCCAGGTATTTTTAGCTGGCATGATGTCTCGGTTCTGATCGTTTGTATTCGATTTGGACCGGGTCTCTTGCTGGAAAAGAACTGGTCGGAAGTACAGTCAAAGGTCAAATCGTCGATAGGGATTTGGATTCGAGGGAAACTGTCCTTAAAAGATAAAGTAGAGGCACGCGTTACATACGTCCTTACTCTCATTCTTCACCGACTGGCTGTACTGCATCTCCCTGCTCACCGCTTGTTGACTTTCATGCGTTTACTAGCTTCTCTGGGAGATAGGAAAGATTGGCCTTCCTAGATCACACTTTATTAGGGGATACTTCGTGGCTCCTTGTGGTTGAGAGCGTCTTTCCCAGCTTCATACCCGATTCTTCGGTAGAAGACCGTCGTAAGCCGAAGGTGAGAATCGAAGTTCTTCACCAAATGCTAAGCCGCACTTAGAGCACTGCCGCGGACCAGGTCCCTTGCACATCCCCGGAAGAAACGATATAGGGAATTAGTGAATGGTACCTCTTCGGATCTGCTTCGATGATCGGAGGAGAATATCCGCTCACAGTGAAGTTGTGCGACAGGCCAGGGTCATCTCAACAATTCTGAGTATTCTCTGACCTGGCTATTTGTCCGGAACGCACTGTCCCTCTTTGCCAAACTACGCGGAGATGGCTTAATAGTCAATCCTTTATCCCGTGCTGTGAGGACAAAAAAGAAGAAACGGACGAGAACGCCTCCTTCATTTGTAGCAAAGGTCAGCGACTTTGGGAGTATGTCAGAAAGGTAGCGGGTCGCATCGACACTGAGAAGCTGTTGATCTTTGATGTAGCATCTGTTGTCTACAATGTAGCCCCGCCGTGGCCAAGGGAGAAAATAATGTTTTTTCTTGCTATCCTAGCCGTAGCCAGACTAGTGACGTGGGTTACACGTCTTGGTAAGTTTGATGGGGTTGGATCTGTTTCCGATCCAATTTAATTAAAACATCAGCTGAAGTGAAAATCAGATGCGATTGGAAAAGATTACATCGCATGAAGTTCAATAGGAGGTGGGTGCCTGACACTAGTTTATGCATCCGACGAGGAGCAAGATACGAGTACGTGTCCCCTGCCTAAGCATGACACACGAAGTTCTGGGTTCTACGAAACCTATTCGATAGAATTATTTAAAAAAAGACTCTTAGTGGAATAAATCAGTCCTGATCCTGTTTTATTTTTTGGTAATAGAAAGCCTCCAATAATGCCCACTCCCCATATTTATTTTGCCCTTGCCCAGCTGTAAATGCTGTTTTTATCTTAGAGGACACTGTCCATCCCCATATTCCTTCACATATCTGTTTTATTTGTGATGCCCCTCTTTGCTATCACTCCCATTTAGAGTCTAACCTGTTTGTCTACAGTTTGACCAGAAAAAACAGTGGGCGGTCTACACTTAGCAGAAGGTTGGGAGGGTCTTACTAACCTGCCCTCTTAAGCATTTGATTTGGTTCTTTATTTTTCATGCTTTTGGTTTTTTTGTAGATTGTCGCACTCCCTATTATCACTCATGTATATTTATTATTGTAAATAAAAACTTCTTGAAACCATTGAGGATCTTTTAAGTAGGATTTACGCCATGAAGTTAATTCAGTATTATGGTAATATTGTCTAGCTTAGAATAGGCGAACGTTTATATTGTCATAAATGACACTCGACCCCCCCAATTCCCCCAAAATAGGGCGTCATGCCTAAGCCAAATAGAATTGTAACTATTTTTATTTGTCAAAATAAATCGACCGTTTGGCCTGCGATCAAAGTGTAGTACCTGTTTCGATGCTACACTCTGTAATTAAAAATCAGAATTTCATTTACAATTTCGTTTCCCTTTGAGATCTCTCCCAGGTTTCACCTTATCTGCGAATGTCGACACTCTCCCAGTCTTTATCTTATTCGCCCGAGACGCGTCTATTTTAATATTAAAAGACGTCATTCTATACGATAATTTGATTTGTAGATTTTAAAAGTTCTAAATTCTCTGTACAAAAAAGACGAATTTTCGATTTGTAGTTTTAAAATTATATTTTTTCAGCGTCCTAAATTATCTTTTTTATATTATAAGACGTCATTCTATACGATTATTCGCTTTGTAGTTTTAAATTTCTCAATTATCTTTGCAAAAGAAACACATTTTCGATTTGTAGTTTTAAAATTACATTGTTTCCAGCGTCCTAAACAATTTGTATTTAGAAGCATTGAAGAATTGAAGAGACGATTCGTTTATATCCAAACATAATTCGGAAGTCTGAAACCAACGAAACATAGAAGAATTATATGTAAAAAAAAATACTATGTGCAGCTTAATTTGAATAATATTTAATAAAATAACTGCGTGTTTTTTTAATTTTCATGTAAAAATCTTTAGAACATATTTAAAAATATGTTAAGGTCTTTGATGGAGAAAAACGAAATGAATAAAAATAACCCGAGAATGGGATTTACATGTTAAAAATATTTAAAAAAGTACTTTTGTTCTGTCTAGCCTAGAATAAGTCCCTTAGATTTATCTCCCTTTCCCGGCCCCTCATTTGTTAGGGACTTGTTTATCCCCGACACCGGCCGGCAGTAGCTTGCCGGTGCTCTGTTTTGGGATTCTCGCTGCTGCTATGTTATGAACGAAACCGCATGGTGGAATTTCAATCTCCCTACAGATTTCGACATTCAAGACAAACAAGAACAAAGACAATCACTCCTTAGAGGGAATGCATCTTCAGCCATCACGGCTATAGCTGTCAAGAAACCATTCGCCTCCGAATTAACTAAAGAACATAATACGGTCAGCCATCACACAGTATCTTCAACAACACCAAAGCGAAAGGGCGGCACCACAACCCTTGGTCCAGCCTATCTCCCCAGCTCACTCCATGCAGCACATGCTCCAGCCTCTCACTAGTTTCAGCTGCTCATGCTCCTTCCAGCGGCTTCCATCTCTTTTTTGCAGCAACTCCTCACACCCGTTCTTTGTGTCAGGGACTAGTGCAATTTCATGACGTCGAAGACGCCAGGCGAGGAGTGTTCTGTCTAGCCTAGAATAAGTCCCTTAGATTTATCTCCCTTCCCCGGCCCCTCATTTGTTAGGGACTTTTTATCCCCGACACCGGCCGGCAAGCAGCTTGCCGGTGCTCTGTTTAGGGATTCTCGCTGCTGCTATGTTATGAACGAAACCGCATGGTGGAATTTCAATCTCCCTACAGATTCCGACATTTCAGCTATCTTCGGTAAGAGACATTATCCCTTCTCCTTCCTCAAACAGAATCGAATATCGTGCCCGTTATTTCCTTTGAACATTTCTCTAATTTAAATGAACTTTATTCTCCCTTCTCAACCCGATGTGCGTATCCCCTTGTCGATCGCTCATACTTCGTAGTATCCTTCAACCCCCCCCCCCAAAAAAATACTTCCTATTAACAGTCTTTTAGTTTTTAGTAGACTCCTCGTTTCCTGTTTCGTCGTCATTTATTGTATACACATTTCTGAAACAATGTTTTTATTTCTTTTCAGTTTTTTACCTTTTCGACGGACAATAAAACCTAACATTAAAATATGCTATGGCTCAGAGTCTTGTTTTTCGAAAGGAGTAATTGCTAGCTGTCTTGACGGTTAAACCCGGCCCTAAGGCAGCATAACCTTGTTTGCAGCGTTCTAAATGATTATTTTGATATGTTTACTATAAGGAGACGTCATTCTATACAAGTTGTTTATTTATTTGTTTCCGAATCGAAGCTGGGACGTGAAAACCAAAGTAACTTATACGAATTTTATTTTGTACGATGGTAATTGTATAATAATTAAAGAAACCGTTTAGGTTTTTTTAGGTAAAAATATTTATATATTTAAAAATATGTTAAGGTGTTAAACATAGACAACTGAGATGAAAGAAAAAAGTTAAAGCGGGTGTTTTATTTTGTTAATTCTACAAACTGTATTCTGGATTGTCAGAGGTAACTGCTTAAATAATAGGAAACTGATATTCTGTTATTCGTCGGATAGAGTAAGTAAGTTAGTGAGTATGTAATTAAATTTGAGGAGGCGTAGTTAAAATGACAGAAGACACTTTTAGCGATGTCATTCAATACGATCTGCTGGTATTAGTTGGAGTTTTCTCTATTTTTTTCTATAAATGTACATTTGTAATATTTAATGAATTGTATGAGTATTATTGCCGTTTTTAGTTAATGGTTAATTAGAAGATGTCATGTTTTATTTTGCAAAGAGTGTTTTAATCGTTCGGCAATTATATTCCTTCAAGCCAGAATAGGTTTCTACGCAGCCTATCAGAACATAAGAAAAAGCAGAACGTATTTAATTAAGGAAGTGGAAATGGACAATAGGTTAATTCACCGAATGAGTAAATGTAACAATAACGGTGTCAGTATCCAATGAAGTAGACGCCCTGGTGATTGATGGGGAGTGGTAGTAGATTTTTGTGTGGGGGTAAAAGTTTCTCCTACCAACTCTAAGTATGATTTTATTTGTGAGATAAGTAAAGTAGGATTTAATGTAGGAAATTATTTAATCGGATAAAAATGATTGTTAGTTTCTAGAAACACATATCAGGTATTGGCGCGATACCTTATGTAGGAATTATATGTAGCGCATGTGTTCTGTAATACTTGCGTGGACAGGGAAAAACGACTTCACTTTATATAATAGAAAAATAGATATAGGTATATAGAGAGCGATAAAGAGATAGAGAAAGAGAGAGGCAGACAGACAGACGGGGGGGGGCGTTACGCATTAAATATACTAAAATTCTTCATTTATATCTTTTCATATTAAAAAGGAAACATATATTCTTACATTTTATATAATTAAAAATGAATCGGTTGATCGAATTGAAACTACACACTCGATGTTTTCCGTCTGATACTCACCAAACTAAACAATTCAGACATAGTAAATAAATAACATTCATAAGAAATATCGGATATACGTATTGGATGTTTAAGGGGGTTCTTTCCCTATGAGTCACTTAGAAGTGAGGGGAATATTGAGATTCGGGACCATTTCCATTGTCTTACCCGGAAAATGTAATAAATATCATATACATTTCACCAAAATAGGATATATTTTAAGATGTTCGACTCCTCCGTTCGTTTAGTTTAGGACTGCACTTTCATTTGTCTTCCCCATTAAATTTTATACATAGCATTTGAATTTCATAAAAATAGGTTATTTAAATCTTAAGAGTCTTATGCCCTCGTAGCACTCTTAGCCGTTCACTTAGAGATTCGGGAACACTTGTCTTCTCATGTAAAATGTAGATAAATATACACTTTTAAATTCATGTCGATTCTCTCACATACTTTTCTATAAGGTACACACATACATTACACACACACACACACACATGCATACATGCATGCATTGAGTTTTATATACATACCAATGAGCGTTCTTCGGCGTTGCCCGGGTTAGAGTGTTAGATAGAATCATAGGCAACATCATATTAAGGGCGACTAATGCAATGTTCTGCTTACATTTTACTGCTTAGGAAGTGGAAAAATACAAAAAAGCAACGCTGG
Source organism: Sepiola atlantica (assembly GCA_963556195.1). Classification (NCBI taxonomy): domain Eukaryota; kingdom Metazoa; phylum Mollusca; class Cephalopoda; order Sepiida; family Sepiolidae; genus Sepiola; species Sepiola atlantica. The sequence goes on from OY744531.1 coordinate 63,686,509, forward strand.
TTCTATCTCCAGTAAAAACAATAACAAACTACGTAACTTAATATATTTAGGCAATAAAAAATCGCACATATTCCGGGCAAGGTGTTTTGATCTGGTGGTAAAACGTAAGACTAGAGACAATATAACCGAGGGTTCGATCATTTTCTCTTGCTGATGACGGCTGATAGCTATAAATAAGTGGCCATAGATTAATTTATGGACTTAAAAAATAATGAATATATATATGAAATATCAAACCATAAAAAAACTATGATATATCTTAAAAATAACAAAGAAAAGTTCTGCGTTTGTTTTGGCTTTTAAGTATACACATTTTTAATTACACAACGCTTATCCACTGAGCAATCATTTCTTATTTATAATACGCGGGCTAGCGCAAACCTCTTAATTAGAATATTTAAATAAAAACACTGTTGGAAGACCTTACAGATTCTTCTACTGACAACATGCCGCAAACGAAAAATAATATTATTTCCTGAACTTTATTTTGAATAAATAAATATTTATTAAAAATCATATCTGCATTGTTTTGGCTTCTAAACTTACAACTTACAAATTACACAACGCTTGTCTAATTATATATACAACCGCCACTCATGCACTGATGAGGATAAAACACCCGAAACGATATCGTCTGTAAGTGGAAAACACAAACACACAGTTTAATACTTTAACAATATATATATATATATATATATATATATATATATATATATATATATATATATATATATATATATATATATGTGTGTGTGTGTGTGTGTGTGTATGTGTGCGTATATTTATATTTGTATTGGCAGACACACTGCTAACCACTGAATTTTAGATATATACACCTAAAAACATATTGATGAACTTTAATCCAGCAGATAAGTGTATTTATCATGTGGATATTTGTTTCTCTCTTCTCTTTTCTCTTTCTTTTCCTTGTCGTTCTGCTCTGTTTCTTTCTTTTCTCCTCCTTTCGGATGTGTGTGAGACAGACAAGCCGCCAGCATTCAAAGAGAACACACCGAGCAAACAGTTTTAACTCCACCGTTTGTATTCCCTTGTCTTGCTCTTCCTTTTCCATACATGTGTATCGGAAGCAAAAGAGACAACACGAACCCCAATATATGACCTTGAGAGGATACCCTTGGTGGCCAGTTTGTGAAATAATAAAAAATAATGTTAATTTTAGTTCGCCATTTTGAAGAACTCTGTTCACACCTCATAGAAGGGTTGAAGAAGAGAATGGTTCTCGAAAATTTCCTACAGACTATATCTGAAAAACAAAATCAAAATCTGAAATTTAGTATTTACGTTACTTTGCTTCCAAAATCGTCCAATAAATTCGGCACGAAATTGTAAGTTGCACGTTTATTTTTTTTTTCTAATCTTCAGTGTTATTGCACTTCTTTTCCAACTTGTACGCTCATGATTTTCTGTTGACTGCTTATACCTATATACATATAAACATATATTAATATATTATATATATATATATATATATATATATATATTCATATATATATATATATCATTTATTTAATAATATAAATTCATATACATGGAATATAAATATATATATATATATATATATATATATATATATATATATATATATATATATATATATATATAGTTTCCTGGCTTATTTATTTATCTAGTCATTGTCGAAATTGATCTTCCCACGGCCAACCCAAATTGCCAAGGGACAGTGTATTATCAATGTTGTATGTCCTGTTTTATTGATTGAAACTATTTCGTTTGATTTTTGTATCGATTGTTCTTCTCAAGAAATTGAACGGCTGCGACTCGAACGTGTTTAGACACATTTGTATCGATTTTGACAATTTTTACTGCTTTACTCTTCTCTCATCGTCATCTATAATTGTAAAGCACAGAGGCGACATTTTCGCACCGCGGTTTCATCCAGATTAGCTTACTTTAAACAAAAAATTAAAGTCTATACCAGCGTACTGAAATGAGATCAAAAACACAATGAGAAATTACGTGTGTGTACATCGTTTTAAAAACTGTTGCCTTTATTTATTATTTATTTGTGTTTTAAAAAAGGTTTGTATTTTACTTTAGTAAGCGTTTTATTTATTTATTTATAGTTTTGTATTTTTATTTTAAAAGGGTTGTATTATGAAGATCGTCTATTGGCATTAGAGATTTTCGGCGTCTTAAAAATTAAAAACAGAGATGGAGGCAATTGGAATTCATCATTTAATACCGGTGTATTACTAAAGTCTCATCTTGAAGCAGTTATCGTGGCCAATTTTATGTATTGGATATGTTCTATTGCGTTTTATTTTATTTAAATTTATTTTATTAATAGTTTTGTGTTTTAAAGGGTTTTATTTTATTTGATGCTTTATTTACTTATTTATTTGTAGTTTTGTATTTTAAAGATTATCCCGAAAAAAAGAAAACAAAGGGTGTTTGCGTTTGAATTCCTCGTTTAAAAACCGTGCATTGTTGACGTGTCACATTTGAAGGAAGTACTGGGTCAGGGTTAAATATAATATATTGGTTTTCATTTTAATTAAGTTTTATTAAAATTAATTTAATTATTTATAATTAATAAAATAATTATTTTATTAATAAATATTGCATCTGAGCATGCGTTTAAAGGTCCTTTAGCCTCATTTATTATTAAATTCTTAAAAAGATGTTTAAAAAGAAAAAAATATAAACTTTCCTATTTTAATACACATCTTGCGTGCATGCGGCTTACCTCGTATTTAAAAAGTGAATGTTCCGTTATAACAACATAGCGTCAATTTCCCAACCTAAAGACTTCGACAAACATACGAACTATTGAAAATATTACACCTTCTATTCATACTCTGAAGATGTGTCTCGCGAAATTATTAGAATAAAAAGATCAAAGTATAAAATGAAAAAAAATCTATTATAATTTTATTTTATTAAAAAATATTGCATCTGAACACGCTTTTAAAAGCTTTTTAGCCTCATTTATTATTATATTTTTATAATATTTTATATATATATCAGGGGATCTGTATTTGAGTGGATTAATTATTATGTAGTAACTGGATGTTGACTGAGAGTAAAACTTTTCAGTGAAAACGTTAATCTAAGGGATATCTAATGTTTTAACTATCATTGTCATATGCATTCGTGTTGGGTTTATGTATTTAGTTAATTATGTTGACCATATATAAAAAAGTTTATATGGTCTGTGTGAGACGGAGGGTGACCAATTATCAGGCATCTATAATTCCTTTAATTCTGTTGGGTCTGCTAGTTATATTTCTAGGTGTTTAATTAGAGGGATTCAGGTATTTATCATGTTAGAAATGTTAAAGGGGATGGGATATCTACTGATTAAAGTTATATTTGTGGTGGATGGGGTTAAGCGAGATCTGGGTTTAGGCTGTATTGGGATTGGTAGGGGTGATGTAGTTGTTGTTGTGGTATATGCAATATATCTGGGGGTGTTTTATTGTTTATAAACATTTAAAATAAATGAAATAATTTTGGAAAGGTAGGGGAGGGTAGCTATGTTATATATTTTTTCTATTTTTAAAATTTTATTTCATGGTGTGGATATCATTAGTCTTGAGGGGTGATTAGGGATTTATGTATTATTGCTGCTAGTCCATTGGGCTAGCAGAAATGTCCTTTTTGCGGACATTTTTGAAGACTTCGGTTGTAATGTTCATGCACTTTGTGAAAGGTCTGTTGATTGCCTATAGAATCCTGAATCTTTCAGTGGTACATAGGGGGAAAATCTTGGAGGTAGGGCTATAGTACTTTGGTTTATCAGTGATCCTCCATTCTATGTTACAGGGAGTGTTGAACCTTCTGAGTTCCTATATAGTGGTTACTACGGTGGTGATGTGGTCTTTTTAGGATATCTGAATGTATTGTTGTGAGCGTGAAGTCTTCGTTTAAAGGTACTTTGAGTCATTCTGATGTAAATGTTCGTCCTTCTTGGTATCTAGAGCAGATACGACTTTGGCTTCGTATACAATGGAACTGACTGTGCATCCTCCTCATAAGGGGACAAACCTCCCCTCTTTTGCAAGAGCAGCGGTAATTGGGGGGATAGGTTGATGGTGTTGATTTTGAAGCTATAATCAATCTTACGGATTGAACGCAAGAATAATTAGTTTTGATCGTGTTTGTGTTAAAGAGTTTAAGGAGCTTATTTGATGATGAGAAGTGTTTTTGTATTAATTTGAGAAACTGCTTGTTTCTTTGTCTATCGTGTCTGTGTTGTCTAGTATGTAAGTGATGCTTCGCTATAACCGCTTTCGAGGAGGGCTATCGGGAGGGAGCGGCTAGCTGGAAAATCTCGGTGCTGGATGAAAGGATGGACATTCTCTTGCTTATGTTAGGTACAACATTCTTAAATACAAGATATTGACATGTAGGTTTGTGGTATGATCTAGTGAAGTTGTTAGCTAAGTTCAGAGTTGCGTCTAAAAATCCACGCTAGTTATGTTGGTATCAATGGTGATATTAAATCCGCGCTTTTCTAAGAATGCAGTTAATTGCTTTCTGAATCTGCTGAGTTCTTGTGTGTTATTGGTGCGGCATAGGCATAGACAGTTATCTCAATAGAGTCCGAACTCTTGGTCGGGGAATCTAGTTAGTAGAGAATGTAGGATGAAGAGTTGAATCAGGTCGCATGTAACGCACTGTCGTAGGCTCCCATGGATACATCAAATGGGTCCTCAGGGTTTGGATATTTTTACCCATATTTTATTGTTTAAGAAAAATAGGAAATTTCTAGATCGTATATTTCTACAAATTTTTTAGCGAAACTTCCCTGTTGATGGAGAGGTAGAAGTCCGCGATATCGAATTGTGTGATCGACATTGTTTTTTGGTGGAATGGTTTCGAACCAATCGATGTTTGCTTGGGAATTGGTCCAAAGTCGAAGTCTGTGTGTTATTTAATATATTCATTTATATTTACTAACTACTCCATTTCGCTTTTGGCTGGGTTTATAAGTCTGCATGTGGATCTATTTCTAAAATAAGGTTTGTGGTCTTTAAAGGTAAGGAAGGTCTCTTTAGGGTTAATTAGTTGGTTCTGTAGTAAATTTTAAATCTAGCTGCTGTATTGCTAGATTCTACGAGGTCTGTCTAAAACGTAGCCGACCTTAGGCAAGAAAAGATATTTCAAATACGTGACGGGGTTGGGACTTTAATCTCCTTCAAAGTATGCACATACTTAACCCACCGATCAATTCACTGCTGGGACCACCTCTGGAATGGTGTTAATCTCCGTCGTTGCCTTAGATTCAGCAGGTGTTTTGAGAAGATGCGATGTGTAACACAACTTAAGGAGTGGTTCAACCGATTCAAAAATGGCCGCACATCAGCGGAGAGTGACCAGCGTTCTGGCAGGCCCCAAACCGATCGGAGTGCAGCTATTGTTGAGAGAGGGCGAAGAAAAAGATAATGGGGAACGCAACGGTGTAGATGAACACCAAAGTGTTATGGCGTCTGTAGACCTTTATTTTCATTTTTTTTGTTCGTATCAATCTTTAAATTACAAAATTACAAATAAATAAGTAAATAAAACACCAAATAAAATAAAACACAAAACTATTAACAAAATAAATAATAAATAGAATAAAACGCAATGAATCACAACCATTTACATTAAATTGAACCCGTAAGACTTCAGTTATACACCGTTTTTAAACGATGAATTCAAATGCCCCTGTTTTTATTTTTCAGAACGCCGAAAATCTCCTACGATCTATGGACGATCTTAAAAATACAACCCTTTTAAAATAACAATACAAAACTAATAATGCATTAATAAATAAAACACTTAATAGAAAAAAGTAAAACACATTTTTCTAAACACAAAACTATGAATAATAAATAAAATAAAATCCAGAGGGTCACACGAACATTGTCAGAATCTTGCGTGAAGCTAAGTGACTGTCTATTTTTAACTCCTCGAACAAGGCTAAACTTAATTTGCTTGAAAGGGGCGTATAGCAATATTTATTTAATAAATATTAAATTATTATTACATACAGGGAGTGATAATTTCAGACGGTCGGGGAATTTGAACCCAGTTACAAAATAAGCCTAAACTCCGTAAGCTAGCGCTATAACCCCACGGAGAATAACCACGTAAAGCTGGGAAATTAAGTTTTATTTGTTAAAGTGTAGATAAAAAGACTGACCATTGAAGGGTTTCTTTGACAGCGGATTAATCTGAGAAACTAACAAAAAAACAGAGCAGGTTTGAACATATTAATGAAAACTCTCTCCAATCCAACCTTTTATAATTGACAAAAGTACAAAGTAAATTTTAATGTTTCTCTACCAATACCTCCTCCACTTGACTTTTCTTTCAAATAAAAGCAAGATAAATTTTGTTTTTATTATTGTTATACAAATTGTGTTCCAATAAATATTTGTTATTGTTCACTGCGCGTTTTTCTTGTTTTGGCATTGCTGAGAGAACCGGCCGCTTACTCAAATCATCGGCTAAGTGGCGCCAGCACCGAAGTTCTGTAAAAACAGTTGGAACGATGTGATTATCGTAGCATCGAACCACACACTTCCTTGCTTAAATTTTGATAGCTGATTTTTTAAAATTTACTTTTTGCTATACCATCGATGAACTTTCTACATTTCAGATTATAACATACCTGAACGCATAACGTATCCGTTTACTCAGGTCATTTACTATAATTGCGAACCTTTTCTATAATTTTCATTTACATTTGTGGGATTTGAAAAAAAGGATTAAATATAACTCTCATACATCCATTTACAAACAACTAAATTAACATGTTTAAAGTTACTTCCTATTTAAACTAAATGAAACTGGCAAACTAAATATGAAACAAATTATTTATTATAATTTGAAAATGTGCTTATTCGAAAGCATTAAAAAGAATAAGAATACAAAAATAAGAATAGTTTTAGAGAGGCATCAGCGTAATATATTTCTGAATAATTTCGACGAATAACAAAAGGTAATAGATATATAACTTCTCTTCTCTTTAGATTTACAGATCATAAATTGGCACGTTTACGTTAAAATTGGGGACTATACGCTTTCTACATTTTGATAAAACCTACAGCTAGACGGATACGTGTGTGTTTGCTTAGGTGTATCCGGTCAATAAAACACCCACTTGTGGTGGCGTATAGAAAATCCTGAATAATAGAAAGACGTTGCTTAGTTTTATTCCCTGCTATGAACAGGTGAGCGACGGTCGGTAAAGCCATAAACACGTCTTCATAGGCGCCGATAATAGAACATAAGATTCGGATTAGTGTCAGTTAGGATCAACAGAGAATTAAAGAGGCAAATAAAAAGAAGCCAACGTAAAAACGTGAGAAACAAAAACATATTTTCTCCATGACTAGCAGAATACCTTTTATTACAAACATTTATTTATGAAAATAAGAGTTTTATAGGTATGAAAGACCCTAAAGACTGATGCTATTGTATGTACATCCAACTTTCCTGCAGGCAAAACTAATACTGAAACAGCATTGGCGCTTCCATACATACATATATTTGACTTCCTATCATAATCTATTCCACTCGTTATTTTTCTCTTCATTCATTATTCTGCTGCTGATTTCTTCTCACCACTCAGTGTTATTCTTTCTGCTTTTTTATCTAATGTATTTTTGACGCTTGTTTAGCGTTACTTATTTAAATCTATACTAGTTGATACCCGCTCTTCCAGCGGTGTTGGTAAAGTCCGTGAGTTTGTCAGTTTCAATTTTTACCTCGTTTCTAACGCTATCTACTTAGTATAAAAAATATTTTTGTGAAAAAAATACGCTACTTATTATTTTCAGAGGATTACTTATTTAAAAAATATTTATGTAATGTTTTGTATGTTATTATTTTATTATGATGTTTTTAAACATTAAAATAAAATAATAAAATACAAAACAATGATAGCGTTAGAAGCGAGGTAAAAATTAAAACTGCCAAATAAATAAAGCAGTTGAAAAAATCATTTAGACTTACGTGAGATTTTAACTCGGGTATTCCCATTGTAAAACATACTGCCTTAGTAATGTGTGTTCCGCCTATTCCTTATTGCCAACCAATCACATGTTTCTATTTGCGTGAGAACACTCCAAAAATACCATAACTTTTAATAGCATAAATATTTTTTTCAACGACTATACACCTTTTGTGATTTCTGGTTAACTCTTATTAGACCAGGCTAGTATTCAGGAGAATTGGAGGAAAATTATTGAAATCTGAAAATTATTCGTAACCATTAAAGTTATATTATAACAATCTTTGAATCATTAATCAATCTAGCGACAGTCCATCACCTCGTTCATGCTTAACTTCTGACCAATAGCATCGATTTAGGCTAGTTCGTTTTACTGTGGATATCCTAACAGTCACCTCTGAGTGCATATATTCTAAAATACATAAGGCTGGTAAAGCTAGGCCAGTAGCACTTGATACATCAAAAGCCTTTGACAAGGTCTGACATGACGGTTTTCTTAAGTAAATTGATTCGTACTGTTTTACTGTGCGAATATTTAATTTAATCAAACCGTTTTTACTCAAAAGTAGGATCCAGTGTTCTCTTCGATTGCCGTACATATAAAAACATGCGAGTGTGCCCCAGGAGTCTATTCTTAGACATTCATTTTTTTCTGATTATCATAAATGACCTCCCTTATACAATTGTGTCCGAGATGGGTATATTTGCTGATAAAACTATGCTCTATTCTCCACATGTGAGTAAGAATAACACGCACGCATCCAAGGCAATGGCTGAATCCTTAGAAAATGACTCCTAGTCTGTATTGGATCGGGCCATACATAGATGGTAAAATGTAATACTACAAAGACAACGCTCCTTTATTTAATTATGAGACACCTTTTGAACCACCGATTGACATTGCTAATAGCAACCTACACGAGCGCCCATCATTTGAACTCCTCGGCTACACAGGTAACGTGAATTGGAAGAAATACATAGAAATCATTTCTGTTGCGAGGAAGGTGAGTTCCCTCTACTGAGCTAAAACACTTCTCACACTTACCAGTATCCTATATCACCACAAAGCCACCATTCGCCGATGCATGGAGTACTGTTGTCATACCAATGCTGGTGCACGAATAACTAGACTCCCTCTCTTAGACAGGGTCCAAAAAGAGTCTGTGATCTAATAGGTCCTACACTATCTACCAAGTTTAAGCCCCTGCCCAATCGCCGCTATGTTGCATCACTATGATTATTTTACAAGTACTTTAATAAAATGTATTCCGTTAAACTTGCCGTACTGGTTTCCTTTCGACGTAAATATCCCCGACCGACTCGACAATCAACAAATCCGACCCCTTCACTGTAGAGATCCCCAGATGCTGAAAGGCTTCATACTCTAATAGCTTCTTTCCTCAAACTGCTAGCTTTTTGAATTCTATCCTTGCTAACTGTTTCCCTGGCTTGGCTAACATGCTGAAATTTAAATGTAATCTAAACAAACATTTCGCCGCAAAACTCTCCACTGTTGATTTGGCTGTTAATTCTCAGTAGTCCCTTGCGTTTGTGGCAATGTGCAATAAAAGTTTAGGCGAATAAAAGTAAAAATACATATATATATATATTTTGTATATGATTTCTATTATTTCTTAGTATGAACATTTAACATAGTTTTCGAGCTGCTGGTAATAAATATCCTCCTCTTCCGGTTTCCCTTTCCGCCTCTCCCTCCTCCTCTCACTCAAAATCGCTCCACTGACCCGAAGGCAACACGGTGAAAGATTTATGTCGCCTTACCCTTCATTTGTTGATAATATTACGCCAATGAAGGAAAGTCTGCTGAATGGATTATAAAGACGTTAAAGCTTAAGTACAACAAAATCGATATTCAACCCAGTCGGACAGATTAGCAGATCTTCCTACATAAGATGCCAGACAGAAGAAAAAGAAGAACACAGATAAGAAGGAATAAAGTGAAATGACTCGAAGTGATAAATTGTGGTATGTGTTTTATGTACCATCTTGTCTAGAAGTAAAGGTAGCCTATATAAACCAAGGTTTCCGAATCAAGATAAGTGGCGATCACTCATAGTGTCGGCCCTTGTTCAAGACGAGGAACGTCACTTAGGATTATCAGAATGTTTTTACAATGTGGAAGGGACACACTATATGTGCCATTATTGTTCTAATATTTTCAGGAAAACAGCCAACCTGGTCGCTCACACGAATAAAAAAAATGGATAGATAGATAGATATATAGATAGATACATGAAAAAAGAGAAATAAAAATGTAAGAATCACAAATTAATTTCATCTTCAGTTGTTCAATGCAAGGTGTATTCTATAGAAGCGTATTTATATTTTTTTTCGTTAAGCCATACTTTTACACAGATTGCAATATTATCACCAGAGGAGTTGCATAGATAGATAAGTTGGCAGAGAGGTGGCCAAAATAAACATTTTGAAAAAATTGTGAAGATAACAGAAAGTGGATGTAAGGGTGTGAAAAGGTTGGAAATACTAATGCATTTGATTCGCCTGACTTAAGCACTTAAACACCGCTCCCTTCTTCACATTAGTAATACTTTAAAGTATTATAATTTCCTATTCGCTTAAATTCCATATAGTCGAATATAACTTACCCTATGACACCCTGACACATCTGGAGCTGGAAAATAGTGTTTCAGTGATATTATATGTACATATAAACCACCTTCCTTTTATGCTCCCAATCCTTAACTAACTGTGAAATATATAATGTTCTTAAACCTAGAAATGCTAACAATGTCTCAATAGTTAACTCTTGGACACGTAAAATCCCAACTATCTTACCGTTTTAACCTAATCCCAACATGTACTCTTTTAAACCTTCTGAATAATATATAATTTGTCTTAATCATAGTGCTTCAACAGACTACCAATTACATTTTCATATTTAACGCGTTCCCACCCTTCACCCTATAATATCTATAACCCTGAATTTAAATTCCTCTGAATACGAATAATTCTTTTCCCGAACTGTTCATTTAATGCTGGTCATGCGAATGGATTAGTTTTATAGCACACCAACCCCCAACTCTTCAATGATATCCTATCCTGCTTGGCAAAATCAAGCAGCAGTAACTAAAATCTATTTTTATTTTTACTTACTAATGATGAGTTGTATCTAAAAAAACAATCCAACTTGAAACAAAACGTCAGCCGAGTATCCCTCGTTCAACCTTTTCCTACCACCCCCCACCCATATCATATCTCTAACTCTCGCCGCCCACGAATTTAACCTAACAATTTCTTTTAGTCCCTACAAACCACCGGAAAAACACATTTAATTTCCAGCGAACCTGCCTTCATCTTTGGATTCTACTCGAAATCTTCACATTATTTTTAACTTAATTCCTTAGAAATGTATTTACTGGGGCCAATGAAGTTTTTAAGATATCCTCAATTCTCCAACCTTCACCCTAACCAGCTTTTATTCTACGACACAACCACGCATCATACTATTGGATTAATTTCTTCCAGATTTACAATATTTTGACCACATTTGACGTAGTTTACACAAAATTTAACGGTGAGATTTTTGTCTTTCCATTCTTAGCTATTTCCTCACTAGACATTTTGTCACTTGACTCTTTTCTATCTGGACATATTTTGCATTTTGACAACCCTCTCACACACTTACATTCACTTTATATTATCTTATGATATTTTTAAAATTTTGAATTTTAGTCACATCCCTGTCACTTATCTATCTATGGAACTCCTCTGATGATAAGATTCTAATCTTAGAAAAGCCTGGCTTAAGGAAAAAATAAACACGCTTCTATTGAATATACCTAGCATTGATGATATATTTACCATTCTTACATTTTTTGTTTCTCTTTTTCATTATATATATATATATATATATATATATATATATATATATATATATATATATATATATATATATATATAATTGCTCTATCCCATATATTGAGCGTTAATCATTTCACGATAGATTCACATTTTTAGAAGTATACATCCTACCCTTAGTGTCATACCTGATATATATATATATATATATATATATATATATATATATATATATATATATATTGACGGTGAAGAGCTCAACGCTAGAAGAAAAGGTGAGGGAAACGTGAGGAAAATTGCATACATAGTCAGACATAAGGTCTCACAACAGATACAGAATTAGACATAATACCCAGAGTGCTTGGGATTAAGAACTACTCCAAGTTCCCATTCAACACAAACCACACATTTAAAGCACAACACATATATGAGTCTGCCTCCTCCAAATTACGGAACATCACTATAACACATGTTATGCGAAACAAAGACCACTCCTGTACATATACGACAGAAACAAGTCTCATCTCAGCGATTTACTCACCCACATCACATTAACAGATCTTTCTAGAGCCCTCGACACAATCTATATCAGACATCTTTACTAATTCTTACAGCTTAAACAACGAAATCTAAACACATTAATAAACAAGGATCAAATTTTTAAGCACATTCACTACCAACAGAACCCGTACAAAACCAGCAGACAAGGGTGGAGTAATCACCATCATGAACAGCAATGAATACATAACAGAAATAAACACACAACAAAGAATTTTACAAACTACTCCACGCTGACCTCACCAACACATTAAAAACAAACTTAACACTCTAATTTGCAATCTAGACAACACTAGAACCACTTTCGAAAGATTAGTACCAGAACACTCCACTTCGGCTATCTTCTACACCATCCCCAAACTCCATAAACTTCCCCAAATAGTCAGCGACACACTTACATACCACCCACCCGACAACACAACACACACTGACGTATCGGTCAACAAAACCGGATAAACATACCGCATAGCAAAGGCAACCAAGGTATTACCATCTTGTCGACCAATCGTTTCGGTAATGGAACCGTCATCGGCTACATTTCGGTGTATATATACGCAGCATCCTCAATCCCATGTTGTCGAACATCCCCAGCTACCTTAAACACAAAATACGCTTCCTACAGATTCGACACATGATAGGAAACCTACAAAACAACTAAATTACTGTCGCAATAGATGTATCCTTACTCTATTCTAACATTCAACATGAGGTAGGAGTATCCGCGTACATGAATTTTTTACACACCCAAAACATACAAAACATCCACATTAACGATATATGCAAAATTATAAAATTCATCCTTACATACAACAACTTCACATTTAACAACCAACACTTTCTATAAGTAAACGGCGCAGCCATGGGAACAAAAGTTGCTCCCAGCTACGCCAACATTTACATAAATACGTTTGAACAAAAATTACATGCACACCTTCCATATCAAAACACTACATTACTACACATAAATGATATCTTTCTCGTTAAGCCATACGGCAAACGGTGATTGATAGACCTTTACCAACATCTAAACATTGTCACAACAGTATAAAATTCACCACAGAAAATTACACCACACGCATCCCATTTTCAGACGTTCTAGTAAACATCACCAACAATCACATTAACCACATCATTCTACACCCTAACCCACACATCATTCGGACACCTTACTTTCGAGACCTCTCAGCACAAACACTCCTTATCTACAGTCAATGCCTACGCATCATAAAAATATGTTCAGCCCCAACCGAGTATGACACACAGATAAGGGTTTTAGCTAACCACTTCCTCCATAGAAACTACTCCTATTAAAATAACTAAACAATCTATTAGAAAAGCATCAACTATAGGCAGACAACATCTACTAACTTACAAAAACAGCAAAAATCGTCATCCTCACAATACTCATAGTATTTGACAATATGACCCCACCCTTAATACAATATACAACAACACTAATCAGTGCAAAACGACAGCCCTCGAATCTACATCCTCTATTAACATCCGCTAAAATACACAACACCCTCGCACTTCAGGAAAAGCAAACATGCAACAAACCTACAAACACATCACTACCAACGACACATTAATACCTTAAGACACCAACATCCAACTTAAACTCCCCCTCTTATCTGTGATAGTCTTGATATAGTTTACTTAACATACTGCACCAAATGAACAAAAAGCAACTACAAAAAGCAACTACATTGAGGAAACAGGCCTACGTCTTAATAATCATAACAGACGATTAGAGACAAATTATGACAGTACCCAGTAGCCATGCATTACAATCTTCCAAAACACAGACAACATAAAATGCATTCACATAGCCTCCAATTTAAATACAAAGCAACAGAGAGGAAAAGACAAAGTCAAACTCGTTCTAAGACTCAACACCAACATCACAGGACTGAATAAAAATGTTGACCTCTCAATTATTATTCATTCTATAAACGCACAAACTGACCAACAAAATATTTCTACAGGGGAGAATGAGTGGAGAATAACTTATCTTTCCTCATTAGCGATTTTTGTCCAATGTTTTCATTTTTTCAAGTTTTAACTTTATTCATATCCTCACTTTCGTATATAATATATACGAGGGGAGTTAAATAAGTAATGCCATTGACCCTCTTCCAGTTGTGTGATCTAAATGAAAATCTGCATGTGTAATGATTTATATCTGTATGGGTTATGTTGGGTTATGTTGCAAAAGAACAGCTCTGAGCTAATTGTGATTTCGCACTTACAGGTGTTTGAACTGTGTCAGGTGTGAAATGGAGCCAGTTAAGTGTCACGCAGTGATCCGTTTTTTGTATTTGAAAGGACGTACACCATAAAGGAGTTTTGATGAAATGAAATAAACTTATGGTGATGATGCCCCATCATATGGCCTTGTAAAACGCTGGCATCATGAATTCAAACATGACCGGAAGCTTGTGGAAACAGCTCCTATACCTGATCGTCTCTCTTCTGCCATTTTGGAAGATCGACGCATTACTATTCGCCAAATAGCCCAAGAGGTCAAGATTAGTACAGGATTTGTGGGAAATATCATTTTTCACAATTTGCATATGCATAAGGTTTCTGCCAGATGGATTCCCAAGTTGCTCACACCTTTTCAGAAGCAAGAACGCGTCGACTGCTCGAGAATGAATTTAGAGATTTGCCAAAAAGATGAGTCAAAGTTTTCCAAAAGACTGATTGCACAGGATGAAACTTTGGTCCATTACTATGATCCAGAGACCAAAGCCCAGTCAATGCAGTGTAAGCACTTGGACTCACACCCTCCTAAATAGGCAACGGTGCAGCTGGCAAGATCATGCTCACAGTCTCATGGGACCAGGACCTCTCCTGACCTTTCACTCTCTGGCTTTCATCTCTTAGCAGCCATGAAGTTGTTTTTGAAAGGAAAGCGTTTCCCCAGATGATGCAGCCTTGATTTCTGAAGTTCCGACGTAGTTGGAGGACCAACCTGGGGTGTTCTAAAAAACGGTGTCCAGAGCTGCATCAAATAATGGGAGTAAGGCATAACTCTGGGTGGTTCTTATGTAGTGAAATAGTAATAACTGTGCTAAGTTTCATTAATTTACTGCTATAGGAAATAGGTCAGGGACATTACTTATTAAACACCCCTCGTATCATATTCAACCATTCTCTATATACTCTCTATGTGCGTATACGCGCGCTCACACACACCCACACACACACACACACACACACACACATATATATATATATATATATATATATATACGTCTGCGTGTGTTTGTATATATATATATATATATATATATATATATATATATATATATATATATATATATATATACACGCATATATATGTATATGTCCTCAAATAACCCAGGTATAGTGCAAATTCCTCCTAGTCCTGCACATCAAATCTAGGCGGTAAAAATAGGGTTAACTCTCTCTCCTTCCCTTCTGGCCAAAACTTTCCAACATTTTCTCACTCTTAAAAATAAGTAAAATCAACCATTTTTTGTCTGGTCAAGATACTGCTGAAGTCAGAACTTTTAGTTTTACTTATCTATCTATCTATCTCTCTCTCTCTCTCTCTCTCTCTCTCTCTCTCTATTGTATATATATATATATATATATATATATATATATATATATATACTAATGTATTCCTTCCGTCAAAATTGAATAGGTTGTAAAAAAAGGCACATGTATTTTATTTAGCTCTTTACCAGGATGTAAGACACAAGGCTTTTGATAGAAGTTTTTCTGTGGAACGACCTTTATTCAAACCCGGCACACCCAGGTTTTCAGTCCGCGTCCTTAACCACTTAGCCACCATTCTACTCCAAAAGGCACATGTATTACTCGCTAAATTTTGCGTGACGAAATAGAAGTACATACATATATATATATATATATATATATTATACAAATAAATACATATTTTGTCTTTATCATATAGTGCTTGATCTATGCTATATATGTATATACACACATACATATATATTCATATATATATATATATATATATATATATATATATATATATATATATATGCATCCTACTATACGTAAAGACAAAATATGTATTTAAGGGTTGAATACCAGGCTTTAGAGTCTAAAGTGACTTTGCAACTGGGTTAGAATCATTCGACCGGCAATAATTATCATCTCCTACACTGAAAATTGCATAAGCATGAAACACATATGTGTAAAAAAATAATAAATATATATGTAGAAAATATTGTCTTGATAAACATATATTATATATATATATATTTATGTGTTTTACAAAGAGTATATATACTTTTAAACGTATATTCCTTATAATATCTGAAAGGTTTCCAATTCTAAGCTCAATAGCAGTTGTATTACAAGATACAGAGCATATCTTAATTTTGCATTCAATTTTCATTGGTTTTTCAATCTTTTTATTTCCGCATTCTGATAGGAGTGTAATTCTTCTCTAATCTTACACTCAAAAGTAATCTTTTTAAAATTTAACGTTAATCTGTTATATGGCAAAAATCGGATATGTGCATTTTTTTTAATTCAACCATGTCAATCATTAGAAAGTAGTATTATATATTGTTGAAATGTAAAGGAACATATTTTATCAAAAACACAGGAGAAAAAAATACGATGAAGTTCCAGATTGAGTCCTTATAAAAGTTGGGCAAATTGAAGTACAGAAAAGGCAAAGCTAACATGAGGAAATGGTAACAAATTCAGAAAATATGGAAAAGAAAAATTCCCCTTCCAAATAGATAACCACATACGAAAACCCAAATCATCTCTTCGACAGATCGCATTTACCACAACCACCAAACCTCACCTACCACAGAAGCCACCTGTTTCTACAGATGAAGCTCTGGCGAAGTACGGGTGTCCGGGCCCCTTTTAAACCAGTTCACCACTGCCTTACAGTCCATGGCTTTACGAAAATATCTAAGAGTAAGGTCCCTAACAGAAATCTCTCTATGACTTGTTGTATTCTTCTGCTTATATTTTGACTCAATTTAATACGATTTATTGAAACAAATTTTATCTTCCGTTTTTCTGACTATGCCGTCAGATTTTTTATTTTCTGGCCCAAAATGTTGGTTGGTAACCATCATAGGTTAAACCGATGCATTGAGTCTGTGCCATATAAAATGTTGGTACTTTTTAATACGAACATTCTTACTTTTTTAGTAGTTCTGTTTAAAGTTTTAAAGTTGCCAACTACCGATTGTCATGTCCGATAGCGCCCTTTATGAGAGTCAAACATTTACACTCCTCGGTCTGACATTTTCAGGCAACATGAAGTGGAAAACGTACATAGAAGATACTACAAAGTCTGCCAAAAAGAGGATAGGCTTCCCCTGCCGGGCTATAAAACTTCTCATACGTTCCAGCATCCTATATTAATATAAATCTACTATTCGCTCGTGCACAGAAGATTAGTGCCACATCTTGAACGGAGTGCAAAAAAGAATATCTAAACGAATAGGTCCCGTACTGCCAAGTTCCAGCCGCTGTCATATCTCCCCGGTTTTGCATCCCTGGGCTTGTTTACAAGTAGTTCCACGGAATGTTCTCCGACTAACTTACTGCAACGTAAATACCACGACCTATCTGACTAGCAGATAAAACACGCCATGTGTTTATATATATATATATATATATATATATATATATATATATATATATATATGTGTGTGTGTGTGTGTGTGTGTGTGAAAAATGACAAACGGAAAACAAGTTAAAGTGCAGGAGAAAAACAAAAACAAGAGATTTTGACCGGTTTCGTTGTTTGAGAACGTCTTCAGAAATGAAGATATGGAAATAATTTTATTTTGAAGGAGCATACATCAGATGAGGGAAGGATGATCTGCTTGGACCATATGAGAATACATTAAGTGATGTTGAAATATGATAAGTGGGTGACACATTCTTCTATGTTTCTTATTCTTCTGTTTATATTTTTATTTATTTTCTTTCTCTTTTTTATTCCCAACACATCTTTCCAAACATCATTAAAGATTTCCTCCACACTGCCAGCACTGAACTACATGACAACGAACTCTCTCTCCGTAAAAAGCCAACGACATCCTCATAACTCTACAGCAACAATACGACTTCACTACGTCATCGATGACACACATTAAAGCTCACATTAAGAAGAAAAGCGACCAACAAAACACAACTTAAACAAGAAACTACACACACTATATGACAACAGCGCAGTGAAAACGTTAGGAAACGAAAATTTCATCCTCAACTTATCCAAACATTCCCCGGTCAGGGCGGCTTAGGAAGTAAACAATAAACTTACTCAACTCCAAAGAAGGGAGACGTTACAGAAAAACAGCACGGGCTAGTGTGAGCCAGGTTTACCCAGTATTTGTGATGAGTGGAAGAGTTCAAGTAGTCCGTATAAGTAAGGTACCATAACACGCACCAACTTAGTCTGATTGGCCTATAATTTTCCTCCGGAAACTCTGGGGACAGTTAGGAGGACTAACCAGCAAGAGTTTCGCATCTTGTCATATTACAATGGATATGTCAAAAAAATACGATACATGCTAGGACATCCCCCATAGACGACGGTCGGTGGCCCCACAACTCCATCAACGTGTGCTCAATTCAAGAAAACACAGGAACAGTTTCCAGGCGATGGATATAAGTTACAGGTACAACCTACTCTACAAAACAGCACCGACTAATGAAAGTCGTGCTCGTCACTAACAGACGTACAATTTAACTACCTTTTCTCGGCGTACGCACTCAGCCAAATTAGTTTTCTGGGCCTTATCTGACGAGCAAATCCCTACATATGCTACAGGCATCCACACTGGTGGTTTCCGGTACCCTAAATAGCAACATAGGAAACATTTGAACATCGTGCATACGAAGGATTTGGGTATGGCGTCTGCAACGACGACGGTATACGTATCTTTGGTTTGCTGACTCATACGATCCCGTGGTATCTAACACTTTCTTCCACAAGCGCGAATCACATCTGCACACCTACTACAGCGGAAATCTGAATCATTCACTACGTCGACAGGCAAAGTCATTTATGCCAAAGTAATTTTACACGAAAGAGTAGCGCCACAATATGTTCCGGTAATTTTCACTTTGCGCATCGAATCGCCTAGACAATCTCGTCTAACTCGAAATAGCGCCGCAAGCGTAAAGCGGTCGCGATCGAAGGAGAAAGAAAGTGATATCGTTACTTTACCTCCCGTCACCGTGGTTTAGAACATGGTGAAAGAAGCAACATCCTTTATCAAATAAGTGATTTGTTGAACACAATTCGACACAGTCTGGACGTCGACGGATAAAAAAATGCCATGGCTGTTGACTCTGACTGTAACGGACAAAATGAGGTCCCAGACGCAACGCTACCATAAACCTTTCGCTGATCAGTCCCTATTAAATTGACACGTCTACAGAGCAGCGAAGAGTGCAGCGAAAACAATCCGTGACATCGCAAAAGCAAATCATTACAGCGAACTCAATCCGATTTTGTATACACGCGATTTTTATCGCCTCGTAAAATTACGCTACAGCAGAATGCAGCACATTGAACATTTCCATTGCATAAACGACGAGATGGGCCAATGATTTATCGGTAAGATTATCGATGAACTGACAACCTTAATGTTCGCGTCGGAATCTCAATCCGAAGATGCTACATAGAGATCTTCAATGTCTATAAGTGGTTATTTACTGTATTCACGAAAACTAACTTTATAAACACGAATATGGGGTTGTGCTGTCCAGGAACTGTTATACTTTGATGTTTGCTCAAGGAGTTATCATCGCTAGTGAAGTGTAGTGCGATACTTGCTTCATTGATCGGGAAAGAAGCGTGGGCGTCCTTATATTAACACAGAGGATAAGGCATTTCGCTTCCTGGGATTTATGCGCCTAAAAGCCAAGATGAGCTCGTTTTATTCTTCTTACGAATGGAGCAGTTTATGAACACTTCTCAGCCAATCATTTCGATGGAAGACAGGAACGACGTCCAGAATCCCAATTTAAATCTCGGGGTTAATCCTTCAAGGGGTATTAACATAAAGAGGGATGCAAAATATTTTTTGATAGACAAAACGCCCGTATCACATCGTCGCATGGATTCTCATGACTACAAACGAACATATTCTCGAGGCGTTTCATTTTCATTTTCAAGAGCTTTTCACAATAGAGCCCGGTCTGTTGTTAGCGAATTTCAACGCTTATTTAGCCGATGTTATTCATCTTTAGACAAACACAGCAGCTGGGTGTGAAGGTTGAATAAGAGAGTCTTGGAGGTCCTGCAACAGGTCGGGCCTCTAGGGTCAATAGTTTTCCCTACGAGGTGTATTTGAGGCTGTAGCTTATTTTTGTGCCTTTGATGGCTGTGTTATTTAACCCTCAGTTCTTAAACAGAGCTATTGCCTAGTATGTCACTAGGGGTACTGAGCAAAAATACAATAATTACGAGGATGGGATCAGTAATTTTAGGCCCTTAACGATGTTAAACACATAGTCAATGTATTTGCCTAACATTTTAGTAAATCGACTCCAGGCTGTCCTGCCAGTCTCAAGCATTCGATAAGGTATGGAAACCTCGGTGCACTGGTATATATGAATATACGAAGAGACTTGAGTTTATTCAGATATATTCGTAAGGGATGCCCATTTCTATGGATGCTTTATGTGCTTATGTTAGAACTTTCCGTCGCAGGATAAGGGTGAACCCGACCATACGAATGGTTACGTTGATAGGTTCTCGTACTACGGTAAAGTATTCTGCTTATGTCGACGACGTCACAGTTTTCGTAATGCGTAGTGCCGAGATTAGAGTCGTCGACAGGGAAATCAGAGAGCACCAAACGGTAACAGGGTCAAACATTACCTTTCAGAAACCCATTATAATACGTGCTGGTGCCTGAAAGGGTATATATCTGCCGACTCTCTTTAACTGAACCGACAGTTCTGATGTGCTTCTGGAAAAATGGATTTTAAACTAAGCAAACTTAACACCCCTCTAAAAACGTCAGAATTCAAACATCATCGCAATACCAATATTAATTTAAATGTTATATTGAATCAAATTAAATATTAGTCTACAATTTAAAAAGAATGATAAATGATACAATTAAAAGTTCAGTGGTCATGTACGCCATCTAACATTTGGTATACATTTAAAACCAACTATTTTCGGATTCGATGGATTAAGCAAATCATTTCCAGAATATAACGTGTTTTTGAAACCATTTGTTCAACATTTAGGTCAGATTTCATTGGGTCTCTAGATTTTCAATCAAGGTTAGTGTAAAATTAAAGACTGGAGTTGACATTTCGCAAGATCTTGTTAAAATTTCGAAAGGTGAAAAAAGAGGAAAGTGTAATATACCTTCGCCAAAATATGACTTAATGACACATGATTAAAAATAATCGACCAGTGTCACAAAACAAGTGAATTATACACCCTAAACCGACCCCTTACCCTAACAGTAACCGACGGGGTCAACTGATACATAAAATCAAGCTACAAAAATCTAAATTTACAATTTAATTTTTACCCAATACGATTCTACTTTCAGATATAGTGTTGTCCTTCATGTTATTTTTACCTAACCCACCGCATCTTTTGGATCAGAAAAAGGAAAGGAGAGCCTATAACTATTTGTTCCTTATTAATTTATGTTTTTAGAACATACTGAATTGTTTAAATAAACGTTTAAATAAGTAAAATATCACACACCGTTATGAGTATCAAATGTTATATAACATTTCATTAAAATTACGTAAACATCTCAGCTAATCCAGTTGTGTGGACGTTCGTTATTATTCATGTTGTTTCAATATTTATATTTTATTTACATACTTTTTTCAAACTCTAATACATGGTTAATTATTTTTTTTTGTGAATAAATATTTTTCAAAACGATGTCGATATTAGTTAAAGCCAAACATTATTTTTAAGTTCTAATTTGATGGCGCACAGGGGTAATACATTACTCTGACTTCATAATACATGAAAAGGATATAATTTATGAATTAAAGTTTTACTTGTTTTAATGATTGGATTTTAAAATATAAAATATGATAATAATAGTTATCAAATGAAAAAATATGTAATATTGTAATCGCATATTATCTAAAAATGTGACACCACCGTCACATCCCCTTCTATGTAAAACACAGTGTGCTGGAACGCTGGTATTGAATTATTTCCATTTCATTGTAAAATATACTTAATTTAACTATTTAATTAAATAAGAAAGTAAATAATAAAATTACATATATCTCATGTTTTTTTTACTTCTTTAAAGATTTATATATTTATTAAACTTAAGCCAAATAATTAGAAACCAATTTTTAAATTATTTATTAAATACAGCTTATGTAACTCAACATGTTAAATATGTGATCAATATTTTATTGTAAATACGAATTGAATTCTTATTAAAATAAACAGGTGCCCTGTGCAAATAATATGACATAGTATTTGTTGATAATAAACATATTTTAATAAAATCATCTGAAATCAGAGTTCAAATAATTTAAAGAGAAAAATTGTGATGTAAGTAGTGACGTAGTTTTGGTTTCAGACAAAATTATGATTTCCTATTGATCATGCATAATAAATAAACGGTTCATAGAGAAATTCTTTTTTCTACTACCTGTGTCATAAAATGTGTTTGAAGACGCGACTCATCCACACGAATATAGAACGTAAGGACCAAATGCATAGCCATAAAATAAAACCCAGACAGATCATAATAAGCAATGATAACAGATATAAGAGAATATGAAAACTACACAAATATTAGCATTGGATAAGGAGAGATTAACCACAACAGTAATAAGTCCTCTTCATTCAAACTATAACACCGTAAGCGTAATCAGAGTAACTTTTTATTTTTGTTGTTTTTACTAATCATCCACCATTTATCAAGGTCATAAACCACTCGAATATAAGGGTTAATTAGATGGATGAATCGATAGATGAATGATGAAGAATATTATGAGAAGATTGAAAATAATAAATGTAATGAATAAAATTTAATTACATATGAGGACAGTTTCTGGATATGTAGACGACTATGTTGTAGTCTGCAGGAGAGCAGTAACATGATAATGTGTTCAGCAGATCAGAAGTTTTTCACAGGGAATTTGTTCGTTGAAATTCCGCCTGGCGCTAGGCATACAGAGAAAACGAAAAGTTATTCTTAGTTGCGGTAGCAGAATGTCATACAAGGTGTAACCAGAGATTTGATCTCAGTTGAAAATATTCATTGGAAATGAGAATAGAGTAGAGAAAGACTAGACACATCTTCTATGAGAAAGAGGCCGTATAGAACTCGAATGAAAAAAGACTTCTCTGAGCGGAATCTCTACATCTTAGGTTGTACCTGGCTCTTATATAAGATTGCACCAGGAGTCAGGTACGGAGCGGTAGAATAATCTAACACATTTTCCAGCAACCTTAGCAAGAGATTGAATACAAATCTTCTATTTTCTTATCTGGAGTGAAGGTCAGTCTTAGGAACATATCAAAAGTAGCTTCTTCAATGTGAACGCCATTTATTTCAAATCAAGCAAAAAAATCTGAACCTTGGCCCTGAAATGAGAGAAGCTTAGTTTTATAGCGTTTAACATTAACAAGCCTATTGTTTTAGAAGGAATAGAATTACCAACATTTTATTCACTTATGTTTTTCTAAGTGCTGGCATATACAGCTGTGGCGACTGCATGATACTATATATTCCATAGCTACAAAGTTTGTGAGGCAATCCTTCGTGCAAGACACTTGCTTTAATGATTCACTGATCCTATACGATAATAAAGTCAGCACGTCATCGGTTTATGTTGCAGAACGATCTCCATAGTGCTTGTCACGAAGTCATTTGGTTTTGCTGAAGTGATTGACAATTCTTGGCTAATTAAACTTAAAGCATTTACTCATGCCCCACATAAGACGTATAGGTATGTGCTGAGATGCAGACACTAATCACCAGTATTTGCAAATGCTGCGCACACAAACTCCTTTTAGTGCTTCAGATAGTTTTGAATTAGGGCTAGAAATGCACGTGTTTTACTCGCCAACTTTTGCGTTGCGGCATGGGAGTATATATATATATATATATATATATATATATATATATATATATATATATATTGATACAGAAAAATTAGTACACCATTCGTACCATCGGTTTCAAGCACAGAAGGACTTAGCCATCCGGCTCTCTTCAGCTTCTGTTGTCATCTGTTTCGGGAATATAAAATCACGTGTCACTCTCGTTTAGACGTGCCTTTACATTTCCGAAATAGATGACAACAGAATCTGAAGAGAGCCGGTACGAATGTTGTACTAATTTTTCTGTACCAAAATAAATAAATACTACGCTCTTAATTTTTATTTTTTAACTTTAATTCTCAATGAATCGAGCACTCTGCTGGGATTTTTCTGCTATATTACAAAGAAGTTACACACATATATATATATATATATATATATATATATATATATATATATATATATATACAAATAGTTTATTTAAAACTATGTGTTACATATTTCAGAGTCGTACAGCGGTTTCATCTAGATGGACTGACATTTTAAATTTATTAAAACAGTCTATAGCCCATAGAGTAATGATAAGCGTCCCGAAATCAAAACAACAGAGGGAAATTGCGTTTAAGTTCACCTTTAAAAAGGGTGGATCTTTGAGGAACCCATTTTGAAGTAAGTATCGGGTGAGAGTTGCCTAAGATTAATTAAGTTCTATTGTAATTTTAGTATTCATTTATATCTTTGTGTTTCAAAACAATTTTTATTTTATTTTATTAGGTGTCATTTTATTATTTCTTATTCATAGTTTTGCATTTCTTTTAAAGTTGTATTTTTAAAAGGTTGTATTTTATAAGAAGTCTTCAGCGTTTTGAAAACGAAAGCAAAGACGTTTGAGAGAAACACTAGCAAAGAAAGAGCGGTATAAAACTCGAATGAAAAAAGTGTTCTCTGAGCGGAATCCCTAGATGTGTCTACAGTACTCCATAGCGTGGTCATAGCGTAGTCATAGCGGTTATAGCGAATAAATCTACAAGACGGCACAGACGCAATAGGCGAATAAACATTATCTGATATACCCCGCATCTCCATCAGTGTCAAACATAGCATAAACAAGCAGCTTCTCTAATTAATAGAAAAACACTTCCTACCATCAAATAAGCTCCATAAATACTTTAATAGAAATATAATCAAAAGTAGTTATTCTTGTTTTTCATTCGTAGGATCCATTCTAGCTTCAAAACAAACAGCATCAGTCAATCCTCCAACCCTTGCTGCTCATGCAAAAGAGGGGCGGTTTGCCCTTAGGAGGAGGATGCACACTCCGCTCCATAGTATACGAACCTAAAGTCATATCCGGTGTAGATACTAAGAAAGAAGCAATTTACATCGGAATGACTCAAGGACCCTTTAAACAAAGACTCTACGCTCACAACAACACCTTCAGATACCCCAAAAGAAGACCACATCACAACCCTATAACCACTATATTAGAACTCCATATAAAATAGAATGGAGGATCATTAAAAAACCAAAGTCCTATAGTCATACATCCAGGAGTTGTCCTTATGCACCGCTGAACAATTCAGGATTCTACAGGCAATCAATAACCCTACCATAAACTGCATGAACATTACAACCGAAGTCTTAAAAAATGTACCCACAAATAAAGAAAAAAATATGCTAACCAAATTGACTAACAACGAAAATACATAACTCACTCATAACCATATAAGAATAATGATCTCCACATCATTAAAAATAAATATATGACATAACATACATGTTAACGGAAAATGAACAGTTAATACAGAAATGCTTTTTTTCTACTTCTCGTGTCATAAAATGTGTTTGAAGACGCGACTAATCCATACGAATATAAAACGAGAGGACCAGATACATAAACATTAAATAAAATCCAGACATATCATAATAAGCAATGATAAAATATATTTACGAATATGAAAAATACACAAATATTAGCATATTAGACCTTTCCACTATTAATTTATTAGACCTTTCCAACATTAATTAAATTTTCATATACAACATAACCCCCCGCAGATGTATTGTACATGCCACACCCAAATCTTTCCTACCAACCCAATACAACATAAACTCATATTCCCCTTTAACCACATCCACCACAAATATAACATTAATCAGTAGCCCGCCACATTTAAAATATCTAACATGATGAATACATGAATCTTACTAATTAAACGGCTTGAAATATAATAATAAAACCTCATTAAATTAAAGGAATTATTAATGACTAAGACGTACACGGACCATATAATATAAACATTATTTGATAATGCTATTAAATTAACTAAATACATAAACCCAACACGAATGCATATTGCAATGATAGTTAAGACATTAGATATTTCTTAGATGAACGCTTTCACTAATAAATATATACTCCCTCAACATCCAGCCACTACATAGCAATTCATTCATAGCAATACAGACCCCCTAAGTTTACCTTAAAATAAAACTATGAATTAATAAACAAACAAAAATAAATAAATAAAAAAACTTTATAAATCCCATCCAGAGCTTAATCAATAAACTACGCGACACAGTTTTCCCAGTGTACTCTTTCACTGATAAAGATATATCCTCCGTCAGCATCCAGCCACTACATAGCAATTAATTTACTCAAATACAGACGCCCCATGAATATACTTAAAAAATACAAAACTATAAATATATAAACAAATGACAAATAAATAAATACAAAACCTGATAAATTCTACCCAGAGCCTAATCAATAAACTATGCCACACAGTTACCTCTAAAAATAAACCCACTTTTGAAGCAGTAAAACAGACAGCATTTCTCATCAATAATTACATTATTTTAATAAAACTTAATTACTATTAAGACCCATATATTATTATATAATCCTGAACCGGTGTTTCCTTTAAAAAAGACGCTTCAACAATACACCGTTTTAACGGTGGACTAAAACACTATCCCACTTTGTTTTCGTTTTAGAGACGCTGACGACTTCGTATACAATGATACGTATACAATCTTTTCAAAACACAACTTTTAAAAATACAAAACTAAATATACATCCAATTTATAAGTCTGACCCCGATACCTACTTCAAAAGGGACGCTTCAACAATGCACCGTTTTTAACGGTGAACCAAAACGCTTTTACCCTTTCTTGTTTTGATTTCGGGACGATGATGATTCCTCTATCGGCTATAGACCTTTTTTTAATTTAAAAAGTCAGTCGAACTATATGAAATCGCGGTACAACTTTAAAATATGTAACATATAGCTTTTTAAATAAATTATTTGTATTTAGCTCTCACATTTCTGCGATCGAGCATTTTATTGATTACTTCTCAACATAACCTGACACACACACACACTATATATATATATATATATATATATATATATATATATATATATATATATATATATATATATATATATATACACAATATCTTAAAAATAAATATTAATTGATATTACTTACAAAAATCGATGTTCCATGCTCATGTAATTTACAGTGTAGGACATTTAAATTCATTACAAGCCGAATGGTTCGAATACAGTTGCAACTCATCTCTGACTCGCAGTTTGATATTCTACCTCGGCCAACACCAATTAACATGTAAATGCAGAGAATGTAAACTCTATAAATGTCAAATCAGTGGGAACCCATAGTAAGCGAGTCGAATAGTGTTCAACACAAACAGAGGGTTGTAATATCGCATTACGCCTAGTATAACTACTTATTATTACATTCTCTTAGAAATCAGTCCTTGTTAAGGGAGTGATAAGAATATTTTTAATAAATACTCCGGCTGGGCCTGTGAAGGAAAAATAATATAAGCCGCCTAATCTAAGTTGAAAATTCAAGTTCCTTACTACGTGATGTTAAAACGGCTGACTATGTTTGGTTGCCTGATTTGACATAAATAGGTGTTATTTCTCTACTAGGTGTGTAACGGTTGAACTTGTCCTCATTGATTAGAGCGCGCGGAATTGAGTTAAACGTGACTGGTGTTCGAATCTTGCAACCGTTTTTAACAGTTATCTTCACACTGAAGATTCCACAAGGATGAAACGTATATGTAGTTGGATAGTAATTTATCATTTAGTATTAAATAATTATATATATATATATATATATATATATATATATATATATATATATATATATATATATATATATACAAATAAATACACATTGTTCTTTATTATAAAATGCAGGATGCTTGGAAGCATCTAAAATGAAAACCATCCATTAGATATGTGCGTTTAACGATGAAAATCAGGCAAAACAAGTACAAAAAAAGAAAGAGAAAGGCCGTCTTGGGCACGTGTAAAAGATTTACAAAGTCCTAAAATATGTAGAGCAATGGCGTCTATACTTGATTGCGGCAAGACGGACAACGTATCTTTTACATAAATATTGACGAATCTAAAAAATAACCCGAAGAGAAAAATACTGGTCAGGTTGAAACGGAAAATGTGTGCGTAGATCCATGTACATTCAAAGTCAATATATTTGTAAAGGCTGAGAAGACAAATGAGGAATTCTTAAAACGTTTTCTCAATCCTCTTTAGAATTGGGTGATGAAATATTACGCTGAAATAAAGCGAAAAACAAAGTAAAATATGGACTGCTTCTGCTCTCGCTTGATCGACTCCAGTAAGTTATGCCATCAAGCGTAAGTGATTTGCGAATCGTTTCGACGCCAGGGGGCGTTGACAAGTGTGAATAATTCAAGATAGCGAAGGGAAATAACCTATCAAAAAGCTCGGAATGATTTTGCACTACTGGTAGTAAAGTAGTGGGACCGATAGGGGAAGTCTTTCTTTTCTATGTTTGTCTTGTTTAGTAATGCTTGATTTACAAAAGAAAAGGATGAAAACGGTGACATTAAAGGCCAATGTTTGATACGATGGAATTGTATGAGTAATGATGACGATGATGAGAAAGATCAGAATCTATGATTGAGTCTGTTTTCTAGAAACAAATAATTAGGATAGGGCCCACATGAAGGTTGGCAACGTCCATAGTGAAAGTGTTGCTATGGAACTGACTGGGTTCGAACTTGTCACACCAAGGTCATTTCACCATCGTAAACGTGTGTCATAGTCGGGCCAAATATATACTACTACTACTACAACAACCACTATTACTACTAAATACTGTGTTCTTCTAGCAATACTGCTCAATGATATTAACACAATATCAACTGTCAACAAAATAGACTCCTAAAACTAATCGTCAGTATTGTGTTCGCGTCGTCAGCAGAATCAGCTGGTCGTATTTCTCTGGTGATGGTTCAGTCAAAGTTCCATCTTCTATTCTCTCTGTCATTGTCATCTATTTCTCAATAACACTTCGCCTAAACGTTATTAATAAAGAAATACCAAAAATGTATTTGGACTTTAAACAAACACCTTTCGTTTGTATTCTTTCTGCAGAGTAAACATGTCCGCATATAAAACAAACTCCCACCTCCTGCACCATTGAGTGGATGAGAAAGCAGCTATCCAAAAAAAAACTTCTCTCTCTCTCTCTCTCTCTTTCTCTCTCTCTCTCTGGTGGTTTAGAAGAAACATAAATATTGCCCCTTTTGCTCATCTGCCACGCAAGACTGGCTGCTTCCTGTCTGTGTGACGTCACTGCCGGAATACGTAGCCTTTCTCAAATTCTAATTGGACATTTCCATTCTATCTAATTTTTACCTTACGTGGAAATTTACCATAGTGAACTTATTTTTTACACACTCGCCTGTTATCTTATTAAATTTGACATAAAGCGTTCCTGAAATGCCGGGTGTATTATAGGGCTAAATATGTTACTAATATCCCTACTACTACTATTATTATTACTGTTATTATTATTACTACTACTACTACTACTTTTAAAAATACACACATCTTAGCTCGAAAACTATTGATGAGTATTGCCCCACATTTTGGCAGGAAGCAATCTTGTCATATAGGCATATGAATTAGCATAGTACGAGATGATTGGCTTGATTCTGTTTTTGTCATTGGTTTCTGCGATTCTTCCCAGAACCAGGTACTTACGAGAAAGACCACGTAAAGGTTGCCAACATCCATACTGTAAGTTGTGCTATGGGACCGACTGGATTTTAACTTGGCACATCCAGTCCGTCTCTCTGCGTCGTTAGTGCAATGGCACTACCGTAAACTCCCGGTGTGTCATAAACTTGCTAAAATTATTATTATTATTATTATTATTATTATTACTACTACTACTACTACTACTACTACTACTACTAATAATAATAATAATAATAATACTAAGTACGTAACCTTATTTAAAAATATCTACTGTCAACAAAATTGTAAAAATGTTATTAAAATCCCTGATAATATGTTTGAATTCGAAACAACCGATTTAACTGTTCTCATTTCCAATTCGAAAAAATGTAATTTAAATTTCTAAATTGAAATTTGTTTTATATCACTAACTATAACTTAAATAGAGTGGCTTCTATATTTGCAAATGTTTTGAATAAAAGCAATAGTTAATTTTAAAATTCAGAGTTTTGTCAGGTAGCACAACATGAGGTTATATGTGTACACTGTACATTGGTGGTGGGTGAACATCTACATACACAGTGTTTTCTTACTATTTTCTCGACTGCTGTTGCTCCGTTGAAGTGTATGCCGACATTACACTTAGATGCCATTACATTCTTCCTCCTCTTCTTCCTCCTCCTCCTCCACCTCCTCCTCCTCCTCATCATCCAATATTTTCTGAGCATACGATCTACCATGTCTTACCTGTCTCCACTATCCGCAGTCTATCACTACGTTGATTAGCTGACCGATTGATCTAGTAACATACGTAATCACGCCATCTTCTTTGTTGTTTACCTCTATTACTGTGCTCATCCGTGTATATTTTTTCATATTTACATGAAATGATATACATACCGTTCTTAATCATTATATTTTCTGTTAGTAGCTTGCACTCGGACGAGACATGACAAACTTAGACATGTCACCCACTAAAAGTAAGGCTAGAAAAAACATCGGAAAGAAGTAATACATAGAGATATTGATGATTCGGGTATGGCTGACCACATATGCGTCGAAGTAAACATTATAGTAAGACGTCTAAAAACACGCAAATATATTGTAAACCTAGAATAGAATTTAACCATTAATTATAAAAGACCATTTAAAAATTATATGTATATTGTAATAAATAGTAATATGTAGTAAGACTACACATCGAAAATAAAAATATGTTTAAGGTCTTAAAATTCGTATTAGAATTGTCTACATATAATAATCAGTTCTAACTGACAATGTTCTGGAGGTTGCAGATGCAATCCTTGGATCTTGTTCTTAGATAAAATGTAATACATTTGCCTTTTATCTGTTTTGCTTTTCTGGTATGTTTTCCTTCTTTCTTCTTTCTGTGTTGCTCTCTTTGTTTTTGTTGTGCCAGTTCGTTCTTTAAATTTTTCTTTCTTCTCGTTTTCTTTTGATTTCAACCTTTTCCCACTTTACTTTTCTTTTATTATACATTCAACTGTTCTTTTTTCTTTCTTTCTGTTCGTCAATCTACTCATGCCTTTCTTTCTCCTATTCGTTCTTTCTATCGTTGTTCTTTCTTTCTGTCAGTCATGTCACACCTACCTACTCCGTTCTTTTTTCGTTCTTTCTGCCCACCTCTCTTTCATATTTATTATTTAATATTCTCATTTCTTTTTTACTCAGTTATGTATAGTATAGATTCTATTTTTAAACTAATGAGTCATCACTTACCAAGAGCAAAAGCCATTCGAGTATAAGGTTTTACCAGATAGGTGAATGCATAAAACTCTCAACGGAAAAAACAATATCTGATTGCATGAAAAGAGGGCTAGACAAGTATTTGTTGACATTGGACGTAAAAACGACCAAGTTGTAGGTAGTAGCGAAGCAATCCGGCGGCGTTGCGTTCCACACTTAGCAGTTATTTGGAAATAAACTCGGTTCATGGAAACTTCGTTTGGTTTTAGGCACATGGAAGTAGAAAGTAAGTCCTTTTAGTGGCTGTAAATGTTTTAGAGATGAACCAGAGATTGGGGTCTAGTCGAGCACTTACCATAGAAATAGCGATAGAGTAGAAAAGGACTAGCTGTAGAGACCATCCCCCACTAGATTTCGAAGTCAATTTTAGTACTCTGCCAAGTAAAAAAGTATGCTCTGAGTGGCAATTCTCCAGATGTGCCAGCAACATTCCATGTTAAGGTGCATCTGGATCGTATAAAGGTAGAGGACCGCATCAGGGATCAGGTCATTTCTGGAGCGGTAGAATAAACTAAACATTTTCCAGCGACAGGGTATCTGTGGTGTTTGTCTATTTGAGATGCAATTGAAAACAAAGTCCTATGCTAAAAAGAAACACAACTTTTTCCAAGTGAAATCTTACGAGGGATCTAATGGTTACAGCAATGTTGTATTAGTTTCTTTACTAGGATATCCTGTACCGGACATTCATGAACAGAAAAGACGATAGTTTACTTTATGTTGTTCTATTCATGACATGGAATTTGAAAATGATAGAAATTAAAATAGTCAATCAATCAATTAATTTTATTTGTAAAAATAAGCAAAGTTCAGAAATCCATGTAAAAAGACAGTTGGAAAATACTGTATCTATATACCATCTGAATGTTTGCCCAGGACAACTTCAAACCTAGATATGGCAGACATAATCACGACATCATCCGACAGAATCACGGATAAAGAATACTGGCTTTTCTTCTGTTGAGATGAAAGCGGCGATATGCCATCTTCTGTGTGTTACTGTGGAGACTGCGACTAGGTGTTGATATGAAAATCTCCTCTAAGAGTAGATTTAAATGGCCGTTGATGATGCTGTATGCCAGAATTCGGTATCATCGGACCCTTCGCTCCTCAGATTTAGTCTTTAAAGCCGTTGTTTTTAGGTAAGCATGAAAAATTCCGCCACCATCCTAGTTTCCAACCGTTGAACACGCTCCAGGTGTACGATATATTTTTGAAGATAGCGATGTGTTGCTTGCATGGCATACTCAAGAATGTGCAGTACAAAGGTTATGTATATGGGACAGTAAAGCGTCTGCTAGCAGACTAAGAAATAATTTCCGGATCAGGTAGAGAACCTGCCTGGATTTATTCACAAGCTCGATACATTGCCCGGTTGGTTTGAAGTGGTATTCTTTTCCCTTTCGTTTTTCTTTCTCTTCTTTCTTACTTACAAACTTCATACTCCTTTGATTCCTTCTGACTTTGTCTCAATTTGAAAATTTCTTTTTCTTTTTTTTATTTCCATTTTCCGTTCTTCTGTTTTATACTTTTATACTAACATTCTTCATTTTCTGTTATAAATGTTGTTTTTTTACACTTTTCAATGTCATAACGAAATCGCCAATAATGCCCTCCAGTTTTACCGTATTCTGGCTCCAACTACCCTCCGCACATCATCTTACACATCTTTTTTGCATTATCTACAGGCCCCGGTTCCTTTTCTCCATCCCTCCCATTTTTATTTCTTCCACTCTATTTTCTTTTTTTTTACCTCTTGGAACATTTTCATTACTTAATTCATTTAGACATATGCGCATGCGTTGAAAAAGCTCCCGCTTCAACCGACGTGCAACTTTCCTTTTAGATGCGAGTCAGCAACGTAGGCATTTAGATGTCTCTCTTAATCATATTTTGCGTAAAGTTGTACGCCCAGCAGATTAACACTTTCCTTTGAAAGCAAAGTTATCCAGAGTTGGACCGGCTAAAACTCTATTTCATTATTCTTGTATTATATTCATTCAAACATAGACTATACATATATATATATATATATATATATATATATATATATATATATATACATATATATATATTATATATATTTATATATATATTAATTGATTGATCAAGTTTAAATATGTAAATAAAGTGAACATAAAACCAATTTTTTACACAGTATATATCATATAATTAAATAATGTGGAGACAAGATGTATGAAAAAGACATTAAACACATCAGAAAATCATCAAATACGAGAAATTTAACGGTTTCTATGTGTTGGCGTAAGTCAATGACTTTCTAATCGTCACTTTTTCTGAAGACGTTCGTTGATCGAAACAATACAGTTTATCTATTGCGTTTTTGATGATTGTACGTGTGTTTAATTTGTTTTCCTGTTGTCTTTTTCATGTGTGTGTATATATATATATATATATATATATATATATATATATATATATATATATATATATATATATATATTGATAATATCACTGTAACTATTAATTCTCTTTTTGTACTTGCATTATATTGATAATGTTTTATATATATATATATATATATATATATATATATATATAATTATAAATATTTGTTTTTATCTACATATGTATACATTTCATCCTTACAGGAATCGTTGCTGTCTATATCAAAGTTATTTAACAATCTCTTTTTAGGGCCAATCAATTCTGTTGGGTTACTTAAGGCTGACAAATCACACGAAGCGATTCATTAATTGGTTTCATTTGTCTTTATGAATTAACATTAAATATGTTAATTCAGAATGAATGAGATTTAGACAATTGCTTTTCGTATTTAGTGTAAAACTACACATTGATGTTCTGTTAAAAGAAATATTCAGACGGTGAAAAGTAATACATCTAACACAATCTATCTCGCTCTGTCTCTGTCTCTGTCTGTCTGTCTGTCTGTCTTTCTGTCTGTCTGTCTGTCTCTCTCTCTCTCTCTCTCTCTCTCTCTCTATATATATATATATATATATATATATATATATATATATATATATATTATTAGACGGAATCCCACCCCAAAATACAGACTCAACTTCACCACTAAGAACAGCAGACTCCTCACTTTTTATCACCTCATCAAAACACACAAAACTAGCAACCCCACACAGATCAGACCCATATTCTCCAGTACTGAGGGACCCCTTTATAAGATCTATTGGCTCCTCTCACAATTACTCAAACCCCTACTCGCTGCACATGTCAGCAACTCTGACCAAGTGTTAAATAGATTGCACTTACTTCAACCTCAACTACTATGCCTAAACAATTACATTTTAGCCGTGACGTTGTCTCCCTTTACGCTTCCATACCTGCACACCCTGCTATCAACCTCATAATCGACCACATATCCTCTAATAACCTCGACTCTTTCCGGATTACCCCGACAGATATACACCAACTCCTACATATCATCGTCAACAATACTAATTTCACATTTCAGCAAAACAGATACACACAAGTCTCTGGCTTACCCATAGACTCCAGTCTTTCTGACCTCCTAGCCTTTTCTTACATGGACCGACTTGAGCAATAAGCTCTAAGCACCTGCCACTCCTACATATTTTTCACGAGATACATTGACGATATTCTTATCTCGTGATGAAGCCACCACTATTTTAAACATATTCAATAATACTGACCTCTACCTACAGTTCACTATTAGATACGCAAACACCTCAGGAACACTCTCACTCCTAGACTTCAATCTTAGTATCTCTTAGGATGGATCAATACACACTACCTTTTACAGAAAACCTGCCTGCAGAAAAAACTTCATCCACTTTAAATCCGCCTTACCCCGTAAATCAAAATTAAGTTATGCACACACAGAGATCACCCGTATACAAAGTAAATGCTCCTCTACTACTGATAAAACTACACACACTAAGGCCTTCTACCAGATACTCTTAACCAACGGATTCCCCCGTCTACCATAGCCATCCTCAGTAACACGAAAAAACGCAGACACACTCTTTTACCAACACCTGCTTCCTCAAACTCCCTTTCTTTAGCGATAGCATTACATCAGCGATCCGCTAAGCAATACGTAGTGAGAACCTTGAAATTCAACTCACCCAAACAGGCACTACCCTTCGACAACACTTAACTAAAAAGCACAGTAAGCACACCTCTGAACCCTGCTCCCTAGCCAATTACCCTATTTCCAACTCTGGACTCTGCCTTCGCACTCATACAGTTTACAGACGACAATGTGTTAAGTGCCAGAATTTCTACATCGGTAGCACTGTTACGCCTCTGCACCAACGCATAAAGGAACACTTATACACCTGCATTTCTTCTTTCTATAAATACATCTTATCATGTGGCAACACAAAACGCATTATCCATGCCCGTATCTTTCCTTCAGTTAGAAACATCGGTAATCTGAAGATATCGGCGGCCATTCTGATCTCTAAACATAGACCCTCTTTAAATAGCAAGGTCGAGCTTTGTTACCCCTTCATTCTTTAACCCCACTCCTCTTCCTAGATCATTCCAACTTTACTCACCTTTAACCATCCTTTATTGTCCTTGCTGCTTTGTCTCTACCCGATCCCAATGATCTCAACCATCTATCTACCTAACCCATCTAGATATCGCCTATCCACACTCTCACTTTTCTTGTTCTTTTTACACCCTTTAATTCAGGCAGCTTTTCCCTATATCTCTCCCCTTAACCGACACCCATCTTCACCCTACGTGTATTTCCTTATACAGCTTTCTTGTCTTCTTTCTTCTCGATACTCTTCCCCACAACTCGTACAACTTCCTATTCATAGAATAAGCCACCAACACCATTTAGACTTAATTTCCATATATTGTACTTACACTTAATTAGTTTTGTTCACCATGCAATAAATTGTTCACTATGCAATAATTAAATGTTGTTTCTAATTATATACACATCCTTTTCCCTTCCTTTCTCTTCTAACAACCTCCTGTTCCCACACTCAACTAGAGTGTAATAGAATAGATGAAGACTTAAGATGGACTAATTTTTTCTGACCATGCCTTATTTTACTTTACATGATCATTCCCCTTTTTAACCATATTAATGCTGACCCCTAATTATCTCTCTTAATCACTACCTGACTGTTGATCCGAACCTATATTTAAAATTACAACACTTAACATAAATATTAAATATTTAATAAAATATAAAGAAAAATTAAATAATAAATTATAATAAAACAAATAATAAAAAAATGAAAACAAACATATATATATATATATATATATATATATATATATATATATATATATATGTTCTTTTGTTTGAGAACTCTTTGCTAACCCGAGGAAACGTTATGCGTGGACCATCGCACGCGTCATGACAAAAAAACGAACGCCGCACAGTTTGAGATTACAGTTTGCCCAATAATCCCCAGTTTTCTGCATTTTTTGGCAAAGACCAGAGGACTGGTCGAAATATCAAAATAGAAACAATTAAAAAAACAACAACATCGTTTTTAATGCTTCATACACCACCAATCATCTATAATATATATATATATATATATATATATATATATATATATATTTGTGTGTGTTTGGAGTTACAACATTTATATATGCGTTTAAAAACAATTAACATAAATCTCTCTAAGGTCCTTTCAATAATAATCTCGTCAGGAGAACATCGATAGTTCAGATAAATAAATAATATAGGCGTAAGTAAAGAGAACAAATATATATATACATATATATATATATGGGTTAACTGCATCACCGTAAAAAAGCCGAACACGTTCAGCTGTCGTTATCGCCTAAATATCAAAAAGCCAAAATATTGAAGTGTGTTTAAATATTCTTGTATTGTATGTAAGGCCCCTGCTGAAGCTACTGTGATCGAAATTTCAAATCTTGCAAAAGTTAGCCACGCATTGACGGCGAAACACGTTTCTGTGGATAACTAATATGTATACGCAACTCATATAACGGGCGACACATAGTGTAGAGGAAAACCCCACTCTAGCATTTAGGTAAAATAAGTCACATAAAGTAAGTTGTCTTTATCTCCAAAAACAATAACAAAGGCAAAAAACATGTAAGTTTGGTAAAATATTCGTATTTCAAGCCACTCTGCTTGGCCTATCAGTAAGAAATAAAATAATAATACAGTACTGGATTTGGTAAGTGGTATATATTAATACAAAATTACCCAACACTTTTGCTAGAGCAAGTGTGCTTTGACACCGCGTTACCCTGGAGCAATAACTTCAATGTGTTTTACTGTTTTGTTATATTGTTGTATAAAAACTCAGTGTTGCTCAAGGCAATGAATGTAAAAGTACAGTATTACATTTGGTAAGTGATATATATTAATCCAAAATCTTCAACATCTTAGCGCAGGTGTGTTTAAACGCTACGTTACCCCAAGCAATGACATAAATGTATTTTGCTATAGTGTTGTTTACTAGACAATAAACTCGGTATTGCCCGAGGGCAATGCATTAATAATACCGTAGAACACATGGTAAGTGGTATATGCCCAATCTAATAGTGCTCAATACCCTAGATAGATAGATGATCTGTATGTAATTATACAGTAATACACTTGGGACATGGTATATGCTGAACCTGAATGTGCTCAATACTTTAGCTTGAGCAGATGTGTGTTATAATACAGTGTTACACTTAGTAATTGTATATGTTCAATCAAATAATTCTCAATACACTAGATAAGGCAAGTAGGTGTTATAATATAATATTACACTTCGTAAATGATATATACTTAATCGGAAGATAGAGCAGGTGTGTGTGTAACAATCCATTATTACACTTGGTCAGTGATAGACGCTGAATCGGAAGTGATCAATATCCTTTATAGAGTCGGTGTCTATGATAATACAGTATTACACTTGGTAAGTCGTATAAGGTTAATACCTTAAATAAAGCAAGTGTGTAATAACAAAGTATTGGGGTTCCTATGTGGTGTATGCTTCATAGAGAAGATGAAGAAAGAAACTTAGCGTGTTTGCGAATACACTAAAACAAATATAGAATGCATTATATTATTTATGGAGGGGGACATAAACTCAGTTGTCCGAAAGCAATAACTATAACATTGAAATGAGGTGAATGACTTGCATCATCATCATCATCATCATCATCATCATCGTTATTTTTATTATTATTATTATTATTATTATTATTTATTTATTATTATTTTTTTTCAATGCATTAAAACAAGAGATAGGAATGGTTTGGGCGACAGAGAGAGAGAGAGAGGGAGAGAGAGAGGGAAACGGAAGAAAAGGAAAAAGGATAAAGACGGATAAAGAGAGGTTGAAAGATGAAAACCTTTTAATGTCTTCTATTTTGATTTTTATGGTCCCGGGTATTGCCGTGTAGTCCTGCTAGTGTTATATATATATATATATATATATATATATATATATATATATATATATATATATATATATATATTGTGTGTGTGTATTAAGGCAGCGTATTTTCATTTAGGCAAACATTATTAAATAACATCTAATGTTTCGGTCAAATTGATGTAAATATGATCCATGGGTTTCTTGTTCCATTCTTTTTTCTTTTTTGCAAGTACTTTCGATTTGAATCGTCAAATCATCTTCAGGTGGTATTAGTTTTAGTGTCTTTACAAATTATGACTTTACTGATGTGCTCATTTTTTAATTATAACGGCAAGTAGTTTATAACTTGAAAAAGTGTCTGTAAAGTTGAAATGTACATGAGAGCGTGATGGCGTTCTACACATATGAGAGATTTAAAAGTTTGACTGTTTAAACCGTTAAGAAAGTGATGACGTTAAAGAAAGTGCATACAATTCAAACGCATAACTACCTAATGGCTAAGAATTTGGTAATGTTAATTATTATGCTCGACACTTTAAAATGTTGCGACTAGTTTCATAATTGACATTCTGAATTGTGGGATGTTTAGTTTTTATGTGGAGGACCTCGAGTATTTTTGTTGTTTTGATATTGGTATCGTGGTGTATTATTTTGGTATTGTTAACAAGGATGTTTCTATATTGGGAGGGGGTACAATTATGTTTTTTTAGGTGTTGGCATATAACGCTAGTGTCGGAGAGATGTAGGGTGAGTCTTCGGGATAGTGTTGTGGAAGTGAAACCTATGTAAGAATTAGTTTTTTTTATTGTTGTCGGAGATACATTCTTCGATAGGGCATTGGAACTGATATATTACATTGGTTCTTCCTGATGTATTTTGGGTTTGAGAAGTGTTATTTTTAACAACATAGTTTGATGTTTTCATTTTGTTATAATAAATGATAAATCGTATTTAGGTGGGGGATATATAGCGATGTATTATATTTTTAAGAGCTTTTTCATCCAATTTAAAGTTTGGATGCATTTGGTTACAATAGAATAGATTTATGTAGTGGGGATTATTTAGCTTATTATTAGTAGGATTATCTAAATTTCTAATCATTATATATATATATATATATATATATATATATATTAATTATTTAATACCTACATCGATGTTTCATGCTTACGCAATCTCCAGTGCAGGAAGCTAATTCTCAACGGTTGGCGGGCGCGAACCCTGATCACGAATCGCCACTGATTTGCAGTCAAGAGTCTTAACCCCTCGGCCATAGGGAACTAGTTAATAATTATAGAGGAATTTAACTTTGTAAATAGCGAATCAGCGGCTAAATTTACACAAACAGTTTAAAGTGATCAACAAACGTATTTGGATCGTGCAGGCAGCTATTAGTACTGCTTGTTATTAAAGTCACTCAGAGTGCCCGGCCTTTGGTGAAGGGAGCTTATAATAATATTTATAAATAAATATTAATTATTTAATACGTACAGATATCGATGTTTCATGCTAACGCAATCTTCAGTGCAGGAAGCTAATTGTCAATTAATTCTTAATTATTGGAGGGTTTTTAACTATTAAAACTATATGATAAAAATGCAAAACACTTTTAGTCCTAAGTACTTCGTTAGAAAAAATACTTAATATATATATATTTTTATTAATTTTATATGTACATAAAAGTTATCCATAGACACGTCATCAGCATGGCTAACTTAGACAAGTTCAGCGTCGTTACCATTGGACCAAGACGCCCTGTCTAGAACTATATACAATTTGTATCACTTTAATATTTAATGTATTTTTATGTAATTATTTTTATTGGTGATTGCAGCGTTCGTGGTTTTTTTGTTTTTTTGCAAACTATTATTTCGATTGTATCACTTCCTAAGTGAATAAGATCCAGAAAATTGTATTATTAGTCGCCCTTACCTTTATAGGACGTATTTCTGTTAATATATATATACATTTATTAATTTTACACGAACACACACACATACACACACACATATATATATATATATATATATATATATATATATATATAT
The DNA here is from genome assembly GCA_963556195.1 of Sepiola atlantica. Taxonomy (NCBI): domain Eukaryota; kingdom Metazoa; phylum Mollusca; class Cephalopoda; order Sepiida; family Sepiolidae; genus Sepiola; species Sepiola atlantica. Next base: position 63,728,142 of record OY744531.1, read on the forward strand.
ATATATATATATATATATATATATATGCTCTCCTTATAGAGGAGGTGACACATCGTGTAAGGGAAAACCTCTCTGGTATTTAGGCTAAATGCATTACCGTAAGATAGCAGAATAAGTTCAGCTGTCTTTATTTATAACAAAAACGATATATGTTTATAAAATCTTTATACATAAACTGTTTCATACTTCCAACAAATCCTTCCTGATATGATGACTCTAAGTTCAGACATAGTTCCGGAGCTGAAGCCTCATTACCACTAACCTAGAGCCCCTCAGCAGTATCTCACGATGATACCAGATTTTATTGGATTGTCGTCACTCTAGGATTGCAATGACAACACTGTTGCAGATAGAGCCTTGTCTTGTATTTTTTATGTATTTTTCTTGTCTCATGGAGAAAGACCAAGATTATTCAAAAACGTGGAGGTTGAGTTTGCAATAAAAACATGGCATCCGACTTCGATAAGAAATGCAATGGTTTCCCGGTTATTTGTTGCACATTGTTCTCGTAGATATTCATATCTTTCCAACTTGCGCTTGTGTGCTCTGTCAAAAATTTTCACCAAATTAAACCATTAATTCAATGACGAACACTTTTTTTAAATTAACGAACCAAATGACAATATCTGAACGCTGATCCGTTAACGTTATTTCTATTGGAAATACGAGCAGACGTTCTAAGTCAAATGCAACGTGTCAGTCTGTGCAGACATCAAACACTGAGAATCTCTGCTTATATTTACACAACAACATTGAACTATTTCTTTCTTCAACGAAATGAATCGTTCTACTTGTGACATTAAGAACTTTATTGACAGTCTCATAACATATCTCGAAGCCTCCGCAACAATCTCCAATACGTCTCTTTGGCTACATGTGTAGCTTGACAGGGAATGTTCGCACCCAGTGAGAATATGTTTGAGGTTGGCAGTTTTCTTACATACTCTGCATCAATCGTATGTAGTTAGCCCCAAAGCATGAACGTTAACTGGTGTTTTTTAGACTCCACGTATTTGAGGTCACACAATATAATTATTCTGTCTTCTGCACTCTCCCACTTGGTCCATTCGCCCTGTTAACTTTTACTTACATCAGTAGCAATGTACTTCCTCTAGATCATGAATTTCTTCCGAAACAATTTTCCTTTGCTTTACAGGGGATTCTTTGAACCACAAAGAGACCTCGCCCTGCTCTTGCACATGCCACACAGCCAATTATTTTTTTCATACTAATGGCCAGTTCTGAATCTTCTACAGCTTATTCTGCCTTCCATTTTCGCCCAGTTATTACGGATGGTTAGGTATTCTTAACTAGTGGGTCGCGAGAGTGGCGTAGCGCCTGGAAAAGTCGCGTTTTACCTAATTTATATTTCTCAATAAGTGACACCGTCGGAAGTTTTAGCTTTGTTGATTGCCACGTTTGTCAACAATTTTTCCATGAACTTACTAATCAGAGGCTCCATGATCTCAACTTTTGTAAGTGATACTTTATAAATCTACATTGGCCATGATGACTTAGGAATCAACCCAAAGTAAATTAACCATCATTTGTCTTTCTCTATGGGAGTCACATTTGTCAATTGAACGTTATTCACCCTTTAGCATTTTGCTTAAGTCATGTAAACGATGGCGATCAGTATTAAAAAAGTATTACAGCGACCAAGTCTCTTGACGCTTTTTTCGAGGATTGTCTGGATTTCGTTCCCATCGATGGAGAACCTGGTGTCTTTGCAAGATCCTTTGATTATGGATTAACTGCGGTATTTTAATAGTTTAATTTTCATCGCAGCCCATTCGAAGAACCCCTGTAGGCGGGTCACCAGTAGTTTCATGTGCGATTTGGATTCCGCGACTAAGGTAACATCATTCAGAGAAAGGATGTTTTTCGGCGCCACGCAATATCATCTCCATTACCAACACAAACAGTAGTGGAGAGATAACACATCCCATTATTATATCTAGGCATTTTAAAAGATATTTTCATTAAATGAGTTGCCCTTACCACAACCACTATAATGTTTATTTCTCCAAAGGATCACATTGTGTTCAAGTCATTCTTGAAGTCCTGATATTTTGTGATATTCTTGTTTCTGGCTCTATTAAGGACATTAACATTTGGGACTGTTACATCGATATTATATTTATTCTATCTGACAATATCTGGTTTGATGTCTTATGTTATGCCCTCTGCATTTCTTGACATAGAAACCTGTCACCTTTCCGCTGTGTGTCATTGTGTGCAAGTTCATAGTAGTCAATGGCCCTAACTCTCCTACGCTTAATGTTGGAGGGAATGACATTAACCACATATTTTTAAATAATACAGAGGCGTATATTTTCCCAGTCACTAATTGGCTGATATAACATATTTATATTTATATTCATATTCAATCCATTGCTTTTTTCCACACAATATATGTTTACGTTTTCTTTGTTTATAAAAAAAGACTTCTATAGATCAATACTTGTTTTACTTTATTTCAAAACACATTAGCTATTGCAAACAATTTATTAAATACGATTAATTAAAATAAAAACTGCGCTTTAATCAACCATAACTGGAGGGGGTACCCGATATTATCCGCACATAAATTACTAAGATAGATTTGATGTGAGTTGAACTCGGCGTAACATATTCCATAGACTGCGGCGCTATGAACTACTCACGCACCCTCGGAGTAGAAATAGAAATGTGAGGAAATGCAAACAGATAATAAAAACTATATTTGTTTCGTGTGTCATTATGATTTTTGTGTTTGATGCAGTTGATAACATCTGAGTAACGAAACACATCTTGTCACATGAATATCCACATGGTATTTTCTATGCATCCGCGGCGATCGACGTGATTGCTGAGTGTACCATTTAATTGGGAAAAAAATTATTACGTATATTTCTGATTGAAATCAAATATATACTTCTCACCTGAAACAGAATGTTGCAAATGAACACGTTTTAAAACAAATTACATCCCGCAAAGAAACCAGGTTCTCCATAGTTTTATTGTACGCGCGCTTTCTATGTTCCTTCAAGGCAGAGCGGGTGGGCGAGCGCCGCCTTCAAATAAGTTTATTCATACCTAATTCAAGACAAAACTGTCGGAAAGCAGAAAGGATTTATTCGACTTGATCTTGATTGAAACTGGCAGTTAAATTCTCGTACGGTTTTTAACATACTTTATTCACGTGGCAGTACTAGTAATCCAGCTAATATGTTAAAATAAAGTATACACATGAGCGATAATTTTCTAACTAGTACTTCGGCGAAAGTTCGCTTACGTATGCATAGCATTAATACTTATATGCATAAATATATAAAATGTGACAACTGGACGATTTTGGTTCATTGGAAAAGCTGGTCATCATACTCTTAACATATTTTGCTAGTCGCATTCATTCAATTCTACCATCAAAAAAAAGTAGTTGCATTATCTTTGGATTCGGCGAGCATCAAACTATCACGTTTTCTTTAAACAACATGTGTACAACATTTTATTCATAAGTATAATAAAACTATGAAATAAACCCCAATGATAGTTTTAAATTAAAATTCAAAAATAATTAAAACCTCTTTTTAAAAAGATCAAGTTTATTGCACGAATGTGGTAATTCTATTGTTCATTTTATAAATCATATGGAAGAATACTATTCTAATTGTTACTGTTATTTACTCTAATCACTAGAATTAGCGGTTATAGTTTGCAGCCAATGCGAATCTCGGTTTCTATTTGCCCCTAGGCTGTTCACTAATAACACAACTTGATTTTTCTTTCTGTATTTTGTTTGATTGTACTCCAATTTTAACACTGCATCGAATGCTTCTTTAAAACATACATCATTAAATATATAAACCAACTACAATGTATCGAACACGATAAACAGAGTATATTCATATTTTATGCACTGAATACATATTTTGAAATAATAGCCTATAAGCTTGCACGTTTCTTCAACGCTCTTAAACACTAACCCAGTCTTGTAATACTAAATCAGCATTGACGATGGAATATATGTATTCTTTCAATGTCCTATGCTTAGACGTTTCATTTGTATCTTTTTGTCCTGATTCTCTCTTCTGCTGGTAAATCCTTTTTTTAACACTCAATGATGGTGTTTTCTGTTTTTTTTCTATTGAACGCATTAACGTACACCAATCTTAATATTACTTATTTAAGAACATATTCTACGCCTATATCTCATTGTCACTGCTTTGATTACATGAGGCTACATACTTAATTATTTGTCACATCCCAAACTAGAAAATACATATTTGCACGTATCAACCATAAGTCAGTTTATATGCTGATATCCGTGAACATTATTTTGTCTCAATTAATCTAAGTTAGTTTAGAAAATAAGAAATCATTCTTGTCTGGGGTAATTTTCAAGTGAGACGGAGAAATATTATACCTATAACCACACCAAAGAACATCACTTTCTACCAAACGGAACTTTCATGAATAAAAGATTATTTGCAAGCATTTCCCATCTGTAGAATATAATACCATGGGGCTGCTTCCCCTCTGACAACAACATAGTTGTTTTCAAGTCAACTGTTAACAACTACTTGTTCAGCCGTCTTATTAAAAAGGGAATTCTGGCCATTTCAGCCATTGTTTCAAATCCTCACATTGTGTTGATGATTCACCAACTGGCAATCTCTTTAATCTTTATCTTCCAGTGACCTCTGGGCTTTGATAAATGGTGACCCATTAGTATATATAAAAACATATAAGTGCTTAAAGTGTGATGTGGTCTGTACGCTTAGATATGGGAAATGAAAAAGGAAAAACCAAAAGATACTTTTTATATATTAATCAACGTTTCTTCTTTATTGTAAGACTTCTTCAGGATGATAATTTTAAGAAAAATGTCATGCGAGTACATCGAAGTTTGGGGTTGACATAGTGGAGAGATGAGGGAATGTAGTAGCCACTACTATGAGCGCCGGAGGAGAGCCCAGGCTGGAGAAGTCAATGGTTGCTAAAGAATGAAATGAATATGGAAAGCCTTGCGTAGATACGATTGAGGCAGCTATGAAATGGGGAGGGGTGAAAATATAATTGAAATTGCCTTAGGGTGGGAGAGGTGACAGGGGGTTGAGATTTTTGTTGTGATGAGGTGTGGCATAGATTTTGAGATGCTAGGGAAAGAGGAGAGAGGGAGGACACTGTGTGTTTAGCATGTAAGTAGTATAGTTGTAGAAAAAAATTTGAAGAAATGAAGACAATTTTGAAAATAGGGTGGTAAGAATATGATTGAAATGATCAAAAGAGGTGGGAGAGGTGAAAGGAGTGAGTCATTTCTCATGCAACTCTCTCCCGCTCTTTCTTTCCCACCCTCTCTTTCTCACACCTTCTCCGCCTCTTCTTTTCTCTGTCTGTCTCTCTCTGTCTCTGTCTGTCTGTCTGTCTGTCTGTCTGTCTGGCTGGCTGGCTGTCTCTCTCTCTCTCTCTCTGTCTCCCCCTTTCTGTCCTCTAAGCTTATGGTTCGGGTTTTTTGTGGTGTTTGAATCGAAGCAGTCCGAGACGTGGGGATTACATTGAAAATAGAATGTAATATCAACGTCTTAAGCATCCACATACACTTCGCTGATGTTAGTCTACTGCAATCTATTCTGGGCGATAGACTTTTAGAAAAAGTTGTTGTAATGTCAATACTTGTGATATTTTAGCGAACTAAACCGATTACATGTCACATGAAGGGAAAGTAATCTTTTTTCTTTCTATCTTCTTCGTCATTTATATTTTCCCGCTCAATTCATTCTCTTTCAACATATTTGCTGCAGTCTATTCTTCTGTCCGCCATTTTGTCAGGTTGACTGCTAGTCAGGTTAGTTTGTCGGTAGTAATGCACACCTTTGTAGAATAAAGAAGATGGTTGACATGAAAGTGAGAGGGGGAGAAAGAGAAGGAGTAAAAAAGAGAGAATGAGAGAGAATGAAGAACCTACTCTAAAGAATGGATAGTTTAAGGTGCGTTTATTCAATCTCCGCGTTTAGTGATGGAAATGCTATTTCAACTTTAAGCATGACTAACCAACTAAAATTATATTCAAAACTTAAACGCGACAGACTGACGAACATATTATTTTAAACTTAAAGGTGATCAACTGATAAAAATCTTTCAAAAAAAAATTAATCCTAACAGACCAAGAAACATTCTATTTAAACCATAAACCTAACAGACCAATGAAACATAGATGTCTTCACTTAGACGTGACCGACTGCCGAACATGCTATTTCAAAGTTTAGCGTGTCTAATAGACACACATTTTGTTTAAACGGTAAATGTGACAGATAGATAGAAACTCTATCTATACCATGAATGTAACGTGTGCCCATTCAATTTGAATGTTTACCACTCAAAATGCTATTGAAAACTAAAACGTGACAGGCCGACTAATAGATGTTCACTTTAGGACTACAGTTCGGCGCATCTAAAATAAGCTACACCCCTTAAATCACCGCATTCAGCGATGAAAATGCTATTTCAAACTGAAGCGTGTTAGACCGACCGACGAACATAGCTTCATTCTAGATACGAGGACTATCTGAAAATATTGGGATAAATAATAGATACAAACCCTCAAAAGGGCGGCATGCCTATGCGAACAGTAATAGGGTTTACTAACGTGTTTAACTCCTACCAATCTATGGCGTCTGAGTATATTAGTTGCCCGCATAAACATGGTTCAGAAGAAGGAGAAGGCGAGACAGTCTATACAAACAATAACAAATTGTGTAAATCGTCTGTGCCCAAAATGTCAAATAACAAGTCTGTTCTAATCATAATTGTAAGGCCAGAAATACGCAATCCAACGTCAATTCTCAAAGATTGCAAATCATGACAAGTCAGTCTATTTTTAGTGACATATTAAATAAGATCTGAACAACCTGTCACCGTCTAGTAATATGTTTTGATTATATATGATTTAAAAATGTACATCTTTTACATCTTTTTATACAGATGAACATAAACCGTTTTTATTTATAGCTGAGGTAGTGATCGCAACCTGAGGTACAGATCCACACTACTTTTCAATACTAGCGCATCAACCCAAAGTTCGAAACCGGGACACTAAGTTTAACTAAGTGTAAACCATCTCATCTACAAGAGTGATTCACCCATGAGGGAACGTGTACATATATATATATATATATATATATATATATATATATATATATATATATATATATAAATGAATAAATGCTAAATATTTTCCATTCATACTAAATGTGTTTATATCAAAACACGTTACGCTTATTTAATTCATGTATTTTCTAAATACAGTATACAGAACACTGCGTAAACACATTCAACCCGATTCTTCATTAGCATAATAAATTTATAAACACCTCCTAATAAATTAATATTCTAAACAATTCATTTTTATTTTCGTTTTACAGTTTACTTATATATATATTCAAAAGTTATTCTGTGCGTTACTTTTTTTCGGGTAGAGAGCCTACTCTGTTAGGCGATTGCGTGCCAGTCGCACTTAGGGTTAGTGTTACAAACATATTAGTTAACAATACCCTCCCCAAATTAATTGCTTCCCGGTGGTTCCGTAGGTTTTGCTAGTATATATATATATATATATATATATATATATATATATATATATATATATATATTAATGAAATATCTTACGATAGTCATATGTTTGGTTGTTTCACAACTCATCAGTGTGGCTAGTAGTAGCAATGTGTGTGTCGGAACATGAAGATTTTTGTATTAGTATCCAAACACGTGGTTAGTCCACTAGAAGTGGGAGTATCCTTAGCTGTTGTTGGGGCATTTCCCTACCAGAAGGAAACTCCGATAAAAACCTGCGGCTTCTATGGCCATCTAAAGATGTTGACTTGTTCTTCATTTTAGACAAATGCTCATGGCGCTCAGTAAGTGACATTTGTCGTGTGCAAGATCTTTTGTCACTATAGATAATGTCACGCACATGCATTGCGTGCTACAATATTCACACGTGTTTGTATCTTGTGTGCATTAGCGAACTGGGCGGAACAGACGTATAATCCTCCAAATGAAACTATATGTTGGTCTTCAAAAACATGAAGCGATACGAAATAAGCGTACACGGTGTATTGAGAATATCATTTTCAAAGATACATTAGAAGCCATGAGGTCAGTGCTGAGGTACTCAGATTTGTCACAGAGATTAGTTTGATGACAAAAATTCACGCCTTGTTCAGTTGTGCTAACAAGGCACATTAAAATATAGATTTCGAAAAGTTAAAGGCAAAAGTTGCAGCGTTATTTAAGAGTTATACAAAATTCTTGGTAAAATTCAAAGGTCAATAGAATCCGAATAGCATCTGACACATATTATGTACATCTTCTCTACAGTCTGCTAAATAGGATGTATGATCTAACTAGCTCACATATAATACCAGTTCGCCCCGAAGGCAGTAAGATGGCGTGGTTATTTGATGATCTTCTGTATACACCATCTGTAATATATAATCAGTTATTTTGCATCGATACAATTACAACCGATAACAAATGAAATTAATCATATTCCATCGAAGCCAGTAGTTCAGAAAACAATGCATAACTGAAATATCGAAAAGCCCCATAGTATAGATTGGTTGCCATCAGAGATCTTTAAATGTTGTAGTGTTAGATTTCCTCAAAAACTTTCTGAACTTATGCAGCTCAGGGTGAAATACCACAGAATTGGAAAGCTGCATTAATGGTTATTTTTACAAAGTTTGGTAACTCTCGTGAGATAGCATTACCTTGCGTTTAAGATCATGTGTATAATGTTATTGCAGAATCTCAATGTGGTCTCAGGAATGCCTTATCTTTTCCACTAGGCATCTCCAAGAGAAGTGTCTTCAGCAACACGTTGGCTTGTACTAAGTTTTATGGACCTTACCAAGGCTTTTGATACAGTCAATAGAATGACTTGTGGTGTTTCCTATAGACGATTAGTTGTCCCGAATTTTGTGAGAATGATTTGGTTCTTTCACGATGGTATAGAAGCACGGGTAAATGTTGGTAGGCAGATTTCTGAACGAATATCAGTAGAAAATGGTGTCAAGCAGGGTACCATAACTTCACTGACACTTTTCCCCTTATTCTTCGTTAAGGGGTTCTTTATTGTCTTTGAACTCGTCAGTGTGACATATATATATATATATATATATATATATATATATATATATATATATATATATATATATATATATATATTCTATATAAAGTTAAGAAAATTTCCCCCCATGTACATTTGTCAAGAATAGGAAAATAACCACATATATCACAGGCTACTAAACTCACCACTATATTACGCTTATTCACTCGAGCATCTTATAGTAAATTTGTTATTAGTTTTCTCTAGCTCACACTAAATATTACTTTTTGCCCACTATCTTCGACTCTCCCCTAAACATACTTTATATATGTGGTAGCAAAATCTTTTCCCGCTAACACTTCAGTACTAACACTCCCCCATCGACATCGGGAACTAGTAAAAAACGTCTACTTTTTAAAAACATAACCATTATTATTTATTATTCGCCCGCTATTAATTTACTACATAATACAATACATAACGCACACATTTAAAACGTTGAATTAAAATTCGATTCTCAAAGCTTTGAAAAGAAATACAAAAAAGACCAACAATCAATTTTCTACAAAATTCGAGAAACATCGGCAAGATGAAAACAATGGTTATTTACATTTCTTTTATAAACACGTGCGGTTTTCGCACATAATTGTCATGTTTTTATATTTAGCATCGGTCGATTTTTCTAGACTTGTCGTGTTGAAATTATTTTGACCTTTTTCACTAATTTGACTGGACTATTAGTGGAGCGGACGTTTGTTAATCTCTGAAGAAAACATTTGGATGACGGCGGGTGGCGGTGCTAATCCTGTCTGTTTATTATGGCATTGTGTTACCATAGAATTTGAATTTAATTGTTAGTCAAAATTAGTCCACTTTTATAATGATTATTTCCGAATATCCTAGTATATCACTTTTTTATTTTTATAATTTAAAAAAACCTATACGTAAAAGGAAAATATAAAATTGCGTCGCAATATTTCAAGTAAAACGTTATCGTTAAGATCTTTAAAATAATATTAGCAATAAGCACTATATTTAATCAAACAGTTCTTGGTTTATCAATTATTTTATTACCTATTTGTGTCAAAACAATTACTATTTAATAGAAGTTATGAGTTTTTTAGTTTTGTGTAAATATCGACTCTGGGAACATTTTTTCGTCATTAACAAACATGGTTTGTTTTTTTCTGAATTAATACTATAATATTTATTTTTTATGAAATTAAAGCATTATTTTATATTCACCAAACGTGGCTAAATCCTATTTTAATCACCTAAATTATTTACAATGATATGGGGTTTTGCTGATTTTTCTTCATAATTGATACGCGAATATTTTTTTCAATTAAATCATTATTTTATTATTTTCCTCGGGGAACGCCAGACCTTGATCTTGCTAATATTCAATATTTTTTTCAATTAAATCATTATTTTATTGTTTTCCTCGGGCAACGCCAGACATTGATATTGCTAATATTCAATATTTTTTTCAATTAAATCATTATTTTATTATTTTCCTCGGGCAACGCCAGACATTGATCTTGCTAATATTCAATATTTTTTTCAATTAAATCATTATTTTATTATTTTCCTCGGGCAACGCCAGACATTGATCTTGCTAATATTCAATATTTTTTTCAATTAAATCATTATTTTATTATTTTCCTCGGGCAACGCCAGACATTGATCTTGCTAATATTCAATATTTTTTTCAATTAAATCATTATTTTATTATTTTCATCGGGCAACGCCAGACATTGATCTTGCTAATATTCAATATTTTTGTGCTCTCTCCTTACATGATCTGCTACTTTTCAGGTTAACAATTGCAATTATTTTACGAAGAATGTTCGTAGTTCCACGAAAAGTTTACAGATATTGAATTTGGTTGAACATTAATAACAGTAAAACAGCACACGTTTTCTTAACAAAAACATTAAACCAAAATAGAAGCATTTTACTCCTTGAAATCCTTTTTTAAAACCACTGCCATTTACTTTGAACGTAATCCCGAATTTATGCTATCGATTTTCTAAAGTAAAATGTTTTTTGTGGAAGAGAAATGACTAGAGTACATAATTATGTAGTTAAGGTCTTAAAATTTAAAAAAATCTGCATTAATTCAATCGGACATCATTCACATGATTACTGAAAATCCAGCCCGATGGGCCAAAGAATATAATGTGTATCTTTTCTTCAATCGATAGTTGGAAAAATGGTTATTCAAGACTATTGTTAGTTCTCTGTTATCTGATGCAAAAATGTCGCTATGGTAAGAGGGATATATAAAAATTAATAGACATCAGATTTGAAGAGATTTAATAAAATTCAAGTTTTAAGAAAACATGATATTACATGCGTAACTTGAGTAAAATAGTATATTAATTAAAGTAATGCTATTAAAATAACTATATAATTTGAAAATGAAATACAGTACAATAGAGTAATGAGTAAATATTGCTAAACTTTCAAACACGTAACTGTTTATTATTGTTAAAAGACAAGGGCAGATAATTTTTTACCAGTTGAACTACCTTTTACGTAAACAGAACAATAGTAACCCATTGCGAAAAGCAATCCAATTAACAAAGGAAAATGAAATAAAAGAAGTCTAAGAATAAAGATACGATGATCATGGATCAGAATATCAAAATTTTGTTCGATTACAGTTCCAGCATGTCTATTTCATGTAACAAGCGCAATAAATTCTGACTTTTCCACATGACTTGTCAGTTAAGAATCTTTTAATTGATTCAGAAAATACACCACACATGCATACACACGCAGGACTGCATGCTATATCAAACTAAATGACCAATCATAAATATAGATATTTATTCTTTAAAATAAAACCTATAGAAACTGATTCATTTTATAATTAAGTTATGTTCAAATAGTAAGACATGTATACCAAGTACACAATGTATGGTCAGAAATTATTAAGTATTTTAAATATTTAATGCCAAACTCGTTTAATCAAATAAATTTAAGTTATTAAAGACTTAACTAGATTTTTTTTGTTTAATATGCCTGTATGTGAATTAAAGAAGCGTCTATGTAATTGTAGTTCTTGGTGTCGATCACAATGGATGACAGATTAAAGTGTAAGGAAATACAACACTGTATTTTAAGTCATCAAATGTAAACTATATCTAAACGAGCTTTCAAAAGGTGTCTACAAAAATAGGATGGAATGTGCATAAAATCACACACATATATAAACACATAGATAGGCATGCACACACATATATAAGCATTTATATATAAATGAAAAATATCTACACATACATCCACATACGTATAGGCATTTACACAGCGTGTAAATTTCTGCCCACACAAACATTCATACTCATACCGACATATCGACACATATGTAAATAGCATTACTGTGAAAATATATCAGCTAACAAAGTTTGAATTATAAAGATGCTGTGTTATGAATGTGAACTGTCTTGCATGAGTGTCTTAAATTGTTAGGTTATGAAAGCTTTATAAGAGGAATCAAATACACGCTTATCAACGTTGAAAATGTGTGCGTGTGCCTATGTTCTTTCAATCAAGCCTCGCCCATTCTTGAAGCTATTTTAAGTTAAGAACATTCTTGTATGCTTTTTCATCAGAATAGCTCCCGCACATAATACAATGTTGACAAAGTTGCGGGTTTTTACAACAGAAAGACTTATTTTAAAAACATATATCTATATATAATGAAACATAGCTGTTCGTAAAAGAATTGGTCTCTTTCAGCAGTCGATATTCAAATGTAAAACTATATAGTAGACTGATTGCCTTTACTTCCTAGCGGCGACGGTAATAATGTAAATATTAGTTTATTCAGATTTCATCTGTTATTTATTTTATATTGAAGATTACCCATGCTGCAAAACGATTGCTTGAAATTTTAACTTTTTGTTTTTTTAATTATCTTAAAAAATATATCTTATTCTAAATCTAGCATTACTTTAACTTTACTTGTTAAAATTATATATATATATATACAATTTACACTATATCTAATTATTTCGTACTATTTTCATCGACTCGTTTGTTGGGATGAATTACGTTTCCAATTTTGTTAAAACCCGCTCGTGGGCACATGTTAAAATTAAATCAACAAATCCTATAAGAGATCAGGATTTTTAAGTCGAGGGAGTGTAGGTGAGAGATTCTACTATTTATCCCCTAAACTAATCGATAAACATCTGTGGAAGACTGAAATCAATTAATTTTCTTGAAGTAAATCTGCAGTAGCGTTAAAAATATATTGCAACGTTCCGAAATAGAGAAGATTTTGTTTTTTGTTCTTCCATCGAAATAAACACGTTCCCATTCATCCAACAGGATTAACAAAGGCGATCGCTAAAAATAAATGCAAGAAAAAAGAGGAAAGAAAAACAACGAAAATCTTAATCTGAAGTGACATTTATCAGTTTGTAGGAAACCAAAACATTTTCCAGTAAAGCACTTCGAGAAAGCAGATCTCCACCATGACGCAGCTGCTTATGATATAGTTGACATTAAATAATTTCCGCATATACAGTAGTATTAGGAAGACAATATAGGACATACACTCTATCAGGAACGTTACGACATGTGAAGGAGAAACACCTGGTTAAAAGTAATGTTGTTGTTTGGTTTCATAGCATGTCCACCCTTCTTCATGCCGAAACCGCACGTATGATTTTGATGTACGAAGTCCGCACCGTCAACAAACCTTCCAACCGGTTACACATCACCATAATGTAGCATCCCTATGTTTGTTTTACAAGTACTTTTAAGTAATGCGCTCCGATGAATTGCCTGCAACAAACCCATCTGACTAGTTGTTAAATTACACTTCGTTATTGTAGAGGGCCCTAGATTCTGAAATATTTTTGTTATTTTAATAGCTTCTTTCCGCGGACAGCTTCCCTTTGGAATTGTCTTTCTTCTCCCTGTTTCCCCGACCGTGCCGACGTGCAGAAATGTGAACAAACTGCTTATCCTCCCACCCAGGTTGCCCTCCTATAAATCTGGCCACTCCCACAGTCGCTTCTTACATTTCAGTGGTAATATACCTTTTTCAGTAAATATAATACAAAATGTTTGACGATTAATTTGATTGTAAGTGTAATTTTGAAAGAAATCTTTTGTAAACAATATAAATTGTATATTTCTCAAAATTGATCTGGATGTAATGGCAGCTAAGTGATTTCTATGCAAGAATATTAGAGAGATGTGTGTAAGAATCATTTTGAGAACAATAGTTTTCCTCTCGAGGCTAGAGTAAGCATAAGGTCAGAGTAGTGGGAAATTCTAATAGAAATTAACAGACGAGAGTTATGATTACGCCACAGGATATTACGTCATGGGAAAAAGTACTTGCCAGAGAAGCGAGATCATTTCCGTCTTTTGTGTTTGCGATAGCAAAGTGAGCAGACATCTTTTCCCAGACGAGAAATTACAGCTCAAGTAGATTTATATTGCTGTAAATAGCTGAGAGAAAATAAACTATAACTGAGAAGCAAATTCCTCTCACAATTACAACTACTAGAAGGAAAGAAGAAAAATGCTGAGAAATTTGGACGTATCGAGAGAACATGACTGCAGACACAACACCGATCAGTTTGGGATCGAAAAACATGTTTTACGGATCCAGGCCACCAGATGCAGTTTCGTATCATATCCCCAAAATATTATATTTAACTAAGAGATGTGGCACTGAAAAGGCACTAAATCTCCAAACGAAAGTGAATCGACGATTACTGGAATAGAAATTATAAGTGCACCCTACCCAAATTTTCGGAATTTGGACCTAAATACTAGACAACATTTCGAAAGTTGAAGGCGCTGACATCGTTTTACTACATATAAAATAGCGCAATTCATTTCGAATTATACGACAAGCGAAAAGAAAAGCATGTGAAACTATAAAATGTTAGACTTTCACTTTTTGAGCGCGTATAAATCCTTTGTACAGCTGTGTCGTGGTAGAACTCAGTTTTATCGTCTGTGAAGACAAAACTACTCGGACGCCAATGTTCACATTTTAATAAAGTTTATTTTAAAAAGAGAAGAACAGTCACAGATGCAAGTTATTTTCGTATGCGTGATAGAAAGAGAGAGTGTGCGTGTGTGTGAGAGAGAGAGAGAGAGAGAGAGTGTGTGCGTGATAGAAAGACAGAGTGTGCGTGTGAGAGAGAGAAAGTGTGCGTGATAGAAAGAGAGAGTGTGCGTGTGTGTGAGAGAGAGAGAGAGAGAGAGAGTGTGCGTGATAGAAAGACAGAGTGTGCGTGTGAGAGAGAGAAAGTGTGCGTGATAGAAAGAGAGAGTGTGCGTGTGAGAGAGCGAGAGAAAGAGAAGGATAGCCCGTATCGCTACACCTGGCCACATTGCGCTCGCTGTCCTTATTTTGGGAACAGCGCGCAAACGCATCTTTCCTCCTTGGACACTCGCTAGCTAAATAGGAAAACAAACTTACCCCCGAAAATCTAAAGTGCAGTATCTGTTCCGATGGATACTGCACGCCTGTCCTGTGCAGTTCTAGGAGGTCCACCCTCCCAGGCTTCGCCTCCCCTCTTTGGGGAGGAGTAAGTTTATTGCTTACTGTCTGAGGCGCCCCTACCGGGGAATGCCGACGGGGCTGCCCAGGCAATTTTTAAATGGCCAGAGTGCTCACCTCTCGAGCGCTGGCTTTTAACCCCACTTGCTCGACCTGATCTTGGGTCACATCTTACCTGTGGGAGTAAGATAAAACTGGCCTTGTGCCTAACTCCGGGAGGAGTAAATAAAAATCACGTGGTTTCGTGACTTGTGCCAAGTATGACCTTTACCTTTTACTTTCCACTTTTCCACTTAACACTCTTTCTTTCCCATTTTTTCAAAATATCTTCAGGGAAGGTATTTTCCACGTCCGTCTCTCATTTCAACATTCTTACTCTTCCGCTCACGGTCTTCTTCAATTCGTCACTCGTTTAATTCTATATATATATATATATATATATATATATATAAACCGTGCAAACAACAACCCCAACCCATTAAAAATCAACTATATTTTTCTTTTTCGCCAGCCATCTAATTTTCTGCTATTTGTTATTACATACACACTCTTCTGGATAAACATAGAAACGGCTTTTCTAACTCTCAATTCAGTGGTTTTATCAAATCATACCCGGAGCTGGCCTCAATGCTTTTTTCTTTATTCTTCTAACAAGAAGTTCCAATTAACACATGTCTTTCTTCAAAAGAGCTCCAATTATTTCAACACTGACACTTCCCGATTGTCCTAACTATGGCATGTATGGGAATCGGTGTCCAATGCCCTCATCAGTCCGCATCACGCTAAGAAAACTGGTGCAATGATTACTACCTTACTTCTTCAGACCAACACAATTCGAAATCCTCTTCCCCCTGATATGTGCCCGCAAATTACTTCCCATATTTTTTGACTCCCACACCAAATTTGTTTTTAACATTAACTTTTCCTACAAGACGTTAACTCTGGCACAAAAAGTAGGAGGTTGTTCCGAAGTCCTATACCGGCTCGCATCTTACTCATCTCATACATTTAAAGACACCTCCAGGCGTTTGTTCTGAGGGTATAAATATTACACCCATTATTTCCTTAGCATCCGTATATGTGGGAAATAGTTTGCTGCCGAAATAGCTATTTGCAATTAGCCAATCAGGCTTCATAATTGCTGACAAATGTGAACTCTTGGGTCAACTTAGGACATCCTCTAACAGAAAATATGAGATAATTTCACAATAATATATTTAAACGATTAACCCTCCGTTAACAATTTTCATTATTCGTTTTTCTGACCCGACGAGGAAAAAAAAAAAAAAAAAACAACAAAAAAACAATACAACATAAAACATCTCACATTCACTAACCGCTTGTTTTTTAAAAATTAATTCGCTAAAACGTGATTATCTAATCGAATACCTGTTTATAGGTATTTTTGTCTGTTTGTATTTTTATTTTAACACATCTGTTGAAGTGTGTTGTTCTCTCTACCCCCACGCAAGGGAAACAAACAAAAAACAGAAGAAAACCCGACGGACACTGATCACTCACCAATACAAAACACGCAAAATACAATGTTTTCCTTTTTTCCACTTTGTTTGAAGAAAACCACAAGACAGCAGAAACACATTCGTTCTTGTTTTTCGCGTCCTTGCTTTTTTCTTTTTCATATACACAATAAGAAACCTTAACAGTAAACTGTTTTATCAAAAGTATAACACAAACAAGACGTTATGCGTCATAAGTGACAAAACAAAATTAAAAACAATTGTCTGCAGTGAAAAAATAAAACAAAATAATATGGAATAGCCAATATACGCATGTGGTTATCTATCATTCGTGTGTGTTCGTGGTGTTATCACTGTAAGTATAAGAAACCTACATCTTTTCTATTTTCAAAAGTTAACGGTTCCCTGTTCCCTCTTTTTTTTTATTGACGCTCTCAACACGACAAAAAGAACAACACCAAGTCATTGAATATGTTTAAGTACGCGCCCAGGCGTGTGTATGTCTGTTTTCTCTCTTTGCCATTCTTATTTGCTTTCCCTTTTCTTTTGCCAGTAGAAATAAAAAAATCTTCCACATCTAATAACGGATATTGTCGCAGGATTTCATTCGCTATGGTATATGATGCTTTATAAGCAAGTTTATTCTATTCTATCACCCAGTAACGGGGAATTCATACATTTAAGTAGATCTTCATAGGTGAATGGTGAATCTTTTGCTAGTTGCTTGATATAGGTATTGTATAGTCTCCCCAACTGAACAACATCCCTGTTTTGGCACCTATAAAAGAACATCGCAGACGATTTAATCCTTAGACCTTCAGCACTGACTAGCAAATCTAGTTCTTCTATCTTTGATCAAGACTTAAATCCGAGGAAGGTGTCCGTAGAGTTCTGTTCTAGTCTGCTACTGCCTCCAGAAGATGTTAATGGCAATTCTTAGCATTCTGGCGTACACACCGTCAATTTTGCTTTCCAATCTTTTAGTCTAGGTGCTACTTCTATTACCAGAACTGATGGAACAATTGCTTCCAAAAAGTAACGTTTCATCTTAGTAGGAAGATTTGACTTCCAAATTGCTTTTATCTTGCCCAGTCCAACCTACGCCTTGGTTATTTGCACATTTATTTCACTCGCTATGCAATAGCTTTGAAATAATAAAAAAAATAATTATAAATCATGCAAATATATTATCTGTATTTATGTATATTCTCACGCCGTAATATATCTGGATTGACATGAAAGAAGTATAATTCTTTATATGTCGCATTTCATGTTTGCAACGAGAACAATTACTTGTTCTCGTTGCAAACATGAAATGCGACATATAAAGAATTATACTTCTATTAGTGATATTTTAGATGGAGAATATTAATTTTGATGTAATTTTAAACAAAAAAGAATAAGTATTACTGTTTATCTGTAGATTTCAAATTTAATTACAAGTTTAAGCTGTAAGTGAACATAACTTTGTGAGATAGCGTCACACCAAATAAATTTGAAAAATAGGGGTTAATAACGTTAAATGTCTAAACATTTAACGTTAAAAGTCAATTCTGACTAATTTCAGCTAACTTGTAAATGTATACATACGTATGGGGACTACACTTCTTACAATATGATTTAAATACATTATATATATATATATATATATATAGTAAGCAATGAAAATATATATGGCAATGAAGCTAACTACCTAGCTCTACTTACGTATCGAGCACTGTTGAAGTAAATACTGACACATAAAAAAATTATATCTCCTTATAATATTTTATGTGGATACATGAAGTACTAATATATATATATATATATATATATATATATATATATATATATATATATATATATATATATATATATATATATAAAGAAACAGATTTGAAGCTATTTTGCAATGTTATTGTTCATGTTTATATCCAGCTAAATACATAGAACAAGTTAGCTGAGGTATAATATCTATTAGACACAAATTAAGCAAGATTCTCAAATAAAAATTCTTAAGAAAAAATCTGAGACACACAAGAGTGTGCTGCCCAAAATTATAATACACCCACTTTGAAACATCAAATATTTCTGATTTGTATGCAATTACTAGATAATGATAAACCGTAGCAACAGTTTTTAATGAAATATTTATTTATTCTAAAACAATATTTTAATTAGGTAAAATTTGTAGCCCGTTGGATGTGAACATAAATACTTGTATAGTCCTGTCAGCTTTCCCTCCAGGGTGAGAGGCAATACATCCATCCCCTAAGATTCATGTTTCAGGAGAGAAACTTATTCAGTCCGCCTTCTCTTGAAATATATATAGATCAAAATAAATGAACATATTTTGTGATATTTCGAACATAGATAGTAGACAGTATAGGGATAGTAAGGAGCTATGTTAGATTGATTTTAGAGTAGCAAAGGGGTAGAACGCAGCCTTTGAAAATCAATTTACTTATAAAAGTTACTCCTTATTTTTACTATAATGTTCCATGTGGTGTTATCTCCCATCTAACCCGGGCAACACCAAGTAACTATGTAATACCGTTATATAGCTTATGTGCGGTTACTTCATTTAGCTTAGTGACACAATACTTTTAAGAGTATGTAATTTTGTTTTCTTCATCTCCATATTATTTACTTACTGGGATCTCTACCACGAGTCATTATCAATGATCGTTCACTAGTAACAGCTGATAGTGTCCTCTGGAGTCGTAGTTACATGTGTCCTTTCTGTTTTACATACCGTCAATTAGTATCATCCTTCATCGTTGTCTAGTGCGTTGCCCATGGCCATTAGTTTTCTAGTTCTTTGATTAATGTACCTGAGTTCTTTTTGGTCCAGTTTATAAAAGACCCACTGTAAGAATACACTAATGTATGTATTCTTTATATTGGGTTTCTACTGTAATTAAGGTTCAATGAGATTTCTTGTTTTCATCAGGTATTCTCTTCGAATCATCTCTTTTATCCCCGTGGATTTGATTTCGCTTCCAGAATGTCCAGATATTTATAGCTTCACGTTAAACAAGTTCCCTCATCATTTCTCGATTGAATGTCTTCTGTTGTATCGTTTTTTCCTTCTTCATCTCAAGTAGTGCACACTTATCCATTCCGAATTTTATTCCTATGCATTCGCAAAAAAATCTGGCTCTACTTACCGCTTGTTTTCTTTACAAATAGTTAAAATCATCCGGGTGTTGTCCTCTAAATGTCAGTTTTAGTATTCATATTTCCCCATAAGGATTAAAAGTTTCACGAATATTTTGCACATATTTAATCTTATTTTATCCATGCTTGGTGATTGTGTTGTATGGCTTCTTGTAGTCGATATCTGCCATAAATATTTTAAAAACTTTTATTACTACGTTCAGTATATTTTGGTCGATGTATAGCAATCCATTTGTCTCCTGTGTCGCTTTCTTTTTGTCTATAGCTATTAATAGAGCAGTGCATCTCTTGTGCGTTCAAGATTTGACACATGGTTTCTAGACAAGTTATCGGTCTATAGTTGCTTAGTATCGTCCCCTTCTCGCCGTCTTTAGTCACATACTTCGCTATGTCCGTTCGCATGAACATCTCGTTAGGTTTTGTGCAAGTTGTTTATGTAGAATAGTGAATTTCTTAAATCAGAGCCCACGCATTCTCTAGTGGCCAAGTGCTTTCCAGTCTGCCATATTTCTTAAGGATGGTTTGAGGAGTTCTTTATTAATTTCAGTTTCGTTTTTTTCTCTAATTTCCTGAAAATAGTTCTTCATTTTTTCAGCCACTCTGCATTTCTATGGTGGTTATATATTTTTCGCCATACATTGCGCCAGAAGTGTTTCTTTCTACTCAGTCCGTTTACTCTGTTTTTGTTCTTACTCCCTTTATATTTTGGTAAAACTGACATTGTTGTGTTTGTCCTGTTTAGATTTCTGCCTATATATTCTCAGTCTTTTTTTCTTCTGCTGTAGTTTCTTTTTCTTTTCTTTTTTTTCATTTATTCACATCAAAACACGCTGCTACTGAGACATACGGGGCTACTCTAAATTAGCGGCCAGATTCATAGCAGCATCCTAAGTGGGAAGTTGTGCAGCCTTATGCTTGTTCACATTACATTTAAATTTCTGCTTTTTGGTACAGTCGGAGAAACATAGAGCAGGGATGGAATTCCAAAGGCAAGCAGCTCGAGCAAATAAGATATTTGAGTAGAAATATTTCCGGCATCTGGGGCATATTCATTGAAGGGGTGTGATTTTGCTGCTTGTCGGGTTGGTCGGGGTACATACGTTGAAAAGATATACGTGCAGCAAGTTCATTGGAGCAGATTTTGTTTAAGTACTTGTAAAACAAGCACAAAGGTGCAATATTGCGGCGATGAGAAGTAGGTGCTAGACAGTGTAGGACCTATAAGGTTAAATACATTTTTTTGGACCCTGTCCAAAAAGGACGCTACCAGTGATTTATGCACCATCCCAGATGTAGCAACAATACTACATGTGTGGGCTTTGTAGAGATATGTGATTTTGGCACATGTGAGAAAGGTTCTGTGTGTTGCTTTTGGAATAACATTCAATTGCTTGTGTATGTTCAATTTCGGTTTATTCTTCTGTGTTTTCTTTGTTTTATTGGTAATCATATTTCCTTGTTCGTATTTGCTCTTTGGTTTTCTGGGATGATGAGGATTTTTGCCTTTGATTTTCACATACAGGCTCCGGATTGAGCATATACAATTTGTCTGCAGTTTCAAAGTAAAGTTGTTTGCAGGGTACCTAATGGACTATCTGCCAGGCCCAGTCATGTATTTTTTATATTTTCTGGGAGGGGGGCATTTTGTTGAATTTACTTATGACGTGCTTTATCGTTTCAACCGTTTCTCAACAGTGTCTGAATTTACTCTCTTTTTTGTTGTG
Organism: Sepiola atlantica; assembly: GCA_963556195.1. NCBI lineage: Eukaryota > Metazoa > Mollusca > Cephalopoda > Sepiida > Sepiolidae > Sepiola > Sepiola atlantica. The sequence continues at coordinate 63,750,135 of OY744531.1, forward strand.
TCTATGATTGCTTTTATGTAGTCCGTACTGATCGTGTTCTTTGTCCAGATGTGAAGAGCGATTCTATTTCTCTATTCACGAATCCTTTCGCTAGCCATGCCCATGTCTTTCCTGCGTTACTTGTACAGGCACTCCATGTAACTGTTGCCTTCCAATTTTCTTTTCGCTTGTTGTTTCCCGTTTCATGGTTCTTGGTATTATTAACGTTACCCCTTCTGTCATCTTCTCTGTCTTTTGTGTTATGTATTTTCCTAATTCGTTTAATGGTAAACTCAATTGAACTTCAATATTAACCTTTTATCACGTAGAATCGCTGTATCAATCTCAGGGAGTAATGCTTTCTGCAAAGTTATTAGTTTCCTATTTCCTTGAACAACGGAACTGAGTTTTACTTTTTTCAGCTTATGAATCCTCCAACGCGTATTAAGATAGTGCCCAAATATATATTCATTTTCTAGTCTATAATTCAGTTACAATAAGCTTTATTAGTCATCTTATGTATTCTCTTTTAATAACATCTTTCATATTGATGGTGCCCGCTTCCACAATGTTTATAGATTTATAGGTATTGCGTTTACCAAATGTCATCATCACCTCTTGATGTGAAGTTCTATGCGGTCGGTTATTTCATCTTTTCCATTCTTCATCACGTTTTTTTCTATTTCGAATTACATTTTTATATCCCAACCGACGATTCTGATTGTGCTTATTAGTGTTTCCATCTCATTTTGTTGTTTTGAATATAGTTTAAAATCATCCATATAGATAAGGTGGTATTTTTGTATCCAGCATTTCACCTACTAAGTCGCTTGCTGAGTGAAATCATGATAAACAGTAGTCGATACAGAGATTCACTCTGGAAATATCTGTTTTTCTATCTCTGCTGGTATTGTTCTCCACTTGTGAGTTTTTGTCTCCATGCTTCTGTTGCTTTCTCCATAAAGTTGTTGATAATAATGTAAAATATTTTGTACATATTATTATAGAGATTATCCATGCTTGGGGCTTCTTTTTTATTTTTATAATAATAATAATAATAATAATAATAATAATAATAATAATAATAATAATAATAATAATAATAATAATAATAATAATATAGACTTCGCCGTTCCAGCAGACCACAGAGTGACGATCAAAGACACGGAAAAACGAAGTAAATACACAGAACTAGCAAGAGAACTGAAAGGAATATGGGGCATGAACAAAGTTTGTATAATAGCAATAATCGTAGGAGCATTAGGAACAAACCACCAAAAAACTGGAGAAAAGACTGGGAGAAATTGGAATCAAAGGGACCATCGAAACCATACAAAGGACGGCAATGATCAAAACGGCGGCAATCTTAAGGAACATCCTCAAATGCGGAAACCAACACGCATAAGCTACAAAGGGTAACCAGTCACAAGGAATTTACAAGGAGAAAACAAAACCACACGAAAAACACCACAACACGAACCAAGGAACAGAAACTGCAAGAAACATCACTTCATAATCCCCCCCCCCCAATAAATTACACCGGCCTCAGCTATCACTACACAAAAATGAACCAAGGAACAGAAATTACAAGAAACACTATAAGCTACCCCCTGCCTCCCCACCCAACTCCCCCAAAAAATACAAAAGAGAAAGAAGAAAAAGAAAAAGAACATTTAAAAAAGAAAAAAATTAGAAAATTGAAAGAAGGTTTGTTGGGTTTTTTTAAATTTAAAAGAAAAAATAAAAAAATTAAAAAGTTTAAAAATTGAAAAAGAAAATGAAAAATTAAAGACAATTTTTTGGGGGGGATTAATTAAGTTTTTTTGTTCTTTTTAATGGCGCCGGCCTAGGCTGACACCAGACAAAATATTTGTAGAGGGTCGAGGAGGATGAGAAGACCGAGGAGGGACAGCACAAACTAGACCTCCACTGGAAAAGTGCAAAGAATGCTGGGACTTTGGGGAGGCTTTTTGTCACCCAAATCCCAGAGAAGACCAATTGTCCTTACCAGCGAGAAATCAATGGGAAGCGGCTGTTGCGATACCGCATCGTTATCGAAAAGAGGTGAAGAATACTGGAAATCTGGGGAGGCTTGTTGTCACTCAGACTCCAGGAAATACCACTGGTTGTTGTCGGTGATCTGTGTGAGAACTCCTAGTGAGTACAAATAATAGTGGCTAATTTTTATATTTGTGAGAAAGCGAGCTTATATATTTACCAGTTATATTTCAAAATGAGAAAAGCAACGGCGAATTTTCGCAGTTTAAATAAAATGACGTCGTTCAAATAATGCAAATAAAACATGGTAAATTCGCTTGAATGACACAGAACAATCATAACAGACACATCACATTAAATTAGCTCAAATATGCAATTAAATAATGCCCATTTTACCACAATAGTCAGGTTCGTTACGTTTAATACATAGATAAAGCGGCTTCAAGGCGAGGACAGCAAATTTGATTATCTACAATAATGGAAGGACATTTTACGATAGAAAATGATTGTTCCTTCTAGAAAAAAAAAACGCGATGCTTTCTAGATGCATCCACCCAGTCTGCACATTTGGCGATGAAAATGCATTTTTCTATGGAAGCGTAAGCAAACCTAATGAATTGTTCTTTCAAAATTAAGCGGAATATTTGTATTATTCATATTACTGTTCTCAATTTGGATATTATTCTCACAACGTTTCGGCCGATGTAACCTCTGGCTTTCTTCAGGAGATTGTTGTCGAATTCTGGAATCTATACTGAATTTCGAATTGGACATGTCGCGCAGCGGATAAAGTGTTAAGTTATAATCAGTTTTAAGTGACAGTCTTCTGAAGGTTGAAGGTTCAATCCTCACTACAGGCGATACTAAGTAAGAATAAAATATAAATTGCTTAAGACTTCCATCCGCCTATGTCTGACAAAACGAGAACAATCTACCCCCGTTGATTAAATAAAGAGTTCAGTTCGAAATTTCGTATAGATTTCCGAGTTCGACATAAAGATTCCCGAGTTCGAAAAGACGACCCTGAGGAAAGTTGTAGGTTACGTCGGCCGAAACGTTGTGAGAATTGCACCTAAAACACAAACAGTAGTCTGACTAATCTGAATAGTACGAAGTATAAAATTCTCATCCACGCAATTTCGAAACATAATTAAGCGTGACAGACCAACGAAATGCCTTTCATGCTAAACAACATTTAGAGTTGGCATTTTGGCTAGTAGGAAAGTAGAGTATCTGTTCTAATACTACACCTTATCTTTTCTGCTTTAAGTCAGTAAAGGAAAACTTTTCTTTGTTTTTGTTCCAATCCAAAAGCCCCTGTATGGGGAGTGGGGCTTTCCATATAAACACCGACTTTCTGTTTAAGTTGGAAATCGTAGGGAAGCAAGTAAATATAGCCATTTAGATATATTGGACGCTTTTTAACGAAATGATTTCTGTTTTTCTATTTAAAAGACAAAAAGAAACATTTTCTGACGGAGAGAGAACGAGACAGGCAGACAGACAGACAATCAGACAGACAGACAGACTGACAGAGACTTGTAAACAGATGTTTGGACGCATCTAAACTAAGTGTGACTAACAGAACGACCGATAAACCTAAGGACGCGCCGTAAATATCCAAGGAGACACCGTTCGATTAAATAAATTCTTTACAATGAAAGTTGCTACGCTGCTATAGATAATGCTTATATTCGACGTATAAAGGAAGACTTTTTCAAGTGATATCCAATGAGAATGTAACATTAATTTTTCAGAGAAAAATATATACAAAATTCCTCCGCATCAGCAAAATAGTTCTACTTTTAATAGCGCAAGAACATTTAGAGTAAGCGATAATTCCATTACGAAATGATTTAAAAAAATAATTATAAAGGAAAACAAATGCGAATCCTTGTCTGTCTGTCTGTCTGTCTGCCTCTCTCTCTCTCTCTCTCTCTCTCTCTCTCTATATATATATATATATATATACATATATATATATATATATATATATATATATATATATATATATATATTATAGTTTAATTCAGTGTTATAAGAGAAAACAAGAGTTCTCAATTATTAGTGCAAAAGCATATATATTTTTTAATGTACACTATACATATTAATGATCATTAATCGGTACTTTCGGTTTTACGGAAACACGGGAAACTTTAAGCCACAGGGTTAAAAATATCAAATGTGAACGGGTTATCAGTCGATGTAATAACAGTGTCTATCGACTGATGAACAGGTCACATCTGTTAGCTTTAACCTTTCGAGTTAATTTTCCAGTTTTTCCATGAAACCGAAGGTACCGACAAATTATCATGCATATGTATTGTATACATTAATATATATATATATATATATATATATATATATATATATATATATATATATATATATTGTTTGTATTTGGACAGCACTTTCTCATTTATGCAAACATTGTTGAAAATAACAGAATTCGTCTGTTTAATTTATCTTTTTTTAATTTTTCACTATTTCTAATGATCTTTTTTGTATTAAAATAAAAAATGTTCCATAAGTATCACGAACGTTGTTGATTCCTCGTCAAATACTCGTTAGGTGTCAAAAGCAAATGAACCAAAAAGCTGGAGTAACAACATTGTTAAAAAGACAGCGGAGAAACGCGCACATAAAAGAACATTTTCGCATTATTTCAGGAAATACGTTGACAGTTTAAATTCAGCGACGCAAGCGTGGCATCACAGAATAAAATCGCATTACGTTAAGCATTTAAAAATGTTGCCACTAGTTTCATACAATATGTTATTAATTGTAAACTGTTATGTTTTAATGTAGATAGCTTCCAGTATTTGTAATATTTTTAAATTGATTTCGGAATGTATTATTTTTTTGTTATTAACTAAACTTCGTCTTCAATCAGAGGGAGGGCAGTTATGTTTTTCTAGATGTTGGTAAATTGAACTAGAGTTTACAAGATGCACGGTGAGGCAGCGGGATAAGGTAGTGGTTGTAAAACCAATGTAACTATTAGCTTTATTATTATTACGGGAATTAAATTCTCACAAAAAAGCATTTAAACTTATAAATAAAATTGGTATTTTCTAGTGGTTTTAAGATTGAGGTGGAGTTATTTATTACTACAAGACTTTTGGTTATATATTTCTTATAGTACACTAGCGAGGCTACCCGGCGTTACTCAGGGTCATAAAAAACATATAATTGAAGAGAAATCGCGTGTGTAACATCTTTATATTCAAACTTCTATTCCCCCCTCCTCTATAGCCGTCTCTTTCTCTTTCTCTTCCCTGGTCGACCCATTTTACCGCTACTTTCTAACTTTGCCTTTTGTGAAAGCTGCTTCTTCCCCACCATTTCTCCTATGTTGCCCAGAGTTATAGTACGACATATTTCTATAAAAAGTACCACCTCTATCTGCGCTTTCTATATAGGTACTTATCTCCGCTCCGGTATTCATACTATATACGTATGTATCGCCACCGTGGTGCGCAGACTATATACGTACCTATCGTTGCCCCAGTGCACATACTATATACGTACCTATCGTCGCCCCAGTGCACATACTATATACGAACCTATTGCTGCCCCGGTTCATATACTATATAAGTACCTATTGCCGCCCCGGTATGCATGCTATATACGTACCTATCGCTGCCCCGGTGTGAATGCTATATACGTACCTACTGCTGCCCTGGTGCAATGCTACATATGTACCTATCGCAGCACCGGTGCGAATGCGAAATACGTACTTATCACCGGCCCAGTGCGAATACTATACCGCAGAAGCCTCGTGGTCCTATACCGCAGAAGCACCCCACCCCTGGTTGTTATACCGCATAAGCCTCGTGATTCTATACCGCAGAAGCACCCCCCCTGGGTGCCATACCACAGAAGCAGCCCCCTGGTGCAATACCGTAAAAGCCTCAGGTTCCTATACTGTAAAAACACCCCCTGGTGCCATACCACAGAAGCACCCCCCCCGTTGCTATACCGAAGAAGAACCCCCCGGTTGCTATACTGCAAAAGCCTCGTGGTCCTATACCACAGAAGCACCCTCCACCGGTTACTATACAGCAGAAGCCTCGTGGTCCTATACCGCAGAAGCATCCCTCCCTGGTTGCTACACCGCAGAAGCCTTGTGATCCTATACCGCAGAAGCCCCTGCTCCTGGTTGCTATACTGCAGAAGCACCCCCCCCTAGGGGCCATACCGCAGAAGCACCCAAAGGGTGCCATTCTACAGAAACCTCAGGTTCCTATACTGCAGAAGCACCACCCGGGTGCCATACCATAGAAGCACCCCCATATACCACAAAAGTACCCCCCCGGTTGCTATACCGCAGAAGCCTCAAGGTTCTATATTGCAGACCCACCCTCCGGTTGCTATACCACAGATGTACCCCCCCCCAGTTGCTATATTGCAGAAGCACCCCCCCCCCTGTTTCTATACCGCAGAAACCTCCCCCGGGTGCCATACCGCAGTAGAACCCCCCCGGGTGCTATACCGCAGAAACCTCAGGTTCCTATACCGCAGAAGCTTCCTCCCTGGATGCCATACAATAGAAGTACCCCCTATACCGCAGAAGCCCCCCCCCCCAGTAGCTATACGGCAGAAGCCTTGTGGTCCTATACTGCAGAAGCACCACGACTTGCTATACCACAGAAGCCTCATGGTCCTATACCACAGAAGCATCCCCCGGTTGCTATATCGCAGAAGCACCCCCGGTTGCTATACCACAGAAGCACCCCTGGTTGCTATACCGCAGAAGCCTCGTGGTCCTATACCGCAGTAGCACCCACCCCTTGGTTGCTATACTGCAGAAGCCCCGTGGTTCTATAGCACAGAAGCATCATCCCTAAGTGCCATACCGCAGAAGCACCCTCCGGGTGCCATACCACAGTAGCACTCCCCCAATTGCCATAGCACAGAAGCACCCCCCCGGGTGCCATACCGCAGAAGCCTCAGGTTCGTATACTGCAGAAGACCCCCTGGGTGCCATACCATAGAAGCAACCCCTATACAGCAGAGGCTCCCCCTGGGTGCCATACCGCAGAAGCCTCAGGTCCTGTACCGCAAAAGCACCCCCAGTTGCTATACTGAGAAGCCTCATGGTTCTATATTACAGAACCACCCTCTAGTTGATATACCACAGAAGTACCCCCCTGGTTGCTATACTGCAGAAGCAGCCCCCGCGGTTTCTATACCGCAGAAGCAGCCCCCGGGTGCCATACTGCAGAAGCACCCCACTAGGTGCCATACTGCAGAAGCCTCAAGTTCCTATACCACAAAAGCACTCCCCTGATTCCATACTGCAGAAGCCTCAGGTTCCTATACCGCAGAAGCACTCCCCGGGTGCAATACCGCAGAAGCTACTACTGAAATAACTCTTACTGACCCCCCTTTCCTTTTCATCTGAAAAATAGTCCAAAGGGGAACGAAGATGGCGTTAAAATATTTTCCAAACCTATCACTACAGTAATTCTATCTAGGATATTGAGAACTTTTCTCCCGGACGACGCCAAGTACTTTGAAAATCAAGGAGGCCTCCTGAGCACTACTGAAATCACTTAGGTATCCTCCCTCTTTTTCATCTGCAAAATAGTCTAAACGGGGAACAAAAATAGCGTTAAAATATTTTCCAAACCTATCACTACAGTAGCTCTATCTAGGATATTGAGCACTTTTATCCCGGACAACGCCGAGTACTTTAGACAATCAAGGAGGCCTCCTGAGCACTACTGAAATCACTCTTATCGATTCAACCATCCTTTTCGGCGTAGATGCTGTTAAAATATTATCCAAACCTATAACTCTAGTAGCTCTATCTATAACATTGAGCACTTTTCTCCCGGACGACGCCAAGTACTTTGAAAATCTAGGAGGCCTCCTGAACACTACTAAAATCACTGAGGGATCCTCCCTCGTTTTCATCTGCAAAATAGTCCAAACGGGGAACGAAGATGGCGTTAAAATATTTTCCAAACCTATCACTACAGTAGCTCTATCTAGGATATTGAGCACTTTTCTTCCGGACAACGCCGAGTACTTTGAAAATCAAGGAGGCCTCCTGAGCAATATTGAAATAACTCTTATCGATTCTCCCATCCTTTTCATCGTAAGATGCTGTTAAAATATATCCAAACCTATCACTACAGTAGCTCTATCTAGGACATTGAGCACTTTTCTCCCGGACAACGCCGAGTACTTTGAAAATCAACGAGGCCTCCTGAGCACTACTGAAATCACTCTTATCGATTCCCCCATCCTTTCAGCGTAGATGCTGTTAAGATATTATCCAAACCTATCACTACAGTAGCTCTATCTAGGACATTGGGCATTTTTCTGCCGGACGACGCCAAGTACTTTGAAAATCAGGTAGGCATTCTTAGCACTACTGAAATACCTTAGGTATCCTCCCTCTTTTTCATCTGCAAAATAGTCCAACCAGGAACGAAGCTTGCATTAAAATATTTTCCAAAACTATCACTACAGAAGCTCTATCTAGGATATTGAGCACTTGTCTCCCGGACAATGCCGAATACTTTGAAAATCAAGTAGGCCTCTTAGCACTACTGAAATCACTTAGGTATCATCATTCCTTTTCATCTGCAAAATAGTCAAAAGCGGAACAAAGATGGCGTTAAAATATTTTCTAAACCTATTACTACAGTAGTTCTATCTAGGATATTGAGGACTTTTCTCCCGGACAACGCCGAGTACTTTGAAAATCAAGGAGACCTCATAAGCACTACTGAAATCACTCTTATCGATTCCCCCACCCTTTTCAGTGTAGATGATGTTAAAATATTATCAAAACTTATTACTACAGTAGCTCTATCTATATAATAGTATATTTTAATATAGTTTGAGTTGTGATGTTGGATATTATTATTTGTACTGATGTTTTTAAGTTTTTAATCATTAATTTGATTTGTTCATCCACGAGCATTAGTTATTATATAAACATTTCTTTAACATTTAAGAAGATTTTCCGTTGCGATCTTATTTTAATTTTTCATTTTTTTTTAATTGTAAAATTTTAACCAAAAAGTGATTTTAAAGAAAACACAACACTACAAGTGCTGCAATTGGACATCATCTCTCTCGAATTTAAAGTTGCCGATTCGAATTAATGCGATTTTAATCTTCAGATTAGGTTTACATATCACCGAGGGTGCTTGTAAAGTCAGTTTTTAAAATAAATCAAAAATAAAGTTAATATTTAACATATATGACTTTCTATTTTTGTATTTATTATTGTAGTCGTGTAAGCAAATTAAATACTTCATTTTCATGAATGTAGATTATCAAAGAAATAATATTTCTGTCCAAAGACATTCTAAAAAAATGTTATGCATACAAAGAGCTAATATTATTTTAGGTGTCATACAACTTTGTCGCGATTTCTAAACAATTACCGTATTTATAACGCCAGCTTGATTGGACGATTATCGTTTGTAATTGTATATCTTAATTATATTAAGTAAGCAATGTGACTAATACTTATAAAATGCCTGGTTAATCTACATTTAATTAATAAGTTAATCATAACAGATCACTTGATTGATTGTCACAAAAAAGGTAAACATCTTGTGTCCAGCTTAGTGTCCATATCGCTTAATTGATTGTCACCAAAAACGGTAAACATATTGTGTGCAACTTAGTGTCCATACAGCTTAATTGATTGTCACCAAAAGACGGTAAACATATTGTGTGCAACTTAGTGTCAATATCGCTTAACTGATTGTCACAAAAACGGTAAATATTTTGTGTACAGCTTAGTGTCCACATGGGTTAATTAAACATATTGTGTGCAGCTTAGTGTCCATATCTCTTAATCGATTGTTACCAATAAAGTTAAACATATTGTGTGCAGCTTACTGTCCATGACGCTTAATTGATTGTCACCAAAAACGATAAACATATTGTGTGCAGCTTAGTACCTATGTCGCTTAATTGATTGTCACACAAAACAGTACACGTATTGTGTGCAATTTAGTGTCCATAGCGCTTAATTGATTGTCACCAAAAATGGTAAACATATTGTGTGCAGCTGAGTGTCCATATCGCTTAATTGATTGTCACTAAAAAAGGTAAACATATTAAGAGCAGCTTAGTATCCATATCACTTCATTGATTGTAACCAAAATCGGTAAACATATTGTGTGCAGCTTAGTGTCCATAACGCTTAATTGATTGTCACAAAAAAGTTAACATCTTGTGTGCAGCTTGATGTCCATATCGGTTAATTGATCGTCACCAAAAAACATGAACATATTGTGTGCAGCTTAGTGTCCATATCGCTTAATTGATCTTCACCAAAAAGGGGAAAATATTATGTGCAGTTTAGTGTCCATATCGCTAATTGATCGTCACCAAAAAAGTTGAAAACATAGTGTGCAGCTTAGGGTCCATATCGCTAATTTATCATCACCAAAAAATGAAACCATATTGTGTGCAGCTTTTCATATCGCTTTATTTATCGTTACCAAAAAAGGTTAACATTTTGTGTACAACATAGCGTCCATTGGGCTTCATTGATCGTAACCAAAAAATGTGAACATACTGTGTGCAGCCTAGTGTCAATATCGCTCAATGTTTCGTCACCAAAAACGGTAAACATATTGTGTACAGCTTAGTGTCTATATCGCTTATGTGATTGTCACCAAAAAAGGTAAACAGATTGTGTGCAGCATAGTGTCCATATCGTTGAATTGATTGTCACCAACAAAGGTAAAAGTATTTTGTGCAGCTGAGTTTCTATATCGCTTTCTTAATTGTTAGCAGAAACGGTGAACATATTGTGTGCAACTGAGTTTCCATATCGCTTTCTTGATTGTAAGCAGAAACGGTAAAAAATATTTTGTGCAGCTTAGTGTCCATATCGCTAAATTGATTGTCAGCAAAAACGGTGAACATATTGTGTGCAGCTTAGTGTCTATATCGCTTAATTGATTGTCACTAAAAAAGGTGAACATATTGTGTGCAGCTTAGTGTCTATATCGCTAAATTGATTGCCACCAAAACAAGTAAATATATTGTGTGCAGTTTTGTGTCCGTATAGAGTAATTGATTATCACGAAAAAGGTAAACATATTGTGTGCAGCTTAGTGTCCATATCGCTTCATTCATTATCACCAAAAACGTCAAACATATTGTGATCAGCTTAGTGTCTATATCGCTAAGGTGATCGTCACCAAATAAGTTGAAAATATTATGTGCAGCTTAGTCTCCATATCCCTAATTGATCGTCACTAAAAAAATATAATCATATTGTCTGCAGTTCAGATCGCTTAATTGATCGTCACCAAAAAGGTAAACATTTTGTGTACAGCATAGAGTCGATATGGCTTCATTGATCGTAACCAAAAAATGTTAACTTATTGTGTGCAACTGAGTATATATATCGCTTAATTGATTTCCACCAAAAAAGGTAAACATATCGTGTGCAGCTTAGTGTCGATATCGCTTAATTGATCGTCACCCTAAAAAGGTAACCATATTGTGTGCCCCTTAGTGTCCATGTCGTTAAATTGATTGTCAACAAAAACGGTAAACATATTGTGTGCAGCTTAGTGTCGATATCGCTTAATTCATCGTCACCCAAAAAGGTAAACATATCGTGTACAGCTTAGTGTCTATATCGCTTAATTGATCGTCACTCAAAAAGGTAAACATATTGTGTGCCGCTTAGTGTCCATGTCGTTTAATTGATTGTCAGCAAAAACGGTAAACATATTGTGTGCAGCTTAGTGTCGATATCGCTTCATTGATCGTCACGCGAAAAGGTAAACATATTGTGTGCAGCTTAGTGTCTATATCGCTTAATTGATTGTCACCAAAAAAGGTAAACATATTGTGTGCAGCTTTGTGTCGATATCGCTTAATTGATCGTCACTCAAAAAGGTAAACATATTGTGTGCAGCTTAGTGTCGATATCGCTTAATTGATCGTCACTCAAAAAGGTAAACATATTGTGTGCAGCTTAGTGTCGATATCGCTTAATTGATCGTCACTCAAAAAGGTAAACATATTGTGTGCAGCTTAGTGTCGATATCGCTTAATTGATCGTCACTCAAAAAGGTAAACATATTGTGTGCAGCTTAGTGTCGATATCGCTTAATTGATCGTCACTCAAAAAGGTAAACATATTGTGTGCAGCTTAGTGTCGATATCGCTTAATTGATCGTCACTCAAAAAGGTAAACATATTGTGTGCACCCTAGTGTCGATATCGCTTAATTGATCGTCACTCAAAAAGGTAAACATATTGTGCGCAGCTTAGTGTTCAGGTCGTTTAATTGATTGTCAGCAAAAACGGTAAACATATTGTGTGCAGCTTAGTGTCGATATCGCTTCATTGATCGTCACCAAAAAGGTAAACATATTGTGTGCCGCTTAGTGTCCATGTCGCTTAATTGATTCTCAGCCAAAAGGTAAACATATTGTGTGCCGCTTAGTGTCCATGTCGTTTAATTGATTGTCAGCAAAAACGGTAAACATATTGTGTGCAGCTTAGTGTCGATATCGCTTCATTGATCGTCACGCGAAAAGGTAAACATATTGTGTGCAGCTTAGTGTCTATATCGCTTAATTGATTGTCACCAAAAAAGGTAAACATATTGTGTGCAGCTTTGTGTCGATATCGCTTAATTAGTCGTCACTCAAAAAGGTAAACATATTGTGTGCAGCTTAGTGTCGATATCGCTTAATTGATCGTCACTCAAAAAGGTAAACATATTGTGTGCAGCTTAGTGTCGATATCGCTTAATTAATCGTCACTCAAAAAGGTAAACATATTGTGTGCAGCTTAGTGTCGATATCGCTTAATTGATCGTCACTCAAAAAGGTAAACATATTGTGTGCACCCTAGTGTCGATATCGCTTAATTGATCGTCACTCAAAAAGGTAAACATATTGTGCGCAGCTTAGTGTCCATGTCGTTTAATTGATTGTCAGCAAAAACGGTAAACATATTGTGTGCAGCTTAGTGTCGATATCGCTTCATTGATCGTCACCAAAAAGGTAAACATATTGTGTGCCGCTTAGTGTCCATGTCGCTTAATTGATTCTCAGCAAAAAGGTAAACATATTGTGTGCCGCTTAGTGTCCATGTCGTTTAATTGATTGTCAGCAAAAACAGTAAACATATTGTGTGCAGCTTAGTGTCGATATCGCTTCATTGATCGTCACGCGAAAAGGTAAACATATTGTGTGCAGCTTAGTGTCTATATCGCTTAATTGATTGTCACCAAAAAAGGTAAACATATTGTGTGCAGCTTTGTGTCGATATCGCTTAATTGATCGTCACTCAAAAAAGTAAACATATTGTGTGCGGCTTAGTGTCGATATCGCTTAATTGATCGTCACTCAAAAATGGTAAACATATTGTGTGCAGCTTAGTGTCGATATCGCTTAATTGATTGTCACCAAACAGGTAAACATATTGTGTGCCGCTTAGTGTCCATGTCGTTTAATTGATCGTCACCAAAAACCGTAAACATATGTGTTCAGCTTAGTGTCGATATCGCTTTATTATTGTTACCAAAAAAGGTAAACATATTGTGTGCAGCTTAGTGTCCATATCGCTTAATTGATCGTCACTCAAAAAGTAAAACATATTGTGTTCTACTTAGTGTCGATATCGCTTAATTGATCGTCACTCAAAACGGAAAACATATTGTGTGCAGCTTAGTGTCTATATCGCTTAATTGATCGTCACTCAAAAAGGTAAACATATTGTGTGCCGCTTAGTGTCCATGTCGTTTAATTGATTGTCACCAAAAACGGTAAACATATTGTGTGCAGCTTAGTGTCGATATCGCTTAATTGATCTTCACTCAAAAAGGTAAACATATTCTGTGCAGCTTAGTGTCTATATCGCTTAATTGATCGTCACTCAAAAAGGTAAACATATTGTGTGCCGCTTAGTGTCCATGTCGTTTAATTGATTGTCACCAAAAACGGTAAACATATTGTGTGCAGCTTAGTGTCGATATCGCTTAATTGATCGTCACTCAAAAAGGTAAACATATTGTGTGCAGCTTAGTGTCTATATCGCTTAATTGATCGTCACTCAAAAAGGTAAACATATTGTGTGCCGCTTAGTGTCCATGTCGTTTAATTCATTGTCACCAAAAACGGTAAACATATTGTGTGCAGCTTAGTGTCGATATCGCTTCATTGATTGTCACCAAAAAAGGTAAAAATATTGTGTGCAGCCTAGTGTCGATATCGCTTAATTGATCGTCACTCAAAAACGTAAACATATTGTGTGCAGCTTGGTGTCGATATCGCTTCATTGATTGTCACCAAAAAGGTAAACATATTGTGTGCCGCTAAGTGTTTATGTCGTTTAATTGATCGTCACCAAAAACGGTAAACATATTGGGTTCAGCTTAGTGTCGATATCGCTTTATTTTTGTCACCAAAAACTGTAAACATATTGTGTGCAGCTTAGTGTCGATATCGCTTAATTGATCGTTACTCAAAAAGGTAAAAATATTGTGTGCAGCTTAGTGTCGATATCGCTTAATTGTTCGTCACTCAATAAGAAAAAAATATTGTGTGCAGCTTAGTGTCTATATCGCTTAATTGATCGTCACTCAAAAAGGTAAACATATTGTGTGCCGCTTAGTGTCCATGTCGTTTAATTCATTGTCACCAAAAACGGTAAACATATTGTGTGCAGCTTATTATCGATATCGCTTAATTGATCGTCACTCAAAAAGGTAAACATATTGCGTGCAGCTTAGTGTCGATATCGCTTAATTGATCGTCACTCAAAAAGGTAAACATATTGTGTGCAGCTTAGTTTCGATATCGATAAATTGATCCTCACTCAAAAAGGTAAACATATTGTGTGCAGCCTAGTGTCGATATCGCTTAATTAATCGTCACTCAAAAAAGAAAAAATATTGTGTGCCGCTTAGTGTCCATGTCGTTTAATTCATTGTCACCAACCACGGTAAACATATTGTGCGCAGCTTAGTGTCGATATCGCTTCATTGATTGTCACCAAAAAAGGTAAACATATTGTGTGCAGCCTAGTGTCGATATCGCTTAATGATCGTCACTCAAAAAGGTAAACATATTGTGTGCAGCTTAGTGTCGATATCGCTAAATTGATCGTCACCAAAAAAGGTAAACATATTGTGTGCAGCTTAGTGTCGATATCGCTTAATTGATCGTCACTCAAAAAGGTAAACATTGTGTGCAGCTTAGTGTCGATATCGCTAAATTGATCGTCACTCAAAAAGGTAAACATATTCTGTGCAGCTTAGTGTCGATATCGCTTAATTGATCGTCACTCAAAAAGGTAAACATATTGTGTGCAGCTTAGTGTCGATATCGCTTAATTGATCGTCACTCAAAAAGGTAAACATATTCTGTGCAGCTTAGTGTCGATATCGCTTAATTGATCGTAACTCAAAAAAGTTAACATATTGTGTGCAGCTTAGTGTCGATATCGCTTAATTGATCGTCACTCAAAAAGGTAAACATATTGTGTGCAGCTTAGTGTCGATTTCGCTTCATTGATTGTCACCAAAAAAGGTAAACATATTGTGTGCAATCAGTGTCGATATCGCTTAATTGATTGTTAGCAGAAACGGTAAAAATATTGTGTGCAGCTTAGTGTCCATATCGCTAAATTGATTGTCACCAAAAACAAGTAAATATATTGTGTGCAGTTTTGTGTCCGTATAGAGTAATTGATTATCACAAAAAAAGAAAACATATTGTGTGCAGCTTAGTGTCGATATCGCTAATTGAGCGTCACTAACTAAAGTCATTGTCACCAAAAACGGTGAACATATAGTGTGCAGCTGAGTTTCCATATCGCTTTCTTGATTGTTAGCAGAAACGGTAAAAATATTGTGTGCAGCTTAGTGTCCATATCGCTTAATTGATTGTCACCAAAAACGGTGAACATATTGTGTGCAGCTTAGTGTCTAAATCGCTTACTTGATTGTCACCAAAAAGGTTAACATATTGTGTGCAGCTTAGTGTCTATATCGCTAAATTGATTGTAACCAAAACAAGTAAATATATTGTGTGCAGTTTTGTGTCCGTATAGAGTAATTGATTATCACAAAAAAGGTAAACATATTGTGTGCAGCTTAGTGTCAATATCGCTTCATTGATTATACCCCAAAACGGCAAACATATTGTGATCAGCTTAGTGTCTATATTGCTAAATTGATCGTCATCAAAAAATTTGAAAATATTATGTGCAGCTTAGTGTCCATATCGCTAATTGATCGTCACTAAAAAAAAATAATCATATTGTCTGCAGCTTAGTGTTCAGATCGCTTAATTAATCGTCACCAAAAGGTAAACATATTGTGTGCAGCTTAGTGCCGATATCGCTTAATTTATCGTCACTCAAAAAGGTAAACATATTGTGTGCAGCTTATTGTCGATATCGCTTAATTGATCGTCACTCGAAAAGGAAAACATATTGTGTGCAGCTTAGTGTCCATATCGTTTAATTCATTGTCACCAAAAACTGTAAACATATTGTGTGCAGGTTAGTGTCTATATCGCTTAATTGATGGTCACTCAAAAAGGTAAACATATTGTGTGCCGCTTAGTGTCCATGTCGTTTAATTCATTGTCACCAAAATCGGTAAACATATTGTGTGCAGCTTAGTGTCGATATCGCTTAATTGATCGTCACTCAAAAAGGTAAACAGATTATGTGCCGCTTAGTGTCCATGTCGTTTTATTTATCGTCACCAAAAACGGTAAACATATTGTGTGCAGCTTAGTGTCAGTATCGCTTCATTGATTGTCACCAAAAAAGGTAAACATATTGTGTGCAGCTTAGTGTCGATATCGCTTAATTGATCGTCACTCAAAAAGGTAAACATATTCTGTGCAACTTAGTATCGATATCGCTTCATTGATCGTCACCCAAAAAGGTAAACAGATTATGTGCCGCTTAGTGTCCATGTCGTTTTATTTATCGTCACCAAAAACGGTAAACATATTGTGTGCAGCTTAGTGTCAGTATCGCTTCATTGATTGTCACCAAAAAAGGTAAACATATTGTGTGCAGCTTAGTGTCGATATCGCTTAATTGATCGTCACTCAAAAAGGTAAACATATTGTGCGCCGCTTAGTGTCCATGTCGTTTAATTGATTGTCACCAAAAACGGTAAGCATATTGTGTGCAGCTTAGTGTCGAAGTCGCTTCATCGATTGTCACCAAAAAAGGTAAACATATTGTGTGCAGCTTAGTGTCGATATCGCTTAATTGATCGTCACTCAAATAGGTAAACATATTGTGTGCAGCTTAGCGTCGATACTAAAATACTACTGACTAAAAATGCGGCTGATAAGCAAGTCGTACGTGAAGAAATCCCTCGACTGGTATTTATCAAAAAGACAATTGGAAGGGCTTGTTGAACAATTGTACAGTTCACGCTCGGATAGACAATGCAGAGCAAAATGCTTTTCAATAACATGTATATATGAATGAGTTTCTAGCGGAAACTAAGTCTGTGACCTCAGCAAGAAAAAGACTTTCATGGGACAAAAGTATGTCAAAAGATTTTTATATGTGTGTGCGAAGCCGGCGTAAACCCTCCGGTGATGGGAAATAATTAAAACCAAACTTTTTCGGTATACGTTCTGTTCTTTGTCATTCTAGTTGGATCTTACCGTGTACCCCGAAAGAACGGGTAATGCAACACTTATAACAATACTTACATTATTAATGAAATATATTTCTTAGTAATAATAGTAATAATTATTAATTAATATGATAATTAAGTAATTTAATATAATAATTTTAATAACAAATAAAAATATAATAATATTATTATTGATCCTATAAATATCGGATGACGAGGCTTTTGCTTTTTCATTATTTGTTCAATTGTAAAGATGATAACCACGCTATTCGTCGGACTTTCTCACTAATTTCCTTTCTGTGTAGGAGGTAGGGGGCTCATCAAACTGAAATAAAATAGTCTTCCCTTTATTCGTTTTACAGACATGTGTTATAGTTTCTATTTGATGTATTTCTATTTGTTTATTATTTAAAATTTAATTTTTCGAAAAATTGTACTTTAATAATCGAGCACTCTGTTGGATTACGTTCATCTAATATTACAAATATATATATATATATATATATATATATATATATATATATATATACATATATATATATATATATATATATATATATATATATATATATATATATATATATATATTAAGATAAATGAAAGAAAAAGAGACAAATATCTGCGGATTTCAAATCTATTTCATCTTCTCTCTTCCTTCATTTATCTTTATAATTGCTCAATCTCGTATAGCTTAAACCATTTCACTATAGGTTCAAGTCTCTAAAAGTATACTTTTAGTCTCATATATATATATATATATATATATATATATATATATATATATATATATATATATACATACGAAACGTTACGAAAGCTTAACGGATCTAGCATTCCTACCAAACAAGTAATGTAACGAACACGGTGAGACACATAGTATATTATAGCACATCTATCAGATGTTTAGAAAAAGGATCTAATATCAATCTTTAAAAGTTTTTGCATAGTAATAACAATGAATCTAAAAGAAGTTAACTTTTAAGACGTAGCTTTTTCTTACAACAATTACATATTCTAGTTTTATGAAAAAATAAAGAAGAACCCATGCTTTATTGATAAACAATCTAACAATCTACCCACTGTTTTTAAACTCTATAGCAAAGAGTAACCCAACCTTCACACTTTTCATATATACTAGACGGCCCTACCCAGCGTTGCCAGAACGTGAATTATTTTTTAGCGGTAGGGTTAATACAAATACATGTGAGATTAACAGTGGAAAATGGTACGCAATATATACATATATATATAAATAATCCACAGACGGACTGTTTCGTTCTATCACCGCTTTTCAATCTGGCTAGACTAGCACACTCTCAAAATTGAGATCGAGCCTACGACCATCGATAGTCGACGAGTCTCAGTACTTGTCTATGGAGCAGACGCTGTTAAAAAGTAGCATCTCAATGCTATATATAAATATTGAACTACTAAAAAGTGCTCCATTTGTTTTCCAAGTGATTTGTATTGTTGCTTAAAGTAGTATGCAATATATATATATATATATATATATATATATGTATATAATATATATATATATATAAATATATATATATATTTATATCTATATATATATATATATATATATAATTTATTGGAAAACTATATGTTATATATTTCAGAATCGTACTGCGGTTTCATGCAGATGGGCTGACTTTTAGATTTCTTGAAAAAGTTTATGCCTATAGGGACTCGTCAGCGTACTGAAATGAGAACAGAAAGCCATCACATAGGAAATGCCATCTTTGTTTATCGGTAAAAAACGGTGCGTCACTGAAAAGTCTCTTTGGAAAAAGTGTCTTAGTTAGGATTCATTGATTTTTATTTTTTATGTTTTAAATAATATTTTTTATTAAGTGTTTGATTTAATTATTTATTCGTAGTTTCGTATTTTTATTTTAAAAGGGTTGCACTTTAAGATCAGCAATAGATCGGAGGCGATACTCAACGTCTTAAAAATGAAACCAAATTCAGTGTTCAAAACGGTGTAGTTTTGAAATCTACTTTGGAGAAGTTCTCGGGGTCAGTTTTATGGGTTTGATGTGATTCATTGAGTTTTACTTAGGTAACTAGCAGGGCTACCCGGCGTTTCCCGGGGATCACTCTTCTCCAGTCGCCCTTCTTCACCGCCCATCTTCTCCCCATTTCCCCCCACACCCGCTGCCCCTGGCTAAAGCTGTCTCATGCGCGTCGCCCTCCTCAGATTCACCCCTTCTCACCGTTGCCAGGAGCAAAAGCTGTCACATACCCGTTCGCTACATTATCTTCCGACCCCCTAACCTCTGCACTACCTCTCCTTCGTCCCGGAGCAAAAATGTAACTTATGTCTATTTAAAGTACCATATTTGTCTTAATTATTAATGATAATAGGGATTTCTATTTACTTTTTTAATATCCGTAGATGAAATAACGTAGGTCAATCAGGACCCTCTGACAGCAGTCTTAATTAGTAATAATAAGTGTGTCTGTTTAATTCTTTCATGTCTCTGTATGTTAGATTACATAACCTAGGTCAATCAGGACCGTTTATATTCACATTAGTTTATATTAATATAAATATTAGTGCTAACAATGGGTAAGCATACTTTTTTCTTTAAATTCACCAATTGAGACCTTATTTTATATGAATATAAATATTAGTGCTAACAATGAGGACTTCTTCCCATACTATTCTACTCGGACTCCTTCCCATACCATTCTACTCGGACTCCTTCCCATATCATGCAACTCGGAATCCGTACCGTTACATGCAACTCGGACTCCGTAGCATACCATCAGTGTCGAACTTCAGACTCTGACTCCTTCTTGAATCTCCGGCTCTGACTACTTCCAGAACATCCGACTCTGACTCTTTCCTGAACCTCCGGCTCTGACTACTTCCAGAACATCAGGCTCTGACTCCTTCCTGAACCCCCGGCTCTGACTACTTCCAGAACATCAGGCTCTAACTTCTTTCTTGAACCTCCGGCTCTGACTACTTCCTGAACCTCTGGCTCTGACTCCTTCCTGAACCTCCGGCTCTGTCTACTTCCAGAACATCAGGCTCTGACTCCTTCCTGAACCTCTGGCTCTGACTACATCCAGAACATCAGGCTCTGACTCCTTTCTGAACCTCCGGCTCTGACTACTTCCAGAACATCAGGCTCTGACTCCTTTCTGAACCTCCGGCTCTGACTACTTCCAGAACATCAGGCTCTAACTTCTTTCTTGAACCTCCGGCTCTGACTACTTCCAGAACATCAGGCTCTAACTTCTTTCTTGAACCTCCGGCTCTGACTACTTCCAGAACATCAGGCTCTGACTCCTTCCTGAACCTCCGGCTCTGACTACTTCCAGAACATCAGGCTCTGACTCCTTCCTGAACCTCGGGTTTTTAGTCCTTACCGAAATGCAGGCCCTGACTCATTCCAGAATATCTGCCCTTCCTCAGGCTCTGACTCCTTCATAAATCACAGGCTCTGACTCTTTCCTGAATATTCGGCTTTGACTGTTTCCCACACTTCCAACATTGACTGTTTCTAAAACCTCCGACTATGACTTATTCCTGAACATCAGTGTTTTAATCCCGGGCTATCCTGTGTTTAAACACACCTGCTCAATCTAAGATAATAAGCACTTCTAAAATTAAGGAGGCAAACTCTTACTTCTTTTTCTTCTTCTCCTCCTTTTTTGTTTCCTAAACCTCCAGCTCTGTCTTCTTTTCGACATCCGACTTTGACTCTTACCCGAACCTCAGGACCTGACTACTTCTTGAAAAGTTTGCTCTGAATTCTTCTTGGACGCCAGACTCTGACTCGTTCCCGAACTTTGGGCTTTGACTCTTTCCCTAACCACAGGCTCTGACTCCTTCCCGAACATCAGTCGAAACACATCTGCTCTCTCTAGGATATTGAGCCTCAGGCTCTCACTTTTAATCGAACCTCAGGCTCTGACTCCTACCTGAACATAAAGACCTGACTCCTACATGAACCGTCGGCTCTGACTCTTTCTCAGAACCACAGGCTCTGACTCCTTCCTGATTGTTTACCGAACCTCCAGCTTTGACTGTTTCCCAAACGTCCGACTATAACTGCTTCCCGAACATCATTTTTTTTTATCCTGGGCAATGGTGCGTATAAACACACCTGCTCTATCTAGGAGATTGAACACACTTTGATTAAACACCCGCTTTATCTAGGATAATGTGCAATTTTAAAATTAAGGAGGCTTAGAGAGCACTATCACAACCAAGAGTCTAGAACTGGTTAAATTTCAATGTAAAAAAACGCTGACTGATTTGCTAGTCTTTATTATTAGATGCTATCATTAAAAGCAGTGTTTAATTATTAATACAATTAATAGAAACATGCTAATTTTACCTTACCCCCAAAGAAATTACTTTTTTATTTTAACCTTCCACTGACCGTGTTGCAAATATAAATTAATTTTTGCGCGAGAATTGAAATAAAACGTAATACTTTAGATCAATGGTGACCGACGACACCCATCCTCACACTTTTGATGGCCTTATGCCTAATTTGTGTTATGAGTAAGTGTGGTATTGTGGTGACTGAGACATTCTAGTTAATAGTAGGATATACATTTTAATTACTTTAGACCAAGGATGACCAACGACACTCATTACCTGACACTTTTGAAAGCCTTGTGCCTAATTTGTTGTGAATGTAATTTTTTAAATATTTTCTGCAAGTAAATAATCTTAAGTTTTATATTTGTTCCGATGGATGCTACAACCCACATACAAGTAACGTCTTTATTTACCGGTTAAGTGTTTGGTTAACGTTTCTAAACAAATAAAAACAATGAAAGTTTACAACCTGTTTAATAAAGCAAACACAAATAAATGGTTATGAGTAAATGTGGTATTGTGGTGACTGATATGATTCTCGTTAAAAGTAGGATAAACCGAATTTATACAAAGTTGCTGTATTTAGGGAAATGAGCACCGGCAGATTAAGCAGGTACAACTTACAAAGTGTTCCACGGTTCTATCTAACCTGGTGAAGAGTTGCTGGTTCGGTATATATCCATTAGTAAATTACACATATGCTCTATCTAGGATATTGTGAACCGTTAGATTCAGCATAAGACATAATAAGAGTCAAACTATATTATAACACATACTTGCTCTATCTAGAGTATTGAGTACATCCGTATTCAGCATTTACTACGTTCCGAGTGTCCTACTGCACACACCTGTTGCATCTAGGGAACTGAGCAGTGTTTTTTACAACATATAACATTTAGCAAGTGTCTTAGTGCAGTAATAATTTATTGCTCCTGGGTTTGTTTTAGATTATAAACCGAGGCATGAACAAAACAATAGTCAAAAAATTTGCTTAACATATTTCTGTGAAAAATTATCACTTTATCGCTCGATATATTGGAACACATTTATTTTAGCAGTTTGTCCACCACTTTCAAATAAGAATATAATGAATAAAACAAAACACATTTCATATTTCAATTGTTGATTTTTATTTTAATGTGTCTTTTGAAAATGTGTAATTGTGTCAAAATATAAAAATACTTATATAAAAAAGGAACCGTAGCACTTATGATATCAAGCACAGAAACACATTGTTAGAACGTGGTGTTTTAATAAAAAAATCTGTTTTTTAACCGTCCTCATTTTGATTATTCGTAATAACATGTTGGCTATAGTCATTTTACATAAAAGAATACAAAACAATAATTCAAACTTCATTTTTATCATCCAAATTTCCAGTTTAATTGTGTGGTTGATGAAACTAAGGCAAATTCACAATTGAATGAGTAACAATCAAAATGAAGTGGCCAAAAAGTTCCATCATTAATAAGTAAGTTTTATTTTTTACACTCAAAATATGAAAGTACTGAAATGTTTGTGTTAAGTTCTTATTAGTGACTTGTTATCATCAAGAATCCACTCCAAAGAGTGTTCTTTCTTTTGTGATTTTGAGGAATAGGTATCCAAATCATGGCAGCTATGACGTAGTTAGAATACAAGCAGTTCCGACTATGAGCAGAGAAAGCTGAATCAATTTCCAATGCTTCTACACAATACTAATTGAGCCAAACTAAATTCGCGAAATAAAACTTAGTTGATGGTTAGGTTAGAGTCAGTTTAGGTTAGGGTAAAAAGCAAAAAAAAGTATTCTTTCTTTTGTTTTGAAAGAAACACTCCACGGATCCCCTGCACCACCCTTCATGAAACTGTAAAATAATGTTATTCATCAAAGACTTGGTACACAATGTTATTGCAGAAACTGAGTCCTTCGTTTGTGATGATCAGTGATCTTGTTTTTGCTGATCATAAATCAAACTAAACAGTCATGTATTAAAAAAGTGTTGATAACGATTACACACACAAAAAATACTGCTTTAAAATATGTATTATTACCATATAAGTGAAGCAGTGAGTCCTGTGTTTATAACAATAAATAGTGTCTATTAATCCATGCATAAGGTAATGAGTAGTCTGAATTTCTCTTAATTCATTTAAATAGGGTAAAGCCGGACTCTGATAATCAAATATGAAATAGAAAGCAACATTTGAAGTTTATATAAAAACATACAGTATTTAAAAAGGAAATAAGGCAATCAAATGAAGAAAGCGTATTTCCTTATAGAACATAAAGGAATCTAATTAAAAGGTGTCCTCAAGTGTGAATAGAAAATGAGAAAATGCAGTTTGTTTAAATATAGATACTGTTTTATAGTAAAAGAGATGCACTTACAAAGAACAAATGTTGTACCTTATTGAAAAAAGGCTGCTCGAATTGAGATTTTCTGGTACTCAGTTAAAAGGTCCTGTTAAGCAATTCAAAACTGAAACAGAAATATGATATTGTTTAGTAGTAAAATAGATCAGAAAGTATCATGAGCAACTCCTATGCCCCCTTCAAATTGCCAAATTGGCTACACCGGGGTAAATTTGTGTTGACGTTTTCCTTTGTGTACCTTTCTAATATGGGATGTATTTACTATTGCCTGTTGGGTGAGGCGCCTTACTTCATTTACGAGGGAGTTTCAGTTATTTCACTTCTCCCCAAAGTGCCATTTGTTTCATTAAGTTTCAGTGGTAATAGTTTTCAAACATGTAGTTAGAAAGTGAAAATAATTATAAAAATGGGATGTGCGCCAAAAAAGTAAACGAACATATTTTCTCTGATAATGACTGTTTTCCCATATTTATCTGGCCGTCTCCCTTGCCCCATCTGTGTGCATGATTTGGTTTATCTCCTATAGCTGTATTTATATGGTGTTGCACGGTTAATAGAATAATACATATTCTGTTTATTGAATGTAACATCGAAAAAATAATAGAATAGCAAGCAAATAAAAACACTTGTTCGAAACAGAATAGTTGAAGAATACATTACCAGAGCCTAGTTATCCAGAGGGAAATGGGCTATAAAAACTGGTGTAAAGTTACATCCCAAACCTCCTAAGTAGTTACATTGTTTTACCCTGTTACCACCTCCCAGATCGGGGACAAGAGGTTAGGATTTTGGGAGGCTGGTTTGGATGTCAAGAAAGCCAAACCATGTTCTTTTAGTCAATTCTCAACTCTGTCAATCATTTGTAAGTTATTCTCAACTCTGGCGAAGCTGTCATTTTGTAAATTAGTAATTTGCTGTAACAGAATGTAGTGGCAATGAATATTGGAATTATTATTTTTATACACTTCTCAGGAGTTGTAAATTGTGTCTTGTTTATTGGTTTGTTTTCGATTTTTGTAGAATTATACTTTAGGTGAATTTGGGAGTTAAAATGAATTTAGAATTCTGAAAACTCTTGGGGAGTTTGAAATTGGTAAGTTGCTAAAACAGAATGTGGTAGAAATGAATATTAGAATTTTTATTGTTTTCTACACTTATATTATGGATGGGGCCCCATATTTTTGGAAACGATTAAGTTAGCTAGTATGAATTATGACTGGGGTCAGTTGAGACAATAAGTGCGGGTTAAACTGACATGCACTGGAGGGGATTGTTGTGAGTGAATCATTTTGTCAGACCATAACAAAGTGACAAATTCGGCACCGACACAGGGGATCCCGGGTCAGAGAAGGTCAGATATGGAACGATTGTTGAATGTCGTATCTGATTGGCCGACGCGAGGCAAGTGTCTGTCACGTCATTTGTTTTTCTCAAAAATTTGAGTTTTTGAAGAGAGTATGCTTTGGGAGCTGAGACCGATAAGACGAACGATGTAGCCGCTCGTCCTGGAAGCAAGCGGGCCCATGAAAATATGGGCTAAGAAGTTATGGGCAGGATCTCGAATGAGATCCGACATATATCCCCATGCACCTGTCGCACCCCACAAGAAAAGGTATGAATGAGAGAAGAATGGAGTGAGACGAATGAATGAAAATCTCTCCACAGCACAAGACAGATGAATGAAAGAATTGAATCTCTCTCTGAGTAAAACCTGTCTCCGAGTTCTGTCTCCTGCATTAACACAAAGTTGGTCCATGGAACAAAGGCCACCAGAAGCGATCACGGCCAGAGACGTAATTAAATCCACGGCACAGATAACGACGGCGACTAGAAGACGAAGAAAATATATTTGGTACCATTGAACATTTTCGGGTCCTAATTTGATAAAGTGAAAAAAAATCTGTGACAGTTAAAAAAGAAAGAAAAAGTGTAAAATGTTTTAAAAGAAAAGTGTTAAAAAGAAAAGTGTTTGATGTAATTTAAAGAATGAACACAGAAAAGTATAACGGTTATATACATTTATATAATTACGAGAAACAAAGTTAAGAACGATTATGAAAGAGTAAAATGTTGAGACGTTGTTAAAAACTGTTAATTATTCATGCATCTGTGAAAGATATTAAGAATTTTAAATCGATCTTATGAGACGAGCTTTGGCCGGCGCTTCCGAGGGACTTTTGTGTTATTTCTAAACTTTCATATTTCGAGAAGCGTTGATTAAAGGACCTGTAAGTTCATTAAAGAGAACATAATGTAACACACTCTTCAGGAGTTGTAAATTGTGTCTTGCTTATTCGTTTGTTTTTATCCTTGTGAAATTAGACTTTAGATCAATTTGGGAGTTAAAACGAATTTAGAATTCTGAAAACTCTTGGGGAGTTTGAAATTGATTATTTGCTGAAACAGAATGTGGTGGCAATTAATATTGGATTTTTTATTGTTTTCTACACTTTTCAGGAGTTATAAATTTTGTCTTGTTTATTCGTTTGTTTTTTATTCTTGTAGAATTAGACTTTAGGTCAATTTGGGAGTTAACATAAATCTAGAATTCTGAAAACTCTTGAGGAGTTATGAAATTGGTAATTTGCTGAAACGCAAGCATGAAAGTAAAAAGAAAATTCAACGAATATAAGAAAGGTTAAAGAAAAATGTGTTAAATGTGGTGGTAATGAATATCGGTATTTGTATTGTTTTCTACACTCTTCCCCAAAAGTTCAGATTTGAAAATTACATCTGATCACTGTGGTAGTTTAAAAACAAATTCTTACACTCTAGGGTATAAAAGCAAAATCAAAATCCGATTCGTAGAGGTTCCAAATATGATACAAATTCTGAATTTACTTCTCAAGAGTAACATATTCGATCATTTTTTTAAAACATTTTCCCACATTTTTAGATATTATTTTAAAAAGTTTTATTTCTTATAATATTCTGTTTCAGCAAATTATTTCCAATCAAAACTCCCTAACAGTCCAAATTTAATAAGTAAATCTGATCACTCGGGAAGTTGAAATTAAAAATCCAGCTCCTCTAGAGTATATAAGCAAAACAATAGCTGACTCTTCCAGTGTCTAAAAACAAAACACATTTTTTTTGGGGGGGGGGGGGGGGATCTTCTTAAAACCAATCTTGTGTCTTTTCTGCTTTGTTCACTCCACTCCTCACTTAAACCAATGAATTTCTTTACATTGAATATTTATAACAATAACATTTTCTTATATTTGGGGAATACTTTAAGTACAGTAGCCCTTAGAGTAAATGTGGTATTGTGGTCATTTTAAAAAAAAGTACTAGGTAAGAGTTGTATTCCCAATTTTTATCATTTTCTTTTATCTCTTTTGACCAAAGATGAAAAAGAACACCCGTTCACCTTACTTTGAAATATTGGAATACATTGAATATTTATAATATTTGTGGCAGAAAAATACAACTTACAATAACATATTTGAACAAATTAGGCACAATGCAAACAAACTGAGGAGAAGGGGTGTAGTTTGTTTAAATAAATCAGTAAAAATTTGAGATTGGTAATATGCCGAAAGAGAATCATAAACGTAATAAAATAAAAAAAAACATAAAAATGGTTTAAACAAAAAACCTTGTTAAATGTGTGATTGTCGGGGACAGAAACTGAAATGTTTATGTTTTTTTTACACTTTTGATGAGTGGTAAATGTGGCTTTTGTCAGGCAGCAAAATAGTCGATTCGTTTATTTTCGATTCTGGCGGAATCAGGCTCTAGGTCAATTTGGGAGTCAAAACTTATTTTGAATTCTGAACTCTTGAGGAGTCTGAAATTAGTAATTTCCCGAAACAGAATCACGAAAGTAAGAAAAAACGAATATAAGAATGGTTGAAACAAAAACCTTTGTTAAATGCGGTGGCGATGAATATCGCAATTCTTATTGTTTTCTACACTCTTCAGAAGACGTAATTGTTGTCTCGTTTTTCGTTTGTTTTGGATTCTAGCAGAATACAACATTAGGTCAGTTTGGGTTTCAAAATGAATTTAGAATTCTGAAAACTCTTGGGGAGTTTGAAATTGATAATTTGCTGTAAAATAATTCTTAAAGTGAAAAAAATGAATATAAGAATGGTTGGAAACAACACTTGGTAAATGTAGTTGCGATGGATATCGGAAATGCTTTGTTTTCCACACTTTTCAGGGGTCGTACAGTTGTTTTTTTATTCATTTGTTTCTGGTGGAATCAGACTTAAGGTCAATGCGAGGGTCAAAATTAATTTTGAATTCTGAAATCTTATGTAGTTTGAAATTGGTAATTTACTGAAACAGAATCATAATTTTTTCAGCCGAGGACTTTTGGAACCATAGTGAATCATATTTCATAAATAGATTAATTTTTGTTATTTAGATTTTAGAGAGGGGATCATTTTCTTATATAAATCTAACATAAATTGACCACCTACTACTTGGCCAAGTTAAGGGTAAAAAAGCTCATAGCAGCGTCTAGAATTTATATTTTTGGAAACAAAATTTCAATAGAGGACTTGTGGAACCATAATGAATCATATATAAAAAAAAAACATTTTCTTAAAAAATGTTACATTTGTTTTAGTTAATTTCCTAAATTTATTTTTTCGACATAAAAAAAAATTGGACAACCCTTCGGCCAATGTAACCCCCGACCTTCTTCAGGAACGTAGGAACCTTCTAGTCAAACTCGGTAACACAAACAGAATTTCTAACTGAACCCTTTATTTAATCCATAGAGGTAGATTTTTCTCATTCAGCCAGCCATTATCGGGTAGGAGTGCTAGTGCTAATTTGTTATTCTTGGTTATTATCGCCTGTAGTAAAGATTGTACCTTCAACCCCCTCAAAAGATGGGTACTTAGACCTACTGATTAACCGACGCTATTTACCGTTATGCCATGGGGTCATGCTGACGGAATGAGAACAATCCACTCCCGTTGATTTAATAAAGGATGCACTGTTCGGTAAGAGATTCCGTACAGGTCCCTAAGTTATAAATGATGTACCTGAAGAAAGTTTACATATGTCGAAACGCTGTGAATATAACAATCAAGATGAGAATAGTAGTCCGAATAAAAACAAATGGAAACATTTTTTCTCAAAATATAAATTTTAGAAAGTACTATGAAAAAATAGAAGAAATTAAAACTGAAAATTAAATTTAAAAAGCACCAGGTAAATACAAGTAAATTTGGTAACATGATTAGAATTAGTAAGATTTAAGACAGAGACAGTTCAGAAATTAAAAAAGATTAAAACCTTAGCTTTTTAAAAAACTTCACCCATAAACTTTAGTTGAAATTCTGGTCTCTATTGTGGCTCTTTAATTACGTCATGCTAGTGCGTTTAGTTGGGACTACACCTTCCTTTTTGAACTACATTTGATAGTGGGTTCCTTCACCCCATTTTTTTCTTTTAAACCTCGAACGCCTTGACCCCTCTAAAACCTCGCAGAATATTAGCAAGAAAAAAGACAGACAAATAAAGATTTGTGCAACAGGCAAAGGAGGCAAAAATCCGTAAAAAAATTGTTTAACTAAGTAGTTTACTTGGTAACTTTTTTTGTTTTTTTAACGATCTTTGATGAAAAGAAAATGGAGAAAACGCTCGAATTTTTGACGATTTGATATAGCCAAAATTTTAATTAGTTTCAGTTTAGCTTAAAATCTACCGAAAGTCTATCTAAACTGAAACTAATTGAAATGGAAAGTAAAATACACATGTTGTATATGTATGGATCTGAACAACATTTTTTGCTAAGAAAATGCAATATCACTTACTTCATTTAGCCTTGAAAACTTTCTGAATGAAATGTGCAATTCATTAACGTGCATTATACAAATTGGCGCAACCCTATTACATAGACAGAGGGAGGAGAAAGAAGAGTTGGAGAAAAAGAAGCAACCGATAATAAGTATCTTCTTCTTCTTCTTCTTCTTCTTCTTCTTCTTCTTCTTCTTCTTCTTCTTCTCTTCTGTCTCCTGACATTTTAAAAATATAATTTTAACAATATGAAATTAAGAAAATGTCATTTTTAAATGTACTAAAAGGTTGTTATTTATTTAATTTTCATATGATTTAATATAATTTATATAATTTTTATATAATTTATTTTTTATTAATAATATTTTAGCAAATTTTTTCGCTATGTTTTGGTCAAATGGTTTACTTGGTAACTCTTTTGTTTTTGTTTGTCTTCACTATTAATGATACTAAGGGTGTGTATTTACTTCATTCATGCATGTGTATGTTAAATGAAACAACCTAGGTCGATCAGGACCCTCTGACAGCAGTCTTCATTATTAATGATAATAATTGTGTCTATTTACTTCATTCATGTCTGTGTATGTTAGATGAAATCACCTAGGTCGATTAGGACTCGTTATATTCACCGATTAAGACATTATATTATATTAATATAAATATTAGTCCTAACAATGAGATAGCATAATTTTTCCTTTCTTAAAATTAACCGATTGGGACCTTATTTTATATGAATAAAAATATTAGTGTTACAATGGGCACTTATTTTCGTAGCATTCTACTCAGACTCCTTCCTATACCATGAAACTTTGACTCCGTAACATACCATAAGTGTTGAACTCCAGGTCTGACACCTTCCTGAACATCCGGCCCTGACTCCTACCCCAACCGCAGGCTCTGACTTATTCTTGAACTTCAAGCTCTGAATCCTTCCCAGCACCTTCCTGGAGTGCAGGCTCTGACTCATTCCAGAATCTCTGCCCTGGCTCAGGCTCTGACTCTTTCCTGAATCGCAGGCTCTGCCTCTTTCCTGAACCTTCGGCTGTGACTGTTTCCCGAACTTCCAGCTTTTACTTTTTCCAAAACCTCCGACTATGGATTATTCCTGACCATCAGTTTTTTTAATCCCCGGCAATCTTGCATTTAAACACACCTACTTTATCTAAGATAATAAACACTTCTAAAATTAAGGAGGCCAACTCTACTTCTTTTTTTTGTTCATCTCCTTCTTTGTTTCCCAAACCTCCAGCCATGACTCCTTCTCGAACCTCCGGCTTTGACTCCTACCCGAACCTCAGGACCTGACTACTTCCTGAAAAGTTCGCTCTGACTCCTTCTTGAACTTCAGACTCTTATCTGACTCTTTCCTGAACATCCAGCTTTGACTGTTTCCAAAAATTCTGACTCATTCCCGAACATCAGTTTTTAACCATGGGCAATGCGGCATCTAAACACACCCGCTCTTTCTAGGATATTAAGCCTCAGGCTCTCACTCTTACCCGAGCTCTGATTTCTACCTGAACCTCAAGACCTGACTCATACCTCAACTGTCTGCTCTGACTTATTCTCAGAACCACAGGCTCTGACTCGTTCCTTATTGTTTACCGAACCTCCAGCTTGGACTGTTTTCCAAACGTCCGACTATAAATGCTTCCCGAACATCAGTTTTTTTCATCCTGGCCAATGGTGCGTATAAACACACCTGCTCTATCTAGGAGATTGAACACATTTTGATTAAACACCCGCTCTATCTAAGAGATTGTGCAATTTTAAAATTAAGGAGGCCTAGAGAGCTCTATCACAACCAAGCGATTAGAACTTGTTAAATTTCAATGTACTAAAATGCTGACTGATTTACTAGTCACTATTACTGGATGATAACATTAGAAGCAGTGTTTAATTATTAATAAAATTAAAAGAAAAATGCCAATTTTACACCCAAAGAAATTACTTTTTTATTTTAACCTTCACTAACCTTGCTCAGCAACGAATGTCTTAGCTGGGTTATTTAAAATGTACATTAATTTTTGCGCGGGAATTTAAATAAAACGTCATACTTTAGACCAACGATGACCAACGACAACTGTTTTCTCCCCGACTGTTGATAGTCTCGTGCCTTGATAGTCTTTTCAATGTAATTTTTAAAAATTGTCAGCATATAATTAATTCAAAGTGTAGTATCTTTTCTGATGGATGCTACAACACTTCGACCGGTACCATTTTGGCTTTTGACCCTTGATTCCGCCAGTCTTAGGGTTTGTCCTGTGCAGTTTTAGGAGATTCATTCTCCCAGGCTTTGTCTTCTCACCCTTTGCGAAAAGTTTAGCTTTTTGCTATCGCCTGAGGCACCCCGACAATGTCCTAATTATGTTCGCTAAGTAAAAACAAATATATGGTTATGAGTAAATGTGGTCTTTTGGTGACTGAGATGATTCTAGTTAAGAATAGGATAGACATGTTTATTACTTTAGACCAATGATGACCAACGACACCCAGCCCCACACTTTTGATGGACTTGTGCCTAATTTGTGTTATGAGTAAATGTGGCATTGTGGTGACTGAGGATATTCTAGTTAATAGTAGGATAGACATTTTTATTACTTTAAACCAAGGATGACTAACGACGCCCATTTCCTCACAGTTTTGAAAGCCTTGTGCTTAATTTGTTTTGAATATAATTTTTTCATATTTTCTACAAGTAAATAATTCAAAGTTTAGTATTTGTTTTGATGAATGCTAAAACCCTTTACACCGGCACCATCTTTATTTACCGGTTAAGTGTTTTGTTAACGTGTTAACGCCTTGTGAGGCCGGAAGCATGTTGAAGTGGACGTATGTGTGAGGGATCGTTTGGTTTTGCTTGCGCGATTTAGTGTGGGTGAACCCGTACAACCAAGAGCAAAATAGGGCTAAAGAAAAGGTACGAGTAATTAAAGGACTATGTAACATATTCCTTTTTGGTGTTAAAAATGACCAGTTGTTTAAGCATGAACATTTGTCACGAACCGAGGTTACCACGGATGCAAAAAGAAATAAAATAAAAAAAGAATAATATAAATAAGACAGTGTGCGGTCCAATGAAGAGGAAAAACAAAGAAAAAGAAAAACGAAAAAATGATGGGAAGATCTGGACCAAGACAGAGCAACGTAATATCTAAGTACCTTCAGATTAAATTACTAAAAGAAAGAACATTTAAGAAAGACAACAGTAATAAAAGAAAAAAAAACATACACATGTATTAACTTTTGAAAAAAAATGCACGAATATATAAAGTGAAGATGAAACAGATGTAATAGGACGATTTTTATATAATTATATTAACAACTGTTTACTGAGATTAAAAAATCAAAAAAAAATCAAATAGACAGAGAAAAAAGGGAACATTTATAATTGCACACACGCATGTATTTTGTCGAAAAAAAGACAGTGACAAATTTTCACACATACACACATACACACACACTTTCTGTTTATGTTTAAAATACACATTCTATTGGGGGAGTGAGGGGAGAGATTTCTTGTATTTTTTTTTATGTCGGCGATTGGAGATGTTTTACTCAATTTTGTTGTCTAAAATCTTTTTTTGATTTAAATGTATTTTGTGTATCGTATTGGAGAGTGTTTTGTTGCTTAACCTGAGAGAAAAACATGTTTGTTTCCTCGAGTTAAAAGTTAATTTAAAAGAGATTAAAAAGAAAACTTGTTAAATCCGTAGAGTAAGGTCAGCCAGACACACAGGTTTCAAATTATGAGATTGACCTTTGGGGATTCGGGAAGGATTGGCGAAAGAGATCCGAGGTAATGTGGAGATGCCGGTAGAAGAGCAGTGTTTTGTTACAGACGCCCCACGTTTATCATATAAGCGTACTATTTGATAGATATTGCAGCGACTGTTCGCTCTGTGTGACCAGTTGGTAGCAATTGAGTTTCAATTATACGAACAGGGATGGAATGTTCCGTGCACACACGTGAACACCAGCGGACGGGTTGAATGACGGAAGGGGTCATTCTGAAACCACGGGAGACGCGTGGTCAGCGTTGTGGATATTTGTTTTTTGGGGACCTCGGGGTTGCCGCATTCGTATTGGCCAATCAAGCATGAATGGTGACTTTCTAAGTTCCCTTCTGTGGTTTTGGGGGTGGTCAACCTGTGCGCGGAGACAACTCTCCACCCCCAGGACATAGATAGAATCGCGGGATATGTGAGTTAGGAAACGATGCGAGCGAGTCCGCATCAACTGGTTTGGGAGTTAATTTGGGGGTGATTGAGTACCCCGTGCGCGCGTCGGTGACTGCCAGCCATAGATGGGTTCGACATTAAAGGAAGGTGCCGTATTTTAGGTCCTATATTAGCAGTAGAAAGGAATTGGATCGGATCGGGACCTGGTGTGAAGGGCGTGGACTGCCAACCCCAAACAATATACACAGGTGGTACGGAGTTGTCTTGAACTTAAGGTCCGGATATTGTACTTATGGTTAGAGCGGCACCTATCGCTGCTCAGGTGTGAATGCTACATACGTACCTATCGCTGCCCTGGTGCAATGCTACATATGTACCTATCGCAGCCCCGGTGCAAATGCGAAATACGTACCTATCACCGGCCCAGTGCGAATACTATACCGCAGAAGCCTCGTGGTCCTATACCGCAGAAGCATCCTACCCCTGGTTGCTATACCGCAGAAGCTCCGTGATTCTATACTGCAGAAACACCCCCTGTGTGCCATACTGCAGAAGCTACCCCCTTGGTGACATACCGCAGAAGCACCCCCCTGGGTCCCATACCACAGAAGCAGCTCCCTTGTGCCATACCGTAGAAGCCTCAGGTTCCTATACTGCAACCCCCCCCCCCGAGTGCCATGTAACAGAAGCACCCCCTTCCTCCCGTTGCTATACCGAAGAAGCACCCCCCGGTTGCTATACTGCAGAAGCGTCGTGGTCTTATACCGCAGAAGCACCCCCCCACTGGTTCATATACCGCAGAAGCCTCGTGGTCCTATACCGGAGAAGCACCCCACCCTTGGTTGTTATAACGCAGAAGCTTCAGGTTCCTATACTGCAGAAGAACCCCCCCGGGGGGCCATACCATAGAAGCACCCCCCTATACCGCAGAAGCACCCACTGAGTGCCATACCGCAGAAGCCTCAGGCACCTATACTGCAGAAGCACCCCCCAGACGACGCCGAGTACTTTGAAAATCAAGGAAACCTCCTGAGCACTACTGATATCACTTAGGTATCTTCCACATTTTTATCTGCAAAATAGTCCAAAGGGGAACGAAGATGGCGTTAAAATATTTTCTAAACCTATCACTACAGTAGCTCTATCATAGATATTGAGCACTTTTCTCCCGGACAACGCCGAGTACTTTGAAAATCAAGGAGGCCTCATGAGCACTACTGTTATCACTCTTATCGATCCCCTCATACTTTTCAGCGTAGATGCTGTTACAATATTATCCAAACCTATCACTACAGTAGCTCTATCTAGGACATTAAGCACTTTTATCACGGGCAACGCCGAGTACTTTGAAAATACCGGTAGGCCTCCTGAGCACTACTGAAATCACTTAGGTATCCTCCCTCCTTTTTATCTGCAAAACAGTCCAAAGGGGAACAAAGATGGCGTAAAAATATTTTCCAAACCTATCACTACAGTAGCTCTATCTATGATATTGAGCACTTTTCTCCCGGACAATGCCAAGTACTTTGAAAATCAAGGATTCCTCATGAGCACTACTGAAATCAATCTTATCGATTCCCCCATCTTTTTGAGCGTAGATGCTGTTAAAATATTATAAAAAACCTATCACTACAGTAGCTCTATCTAGGACATTGAGCACTTTTCTCCCAGACAACGTCGAGTACTTTGAATATCAAGGAGGCCTTCTGAGCACTACTGAAATCACTTAGGTATCCTCCCTCATTTTAATCTGCAAAATAGTCCAAAGGGGAACGAAGATGGCGTAAAAATATTATCCAAACCTATCACTACAGTAGCTCTATCTAGGACATTGAGCGCTTTTCTGCCAGATGCCGCTGAGTACTTTGAAAATCAAGGAGACCTCTTGAGCACTACTGAAATCACTTTGGTATCCTCCCTCCTTTTCATCTGACAAAATATTCCAAAGGGGAACGAAGATGGCGTTAAAATATTTTCCAAACTTATCACTACAGTAGCTCTATCTAGGATATTGAGCACTTTTCTCCCGGACAACGCCGAGTACTTTGAATATCAAGGAGGCCTGCTGAACACTACTGAAATAACTCTTATCGATACCCCCATCCTTTTCAGCGTAGATGCTGTTAAAATATTATCCAAACCTATCACTACAATAGCTCTATCTAGGACATTAAGCACTTTTCTCCCGGACAACGTCGAGTACTTTGAATATCAAGGAGGCCTCCTGAGCACTACTGAAATCACTTAGGTATCCTCCCTCATTTTCATCTGCAAAATAGTCCAAAGGGGAACGAAGATGGCGTAAAAATATTTTCCAAACTTATCACTACAGAAGCTCTATCTAGGATATTGAGCACTTCTCTCCCGGACAATGCCGAGTACTTTGAAAATCAAAGAGGCCTTATGAGCACTAGTGAAATCACTCTTATCGATTCCCCCATCCTTTTCAGCGTAGATGCTGTTAACATATTATCCAAACCTATCACTAGTGTAGCTCTATCTAGGATATTGAGCTCTTTTCTCCCGGACAACGTCGTGTACTTTGAAAATCAAGGAGGCCTCCTGAGCACTACTGAAATCACTTAGGTATACCCCTCCTTTTCATCTGCAAAATAGTCCAAAGGGGAACGAAGATGGCGTAAAAATATTTTCCAAACCTATCGCTACAGTAGCTCTATCTAGGATATTGAGCACTTTTCTCCCGGACAACGCCGAGTACTTTGAAAATCAAGGAGGCCTCATGAGCACTGGTGAAATCACTCTTATCGATTCCCCTATTCTTTTTAGCGTAGATGTTGTTACAATATTATCCAAACTTATCACTACAGTAGCTCTATCTAGGACATTGATCCCTTTTCTCCCGGACAACGCCGAGTACTTTGAAAATCACGGAGGCCTCCTGAGCACTACTGAAATCACTCTTTTCGATTCCCCCATCCTTTTCAGCATAGATGCTGTTTAAATATTATCCGAATCTATCACTACAGTAGCTCTATCTAGGACATTGAGCACTTTTCTCCCGGACAACTGTTTTACTGCTTCAAAGGCGTGTTTATTTTTAGTGATAATTGTATGGTATGGTTATTAGGATGTTTATTTTTTTATTTGTCATTATTTATAGTTTTGTATTATATGTATTTTTTATTTTTCCAAAAGTTCTTTTCATAGAATATATTTATAATATTTTTTATATATTTGAGTAGATAAATTGTTATGTAGTGGCCGAATATTGACGGCGTTATTTTTTGCCAGTGAAAGGGTTCATCTAAGTGTTCATTAGTGTTGAGTTTATGTGTTTAATAAATAATGTTGGTTTCATCTGATAAAGCATATGAGTCTATTATAAAGTCTGTATGAGACGGAGGGAAGGTTAGGTCCCCAGCATCTATAATTACATTAATCCTGAGGGGTTTTGATTACGGGGATTCATGTATTTATCAGACACCCTTTGTTTCTTTTTCCAGGGCGACCTTTAAATATAAAACTACAAATAAATAAATAAGTAAATAAATCACCAAATAAAATAAAACCCTTTAAAACACAAAACTATTAGTAAATAAAGAATAAACTTCATAAAACTCAATGAATCGCATCAAACACATAAAACTGAACCCCGGGAAATTCTGCACTACACCGTATTGAACGCTGAATTTGCTTTAATTTTTGAAGACGCCGAGGATCGCCTTTGATCTATTGCTGATCTCCAAAGTCCAACCCTTAAAAAAATGAAACTACAAATAAATAATTGAAGCAAACACTTGATAAAAATAAAATCCTTTTTTAAAACATAAAAATCAAAATCAATGAATTCCAACTAAAACACTTAAACGCGCCTCTATCGTATCAAAGAACCACCGAGTGTGATAAAATGAAACCGAATTGTTCCTTCGTTCCTTCAAAATACCGTTCTTTTCATTTCCTTTCCTTTCCTCTCCATTGAAACGCATGTGAACAACGCGATGTTCACCACAAAACTTTTATTTATTAATAAATTTTAAAAATCATAAAATGTGGTACAAGGCCGAAAATGGGAAGGGAAAAAGTTCGGCCTTCACTTACTGATAATAACTACTCTAACTTAGCTAGATTCATTCAGGACCATGATTCACCAAAATACCGCATTTATACTATACATCTTTCTCCAATCGCCAACAGAATTTGAACCATGAAAATCCTACTTAAAACCCATATAAATGAAATATGCAACGGGGGTATGGGGATAAATATTATATGTACAAAATTATATTAATGAATACATACAATGAAAAGGGAAAGTTAGTAAAAAGACACCCCATTACTAAACTGTGGCAGATTCGCAGATTTGCCAGTCGAAATAGAAAATCGAAAAAAGGTTTTGATGCAGGCCCCAACGCTTTATTCTGAAACACCACCTTCGAAAATATCGAAGGGAGACTTACATCGCTGGCAAATCAAGCGCTCTGCCCCCTAATTGGGGTGGGATGGGGAGTTACAAAATTAAATGAGGACACAATTTGGGAAGAGGGGGAAGGACAAAATAAAAGTGCCATAATGAGACCTAGCTACGTGTTATAAACTAAAATTAGCAAAGAACAAGTCAACTTAAGACGGGTCAAAGTCGATGTTCATTTTTGCAACCCAAAATCCTGTACATAAGGTAGTCTAAATACCACTCTAATACAGCTCTAGTTACTCTACACAGTCGTGCAACTCTCAGCCACCTTTCACCAAAATCTGCCGTAGCGAGTCTTACCTTCTCGGCCCTAATGCGACCTTTTAGGTAATATTTGAAAATCGCAATAAGCTCGAGAGAAGTGAAGGTCTCAGCTGCGTAGACTGCCTTCATAACGGCCAGTATGCTTAAGAGCACCGGATTCACCCATAGCCTGTAAAGGAAAGGCTCCAACACAAGCACATACAGCATCGGTTTAAGCGGACACCCCTGACGAAGAGATCTGGATAAACTGAAGAGCTTAAACCTCATACCATTCACCTCCACCAGCACACCGGGGGTAGCACACAAGAGGCATATCTAAGAGCGAAATTGCGGACCAAACCAGCCGCAGACAAAGCAGCCTCCAAGTAACGATGGTCCACCCTATCGAATACTTTGGACTGATCTAAATTGATCAGCGCGGTTTCTGTGTAAACTTTATCTATGATCTAGCGTATCGAGTGAAAAATATATTGAATGGTCCGACCCTTTACAACACAAGTCTGTTCAGGGCTAATTGGACCAGCTAAAACAAACTGCAGTCGATTGGCTAGGGCCTTAGCCTAAATCTTTAACTCAGCACTTAGCATCGTTAAGGGTCGAAAGTTATCTAACCCATCCCCACCATGTTTTCCCTAGCGTAACAACTTCACTATACCGATGGTCAAGTACTAGAGAATAGTCTCGTTCCTAAACCACGACTAAATAAAACTGTCAGCAAGGGAACAAAACTGTGCGACATCCTCAAATACATATTGTAGGGCAAACCATCAATTCCAGGAGACGTGTTAAGGGGGACCCGCTGTAAGGCTTCCTGAACTTCTTATTCTATTATGTAACCTTCACACCTAGCTGCTTCGGTCCTCCTCGAGACGAGAAAAGTCAGCTAAATATGGGTCGAATTGTGCTAATTACAGACCGGGGCTCCTGGTAAAATGATCCTGGAAATGAGAACGAAACGCCTCCAGAATACCTTCGTTTGTGGTCACGAAACCCCTAGCTGGTAATGAGACACGTGCGATATGTCGATAAGTAACATGTCGACGTTCCTATACACACAATCTACGTTCCATATTTGTTGCTTCCTGAGGCATTCTTTTTAACCTTGGCCCTAATTACTAAAGCTTGGTCTTCTTTGGGTAACCAAGGAGGCCAGCTTCGCCTTAATTAAAGTAACTTTAGCACTATCCCCCGCCTCCACCGCCAGATCTAATCTAGCATCTAGTGCCACTTTAACTACCCTAGATGTTAGATTGAGCCGTCGGCTAAAATCGACAGTAAAGGACCTAATTACCTTCTAAAAGTGAACTCAATTTCTATTTACAATTACAGCCCCCGTCAATTCCCGCTGTAAAGTTATTAATAGCTGTTCCCGCTAGCCCTTCACATCAAACAACGAAGTGTTGAGCTTCCAGTACCCATCCAATCTAGGCTTAGTTCTATCTAAGTTTACACGGACCCGAACAAGTCTATGATCCGAGTAAACTATATTATGAAGACTTGGACATTCTAATAAATCTACGTCGACTCTCCTAATTAAGAACTGGTCAATATAACTCGAAAGTTGTACCAAACCGGAACCGCGCCTTGCTGTTCAAATCCATACTCTATCACGGGGCTTTTCATTCCAGAATTTATCGATGAAGTTAAACTTATCAAGAAAATCCCGAAATACCTAAGCATACGGATCATTGTTAGTTCCCCTAACCCAATTACGATCAATATCGGGATCCAGGACCGCGTTCCAGTCCCTCGCTAAGATGACCGTCCGATTTGTATTCATGAACTGCTCGATTCGTCAAAAGAAGGGACCAAGCTCAAAATTATGATTAGGCTCATAAACCCCAATGAGTCGAAATGCCTTATATTTTATGGTAACATCCAGAACGCACAGCCTTTCTTTCCGGATCCATGAAATAAGGGTCACACGACGCATCTAAA
The DNA here is from genome assembly GCA_963556195.1 of Sepiola atlantica. NCBI lineage: Eukaryota > Metazoa > Mollusca > Cephalopoda > Sepiida > Sepiolidae > Sepiola > Sepiola atlantica. The sequence continues at coordinate 63,791,016 of OY744531.1, forward strand.
GACCTATTTACTAGCCAGCACATACCCCTTGAGCGAGAATCGAAGTACGCTGAGTAGACGTGAAGACCTCTCGCCAGCGCACCGAAATGGTCACCTGGAATAAAGTGGGTTTTCTGAATACAACATATATTCACTCCAAGGTGCTGAAGGTCTGTAGCAACTCGAAATTTACGAGAGTCGTCCTTCAGCCTTCGGGCATTCATGCTTGCTAGATAGAGAGCCATTGAGAGTTCTTAGGGTTGGGTTCCAGAAACGAACATCGAAGAGGTCAGGATGCCGACAGCTCTCCCAAACGAGTTTGTGCCCATCTGAGTGTTGATTAGCCCGTCATGGGAGATGCCGCCAACATCCAAGGGGTTAATTAGTTTTGCAATCCTGTATAGGGAAGGGTGTGTACGAACAGGGACCCTCACAACACAATTTAGTCTTAAACCTTTTAATTCGTCTGATTTAAAAATAGCCATAGGGGGGTGAAAGAGAGAAATGTTCGTTTGCCTCTCTTCGCATTTGCCAAAGTCCTTTGCCTTGTTCTTTCTTTCGAATAACCGCGAGGACTCTTATCGCGTTAAGGAAGTTGAGGGGATCTTCCACCGATTTATCACCCACCTCCGTAAATGTAAGCAGCTTTTTTAATCGGACAGTTAGTGGTGCTTCACTGTATCCTCTTGGATTTTACTCACCACACATACATCTTTGCCTGGAAGGTAAGCAGATTTTTGCGGCATCTATCTATGGAGGGACTCCTTTGTCTTTTTTGACTTTGAGGTAGGAGAGGAGGTGGAAGTGTGAGCCACTAGACTAACACCGTCGATCAAAAATACTCCTTTTATTAACTCTTCTTCGCCACTAACCACACATAATTTGCATAATGCAACCCTCTCGTGATGCGGATATCGCATTTAATGGATTTAATGGGCGTGGGTTCGCATCTGTGTCTGACGATTGTTTCCTTCCGCGCCGTCACTACAACACTTCTTCCAAAGAGACTTTTCAGTGACGCACGGTTTTTTCTACCGATAAACAAAGACGCGATTTCCCATGTTTTTTTTGTTCTCGTTTCAGTACGTTTACGAGTCGTTATGGGCATAGACCTTTTTTAATTCTAAAAGTCAGTTTAGGGTTGGGATAGAGTCGTTTTTTACTACAAGATTTTAGGTTTTTAATTTTTTAGAGTAAATAATAAGTTTAAATGTATTATTATTGTCAATTGGTATATGTGCACAATATTTTTTCATGGCTTTTTCTGCTAATCTGAAGTTCGGTTTCATTTTATTACAATAGTGTATGTTAATATAGTTTGAGTTATAATGTTGGATATTATTATTAAATGTACTAGTGTTTTTTAAGTTTCAAATCATTAATTTTATTTGTTTATCGACGATACAATTAGGGTATTCGTTGTTAATAACTACTTGTTTTATATTTTTTAATTCAATGCATACTATTGTTTAGAAGAGGAGATTAATTTGACACGGTTTAATAGATGTTTAACAATAGCTCTTGAACTGTAAAAAACTAAACTTTAAGCTAGTTAGATTTTTATAAGCAGAAGTGTTAAACGATTTATTAGAGGCCTCAATGAGAACATCTAGGAATGGGATTTTATTATTTACGTTCAGTTCTATGGTAAATTTAAGAACATAGTTATTTTGGAAAAGGTGTTGAAGTTTGTGTATTTCTTCATTGTTATCAGCTAGAAAAAGAATATCGTCAACAAAGCATACGTAAATAAAAAGTTATTTTATGTTAATAAATATTTTGTTTTCTAGGTTTGACTTATAGAATTCTCTAAGAATCGGACCGAGAACCCATTGAAATTCCGTCAATTTGAGTATAAATTGGTATATATATTTATATATATATATATTTATATATATATATATATATATATATATATATATATATATAGAGAGAGAGAGAGAGAGAGAGACAGACAGACAGATAGCGTGAGAGAGTGAGATAATAGTTTTAAGATATAAATTATATCTTAAACCAGTAGACTATCAAGATAAAAACAAAGCTCAATATAGTGTATAGAGCAATAATATTTATTGAATGACATAATAACATGAGACATTAATCAGATTTTATTAAAGTTCAAAAACAAGGAGTGATATTGCGTCTTTAACTCATAAGTTTTCAAAGTAAATATTCTCTTCAGAGGACCATTACCGCAATGACATTACTGCAGGTAATAAAATTAAGCTTTGAAAATACATAAAAATATATAAAAAAGTATGCATGGAATAGATTCAATGACATTTTGAGTGAAGCAATGCAAAAACATATTCCAACTCACAACGGAGGACGATGTAGAAGTAAGAAACGCCAGATTTATATGAACCAGCAATGAAGCAAGTTAAAGCGAAACAGAGAGCTTGGAAGAGGTATACAGTCTCAGGACTTACGTGACTATGACAAGTATTGCGAAGTTAGGAACGGCTTAAGGAGTTATACAAGAAAATTGAGGAAGACGTTTGAAGAATCTCTTGTATATGATGTGAAAGTGAACCCTAAAACATTTTGGAAACACACCAAATCTAAGACAACTGTGAAGAGTGGAGTCAGTGGTCTTAGAGATAATGATGGTGTATTACATTCAGAAATTGACGCAAAAGCTGAAATTCTCAACGACTTTTTTGTAGTGTCTTTACTCGTGAAAATGTTGACAACATACCTAAGCTGGATCATAGAAGTGGACATGTAAAACTATCAAATATCAGCGTTACAGAGGATGCTATTGAGAAACAGCTGAAGAAAATTAAAATTAACAAATCCCCAGGACCTGATGGACATCATCCGAGAGCCTTGAAAGAGATCTCAGCTTACATCATCAAGCCTCTACACCAAATCGATAGAGTCTTGCATGCTACCCATTCAATGGAAACAGGGACAAGTGACACCTATCTTCAAAAAAGAAGATCGGAGCCTACCGGGAAATTATCGCCCAATCAGCTTAACATCCATCTTGTGCAAAGTACTGGAATCCATCATTAGAGAACATGGTAGACAACAGATTATTCTGTGGAGAGCAACATGGATTTATTCCAGGCAGATCATGCATGACACAACTTATGACATGTCTAGATGAGTGGACGGATATGCTGGACAGTGGTAACCCGGTTGATGCCATCTACCTAGACTTTCGAAAAGCTTTTGATACCGTTCACCATCAAAGGCTACTTAGTAAACTGAAAAGCTATGGCATCAAAGGGCAAGCAAAGGATTGGATCGAAGCCTTCCTACAGAACCGTGTCCAACGAGTGTCAGTGAACGGGCATGTCTCCAGGTGGGCTGATGCCACAAGTGGCATACCACAGGGCAGTGTCCTCGGACCGTTGTTGTTTGTCATCTTCATTAACAATTTACCAGATGAAATCAAGAGTGTGTCATGCATATTTGCCGATGACACAAAGATCTATAAAACGGAAGAGGACAGAGTCGCACTGCAGAATAACAGATTGCCAGCTAAAATTTAATACCTCGAAATGCAGAGTTATACACTTTGGACATAACAACCAATGGAATATCTATCTCATGAAGGACAATGAAGGAAATGACAAAGAAATTGGCGCTTCAGATATTGAAAAAGACTTGGGTGTATACGTAGACAACAAACTGTTATTTCATCACCATCTTAATGAAACTGTAAAGAAGACAGAACTGTACACTTGGGACAATAAAACGAACGTTTGTTAGCAGAGACTAGACCGTGATCAAGAAGCTCTACACCTCAATGGTGAGGCCCATCCTTGAGTATGAAAATGCACCACGAGTCCATCAGTTTGTCGGTGATATTGACAAGGTTGAAAAAGTCCAGCGCCGAGCAACCAAATTGTGCCCTACACTTGTGGACCTGCCATACGAAGATAGGCTGAGACACATGAAACTCCCGTCCATGTACTATAGAAGGGAACGTGGAGATATGATCCAGACATTCAAGATCCTCACAGGCAAAGACAACATGGACCAGGAGAGACTGCTACCCCTCAGCAAGATCACCAGGACAAGAGGTCACAACCTGAAACTGGAAAAGAAGCATAGTAGGATAAACATCAGAAAGTATTCCTTTGGGATACGGGTTGTGAACAGTTGGAATTCTCTGCCAGACTGGGTCATCGACGCAACAAACATAAACGACTTTAAGTGCAAGTTGGACAAACATTGGCTTCACAGACAATATTTAGTCAGACCTGTGCACGAACTGATATAGTGGACAAGAAGGAAAGAAACAGGAGTTACAGGCAAAAGCCTTTTTCTGAAATATATGTTATGTTATGTTATAAAAGTATATAAAACATCAAATATATTAGCCAGAACACACTTTTTTGTTAAACTTATACAGTTCATACAAGTCATAAAGTTTAAAACAATTTCAAGAAAGATGTCAAAGAAGTCGATTAAATAACAATTCAGGAAGGGAATGGTAGTCCAAAAACGAAAAAAGTTATCCAGCAGGAAATTTGCTTGCTATCAATGCAGTAGATGATAGTGAAAAGTGTATTCAATGCAAATTAATAAAACGATAGAAAAAAACAAAATCATATAAAAAGTTCAGAAGACTCACTCGGTGTTAAATGTTATGATGCCCAATTATGGTTTCTTATGAGCTGATAGGAGTTGTGCAAACCATAACTTCCTGGTCTGTCGTATATATAGAAAACATGTGATGGAGTAGAAATATGCAGTAAGATCCGATCCAAACATTTTTTAAAGATACGGACTGGAAAATGAAAAATAAAATATTTAAAGGTCGGCTTTAATTTAAAATCGACAGGAGCCAACTTAAACAAACACTTAAATGTATTAAAGGTAAGAGAGTAGAGGAAATGGCAAAATACGAAGAAAAAAGAGGGGTAGGTATAAAGTATAAGACAGTGTCAAAAGAAGAAGAGTGTGCGTTTTAAGGTTGGCATATTAAAGAAAAATAGAAAGATAATATTAAATAAATAGAGAGAGAAGAAAACGAAAGAGACAAGAATAGATTGAGAAAAATGTGCGGAAGGTTAAAGAGCAGAATTGAGTGGAACTTATGTCTCGCTATGTGGCATCAGCCAGACATGAAAATTAAGCGACTACAGAAAAGAGTCTTTAAAGTTAATGCTGAATGAAATATAATTCATAGATTTACAGGCATACCTACACATAAGGATAAGTACACACATACTCACAGACGAATAAAAAGACACACACCTACATTCACTCATACACATGCGTACATAAGACATATATACACAGATGCATGCCAAAAGTACGCACATATAAATTTTCATAAACAGAGTCATATACATATACATACATACAAACATGCGCATCCACATACATATACTTATATATACAAACATACACACACATGTACATATATATATACATATATAGAAACATACACACACACATGTACATATATATACACACATATACATATATATATACATAAACACACAACACATATACACACATACATATATATATGTATGTGTGTGTATATATATATATATATATATATATATATATATATATATATATATATATATATATATATATATATATATAGACCAACATACATAAATATACGTACACAACGCCCGATAATGACTATAACAAAAAAATAACCATATATAAATTAATTATGGTTTGAAAGTAAAGTGCAAAGAAGAATTTAATTGAAACGCCATTGAAAGTTTGTTGGGAGGTAACACAATCTGGATGGGTAGCGGTCATTAGGGGGTGTAAGGCAATATGAGTAAAAATTCCCAATTGATCGAGTTAGGGTATTAATAAGTCTACCAATGATGGATTTTAATTTTGCATATCTTAAAATTAAAGATGATATGTGAGAAAAAGAAATAAAGATATAAAATATATATAAAATAAATAGAAAGTAAGATAAGCCAAGTGAAAAATACGAAATACAAAATGAGAAAACAAGAAATATACTAGTAAATTAAAAGTAATAATAATAATAATAGACAATAATACTAACATAATACTAATACTAATAAAATAAAATAGTAATACATTAATAGTAATAATAATAATAATACTAATCGTAATCATATTAATAAAAATAATAATAATAATAATAGTTATATTACCAGTACTTTTAATACCAATCATAATACCGATAATAGCACTAATGCCAATATCAATAGTAATCATGATACTTATAATAATAGTAATAATAATAATATATATTATAATAATAATAAAAATAATATCATTAATAATAATAATAATAATAATAATAATAGTAAAATTATAATGATAATTGTAATAATAATAATAACATTATTAAATGATACTACTACTACTACTACTACTACTACTACTACTACTAATAATAATAATGATAATAATAATCATAATTATAGAACAGTAATTGTACTAAATATAATAATAATTATCTTGATGTATATCCAAGCATATAAGGATTAGATAGGCTCTGCCTATCGCCGGCCCTTGCACTCCTTCTTTGTCTGTTGGCCAGGCGCAGATGTACCAGCGCTGGGACGCCTCAGAAAAAACTCAGTGCCTAGCCTTGTTTCCTTACTAGGACAATGAACGCCGTTTCTCTTTCTCTCTATTTGAGAAACTTAGGGAAAGTTTTTTCGTCACTAAGTCTTACATGACGAGTCTGAGTCGCTCTTGTTCTGACAGGTTCAACGTACAAGTATGACAGCTTGTCTTGATGCTGTTTCCGACTGGCAGGAGCACAAACTCTTGGGTAGCTCTATAAACGGCTGCTCCATCATCAGTTGCATCATACTGTGGGTAGTTGTATGTACCATGTCGCGCATGACAAAGGACACTGCAATTATTTCAGGTTGGCTTTCTCCAGGCCACAACCCCCATGGACCAGGTCGCGACTAATAGACTGGTTGTGTGAGCTTATTGGCACCAGACAAGGGCCGACCTTGCCCAACCCACTCTATAACAAAACAAACATGTCATTACAAATAAATCAAATCAAACCTAAACCAGACACCCAACAAAAAAAAAACACTCTCGCCTCCGCCCTCGAGGCACACATTCACAAGTATCCAGGGATTTAGAACCAACATCAACGACGTAGAAAACTTTCTCCTGACAAACTCCCCGGATATACTAACACTAAGTGAAACAGCCATTCAATCCGCAATCTCCTCTCACCACTTTGTCATCACTGACTACCTCTCACTCTATCGTAAAGACTCTGACATATGCATTGGCTAGTAGTTTATGTTCGGACCCCCCCTGACTAGATAACATAGGTTAGAATCGGATGACCAAGACTACTTGCACTTTAGATTGACTTTACATCACAGCATCAGTTACTTATATTTCTTATACCGTTTTCCTTCGACCAAGGACTGTACCCTGCTTAAATCTGTCTCTGAAAGCATAGATAGAGCACTCTCAATTAACTCAAATGCCGAGATACATGTATTTGTGGATTTTAATGAACACCACCGTGACTGGTTGGGATTATCCAGCCTTACTGACGCAGCTGGCAACTCTACGTATAATTTCTCCTTTGCCGATTTTCCGATCCGCATCCCCGATCGAGTAGACCAGCAAACCTCACTTGTAGACCTTTTCTTAATCTCAATGCCCGAGGCTTGTGTGACGAAAGCTCATAGCTCACTCGGGAATGCTGATCACATTGTGCTAATGATTCATATCACCCTGAAAAGTCGCCCAAAAGCTGATGAACCGTTGCTCAATATAACGAGATACTACAAGCAGGCTGATTTTGAGTCAATCAGAGATTACATCAGCGACGCCCATGGAGGGATACCTTCTCACTCCTTGCTGACCAGTGTGCAAATGAAAATACTGAATGGGTCAGAGCAAACATTGAAGCCTATGTCCCCATGCGAAAATTCTTTAGAAAGCCTAACTCTCCCCAATGGTTCACCTTGGAATGTGCAGTCGCCATTGCTGAGAGGCAGCAAGCATTCCGTAAATTCGGCCCGCCATAAGTCAGCTACGAATAGATAGAAATTTATAAAGTCAAGAAATAATTGTAAAGCTGTGATAGGCGAAGAAAAGAGAAGGAATACTCTGTTAACAAAAAAACGTATCCAGTCACAGAAACTAGGTACTCGCGATTTTGGGAAAATCTACAATAGTGTGGTGAACAATAGTCAATCAACGATTCCCCCACTATCAAACCACAATGATGTCGTTTGTACGGCAACTGATAAGGCGGAACTACTTGGACTCAGGTAACAGCCCCTCCATAAATTCCCATTGCGGACCGAAGCCACACTTGATAACCTGGTCATGACTCCATCCCAGGCCAGTGACATCATAAAAAAACATTGACACCTCCAAAGCTTGTGGGCCTGATCTTATACCTGTAATAGTAATAAAGAAATGCTCTGCTGAATCTTGCTTCCCCGATAGCTGGAAAATTGCTCTGTGGTACCAGTCTACAAGAATTCTGGGAATAGAACTGATCGTCAGAACTACCGCCCAATCAGTCTACTCCCGATCTTTGCTAAACTCTTTGAATCCTTAATCAATCTAGCGATAGTCCGGCACTTAGTTAATGTTAAACTTCTTTCTGACCGCCAGTATTGATTTAGACAATCACGATCTACTACAGACATTCTAACGGTCATCTCTGAACGCATGTATCATCCACTCGACAAGGCAGACAAAGCTAAAGCAGTAACACTTGACATATCCAAGGCCTTTGACAAGGTATGGCATAAATGGCCTCTTCTGAAAATACGCTCATACGGTATTAATGAGCAATTACTTAATATCATTAGATCCTTCCTAACAAAAATAAAGCTCCAGGTTGTCCTCGATGGCTGTTCATCTAAGCAACATGACATAAATGCTGGTGTACACCCCAGGGGTCTATCATAGAATCTTTATTGTGCCTTATCTACATAAACGATCTCCCTGATGACATAACGTCTGAGATTGGTTTATTTGCTGACGACACCACCCGATCATATCCGAGGCAATGGCCGAATCCTTAAAAAATGCCCTCCAGGCTGTAGTGGATTGGGGTCATAAATGGTTGGTAACTTTTAAATCTACTTTCCTTCAATTACTACAAGAAGCCTCTCCAACCACCGATTTTCATGGCAAATAACACCCTACATGAGAGTTCAACATTCAAACTCCTCGGCCTAACCTTCACAAGTAACATGAATTGGAACAACTACATTGAAAACATTGCCAAGGCTGCAGCAAATAAGGTGGGCTCCTTCTCCGTGCTAGTAAACTTCTTACACCTGACATTATCTTGTATCTCTACAAAGCCACCATCCATCCATGCATGGAGCATTGTTGCCACATCTGAGCTGGTACATCATCTACTAGTCTCTTCCTCTTTGACAAGGTCCAAAAAAGAGTCGCCAACCTAATAGGTCTCTCACTGTCAACGAAGCTCCAGCCCCTGTCCCATACATATATGACAAGAATGCCGATGCGTAGGTTTACGTTGTTATTTGCATCATTTAACTGTCCCCTCGTGTGGATCTTGAGTTTATCAAAACAACATAAAAATGCGGAATGGTAAATACAGGACAAAATAACCAGAAATAAGAAATAGGCAAAAGAATCGATCATTCTTAGTTTAACAGTAAATTGACTAACAGTAAGGCCACTACTACTACTACTATTACTAATACTATCTGTATTTTATGCCTGATTTCGTCAGTCCTAATTTTGTAGTAAAATGTTCTCCCTCACAACACCTTAAATTATGAAAATCACTTTTAGGTAGAGGTTGCTATTTTCAAATGCTTGCAGTTGCGTTTTCGTATATAAACACTGGAAAGTGCATAAACCGCTCTTGTGGCAACTGCATATTTTTAAATGGGATGAATTTACATTTCAAAGAGAAATGAAAGTGATTTAAAATAAATATAACTTCGAAAATTGTTTCAAAATATTTTTAATAAATTAAATGAAATGGGAAGCTCATTAGTGTGGCAGACCAGGCGACAGATGCGCAAAATCTGGCCGTGGTCATTCCATTTTTAGTACACAATGTTTACTTGTGACAATAAAAAACATTTGCATCACTCATTTATCGAGATTCTGAAGTATTATATACCAGCAGCCACACTCTGCGTTACCCTGAGATTACTGGGGACTAATTTATTCTTCTGTTTCTAGCTTGAACGCAGATATTGCTATTTTTATTCACATCATATTTTTTTGAAATAAAATAAAATAAATGAATGTAACACATAAGGTGTGTTCTTCATGGATGTCCGGTGCGAACGCAGACGTCATAGTATTGTAAAAAACTTTAATACTAAATTAATACGTTGAATTATTCGTAATATTTTACGATAGAAAAGTGGTGTTATACTTTGGTAGATGCGTTTGTGTTTGATTGTATCCCCAACACAGAGAGTTTAATACTACATTTATAAGATAGATTGTGCCCGGAAAATACCCAGGCAACGATGCCTTACAATTAAAATAATATATTTTATTAATGTTTTTTGTTTAAATACATGTAACATCTCATGACTTACACTAATTTCGCAATTTGCCGGGAAAAAAGTTCGCGGTTCTACGTGCAGGGCCCATAAAATAACAATTTCTTATTAAATATGGCAATTTTTGCAGAAATATTTCATAAAATAAAATTGGAGAAATCCTCGAGGCATTTTTCTGGTTATTTGAACAATGAAATAAGTTTAAGCATAACAGAATTCGCTATTCTTTCATATTATCGTGTCTTGGGTTTTTATTTATTTGATAAATCATTGTTATTATTATTATTATTGTATTTTCTTTTCTAGAAAGGGCAAGTTTTTTCTTCTGATATTTTTTCAAGCGACCATTACATTATTAGCATTCGTGCTATTACTACATCATAACAATATCTCATGAAGCTCGACTATATCGTATAGTATAATGCAGAATTTTTATTATACTAATCTTGTTAAATTAGACTTTATTACGGTAAGAGGCTATATATATATATATATATATATATATATATATATATATATATATATATATATATATAAGCATGGAGCAAATAGCGCTTGTATAGTAAGGTAAAAAACAGTTAATCTGAAAAGTAATATCTAAACGATACCACTTTGGAATGGCCCCAATAAAAATAAGTACACCGATTCGTATGGATTAAATATTCTAGGAAAGCTTGGTTAGTCGTATTATGTATTATATATTATATATTACACCTTACACCCGATAGATATATTATAATCATTGATCTACACTCTGTTTGTTTGTTTTGTTTGTTTTGTTTTACGGCATATCACCCTTTTCCAGGTCATGTAATGCCGAATCAAGTAGTATTTTAAAAAAAATACTTTGCAAAGTAAACAAAATTCTACACTCTGTAAATAGTTGACTATTATCACGTCCCGATGAGTTTTTCTGTTTGTGCCTTAATGCCCGATTTTCATTTTTCTAATATTGTTTCTGTTTTGTGTCTATATAATTTGTCTGCATGCTCAAATCGCAGACGTTTGCATAGTTTCCAGTTGGCTACTTTTCCCACGCAGTCGCATTTGTTTTTTTAATTTATTTTTTGCTTGTTTGCTGCATTCACTAATTATCTGATTTATTGTTCCCTTTCTTTGTTCACAGAGTGTATATTTATTGATTTAAAAGTTTTTGTCTATCCTAGCTTTAGTATAGTTATTTTTAATTTCATTGTTCTGTGCCGCTTTCATTTCAGCTAACCTTTTCGTAGCTATGCCCCGGTGTTTTCGTATTTCAGTCTTATTAATCGTCCATGTAGCTGCTTTTCTTTCCATTTTTTTTTCATCATCTTTTCGTTTTTAGCTTTAACGTAACCTATATCGTTCATTTTACCAATGTCCCTTGCTGCAATGATCAGTCCTTTTGTGTTGTGAGTTATGTATTTTTCTACCTTTTGCTTATATCAATCACACAGTCTTCTATACTTACCAGCCCTCTTCCCCCTTTTTTCTTTTTTTACGTACAGTCGGTTAATAACATACTTTGGGTGTAGTGCATTATCCATAGTCATTAGTTTCCTAGCCTTCTGGTATGGTGCCTGCTGTGTTCTTTTGAATTGCCCAGAATATCCTACTAGAGTGTTTATTCCTTTTATAAGATTTCTACTATATAACTTTTTTTCTCAAGAGTTTTCTTGTTTTTCTTAGGTATTCCTTTCCAATCTTCTCTTGTATTTCACTTGATTAGTTGTGTCTGGTTGCAGAACTTCCATATATTTGTAGCACCATGTTCGCCAAGTGCCCTAATCACCTGATGCTTACGGCATCTGCTGTCTCAAACGTACCTCTTTATTATTATTATTATTAGTAGTAGTAGTAGTAGTAGTAGTAGTAGTCGCAATCGTAGTAGTATTTTTATGTTGACCCCTTATAAAAACTCTTGAACCTCAGGCGAGTTCATATTATATTTATAGTAATTTTCAAAAGTGGGTGTTTAAATTCTTGCGGGGTTGAGAATTTGGGTGTACATAGACTTATTGGGATGGACTTCTGGCGATCGAATTTACTGTAAGGCTGCGGTAGGGTTTTGGTACGTATTTATAATTGTTATATATATGCGAGTATATTATAAAGTTTTCAAAAATAATAATAATAAAGCAAACAAAAACGAGAGTCACTCTAGTTTAACATATATGTGGGCATGTAAATACTTAAGGGAGCTGCCCCCCCCCGCTACTGTCTTGCATAGTTAATGGCCACTTTTGACCTTGATAGACTTAAAATAACAGGATGGTGTCTTACCTCTCGTGGGAAAGCCATCTTTAGCCTTTTTTCGAGAGTGATAGTGTAATGATAAAAAAAACCAGTTTCTGGTTAGCCACTTACCAGCTTAGGGGTAAACTGTCTATCAGCCAGCCTAATAACCCCTTCCACCCCTATTCGGCTCTTGAAAGGCTTATTTTTTAGCTAGTCTGTTTGTAGTCCAGGGGAGTTAATGCTGGTGGTTGGGTCTCTTTAAGGCTTGGTTTGTCTTGAAGTGGTTCTACCTTCCTCTCTATTTTATTATTATTCCTTCCACGAATCCACACAACAAACACCTTACTATTTCCTATAGTAACATCAGAGGTCTTAAGTTTCACTTTCCTGATGTTTAGTTCTTTCTCTTCGGAAAATCTCCTCACATTCTTGCTCTTTATGAGGCTAATGTGGATGTTTCTATTGATAGCAACGACCTACATGTGAATGGTTATTTGCTTCTTGTCCGCTTAGACTCTTTTCCATGCATTTGCATGGTCTTGCTCTTTTTCTTTGCAATGGTCTTTCAATTGCACGTTCCCCCAGCTTTTAATCTCATGGGTGTCCTTTTATCTTTTTGATGTTGTCTTTGCTACACTCCACATTCTATTTGTTATTTTTATCTGTTCCCCTTTTAAAGATAACTGCTTTGTTGTTGATGCTATACCCAGCAGTATTGATGAGGCATTGCAAATGTATCTATCAAAATCCATCTTTGTTTTAGGTGACTTCAATGCTCACCATTCTGACTGGCTCCCTCACTCTAACTACACAGATCTAGCTGGTGAAATCTGTCTTAATTTTTTTCTGTCCTAAATTGTCACAATCCCCGCACATTTTCCTGATAATGTTATTCATCAACCATCATTACTTTATATTTTTCTCACTTCTGTCTCTCACTCATATTCTATTTCCTTTTCTCTTCTATTGGGTTCTTTAGTGGAGGTCGATTCGTCGGTGAAGTTCTCTATTGATCGTTCATTCCACAGGAAGACGTTGAATTACAGAAACGCTTATTAAGATGACTTTTGTAGCTTCCTATATGACGTTCCATGAAGTCTTATCTTTAGTATACTCCCGTATGATGCTTCTAAGTAAGTTATTGATTGGCTTCTTGTTGGAATTGAGATCTTACGTCCTCATCGTAAGTTTAAGATTGAACCTTATTCTCCACCCTAGTTTTCATCTGTTAGTGGTTCAACAGTTGCCCATCGTAACCATTACTTTAATCAGTATCGTATGCATGGTTCTGAGGCATCTAGACAATCCTACAGAAGAACTAGCAATGCCTGCAAAAGAGCAATCTCTGAGGCTAAGTATAGCTATTCTCAAAAGATTCGTCACTCTATCTCATCTCAAATGGTTGGCTCACTTGATTTATAGCGAATCAACAATTGTGTTATTAATAGTGGCAAGTCTGCTATTCCCCCTCTTTTTAATAGTCTGCATGTTATTTCATCTTCTAAGGATAAGGCTTATCTCTTTGCTTGTCTTATTGCTGACAATTCTACTCTTGATTATTCTGGTGCTGTTCTTCCTGATTTTCTTTTGAATACTGATCAGTCGCTTGATTCAATCATTATCACTCTAAGTATAATATTATTCAGAAAATCAACATCTACTCTGATGATACTACTCTCTATTTTCGTGTTGCTACTCGCCCATCTCCCTCGGATCAGTTGAACTATGCGACTGATCTAGAAGGTGACCTGGGGTTAGTTGTGGATTATGGTACGAAATGGCTTGTTTCGTTTCATCCTGTTAAGACTCAGCTTGTGTCTTTCAATCATAGGCGTGCCCATTTTCTTCCTGAGATTCTCATGGATGGCTCTGCTCTTGATAAGAAATCGACTCTGTGACGTATTGGTTCATACATTAGATCCATTGCTCTTTCTGCTTCTCGTTAAGTCAGTTCTCTCTATCGCTCCAAACACTTTCTCACACCTTCTATGAGACCATGTATAGAGTACTGTTGTCATACTTGTGCTGGTAAATCTCTGTTTCGTTTGAAGGTTGTTGATAAGGTGCAGAAACGTATCTGTAATTTGATTGCCCCTACATTTTTTTCTGCCTTGCACCATCTCTCTCACATGCGTTATGTTCTCTATAAATACTATTATGGCATCTGTTCTTCAGAATTATGTTATCTATTCCCAGCTTCTTTTGTTTCAGTTCGTTAGACTTCTTGGTCTAGTGGTCTTAATCGCTGTTTTGATACCCCATTGTAATATAGCTTCTTATTCCAGTAGCTTTCTTCCAAAAACTGCAGGCTTGTAGAACCCTCTTTCTGCTGACTATTTTCCTCCTTCTTATAGCCTTGGCCTGTTCAAGACTAAGAATAATAGGCTTCTCCTGTTTTTGTGATAATTATCTTTTGTTCTTGTTAGCTAATTACATCAAGTGGCTTCATGCCTTGTCTGGAGCGATTGCCATAAAACAAATGCTCTACAATGCTTTTACATGTTCTAATTATGTATGCACTCACTTTTTTAATACGATAGAATAGTAGTAGTTATAAAGGTATAATTAATAGTATCATAATTCTGACCATCGTATAATAGTATAATAAGTCTAACCATCGTATGATAGTATTATAATTCTGACCACCGTCACGTCTATGTAACGTCAATAACATTTACTTCAATTCCATACTCTAACATTATTAACAGCAATAACACAATTAGTAGTAGTAGAAGTAGTAGTAGTAGTAGTATTAGTAGTAGTAGTAGTAGTAGTAGTAGTAGTAGTAGTAGTAGTAGTAGTAGAATTTCAATTATGCTTCCTGTCTAACTTAGACATTTTGGAACCTAAAACTACCAAAGAGACGTACGGACTAACACGCTGAATTATAATATTAAAACATAATGTTTTTGTTATTTTCCTTCGTCTATTTTTTGTTTATTTACAATGGTATTTTATTTACAATGGTATTTTATTTTTAAAGCAATATAAAAAGAGAGACAGCAATGACTGGCAAGTGTTTGTGAAAATATGGGGAATAAAACTAAAACTAAGTGAATTTTGAAAGAATAATCCCTAACATATGCAGATGGCCTGAAGTATTTAGCCATTCGTCTTAAAAGCAAGGCACTCTGATTTTAAAGACATATTAACCATAAAGAAGTAACACACGCATACACACTCTGCAAATTTGAATAGGTTTCGCTCATTGTACAAAAATAAAACTTATCTAAGCTCATTTCTACAGGCCTGTAATTTCTATTTTCACAGATCTTTTGTATTTGTTATTATATTATATATATATATATATATATATATATATATATATATATATATATATATATATATATATAGTAAGCTATGAAAATATATTTATGGCAATTAAGCGACACAGAGGTTCTCGCGTTTCATCCCCGGGTGAATCTTCAGCCTAAAATACACTGTTGAAGTACATACTGAAAATTGATACATAAAAAAATAAATGTCCTTATAAAATTTTAAGTGGATACATGAAATACTAATATATATATATATATATATATATATATATATATATATATATATATATATATATATATATATATATATATATACGGAACAGCATTATTTACAACAACATATGGTTTTATTACATAATTTGTCAGATAAATGCTTTTAAAGATAGATCTATGAGCTAGAAATTTCAAAGTATTTTGCCGTTCTGTTCAAAAGTAATTTTTCTGATGTTATCTCTAGAAATTATTCAATATCCTCGAGTATGATGGATGATATAATGGAGTATATTATGCGACAAAATAATCATTACGTTCAAGATATATGTTTGCATTACAGTAATTATAAAGTTAAATGAATCATGTTATCAAAAGATTTACATCAAGTACACCTGATATTTTATTAATGCACGTATAAATAATATAATTTTCAACCATATATCCTTGTCATTCTTTGCTAAAATTATCATCATGTTATACACATTTCTGTTTACAAAACTTTTCTCTTTGACGGATCGGATAGAATACAGGTGATACCCTTGCGATAATATAACTAGAATATGAAGTTTTCTGTCAATATATTTTTACTGGACCCTCTCATAAGCTTCCAGCAAATCCTATGTAGTAATATTATCAAAAAAATAATTTGCATAAAAGTTATTGGGAAAGTTAAACCATTTATTTGACTATTTCAATTATTTTCTCTTGAACAATCAATACACACAATTTAATATGTCTTATTAAGACAGAAACATCAATATTTTAAACATGAAATACATTTTCTTACAAACGAGAAAAAAGACGCCACTATTCTGTAAGAAAACAAATATGCAGTGAATTGGCATTAGGTTATGGAAAAGATTACCATCAAATTATCCGCATAGTAACTTAATTCAAATCAGTTATTTCATTTCACAAAATTTCAATGTTCAAATAACCTCTCAATTCAAGCTATCAACAATGAACTATATAAATATATGTCTTTTGTTTTATCCGCCGCGGGAAAAAACTTTACTGCTCATTTTAAGAACATTACAGTTAAAGTCTAAATATTTCTAGAATTGGAGCAAGTATCCATTATTTTAGATCTTCTGAGGGTATATACGAGGGCTATCTAAAAAGTATCCGGCCATTATTTTTGCCGTGCGAAATAGAGATGATATGGCTGTGCCACTCTACACAGTGAAAGAAGGCGCCTTCATGTGCATGTGTAAATTTTATCACTACCTTCCTATGCGTTAGCCGCTGCTTGTCGGTTGCTGAGTCAGGTGCTACACAATGTGTTCGTCGGATTACCGATTCTCTCAAGATGACTTGACCTGCAAAGGTACTGCATCGAATTTTCTCAAAAGCTTGGTGATTCTCAAAGCAAAACAATTCGTAAGATTCAGCAGGTGCTTAGAAAAGATGTGATGGATGTAACAAAAATTAACGAGTTGTTCAACCGATTCAAAAATGGACGCACATCAGCGAAGAGTGACCAGCGTCATGACAGGCCCCAAACATCTCGGAGTGCAGCTGTTGTTTAGAGGATGCGAAGTTTAGTGATGGAAGATCGTCGTTCAAACGGTCGGGAGATCGCCCAAGAAGTCGGAGTGAGTAAAGATTCCGCACATGCAATTTTACGTAGTAATTTGAACATGCACAGAAGGGCTGCGAAATTTGTGCCCAAGTTGTTGTCGCAAAAACAAAAGGACACTGATCCTGGGTTTCTTAACACCGTTATAACTGGAGATGAGTTATGGGTGTACGGTACGACTCAGCAACAAAAAGACAGTCGTCGCAATGGAAGCATCCCGCATCTCCAAGGCCAAAAAAGCGCGACAGGTTGGAAGTAAAATCAAGGTGATGCTGACTGTTTTCTTTGATATCCGTGGAATTGTGCATAACGAATACGCACCTAATAGACAAACAGCGACAAAGGAGTACTATCAAGATGTTTCCCAACGTCTCCGTGACGAAGTTCGGCGCAAAAGACCAGACTGCGAAAAATTGACAGCTGCATTATGACAACGCCCCGCACATTCATCCAAATTGATCCAATATTTCTTGGCCAAACATTGAATTCCAGTCGTTCGCTAACCTCTCTACTCTCGAGACATGGCTCCTTGCGACTTCTGGCTGTTTCGAAAATTGAAGACGCCACTGAAAGGTTCCAGTTTTTAGACTAGAGAAGAGATAATGCGAAACGCGACGGCGGAAATGACCACCATTCCAAAAGAAGACCTCCAGAGTTGTTTCCGGCAGTGGATGTATCAGTGGGCTAAGTGTGTGCAAGCACAAAGGGCTTATTATGAAGAGGATTAGGGTCCTAACCCCGTCAGGCATTTGAAATATTTTTTCTGGCCTAAAGTCGCATACTTTTTGGACAGGCCTCGTATGCGGTTACGTAGCCACTGTTTTTAAAGAGTATTCACCATAACAAAGACCTTGGTTCAGAGGACAGAATGCAAGTATATCAAATGGTACTGACATGCCTGTGTGTCACATATATTGAATATTAATTCAATTGGATATATATATATATATATATATATATATATATATGTGTGTGTGTGTGTGTATGTGTCTGTGTGTGTATGTGGGGGTGGGTGGGTGTGAGTGTCTTCTAATGGGTAACTGCTTATCAAAGGTCTAGAAACCATTCATAAGATTACGATTTAGACGATAACAAAATCATGAGACGATTGGAAACGATGGTTCGAATGGACAGAATTTGATTACTTAAAAAAACGGCTCAACAAATATTTATAACATTGGACTTGAAGACGACCATGTCAGTTGGGAAGCAGCTCCGTGGAATGTTGTTCTTGAAGAGGAACCTTTGTTCATGTAATTCCTTTTAATTTTAGGGACACAGAGGGAGAAAAGAAAATTTTCTTGCTGTGGTTTTAGCTAGACAAGTTCTTGCTGTGAATTTTTGCAGATATTGTAGCTCAGTGAAGCACCTAGCATGAACATGATAATAGAATGGAGAGAAGTTAGCAACGTCTCTTCTGTAAAAAAAGAGCTAGATGGAAGAGAAGAGATCACCATCATTAGATGACATAATCGATTTTGTACACATTCAAGGCATTTTCAAACGACACCTGCCCAGATATGACAGCAGTATTCCATCTTGGGATGTATTTGCCACTTATAAAGTTGGAGGATGGTAAGGAGTGTGCGTATTGTGCCAAATTTCACCCGATAATTTAGGTCATAGCGTCTTGCCGACTTTCTATTCAAATTAGAAAAGAAAAAAAGAAATTAAAAACGTTTAAGAAAAAGTACATATAAATCTAAAATCTAACGTAGTTTCAATTGTTTTTTTATTAGTTGACTACGTGTTCAGTTTCAGAGAAAAATATTGTCCCATTCGACCTCATGTTGCCGTAGGAAAAAGGTTATAGCTAAAATACATTTTGCCATTAATTGCTCTGACTTAAATATGTTTGCAAATGTGTAGCCCAATTTAATTTTGCATAAATAGGAAAAATGCTATAATTAATAAACAGCTCTATTTATTATTGAGCATTTTTTTTATATAAGTATGGAAAGGATTTACTGGATTTTTATCCTGTGGGTGTAAATTTATCTGGATTACTATATATATATATATATATATATATATATATATATATATATATATATATATATATATATATATATATTGTGTTGGTAAATAATTGATGTATTCTCAAAATTCAAAATAAATCTTTTACATCATTTTTTCCGAATAAAGATCAATCGAAGAAGATGCTCTGCGCATCCACCACGAATTAAGGCTGGTCCTGAACCTAGAGTATATGCATCCTTCACGGTGTACTTCGAGAAAAAAATTAAATGAAACAAAATGGTATTAACCCTAGGCGGGTTAAATCAGCTTTTTAGGGATTATTATATTAACAAGCGGTACCTAGTCGCATGTATAACCATTGTCATATGAGATGACGACGTTAGTCAGTTTTCCTACATACAGCATCTGGTATTTCCAAATGGTTACCCATCTGATATGAATCAGGCTCGACGTTTGCTGAACTTCTGTGATTTAACGAGAACCGGTGTGCCAGTTCTAGGTTCATGCTTATCTAAGTTTACACAAATCTGTAAAAGCCTATGATCAGAAAAAAACTATATTATGTAATATTGAGCAATCAAAAACCCCTACATCGATACTACGTTAAGAACCGTTTATGGTAACTTAGAGGTGCACTGAACAAGCACTGCGTCTATTAATCTATATCCATACTATGCCACAGAACATGACAAGTCCCAAAACAAATAAAATAAGCTTGAACACAGTTCCCCAACTTCTAACGTGGAACTCTTCTATCAGGTCTCCTTTTTCCAAAATTGCGGGACAGCGTTCCGACATTCGAGAGGTTGAAATCCATTTACAGGAGACCAAACACGACCTATCATTTCTGTGTGAAATTGGCATTAGTCCGTAAGCTTCTACCGGCAATCTCATGATCACAGGTTACTCGAACATGACAACAAAAACCGATATTCAAGATTGCCATGGACATGGAATTTGTGCATACATTAAATCCGGCTTTCTATCTGGCAGAGACATCTCCAATGAAGATACTAAATTTCCATATATTAGTTTCCGTGTAGCATATGCTTACAGCATCCCATTTATCTTTGTGTTATCTTTGAGAGTGTCTCTGAGAGAAATTGACCATATCCTGTCTGTTCACTATTCTGCCAGCGTCTCAGTCTGTGGTGACTTTACTGTTCACAATGTTGAATAGCTAGTCCACTCAAGCAAGGCCAATGATGAAGAGAGTTTATTTCACGATTTTCTCTTGCCAATGATCTTACACAGATTTTCGACAAACCTACTCACATAAGCGATACTAACGGATATTTATAGGTCTTTTTGACCTTTTCTTGACAATTAGTCCTAAACTCATCTATTGTTCTATCTCCACAGTGATCTTCCGATCAATCACTTGTCTCAATTAAGATCAAAGTAAAGTTCAGTAAGCCCTCTGATGTCCCTTTCCATCGAAGAGTGTATTGATATTCGATAGTTGACTGGGACAGCCTCAGATCTTTCATATCAGAAATACCTGTACCATTTTCACAAAGAATGTGGCATGTATGATATTGGATGAAACTAATTCGTTACTACTGGTATTGAGAGCTTTATACCATCCAAGAAATTCCAACATAACCAAAATGACAGTTGTGGTAGACCCTTGAATGTTCCGCCGACATTGCTCACAGCAATCACTATGTCAATTGCTTTCGACGAAATAGATGTTTAGAAACCAAACCCGTCTTTAATACTGCTCACAACCACAGCAAAAGGGTTCTATACACAATCCGTTTAATCTAGAGTGTCTGAGCAAAGGCTTAGTTCCCACGAGTTTTGACGAATAACAAACAGGGTCCTGTGCAGATGTAAGACCTCTTTTCCAACACTCATCAATAGATTAGAAGTGATCTTTCCAGCATGTGATAAAGACAAACTTTCACAACATTGCACCAGATTTCACACTTAATCATAGTGCTTCAAAAGTAGCAACTGGAACTAGCTCCTATTCTTATAAAGCTTTTCGATGGTTGCTTAAGGGAGAAATACCTTCCATCACGTTGGAAAACGTCATCAGTCTGCCCAGTATAAAAAAAATACTTGAGATCGGTTTTCTGCACCTCAGTACAAACAATCTTTATTTTATTGTATCTTATGAACTCATTAATAATAAATGTATATGCATTGTTTAAGGCTGATACTGGACCACTGAAAGAGGTTTAGTTTAAGAGAAGTACATGCTTAACCTTCGAATCGCAGTTGTCTGCTTATCTGTACTTACCCCGACGTTGTTTCCACTAATTTCGGATTTATACAGCTAGGGATTGATGTACTGTTGTTTTATTATAAACTCCTCATTGTGTAAACACTATTTACAAAGGTGTCCATTGTCTTTAAAAGAATAAACATACATTTGAGATATTAAGCTTAAAAAAAAGAAAGTATTACAAGTGAAGAAAACGATGCTTGAAAAATGGCAATAACAAAGAAGAATGAGATGATCTCGAAAAAGACGACGAAGAAGATAATGAGATTTAAAAAGTAGAAACATAAAAAAATATATCAAAAAGGTGTAAGAAAATGAAGAAGAATGAGAAAATTAAGTAGAAGAAGAATAAGAATAAGAAGAAAGCAAATAAAAATAAAGTTGGGTAGAAGGCAGAAAGGAAGCAAAGTATATAAGTAGACGGTAATGTTGAAATATTAATAAAACTAAAGAAGAAAAATAGATTATATACACGACGGAAGATATGAACTAAAAGAAAGAAATACGAAAATACGCTGTGTAAAAGGATGTATTGAGATCAATTCAGAATACAGTAATCTTTTTTAAAAGTAGGTTAGAAGAAAAGAGAATGTAAGAAGAAAAAGACGAGAAAGAAAAATTAGAGAAGAACAATCAAAGAAGTTTTATCATGAACAATGAAAGAGAAAGGCGAAGATGTTAAGAATAGACAATAACGAGAAAGAAGAAAAGGGCAAAAATTAGAAGCGGAACAAGAAGACTAAAAATAAAGAGGGAAATAGAAAAAGTAGATGATAAGAAGGATATATTAAGATAAAAAGGGCAAAAAAGACAATGAACAGAAAAAAGTAGACGAAAGGAAAGAAGAAGATCAAGGAGAACAAGTAGAAGACGAGAAAGGAAAAAAGATAAAAACAACAACAATAACAAGAAAGACAATAAGACAATTAACAAGGTAGAAAAAGAAGAAGATGAACAAGAAGAAGACGACGAAGAAAGACGAAGAGGAGAAGAAGATGAATAATAAAAAGAAGCAGAAGAAGAAGAAAAAGTACGAGAAGAAGAACAAAAAGAAAAAAATATAAAAATACGAAATAGAAAAAGAATAAATAGAAGTAAAAGATAAAGAGGAAGAAGACGATGAAGAACGAAGAAGAGGAGAAGAAGAATACAAAAAGAAGAAAAGAAAAGTGAGAGCAGGTGGGGAGGAGAAGGAAGAAAAGAAAGTTTAAAATAAGACGTATAAGAATAGAGGTTTAATAAAGAGGACAAGAAAGAAGAAATAGAAGAAGAAGGAAAAACGATAAAGAACAACAACAACACTAACAAGAAAGACAATAAGACAAGACTGTAGAAAATGAAGAAGATGAAAACGAAGACGACGGCGAAGAAAGATGGGGAAAGAAGAAGAAGAAGAAGAAGGAAGTGCAGAAGAAGAAGAGGAAGAAGATGTAAAAAGAAATAGAAGAAAAAGATGAAAAAGAAAAAGAATAAAAAGTAAAAGATAAAGAAGAAAAAGAAGAAGACGAAGCAGAAAAAGAAGAAGACAAAGAAGGAAAAGGAGGAAAAATAAGAAAAAAAGAAGAAAAAGAAAGATAGGAAGAAGAAAGAGAAGATAACACGAAGAAGAAGAAAAGAAGGGGAAGAGAAAAACTATGAAGAAGGAGAAGGATAAGAAGAAGAAGAAAGAAGAAGAAGAAGAAGAAGAAGAAGTAAAAGAAGAAGAAAGAAGCGAAGGGGGGAAAAACAAGAAAAATGAAGACAAGATAAAGAAGAAGAACGAAGAGGTGGCGAAAAATAATAAAAAGAGAAACAGAAAACGACGACAAAAAAGAAGAAAAAGAATGAGAAAAAGAAAAAGAAGAAGAAGAAGAAGAAGAGAAAGAAAGAGAAAAAGGAAGAAAAAAAGAATAAGGAGGATAAGAAGAAGAAGAAGAAGGAAGGAGAATGAAAGAAGAGAAGAAGATGATGAAGATGTAGAAATAGTAGGAAAGAAGAAGATAAAGAAGACATAGAAGAAGGAGTAGAAAAAGAATAATGAGAAGAAGAAGAAATAAGAAGAAGACAAGAAAAAGAATGAGAACGAAGAGAAGATGGCGAAACATAATAAGAGAAACAGAAAACGACGACGAAGAAGAAGAAGACGAAGAAAAAGAAGAAGAAGAAGAAGAAGAAGGAGAATAACAAAAACATAAAGTAAAAGGAAAAAATGAGAGAAAGATAAAGAAGAAGGAGAAGAAGAAGACAAAGAAGAAGATGAAGAACCAGGAGAAGAAGAAGGAGAAGGAGACGAAAAAGAAAAAGAACAAGAAAAAGAAGGATAAAAAGAATATAGAGTATAAGAATAAAAATAAGGGGAAGAAGAAGAAGGATTAAAAGAAGAAGAAGAAGACGAAGAAGAAGAATATAAATAAGAAGAAAAAGAAAAAGAAGAAGAAGAAAGAAAACGAAGGGGAAAAATAAAAAGAAAAAGAAGGAGAAGAAAGAGAAGGATGGAAGCGAAACATAATAATAAGAGAAACAGAAAACGACGACGACGACGAAGAAGAAAGAGAAGAAGAAGAAGAAGAAGAAGAAGAAGGATTTGAAGGAGAAGGTAGTGGTGGTTATTAAAGACAAGGTGAGACAAATTCAAAAGAGAGCAATATCTAAAAAGCAGTAAGTAGACAAACTAATATCGATATTAATGAAATTCTGTGAGCAGTTTTCGTGTCTGTGTGTGTTTCTCGTCTGTACGTGATTT
The DNA here is from genome assembly GCA_963556195.1 of Sepiola atlantica. Classification (NCBI taxonomy): domain Eukaryota; kingdom Metazoa; phylum Mollusca; class Cephalopoda; order Sepiida; family Sepiolidae; genus Sepiola; species Sepiola atlantica. Next base: position 63,815,692 of record OY744531.1, read on the forward strand.
ACACATTATTTTTTTATTCACTACAATCGATCACTTATTGAAAACACGAATGCAATAGCGTAAATACTAACAAATCTAATTTAAAAAAGAAATTAATTTTGAAATAAAATCTCTCACAATGCATTTCTGTCTCTACGTAAACAAGTCAGCAATTTTAATCTGTTGTTAATAATTGGAAAAAGAATGATTTAACTGCTGATCTTCCGTAATTTGAAAGCATTTAAACTGTCGAATAGTCATTTAAACAAGGTTTAAAATTCTTAGCAAAGTAGTGTATTAAAAATTGACATTTTTGGAAGCGATTTAAATCCAATAATTTCATAAATGGAGATTATAAAAAAATTAGTTTTATATGAATTAGGTTCAATTAAATATGCAATGACACAGCGATATCGTAATAATTTTGAAAATCCTATTTAAAATAAATAACTATTTTATACAAACAATGAATCCTTAAAATAAAAATAAAAAGACTCCCGAGTCATGCCAAGTAGGTACATCTAGTTGTCTCTTTCTTTATTTCTTTCTTTATTTCTTCTCCCCTCTCTATCTGTCTTTCTGTTTGTCTCTCCCTCTGTGTTTCTGTGCGGAGATGTAATTGAAAAACAAAGTCCTACACAAAGATCAACTTGTATTGCGTAAAATTTTACGGAAAAGCAAACATTGTATTAATGTTTTTATTATGTTATTTTGTACAATACTATGTTGGGGTAGCGTTCGTGCTGAACATCAGTAAACAACGAAGACGATATCTTAATTTTATATTTTTATATTTTTATAACTTAGAAAGTAAAAAATAAGAATAAGGAGGAGTACACAGATGTCTCATTCATTCCCAAGTAACACCTAGTATACCTGTCAGTAAATAATAACAGAAAAATAAATCTGTGTACGATCAGGTTAGAACATTATAATAAATTGCAAAGAAAGTAAATGAAGAAAAAGAAGATATAGCTAAAAAGGAATGTCAAGAGAAAGATAGATAGATAGATAGAGAGAGAGAGAGGGGGAGAGAGAGAGAGAGAGAGAGAGAGAGAGACAGACGGAAAGAAAAAATAGAAAATAAATATTAATTAAGGAGCAAAACAAATTTTAAAAACACAAAACATAAAACGAGAGAAAGGCAAAAACGAAAAAGACAACAAGAGAGAGAGAGAGAAAAAGAGAAAGATATATATATATATATATATATATATATATATATATATATATATATATATAGAGAGAGAGAGAGAGAGAGAGAGAGAGAAAGAGAGAGAGAGACAGACAAAGACAGAGACAGAGACAGAGAGAAAGTGATCATGAAAGGCGAGAGAAAAAGTAAAAGAAAATATACAGGATATTTAAAGGACAAATAAAATGGGATGAAAAATATTGAAATAGAAAGTAAGAAAAGTAATGCAAAGAATAAGATAAATAAATTTAAAATATTAAGAAAAAGAGATAGAAGAAAAAATAGAAGAAAAGAAGAAAAGAAATAAATGCTTAAAATAAACAATGAAAATAGATGAAAACTAAAGCCATGAAAAATAAAAAATAAAAAAATGAAACAAAAAATTAGATAACATGAAAAAAATGGTAAAAACAAGAAAAAGAATAGAAGGCAGAAACGTGGAACATGAAGGAAGAAAGGAAGTAAGGAATGAATGAATGAATGAATGAAGGAAGGAAGGAAGGAATGAAGAAAGGAAGGAAGGAAAGAATGAATGAATGAAGGAAGGAACGGAGATAGAGTGAAGGGGGGGGGGACGGGCAAGAAATACACAAAGATAATGAAACAGTAAAGGAATGCGAGAAGTATTTTGTAGCAGTAGAAGGAGAATAAACAAAACTAGTTAAGTATTATACAAGAGAGTAACAACAATAATAGTAGAAGTTGCAGTAGTAGTAGTGATCATAATATATACAAAACTACTACTTATAATAATAATAATAATAATAATAATAATAATAATAATAATAATAATAATAATAATAATAATAATAATAATAATAATAATAAGAAGAAGAAGAAGAAGAGACACGTCGATTTAGGAAAAACAGGCGCCGATAACTTTTACTCACCTTGTATAAGAAAAATGTGTTTAGGGGATATATATATATATATATATATATATATATATATATATAGAGAGAGAGAGAGAGAGAGAGAGAGAGAAAGAGATGAGGGGAGATAGAGATAAGAAGAGAGCGTAAGAATAATGTCAAATAATAAAAACGCCAAATAAAGAGGGTGTGATGTACTAAAGGGAGGAAGAAGAGATCGTTTCGACATGAAGATGTGACAGAAATAAGAAGAGATGAACACAAATAAAGGAAATATGGCTATATTACTGTCACTGTCTCATCCTGCACTATCGCTTTTTGTCTCCCTCGCCCCTCTGTTTCTATCTCTGTTTTTCTTTATCTATCTATCTATCTATCTATCTATCTATCTATCTATCTATCTATCTATCTAGCTATCTATCTATCTACCTATCTACCTATCTATCTATCTATCTATCTATCTATCTATCTATCTATCTATCTAGTGAATCGAGTGAATGTAGTGTACGAATGTGGGTGATACGAACGTCGTTGAGAAGCCGTGATGTCAAGAACTGCTGCTGGATGTGCCTACGTCATTCGGTGAGCTGCTCTCATTGGGTGAAATTTTCCTGGTTCACGCACATGCGCACTCCCTTTGCACAATTACGCACATGCGCACACAAAGAGTTATATGCACGTACACACAAATTAGCCAACGCGTTGATAAAAAACCACGTATTTTAAAGAACCATTTTTAACAAAAGCAACTGTTCTAAACACGAGTATATTTCAAGGGCAATTAACTGCAAAATATGAAAAGAACAATATTCATATTCAATGGTAACCAGAAAATCCAGTTAAGCATTTGGATCACATGAGAAAAAAGCAAAACACCATAATGTTTACGAAATCCAAGACAATTAACAAAAGACTCATAACATTCTGTTGGGGAATTAATTAAATTCAATTTGCACAGTTTATTAAAGAATGAATGTAGATTGTAACTAATGTTTTAAAACACCCGTTAAAATGTTATAAACTAAAACTGAGTGCAATGATTGAAAGCGAAATGATTTACAATACAAGTGATACCTGTTGGCAGTGGCGTGCAGAGGTCTGCTTATACCCTCGTAATGCCCAGGGCCATCTCCTTGATTGTATGCACCAAATACTAAAGTATAAGTCCTAGTATTGAACAATGTTATGAGAAATAGAAATACTTGTAATATGATTGGATGCCCCCTCCCCATAATTTGGATGCCCATGTATATCGCCTCGTCACAACCCCTTTGCACCCCACTACTCGTAGGAGATCACTTTTCTTACAAAATAATTGACTTCAATTAGCAAAACAAACAGAAATAGACCAGCTAATCAGAAGGACCAGCAGCTTTTTGCTAGATTTCACTAGGTTCCAAAGGGAACCGAAAACGAAGATTGACCTTTAGGTAGGATGTGAACATGTAGGCATTGAGTACACGAGAAAGGACCAATGTCGCTAAAGGTCAATTGACACCATATTATGGTGTCATAATCATACGTAAAATAAAAGAAAGAAAAGAGACAAATATATGGGGCCATCTCTTTCTCTCGCCACCAGATCAGACGTTAATATTTCTCGCTCTTTTGATTCGAGTTAGCTGACCAACAAATATAAACTACAGGGACTTTATTCCTGAAATAAAGTTCAATTCTTGACCGTGAGAAAGCGAGAAGGATCCTCAAATACAAACGCTGAAATGGAAATAGTAGCGATAGCTTTTTGAGAGAAGGGACAAAAACAGAGTATATAAGTAAACGATATTACTTAGGCAAGAAATAAAGAATTATATACAATAAAAGATGGTGCAAGTAAACAACGATAGCGTTTGTATTTAGTGCTTTCACAATACCTTAATTAAAAAAAGAATGTGTTGGTATCAGCTTGCACGGGGGCATCTATTCTGTCTCTTTTCGTCGTTGAAAAAATGGCTGTCGCCTGCGAACTCCGTTCGTGGCCTTCAATTCAGTCAAGCTGGTGTTGACCTTAGTAGGGGGACATGGGAAATGAGTAATAGCTGTCTTCGAACTGCCGTCTGTGGACTTTGTCGCTATGTAGTTACACCTTGTTCAAGATGATGCGTAACGAGAGACGTGAAATATGAGTGGGTTTCTCAGCAGTCAGCTGATTTCCTTGTGATGAGAAAAATAGTTGAAAAGAGGACAGAGTCGAAGGTGCTTTGCTTCATAGAGACTGACAGATATGAATGAAGTAGTGATTGGGTTTCCTGTTGGCCAGCCCATACAACCTTAAAGGGACAAGGGAGACAACCATTGAGAGAGTTATACATTCCAATCAAATTCCAAAAATAAAAATAAATCTGATTATTTTAGTAATACCTTTAACCTACTCGAAGTGCGAGTATTACAACGGACACACGAAGATAAACTTTGAGCAATGGTTAACAAAAAAGATTTCTGCGCATATCGTCACTCGAGCCAACCAATTAGATTTCAACAAATCGTCGTATCAGCAGTAAGAAAGGGTTCTCATTCATTCAAGCTTTGATTCGGGGCCTTGCCCCATGGCATCGACACCCGACGAGACACCGTTTTCTCCGTCTACGACGAGCGCACCTTCAACACAGATATTTGCTAGACATTATGGCGCCGTTTTATCATTGCGATAGCAATATACAGCAGCAGCCTATTCCTCTCGAATCTCTGCCAGACGAAAAAGCATGTTGACCTACCACGACGAATGCAGTCAGCAGCAACCGTAGTTTCGACACATCATCATCATCATCATCATCATCATCATCATCATCATCATCATCGTCGTTGTCGTCGTTGTTGTCGACGTCGTCGTTGTCGTCGTCGTCGTCGTCGTCATCATCTGCAGCTTTTTTCCGGTCAGCCGAAGTTCTACAGTAGCTACGTCATAAGCGATAGCTCCCAGCGAAAAGACTAAAGGACATTTCAGCCAGGATAACCATCATCGTCATCCTACGATAACGATCCATCATCTTTCCTGTTGCCTCTTCTTAACGGTCACATGTTCATTTATTTGAACCAAATGCTACCTTTATATTTTGCTTCACACACATGTTTGTTTTCATTCTTTGTCATTGCCATCTTTATGTCTGCGTCTCCTTTCGTAGTTGTAAGACCGATCACCTGCATGGACACCTGTGACAAGAACCAACATTCTTTGGGTCCAGACCAATTGCAAAGGTAACTTATAAAAAGCCAATAGTAAGAAATTAGTTTATTTTCATAGTACTGAATTGGAATACCTCATTCACATATCTACAAGAAGACTGGCGAGCATTTGGGAAATTAGTTCGATCAAAGGTCTGCGCCATTGTTTATATATCTTTGACATTTTCATTATACTCAAATAAAAGTAGGTTATTAACGACAGAGTTTGAATTGTGGGCTTCAATTTAGAATTCGCTTGAATCAAGTGAACTGTCAATTTGGCTGATTCTAAATTCGAAGGCACTAAAATATAGGAGGTAGCGTACGTATCGACCGTAGATGCGTTCAAACGTTCCAGTTTATGAATGTAAAAACTGAAATGAGACACCATTATACAGAATGACTCTGATATAGTTTGACATAGAAGAAAAGTTAAAGGGCAGATAGATGGCCCCAGAGGGGAAAATATATGGTAGATAGCATGGTTTGAGGGCAGAACGCGTTGCTGGGATGCTCTAGAGTACAGATGGCGTGTCTCGAAAAGAGGTTAAAGGATATATAGCGTGATAGAGGTAGGTAGAGTTCAAGCAGCGTGGCTTAGTGATAATGGGTCCAATATGTTTCCGAGTACAGATTAGTGAGCAAATAAGAGAGGTAAGAGATGGGTTTAATTGAGAGGGTTTATGGAATATCACAGAGTCGATGTAAGATAACAAAATATCAAGACTGTACATTGTGTATCGGAACGTATTCACAACTCCCCTGTAATTGTAATTAAATGAAACTTTGATGATAACTGGTTTATTATGTTTAAATCATCGTCTCAAATCATGAACGTACTTGGATTATTTTTCTTTATTCTAAAGCATGTGTTTGAGATTACCTCGATTAAGATCTTTGCAATTTTTGAGACGAAATACAAATCGATCGATGAATTTTTATTGACTTCTGTCTGATAGATTTCCATAGTTACGTGATCATCTCAAATCTCCAAGCATAACTCTATTTTTAGAGTATTAACGAAAAAAAGAATATGTGAGAGGGGGTGACTTCTGGACTGTTAGTTGCCCCGCACATATTTCTCTTTCAGCTTATACCGGGACAGCTTTATCTTGCTGGAAGCAACACTTAACAATAAACGACGGTTACACGGTTTACCACCAATTTTTTTGCACAGTGTCTCAAACGCTGCTGAACTGACTCACTTGTGCTATCAATAAAATCAGCTGTATGCTTCTTGCAGCGTCCTGAATGAGTTGAACGGTTGTTATTGGCTGCATTGAGGTTCTCCATTTTCCAATAGTACTGGGAATGGTTTAGTCAGTCTAGAAAGGGACTTTTTTACATTTTACATATACATAAATGAGCATGTCTTGTAGTAATATTTAAAGCAATACGTTCAGATTGTTGTTCTCATTGTTTAATGAATAATATATGAAACATATTGTGCGCCGGTACGTTGTTCAAAGAGTCATTTTTATATAGTCATCCAGAATCTGATTTTTTGCTGTATCACAGTGACATGGGGGAACTTGAAGCTGATCGAAAGAAGGCTGTTTTGACAAGAGGTGGAAGCTTTATCCATTACACAATAGGCATACCCTTATGATAGTAGGCAAAATCTAAATGTTAAGCATTACCAGTATCGGAAAGTAGTCTATTCTGTTTCAAAGAGCTATGCATTATGATGATGTCTACCAGCTATCTCAATCATCAAACTGTGTTGCTGTATCACGACTCTTCTTTGCGGATAGAGAAGCAAGTACATCAAGCTTAGATCGAAACCCGACTGTTTAGAGAATAGACGGACGTCTTATACACAAGACTCAACCTACGAAAGTAGGTAAAAGGTAAAGGTGCGCATAGCCTGGACGCGCACGAGTATCGTTGCCGACATCGCACATTGCCCATGGCCGTAGCGGCGGTGATTTGTTAAGAATCACCGTGTCTAGGGCACAGCATATGAAAGGCGGAGCCCATCCCTCTCCTTCCGCTGCCTTGAACCTTCCCTGAGTTTTAGTCAAAAGACAAGTGCTATAACCACTCGTCCACAGGTCCTCCCTTACGAAAGTAATGGAGGCATATAACTAGAATGATGTCTGTATCATGGTGTCTCCTTTATTTAAGAGCTGTAGTATTCCACAGACAAACTGTTTTAGTTTATTACAGTTTTACAGTGTGATAAGAAGAAAAAGCACTTCAAGCTAGGGTAAAACCTTGCCCATTTTCACAATATATATTAACCGTGTATATAAAGTAACGGTTTAAAAACAAAACGTTGATTAACATCGATGAAAAATGCAAATAACCCGATAGCATTGAAATTCGTATGTACAAAAAGTGCAAACTTATAGTTAATAATCTGTATTCATCAACACTGTAATCATAAAGATACGAACACAATATGCATACGTGTTCGCTTTAACATTTTCAGATTATTTGTACTAACGCGCACGCATACATAAATGATCCCAGAAAACATATTAGTCCTTCCTGCTTGAATTATATATATATATATATATATATATATATATATATATATATATATATATATATATAATACATGTAATATTTTTGTTCTCATATGGTTATTCCAATGAAACTCCAGTGTTCATGAAAAGTGTTTAATAACAAATAGAGCTGTTTTGTAGTATAACTTTTGGTTACATATGTGCATATATGTTTCAGCTGCGATCTCTTTCGAGAGCAAACTTCCTCAGACCTTTAGTAAAAAGGAAATGAAAATAGCAAACTTTCTTGTTCTGTGTATTACTTCGGTTGGGAGGGGATGGGTGCATATTTTAACAGGCAAGATTCATATCCAATTACACATTCGCGCTGCTAGTTTTCTTTTAGTTTTCATCATTTAAGTTTATCGAGTACGTTTGACCGCTTTCAAATCCTACTTTAACGTCGACTCAATATAATCATATTCGTCCGAAGCCAAGTATTTCAACGGTCAGCGGATGAGTTATTTCCGAAAATGACCTATACATAAACTGCATTTATATTATCAAATATAAACAAACCAGTATGCACACATATACATATATATATATATATATATATATATATATATATATATATATATATATATATATATATATATACATAAAATACATGTATCCATATACATACATATTCACTCATACACACACGGCTATACGTACATATACACATATGTGTTTTATTATGGACGGTTGGTGGTTTGACTGTTGATGCACATATATGGGGTTGAATAAATGCAAAGAAATGAATTAACTAAGGCTTAAAGTTGAAATTACTGGCACCACGAAACATGTTGCCTTCTTTGATGTTACAAATATAAAAATTTTAGGAAGGAAAATGCAAACACCATATACGTGCATCCACAATAAAACCACCCACCTTCCATAATTAAATACATACCTATGTTTATAAATAGTAGAATTATTAACAATTCATCGAACGAAACCACATTTAACAATTATAGAAGCATTTATAACACGGTTTTAAAGAGGGTACATAAACGCTGATATGAATATAGCAGTAAATACAAACAGTTCTAGAAATCGAGGCTGGAAAATCATTTAGTTAACACCCCTTCCATATAATGTTAAAACAAAAATTGGTAGTAAATTATTGAAACTTTCCACCAGGTAATGTATTACATAGGTTATTTAATAGAAATACATTAAATTAACTTATAGTTGCAGAGACCATCATGGAGATAATCATTAAAAACACAACAGCAAAATACTTAAGAGAAATGACACAAGTAACGGTATTAACAGTAATAGAACCACTAATGACTGTAATTTTCAAAGACGGGATGAAGGTTCCTTATAGAACAACTGCGTTACTACCTCAGAAATATATTGTGCAAAAATATACACGGCAGAAAATCCAGAAGAAAAGAGGCTATATATAGAAAATACGTCAAGTAGTTTTAAAGATAGGTTTGACGTACACATATTATCATTCAGACAAAATACATGAACACTTCCCTGTCCCGATATTTCTCGAAATTAATCGACGATGAAAAAAAAAACAATAATTAGATTGAATATCATCAGAAATACCAGGACCTGTGGATTACTTAACTCGTCGTTTATTGTTCCTTGGTGAGAAACTGGAAATTACAGGGGTTAAAGACAAGGAACATACTTAATGTCAGATAAGAATCGACTCTGAATCGCAGACATTTTAAGAAGCATACAGTGAGCAGATTTTGAATTACAAACATTGCTGTCGACTAATAGCTGAAACTTTGCTACTATTATACTATCTTTCGTCTTATGGTATTTTTATTTTTATTTGTATGTTTATTTTATTAATTTATGTAATTCTATGTTACATTAGTGTAAGTTATTATTTTATCTATTTTTCCCTTGATTTTTCTTAGTTTTTCTTTGTTTCCTATGTTATACGTCACCTTTATGTTTATATTGAACTTGTGTTTTAGTTTATTTAATGCTAGTTTGTGTTTATTCACCCATCACTTAGTCATTATATAGTATGTTGAGGTTTATTTTTTTGTTGTTTTCCTTAGTAATGTTTGTTTTGTGTTTGTTCCTTGAATTAATGCTAACGTCGGTTCAAATTTAAACAAATTTAATCAACATTATTTGATAAGATGGATAATGTGGGATACTGAAGCTAGTAATGATATCATTTTGTGACTACAGTATATATCCATAGGATTATTGAATCACAACACACGGAGAGGTATAAAAGTAGAATGACATGTATGAGCGTGTATATAAATAATTTACAGGATGAATAACATTAGATCTACTCCTTAATTCATAGTCCCTGTATTTCGTAAGAACGATGTGTATTTCGTAAGAACGGCATGTATACATGAGGAAAGAGTACATGTATACCCTTGTGCGTGTGTGGGTGTATCGTATATGTGGTGATATGTATGTAGATATGTATATGTATCTATATATAGGCATATGGTAACTTAGATACAAATGCATGTTCGATGGAAATATGTAGATATTGACAAGTATATATATTATATTGGACAGATGGATGTGTATAAATTTGCATGTTTTGTTTAATGACGTAATATATATATAGGAAATGGGTTCAGGAAATGTGGAAAAAATAAGGACAAAAACACGTAATTAAGGTAAGACAAAATATTTCGATCGTCAGTTAGCGATCATATTCATTCGGAAAATAAATTTATTAACAAACACGCAAGCAATTTATACAAAAATAATGAGAAAAAGAGAAAAGGGGAGACAAACAAAAAGAAAAAGAAAAAGTAAGGAAAAAGAGGGAATGGGGTAGGTAGAGTGGATATACGCAGTGAGTAAGTGGGAGGATAAAGTGGAAGTTGGTGTCACTCGTGTGTAATAAAAGGAGAATCAAAAGGAGAGGAAAATGTATGTTTAATTATGGAAGTATAAAAGTAGAATGACACGCAAGAGCATGTATAGATATACAGCATGAATATCGGATGATGTATTCCTTAATTCATAGTCCCTGTATTACGTAAGAATGGTGTGTATTTCTTAAGAACGACATGTATACGTGAGGAATTTGAATAGATGTATTAATTTGCTCGTGGAAGGATAAAACTGTGTGTGGGTGTATATTATATGTGGGGATATGTATGTAGATATGTATATGTATGTATAGTTATATGGACGCATAAATAGAGATGCATTTTCGATGGAAATATATAGATATTGACCAGTATATATTATATTGTACGGATGGATATGTATAAAGTTTTAGGTTTTATTTAGTAACGTAATTCTAGGCTAACCTACTTATATGATTGTGTCTATATACGTATAAAGTGAATATGTATATATATATATATATATATATATGTATATATATATATATATATATATATATGTTTTGTGTATACATGTATGTATATATGTATGTGTATATGTACCTATAGCCGTATATATGTAACCAAAAATGTTTGCATGAATAAAAATGTATACTATATATATATATATATATATATATATATATATATATATATGTATATATATATATATGTATGTATATATATATATATATTGCAATTTAGAAATGAACATAATAATAACATAGTCATTCATCTTTGTTCCAAGAATTCAACAAGGACAATTAAGGTGTACGATCGTTTCTGAGACAAACGGTCTTTATCAATTCCAAGTTGGTATATAATCAGCACAAATTATAGCACAGTGAGAAGTTGAATAAAACACCAATAGTATTGCTCATCAAATACAGAGTTTTTATTGACAAAACACATAAAAGTATACATTGATTATGATAATAATGACGAATAGATACCAGTAGTAAAAAGTTAAAATATAATAACCGTAAAATTAAATATTATAATAAAATAAAAAATAAAAATAAAAACAAAATAACCTAAATATAATAATAATAATCGATAATAATAATAATAATTAAACGAATTAAATAAAAATATATAGAATGTACAAATATAAAAATACTAATAGTATAAACTATATATATATATATATATATATATATATATATATATATATATATATATATATATATATATGGGAAAATGAAAAAGGAAAACCAAAAAATGGATGTTTTTTATGTGTACATCAACGTTTCGTCTTTATTGATAGGACTTCATCAGGATGATAAAATAGAGAAAAAATGTCATGCAAGCACAGATACATGTAGGGTAGACATATTGGGAAAAATAGAATGAAATAGTGGCCAACTGCTGGGTGGACGTCCGTATTTGTTGGAGAAATAGAAATGAATGTAGAAAAGAATGAGTGGGGAAAAAATGGAAGGATGGGGTGAGCCAGGACTACTGTGGCTGGTGGTAAGAGAAAGAGGTGGGGGATGAGCAGGGGTAAAGTGGATGGCAGAGAGGGAGGTGAGGAAGAGGGGGGAGGGGGTGTTTGACCAGATGGCTGCGGTTCAAGATTGAAGGGGAAAAAGTAAGTTGGAATGTTTGTGTATGGGGGGTGTATGCAGGGAAAGGAGGATGGGTAGAGAGGAAGGGGGGCTGTGCTTTTGGTGGATGGGCGAAAGTTATGGTCTTAGAGAGCGTTTTGAGAAAATGAGGGAATTTAAGAAGGGGTATGGGAGAAAATAGTTGAGTGGGGGAGAGGGAGGATTTGTTGTGATAGGGTGTGAAATATTTGAAATATTTGGAAAATGATAGCAATGAGTGAGGGATTGGGGGGGTGGAGGAGGGCGGTGATTGAAAGGGTGGGTATGGAATATTTGAGATATTTGGAACATGAGAAAGTTTATTTGGACTGCAGTATTAAAAGTGTGAGGAAAAAGTAAGGAGAAAATGAAGATTCAAAGAGAAAAAGAAAGGGAAAAGTAAATGGGAGAGTGTTAAAGAGGTTGGAGATGAAAAAAGTTTAACCATGATCAGGCAAGAGTCTTTGTTCTGTGAGGATGATCTTGCTTATTAAGGGTGATAGGTTAAAGAAACCATTACGTTGCTTGATGGTGGTGGAGGCGGTGATGAGGGCAGTTTCTAATAATCTTTGCCGAGATTTGTTGTGGATATATTAAGTGATTTTGGCTTGTTCAAATTTGAACGAATGACCATGTTCTAGTGCATGGTAGAAAAGTGCACTAAGAGGGTTGCTGTTTTTTATGTCCCTTTTGTGTTCATTTAATCGTTTCTTTAATTCAGGTTGTGTTTCTCCCACGTAAAATTGATGGCAGTCATTGCAAGGGACAGTATATAAGCCGGCATGGGATGTGGGTGTTTTTTGGAAATGTCTGGATGTGTTTAAAGTTTGTTTTATGGATTGAGATGTGGTTTGTACTGTAGGAATGCCTACACCCCCCATACACAAACATTCCAACTTACTTTTTCCCCTTCAATCTTGAACCGCAGCCATCTGGTCAAACACCCCCCTCCCCCCTCTTCCTCACCTCCCTCTCTGCCATCCACTTTACCCCTGCTCATCCCCCACCTCTTTCTATTACCACCAGCCACAGTAGTCCTGGCTCACCCCATCCTTCCATTTTTCCCCACTCATTCTTTTCTACATTCATTTCTATTTCTCCAACAAATACGGACGTCCACCCAGCAGTTGGCCACTATTTCATTTTATTTTTCCCAATATGTCTACCCTACATGTATCTGTGCTTGCATGACATTTTTTCTCTATTTTATCATCCTGATGAAGTCCTATAAATAAAGACGAAACCTTGATGTACACATAAAAAACATCCATTTTTTGGTTTTCCTTTTTCATTTTCCCATCACGTCGGATTACTTTCATCCTTCTCTTCCCATATATATATATATATATATATATATATATATATATATATATATATATATATATATATATATATATATATGAAAAATAAATGAACACATGTAAAATAGATATTTATATATCAATAGACAAATATTATTCTTGTATTATTCAACAAATATTTGGTTAAAAACGAGTGGTATTAAAAAACTTTACAAAATTAGTTTACTATTTTTCTACTCATATATAAAAACTCATATATTTTTGTCTATTTTTATTTTATATATATATATTCATTATTTTCTTATTATTTTTCTATTTATTCATTTAATATATATATTTTTAATTCGTTTGATTGTTGTTATATAATAGTTTTTTTATTATTATCTATTTATCATTATTTTATTTCTATTTGTAAATATGCGGGCAGGAACCAGGTGTTGGAACCTAGTAATAGTCAACAAAAAGATAGCTGTTAAGATAAAATACTTGCAGTCTTTTATCTTGAAGATAACAAGACATTTTCTTTTCAAAACAGGCAGAATACGGTTTTAAACCTAAACAACATCCAGGGATGAACGTCAGCTTAATAGGATCCTCATTTCTAATCGATTTGTCAATTCTGCTGAAATTTCTCAAACCTGAAATAATGCTGGTGGAGCTGTTTATTATCCTTCTATTCGCCCCAAGACTCCATTGGCTCAGATATGACAGCAGAATGCCGAGGATTACATTCACAAAGAAACAAAAGCGTTTAATTCGTCCTGGAGATACTCAAAATTGGTATGTTGATCAATCTTCCCAACTAAGCGTCAGTCATGATTGAATATTCTGTATTATTGTTAGAGATACTGCCACACACCGATATAATGCCAAAATGCGTAAGCAAAGAGTGAAATTCTCCCTAATATGTAATACATTTTGTTTGTATGTATGCCCTGGTGTCGGAAACACCTGCTTATTGAATCGATAGATTAATTCTGCTGCATGTTCTCAATTGTGTTCTTAAACTAATCATTTACCACAACTTTCAGAACACTGAGTACATCTTCCACAATAGCCTTGCTCCAGTCCGCACAATGAGAGATAAATGGTTCAGATGAAGTGGGATACCTGTGTTTGATTGGCCTGAAAATAGTCATAGTTTATATCTAGTGAAAGATTGAAAAGAAAACTACGAGGGAAGATTGGGAAATACCATCCATGAAATCATGGAAAATTGAAGCAAATTATTATCGAAGTGTAAGCATCATTGTCGCCCGATAAATAATAAATGGAAAATAATCTACAACAAAAAATAAAGTGAACTATTACAGTTCTTCAAAAGTGTGTGAATTACTGTATATATCTTTATCTTAAAATATATTGAGGTTTTTATATGTGCAAAGGCATGCTACATTGATTCGGATCTGTTTTAAAATAGAAAAAAATGAAGAAAATATTATATGTAAATGCATTTGTGTTTATATATGAATAGTAAATATTTTGTCTTACCTTAATTACGTGTTTGTGTCATTATTTTTTCCACATTTCCTGAACCCATTTCCTATATATATATATATATATATATATATATATATATATATATATATATATATATATATATATATATATATATTGAAACATACATGTCTCCCTAAACCCTGTAATTAAACTCAAATACGAATACCAACAGCATTTATTCACACTTATACGTATATAGACAGACAACTTAATAAGTACTAAGTACATAGTACTAGAATTACGTCATTAAACAAAACATGCAAATTTATACACATCCATCTGTCCAATATAATATATATACTTGTCAATATCTACATATTTCCATCGAACATGCATTTGTATCTAAGTTACCATATGCCTATATATAGATACATATACATATCTACATACATATCACCACATATACGATACACCCACACACGCACAAGGGTATACATGTACTCTTTCCTCATGTATACATGCCGTTCTTACGAAATACACATCGTTCTTACGAAATACAGGGACTATGAATTAAGGAGTAGATCTAATGTTATTCATCCTGTAAATTATTTATATACACGCTCACACATGTCATTCTACTTTTATACCTCTCCGTGTATTGTGATTCCATAATCCTATGGATATATACTGTAGACACAAAATGATATCATTACCTGCTTCAGTATCCCACATTATCCATCTTATATATATATATAATTCTTAATTTAGTTGTAAATATATGCTAGTATGTATGCATATACATTATATTATTTTTTAGTTATGTTCATATATATGTGAACAAAAATACAAATAATACAATATATATGCATATATATATGTTTATATATATATATATATATATATATATATATATATATATATATATATTAGCATGTACATATAATCAACTAATCAAAAGTTATATGTATAAATATATATATATATATATATATATATATATATATATACAATGCAGGTATGTATTCTATTAATTATTTCTCTCTCTATCTATCTATCTATCTATCTATATATATATATATATATATATATATATATATATATATATATTTGAGTACTTGAGAATGAATAAAATCACTACATTCTTAATCATCTTCATTGACACATCGATCATTCTTCATATATATCGTTTAAATCTAGATATACAAAGCATAGTTATAACAAAATATTTTTATTCCATTGTATGTATATGAGTCAAATTAATTATTTATTGTAATGCTCCATCTGCAAATTTATTGATTTCTTCATATGTACACAATTTCTGCTGCCTTTTTTTCTGTTACATTTCAGAATTGATGGCTGAACGACCGCGTTTGGAAAGTTATTTGTATGTGTTTTCTATATATACGCATTTATATTAGTGTGTGATTGAAAATCTACTTGAAACGTATGTAGACTATAGCTTGCATGTATATGTGTGCGTATGTAAGTATTTAACCACCAATAAAATCAATAATTTTTTATCAGCTTTATCGACCTATCGATCATTCTACATATGCATCCCGTATAAGCATCTTTGATCAAATGCTACTTTTATTCTACGGTGAGTATGACCCATTTCAATTCAGTTTATCGAATTATACTTGACGTATTATAAGCCAGATCTATGAAATCTCGCGTGGGCGGTAATATTCTTATTTGAAGCAGTTTATTATTTGAGAGAAGGGAGTAGTTAGGTATGGACACATATATATAACATTAAATCTCGACACCAATACATTCTTACCATTCTACAAAGCGCTTTATACAATGCGCATAATCACCCCAAATCTATAATCAAATCAATGATTCGAAACATCTTCGTTAGAATATCGAAGTTGCCTGCAAATAAACATATCTTGGAAAGCAGTGCTAGTTACTATAGTAAGACTCTTCTAAATTGTGGATATAACCAAATTGAAGCACGATAAAAATGACTCATCGAAAAAAGGTAATTCTATCTCATAATAGGGATATCGAAAATAAATTAATCATAATAATAATAATAATAATAATAATAATAATAATAATAAGAAGAAGAATACTGATAATAATAATAATAATAATAATAATAATAATAATAATAATAATAATAATCATAATAATAATAATCATAATAATAATAATAATAATAATAATGCTGATGATGCTGTTACAACTAAATAGCCAATATTTCCTAAGAATATGAACAAAAATGAAGTACATTACTTACAATAACAAAGCATGAAAATACCAAATTTAGAAATAGTGAAATGAAAAAGACAAAGGGTATTTTACACATTTTATACACATTTATATCAGTAAGCGTCCTAAATAATATCCTATTTAAAAATGTTATTTTAGTCAAATTTTAAATATCAAGGAGCACTAATCTTGGGCTGACAGATTATTTCTTTTTAATCGGTTGTATTTGTATTTGAGGACTCTTTTCAAAGTTTTATGTTGTGCCCTTAATAGTTACTATTTGAATTTCACAGGCGCTTGACTTACCAGGCAATGATTTAAGGTATTTTTCAGGTTTTGCTTGACCAATCCAGTTGCCCCTACCACACCTGGTATGATATTAATTTCTTTCAAGTTCATTTAATTAGGTTTTGGTACTTTTTCACGTTTTGCTCTATTTATTCCGTAGTCGTTCGGGATAGCTACATCAGTAATCAGTGCAGATTTTCATTGTTTCCTTATTATTACAATGTCTGCTTTCATAGCCTTGTCACTTATGTACATGCCACCCTGTATAACCTTGTCATAGAATAAAGTTACTTTTTCGTATGCTGTTAAAGAAGGTTGAACGTGTTCCCATTTCATTATTCGTATATTATTTTACTTTCTTTCTCGCGATCCGGGTTGCTGATTCGTCATAACCCTCGGTAGCATTCCTCCACCGACGTTTTCCCAAGATTTGTGATTGAGGTATGTTCGGAATAGGTATTCGTGACGATCCTTCACTATTCACATTGTTATATCTGTGGAGTTTTAGCGATATTAGGCGCATAAACCGCGACGATTCGAAACCTGGAACTTTTCCCGGTAACATCAGCCACGACCAGTCTGCCATCAGCATCCGCGTGAACAACGTTTCCCCTTGCGGACAGGGTACGTCTTACTAAATGCTGAAAAAACATCGAAATGCTTCGACAGCAGTCGGTGATCGTCAATCGAATCATAGTGAGTCTTCTGTAACGCAGCCACATCTATGTCAAAGGACATGAGATCCGTCAGTATGCGAGCAGCGTTGCTTAAGGATCTCATGCCCCTTGTGTTCAGACTACCTAAAACTAAGTTCGCGGCTATCTGCACTAATCTATGTCAACTACCGGTCTGAAGTCTTTGGGGTAAAGGATGCCGCAAGCATGACCGATATTGTCAGTGAGCAATTCGAACGTAGCTCGTCCGTCTCGGGAAATGCCTCCGACATCAACGGCAAAGTTGTTTAAGAGCCCTATAGAAAGAAGGGTGGACGTAAATGGGGACCCCTCCCTTCGCATTTATCCCCCAACTCTTTGAGGGAGTCGTGTCCTTCTTCCACCACATTAAAACTCGGGATTGCCCCCTTCGCGTCTTCAATCATCTTTCATGGGGTCTTCGTTCGCCCTACCCTCGTCTTCCTTACGAAGGTTAGGGTCTTCGAATTGATGATATCTAGTCACTGAGACTGAGTTAGGAGCTGCAGCAGCAGGATGGCATTTTACTGTCGCGGGTTGAGGTCGGCAGCGGCATGGTGGATGTCTGCGTCGCAGATAAGGTCCCCTCGTAGAAAGGGGAGTTTCCTTGATTTATCCTTACTTATCGGGGAAGGTGACACAGTTCTCCTGCTTGTAGAAGGCTCCGGCTCTTTTATTTCGGACAGAGAGCAGGAGCTAGCTCGGGGGAATTCAATAGGTAGGGGGCACCATGACTGTGAAGCGGTTGTGGCCTGCTCCCATCCCGATATGAGACCGAAGCCACATCTCGGAATGAGAGCCCGGGCTAGACACTATGTCTACAGCGGAACCCGGATCACTCCTCCACTATCCACACATTTAATCCCGGCTCAAACACGGCGATTCGGAGACGAGGAGACGTTTACCGTTTTACGGGTTCGTGGGTCTCCCCAAAACCTGCCAGCTGCTTAAGTCGAGCTCGGAGGTTAAATACTTGAAAGAAAAACGAAAAGCAAAAAATTAATGACCAGAAGGGGCTGTACATTCACCCAAGAGTGGTGATCACCCAAGAGGGATGGAAGAAAAAAATATGTTTAAAAGAGGCTAGACTAAGAGGACAGAGAGAGTCCCATTAAAAGCCTTGTACTTGGAAGTTATCCAAGTAGCTTGGATGTAACTCTTAGGCAATCACTTGGAAAGGCTTGGAAAGATCAAAGTAAGAACTCTACTACACTTTTAATTATTTATTTGCAGAAAATAAAAAAAATATATTCAAAACAAATTAGGCACAAGGCCATCAACAGTGTGGGGCTGGGTGTCGTTGGTCACCATTTGTCTAAGGTAATAACATTGTCTATCCTGCTCTTAACTAGAATCATCTCACTCACCACAATACCACATTTGCTCTAGAGAGCCGTCCTACTTGGGCTTTATAAAATAAGTTGGCAATCTTAAAATGTTTTAAATAGTTTTTTTTATAAATAAATAAATATGGTTATATGTACAGAAATTCATTGGTGTATAATGGGGGAGGGGAGCAAAACAAAATACAGTTAGTAAGACCCTCTTAACCCTTTCTAATCATAAAACTGCTCAATTTTTTCCGGTTTGTTCCGAACCTAAAACAAGCAGGTCCGTCTCTAAATGGGAGTGGGATCTAAGTCGGAGAAAAAAGAAAGTAGGAGATGGAGTTTGGAGAGTGGGTGGTGGCCTTCTAAGATAAGTGCAAGTTGGGGGAGGCTGAGGACAAAGAATTGAAAGTGGGGAGTTTGCATCTTGAAGGGTTTCTATTACCAGGAGTGTGGAGTAACTCATTCATTCGACTAGATAAAATGCTAAACTTACCCAAAGGGCTGGGGTTCGACCAGACGAGAAACCGTGCACGCCATGCTCAGGCCGGAAACAGGTACTCATACTTGACCTCTTTTTCGCACACACAAGCTTGCTACTTGTATCCACCTTTTTTCAAAAAGCGAGGAGTGTAATCTTTTCTTATCACATCTGATCTTGATTTTCAGCTGGTGCTTGAAGAATGCGATCAGATCCAGATCAGCAAATGATTCAACCCCATGGTTATCGCTCGAACGCGACGTCCACATCACCATTCGCGCTACAGCCAGGATTGCGAGAAACACCATTCGTCTCTCCCCATCCCACGGCGGCCAGATGTTGTCTATTACGTAGGCTATGTGCTGCGGTAGCGGCTGCTCGGGATCGATACGAGCCGTCACCTTGTTGACGTACTCCCAGTACTGCTTGAGCTTATGGCACAGGAGGAAAGCGTGATCAGGCGTTTCCTCAAAGAACCTGTCGCAACTGAGACATTCGGGCGAGTCCTCAATTCCGGATCTCTGCAGTATGGCATTAAGGGGTAGCGCATTCCGAGCCAATCGCCAGGTCAGAGAGAACTCAGATTTGTTGATATGATTCGTTCCTGGTGCCCAACACAATTCAGAACGGATCTCCTCCTCTGTCCACCCGTACCGCTTGACTAACGGATCCTCAGCTGCCCCCTCACTAATCCTTTATGGAGTTCTTTTCTAGAAAGCCGCCAAAGGTCACTGGACCGAGAAAGCTTTTTTAGCGCGGCCCGACATTCTCTTAAATCTGCAATTAACCCCTCGACCAAAGACAGGCCTAAACCGAACGGTCGAGGATAAGATCAGGGAAGGCACTATCGACCACGGGGGTCCACGCAGATTCCTCTGTCAATGTTCGACTCAGGAAAGCCAGTCTCTCGGCGTCTTGATGACACGTCAAGTCAGGTATCTCCAAGCCTCCCTTACACGGACGTTGAATACAGACATGGCTGCAAACCCAATGCGTCTTTCTGTGTCAGAGAAGTGAGTACAGAAGGCGCCGGAGGGCCTTGAAGCGGTTCACAGGCAGGGGAAGCATAGCTAATCGGTAAAGGATGAGAGGGAAGACTAAGTGGCGCACGCCTTAGCTCTACTTTTTAAGGAGAGTTTTCTTCGAAGCCAAATGTTAACCGATGCTTCGACCTTTGACTGTACCTCCGAATAATGCCTATCGAGTTTGAGGCCCAGTCCTAACTACCCGCACAGGATTACAACCGGGACATCTGTTCATCAGAACGGAGCTGGAAGGGTTGTGTCACCGCTCCAGGTACACAACTGCAGGCCAGTTGACTTGGTACAGTTGATTTTGGCCCCTGTGATCATTTCGTAATGTGTGAGCGCCTCTGTTACCCTCTCGATGTCTTGGAAGCACGACACATAAACGGTGATGTCATCGGCTTACGCGGAGACCCTAGCTCACGCTACGCCAGGCAAAGCGATTCCGCGTAGGACCAGACTTGCCCCCCCCTACTACTTAGCTTGCGAAGTAGCGGCTTTGGTGCAAGAGTGTAGAGAAGGGTAGACAGCGAACAACCCTGGTGCACCGACCGGGAGATAGCGAAAAACTTCGAACACCTTCCGTTTACCTGTACTACTGCCGTCTGCGAGCGATACAGAACAGAGATCCATTTGCGGAAGTCCGGTATGAAACCGGCGGTCTCTAAAACAGATGCCAATAAGCGATGGTCGACCCTGTCGAAAGCTTTGGACTGATCCAAGTTGATCAGCGCGGCTTCCGTTTCGTCTTCTATCCCTCTACGATCGTACGAATCAGGTGCAAATTGTTCTGAATTGATTACCCCTTCACAGTGTAGTTCTGCTCAAGTTCGATCAATTCTCCGATGACACACTGCAACCGGTTCGATAAGATCTTGACCAATCTTATTAACTCGGTGTTTAGCAGAGTAATTGGCCCGTAATCGTTTAGTTCCTCCCCACCATGTCTGCCTCATTTCTTTAGCAATGTGATCACTCTCAGCAACCACCCGGGTTAGTTTCTCTTCCAAGTGCTTTCTGTCTCGGCCTTATCTAAAGTGAGACGTTAGCCGTATTTGACGGAAAAGTTTCTGATCTTAGTTTTTAAGCTAACCTACCACTTACTCCCGGTAACCGCCCACACTAAAACCTTCTGGATAAGCTGTATTAGCTTTTCCCGGAATTCTCGTATCTCTAGCAAGGAGGTATTCAGGCAAGTTTCCTAACTTCAACTGACCCATAACTAGTTTATGCTCCGATTGACCTAACCATTTGAACGTAGGACACGATATGAAGTCTACATCGCCTTTTCTAACTAACATCTTATCCAAATAAGTATTCGGGTAGGAAGGCACAACCTGCCCCAGATGATCGACACGAAACCTGTCGATCAGATCGCATCTTTCCATCAGGTCAACCAGTCTGGTCTCACATCTCTCGTCTCTCTAGCTCTCCTCTCGACCTTGTCTATCTTGGGATCAAAGATGACATTCCAATCTCCAATTAGAACTACGCGCTTCGGACATGCGACGAACACGTCCATATCCCGAAAAAAAAGGAGACCCTCTCTCGAGCGGTGCTGGGTGCATTAACCGCAACGATCCGGAACACAAAATCCTTCACGGCAATATCGGCCACGAACAGCCTACCCCCCCCCCCCAAATCCCTATGAACAACGTCTACCGCAAAGATACACCCTTCTCACGGGAATTCCCATATGCTGAAAAGATGTAGTATTTTGTCAGCACCAAACAATTCCCAGATGAAACAAAGTGCGTCTCCTGGATCGCAGCTACATCCACTCCCAGGGACGAGAGATCCCTCTGAACGCGAACCGCCCGGTTCGAAGGCCTAAAGCCTCTTGCATTAAAACTAGCCAGGCGCAGAGTCATGGACTTACCTTAAGCAGTGTCGCACCCGGTTCCGAAGTCTGCCAGCAAAAGGACGTCCACGCTATGTGGCCAATTCTTTGGCATCCTTGCAGCTGCTCGCAATGCCGCCAATGTCCAGGGAGAAAGATTAGTTTTAAGACCCTATAGAGAAAAGGATTAACCAACATTTGGATCCTTTCCTTACATTCTGGTAAAAGTTCGTCTAGAGAAGGATCTTTGTCCTTGAAATTTTAATTCCATTATATTAAGCGACAGTCTCGAAAGGGAGATTTTAATTTTGGAAGACAAAAATGATTCCGTTGCTCTAAAAATATGATTTTAGTCTGCGCATGCAAGCGCACGCTTGTCACAGGGCCGCTTTTTCCCCAATTCTTGTTAATATTTCGTTAGGAACCTTTGTACAGAATGTAATTTCTTTATTTTGGGTGCTTTGGGGCGTGTTGATCTATAAATATGTATAGGATTGTGATAAACCACAATCTTATAGATATATTACGCCAAAGAAGACACTAATATATTATGGTAAAAACACTAGTACAAAATTCACACCAGCAAAGTATTCTTCGCAACATTTTATTCGCGAAAAGTTGTGTTTGATCTGTTTTTTTCCACGGACGAGTAGACACGTAGACAGAAAGACAGAACATTACATTTATATTATAAATCTTTCAGTTTTCCAAAATCAATCTTTAAATATGAAATATCCCAAAAAGTAATTATTTTCTTATTTACAAACAGCAGTTACCTGTTTTTGGATGCATCAGTCACTGGTTCTGACGCACCGAGAATGATGCTCTAACCATTTCTCGAGATATTTATTTTGTCTTTTCTAAGTCATTTGTATTCAAATAAGTCCGTTCGGCTACTTGTTTGTTATTCAAATTTGTTTACTCTAAACACAAACAGAGAATCAAACGCAGCCATTGGGGTGTAAGGATTTTCGGCGATTGGAAAAATAAAAAAATAAAAAATAACTGTATATTAAACAATATATTTACCATGCATCTAAAAAAAATCCAAAAAATTACGGACAGCTTTAATAAAAAAACACGTTAAGTTACAAGTTATATGTAATTAAGTTGTTTTATTATTTGTATCCATACAATAATGCATTGAAATAGACGTACGCATTATAATATTTATAACTTACATTGACAAAAGGAATCACCACTGGAAGAAAACAAATCAGTTTAGACCCATTTTAGAAGATAGTATAACTTGACTCTTGTGCGCGTTTTTAAACGACATTTCTATGCATTTGACTCATAAAGGTGATAGGTATCGCTAAAAATTCTCACTACACAATCGGAAAATAAAAATAAATACAAACTGTGTTTTTTAGATATCAAAACCATACTGGACGGTGTTAATAAACAAAACGCTCATTTGTGATCCAGTTGTTTTGGAGTTCTTTCTATAATATATATATATATATGGGAAATGAAAAGGAAAGACCAAAAGATAGTTGTTTATGTATTCATCAACGTTTCATCTTTATTGTAAGAGTCCCCCAGGATGATAGTTTGAAGATAAATGTCATGCAAGTACATAGAATTTTTGAGTTGACATGGTGGTGAGATGAAGGGATATATCGGCCGTAGCTACTATGACACCCAGAGAGTCCAGGAGGGGAGAGTCAATGCTCGAAAAAACTTTTTAAAAACTTTAAGTAGACAAGATTGAGACAGCTATGAAATGTGGAGGGGTGAGAATATAATTGAAATGGCATTAGGGTTGGAGAGGTAGAAGGGGGGCTGAAATTTTTGTTGTGATCAGGCGTGGCATGGATTTTGAGAGGCTACGAAAAGCCGCGGTAGAGGGAAACTGTGACTTTTACCTTCTGGACTCTTTGGTTTTCATAGTAGCTAGGGCCAATATATCCCTTCATCTCACCACTATGTCAACCCCGAACTGCTATGTACTTGCATGACATTTTTCTTCAAACTATCATCCTGAGGAAGTCTTATATTAAAAACGAAACGTTCATGATTACATAAACAACTATCTTTCGGTTTTTCATTTTTCATTTCCCATTACGTCGGATTACTTTCATCCTTCCTTTCTCATATGTATATATATATATATATATATATATATATATATATATATATATATATATATATATATATATATAGGGTACCATATGAGAAGACTTTTAGTGACATTGAAATATGACAAGTAGGTGACACATTCTTCTTTATTTCTTATTCTACTTTTTATATTTTTATTTATTTTCCTTTTCATTTTCACTTTTACACCTACTGAGCTAGTATAGGGGATGCGGTAGGCGGAGGGATAAAGGCGATAAGAGGGAAGAAGACAGAGGAACTAGCTAGGATAAACACAACATAGGAGTGGGCATGAAATTGATACACCGAACGCGAGCACCCAAAAATTAATCGGAATATATCAGAAATAGGTCTGCTAATTTGTCACATATAAGTTTTATAAAGCAATAAAAATCTTAAATTGACAGTTTAGAAAAATCAATTTTAAGGTAAAACTAATGTAAATGATATCTTATTATAAGAAACATTGGTTACTTTAAAGTGTAAGATAATATGAAATACATGTAAGAAGAATCCTTAAATAGGGTTAAGTTTGAGAGAGATGTATTAAACAGATTTGATTAGCTATGAGACAATTTTTATATATATATATGTGTGTGCGTGTGTGTATAATATATATATATATATATATATATATATATACATATATATATATATACATACATATATATATATATATATATATATATATATATATATATATATATATGGCATGGATTTCTGTAAACTCCATTACATAATCAATTTGCGTCCCAAGAAACCAACAAAACAACGGATTGTGTATGATCGTTTCTGAGACCATGTATTTTCATTATTACTATCAGATCACATCGTCAACATTGGGTATTGACACGAAAGTAAAAGCATATAGAGAGCATCAATAGAATAGATACCAAGATTCACAGCAAATTAATGAGAGAAGTTGATGTATGTAGTCCTCAAATCATAGCAGACCATGCTGGAACACTGTAGAGGGATGTATATAGGGGTTCAAAGTTGAAAGAAACGGATGCAATATTACATGTAAGGAGTAGTACACCAAAGGAAACAGCAAAACATACATCGTATTATATAAAACATAAAAGTTATTAAAAAGAAAAAAATCACTTGCATATATGATTGTACAATGAGAAAAAGTACATAAAGGTGTTAAAGTTTAATTATCAATGGTAGAGAAATTGGTCAAGAAAGTTAAAGTAAGACGCCTAATAAAAACCATTCCGAATACACTCGAAGTGGTAGAGAAGGAAACCGAAAGATTATTAAAGGATAAAACATATGGTCAAATTATCTACCGAAATAGTTAATATCGTGACACAAAGTTAAAAACTTCTAATTAAGAACTAAAGTTAATGAGCGATTGGAAATTTATATTTACTCATCCAGATATATAGATTACATAATTATGGAAACCTAGGTAGAAGCAGGATTCATGATAAACCCGCCAGATATAAAATTGAACAACAATAATAAAGATAAATGAAGTAGTAACAAAGACAAACTAACCAATAAGACAGTAGACATCTTTTTCGTGCTTATTAAAAGTAAAACTAAAACTGAAGACAAACATTTCATTATTTTATCGTATTCAGTGAAAGTATCCCAAAATACACCCACCTCGACCCTGGAAAAACACAGACCTCCAATAGTACAAGTTTAAAAGTGAATTACTTCAGAGTTGATAGTCAGAGGCTTAAAGAAATGATAACAGGTTTTTTAAAATTCTTAAAAAAACTTTAAGAAATTATCTAAATAAATTTAAGGAATAACATGACGATTATAGTCCTCATTATTATAGCCTAGTGTTTTAAATTTAAAACTTACTATCAAATGGCCATCATAAAAAGAACGTATTTTAGTTTTACACATATACAATGAATTACGAAAATATACGTAAGTTCAAACATAAATACAACACAAATATTAACACATATTATTGTACATATATATTTATATACACAAATCTATACACACACATATACTTATATATATATATATATATATATATATATATATATATATATATATATATATATATATATACAGACATGCATACATACACAAATATAAACCTACATATTCTACAGCAGGATACATACATCTGTTGATTTACATACACTCCAAACACTATAAAAAAGAACGTATATATATATATATATATATATATATATATATATATATATATATATATATATATATATATATATATATATAACTTCTTTGTAAAATGGTAGGAAAAATCCCAGCAGAGTGCTCCATAAATTAAGAATTAAAGTTAAAAATTAAGAGCATGATATTTATTTATTCTGGTACAGAAAAATTAGTACAACATTCGTACCGTCGGTTTCAAGCACGGAAGGTCTTACCCATCCGGCTCTCTTCAGCTTCTGTTGTCATCTGTATTGGAAATGTGAGGTCACATGACACTCTCGTTGGGACGCGTTATTTGCTCAGTGTGTTGTGTGTGTTTTTTTAAATTTAAATTTAGTGTAATAAAACCGTTAAGATTTAAAACACGAGGGAATTCGAGATTAGAGGGAATAAAAAATCAAAAATATATGAAAATATATATAAAAACATATATATAAAAACATTTCAATACTAAGAATAAAAGAATAAAAAAAGAGAGAGAGAATAAAAAAGAAGAATAAAAAAATATTTAAAAATATAGAGAATAAAAAGAGAGAGAGAAAGAAAGAATAAAAAATAAAAAAGAATAAAAAAAGAATAAAAAAGAATTAAAAAAAGAATAAAAAAAGAAAGAATAAAAACATAATGAATGAGAATAAATTAAAAATAAATTTAAAGATTAAAAAAATAATAATAATAAAAAAATAAATTAAAAATTAAAAATTAAAAATTAAAAACAAAAATAATGAAAGGGTTTATCTGAAATTCCCGTGAGCCAAATTATGAATTTGTATCATTAGCCGTTATATTTTTGAAGGTATGCGTTCTAAAAGGAAAAACCGTTAACGTGTTAAAAATCTTTTACCCAGATTGGAGTGATTTTAATGAAGAAATTCGGATGTAAGGGAGGTAACTTAGTTGGAAATATGAAATGTTTGAGTTTGTTAAAATGGATTTGTAGATTAATCTAGTGGCTGATAAATAAATTAAATATTTTTGCATTTTTGTATTTTTGTGAAAGTCGAAGTTTTTGCTCTTGGAATTTATGTGGATATAGTTTGTTTAAATGGATTTGTAGAGTAATCTAGTGACTGATAAAAAAATTAAATATTTTTGTATTTTTGTGAAGGTCGAAGTTTTGCTCTTGAAATTTATGTGGATATAGGTTGATGAGGTGTTTGTTCGTTTTTATTGTGTTTATATTAGTAGAGGGGGGTAGTTAGACATTATGTGAATCGGTCAGACCAGTTTATAAGTAATGCTTGTCTCTTGTGGATACACCCCCTAAATATTTCATCGCGGTATTTAAACAGGCTGTATTCGGATCGATGATGGCCTTTGAAATGTGGTATTTTTCAGCGTCACATAGAGGACATCTGTTTATGGCTGGAGAGAAGGATGGTTTTCTCTCAATTATTTTCCATTTGATGGTGAAGGGTGTATTTTCTTCTTTAAGCTGCCATATTCGGGTCGTGAGTGCCGTATTAGCCTTGTTTTTGTATCTGAAGGAGTTTCTGTGTGCGTATAGCCTTTGTTTGAAGTTTCCCTTCGTCATCCCAATATATTTTTCTGCATTACTGGTATTCTGGTCTGTGACGGTTGCTTCATATATGATTGAATCGATTTTGCAATTTCCCTCCAGGGGGCAGTTGTTTTTGTCTTGGCATGAGCAGCCTGCGTTTGTAATTGTTTTGGGTTCTGCAGAGATAATTTTTCTTATTGAAGGGGCAGTGGAATAGCTGACCTTAACAGAATTTCTGTTAAAAAGTTTGTGTAATTCATTTGTGGGTGGGAAGTGTTTGTCGAGTAATTTGAGGAAAAGTTGGCCTACCTTTGTTTTGGTATTGGTCGAATAGGGTGGGGAAAACCAGATCACCGATCTCCTTCTATTGCGGGTCCCCCGTGGTTGGTCTCGGTTGGGGGTGTATGAGATCTCTTCTCTGAACCCGCTGTCGCGGAGCGCTTTGTTGTAATATGGTGCTGCTTGGTTGAAAATTTCGGGACTGGATGAGAGGTTTGAAATTCTTTGGCTATATTATTGACTAAATTTTTAAAGATGGTGGGGGGGTGGCAGGATCCCTTGTGTATGTATTGAACTGTTTCAGTGGGTTTGTGGAAAGGTTTGTGTGTATTGTTTTTCAGGTTCAGTGTGGCATCTAGGAAGTTTACTTGGTCTAAATTTGTTTTAATGGTGATTTTGAAGCCGAGATTATGGAAGGTGTTTGTTAATTCTTTTCTAAATCTATCTAATGTGTTTCCGTTGTGGTTGCGTG
>OY744531.1:63852441-63894941 GCA_963556195.1 Sepiola atlantica
GTACTAGTTAAAAATATCAGTTGCTTTTTTAATCTATTTCAGATTGTACGAATAAATATTAAAAACACTAATGTATAGTGTCGGTCAATAATGACAAAAAATTATGCTTCGCTAAATATCCCCAGTAATATTAATATAAACTCAGAATTACCTCAGTAATTTAATTTTTCATATATGAATTATTATCATCATTTTTATGACCTTAAGAAAAAATAGCCACCTGAAACCTTTTACTTAAAATGGAGGATTTTTTTAAGAATTATTTTCAAGCGACGGTGATGTCTGACGTGCTATTTACTCTCTCGTTTCCCATCACCACTTGAAATGGTTTCGCCCGGGGGGGGGGGGGCTGGACAAAGACACATTTGTTAGTCGCAAACTTTTGTGTGACGGACAGATTTATATTTATTTATATACAAATAAATACACATTGCTCTTTATTGAAGTGCGGAAGATTCTCAGCTTAGATAAAAATTCCATCAATTATTTTGAAAGATTCAATAAAATAACTTCTGATTCTTCTTTCTTGTAAAGTTCTTTTTAATAAGTCACCTCTTATCAAGGGGACCACTCGAAGATAAGGGATAAGGGTTAAAGATCGTCGGTTGGACGATGATCGCCTCTAACAACAGGACCGGACATAATGGATGGGATGGGCCGTACATTACTTAAGGGGAATTGAGTATCCAAGGCTTGAAGACGATTATGCTGAAGTCGATCGGGAGCAGGCTCGTGGTATCTGTGAAACAGACAGGGTATTCAAGGAAATAAATTTTCTTCGTGGAAGTTTCGTTTTGTTTTTGGTAAGAAGAGAGAGAGAAAATTAATTTATTTGCTATGGTTGTAGCTAGACGAGTTCTTCCCGTGGATGGTTTACAGAACGTACCAGGCATTGGAGCTCAGTCGAGCACCTACTATGAACACAACGAGTAAGGGTCCAAGTCACAAGAGAGAGAGAGACAGAGAGAATCAGAAAGAGTGTGTGTGAGAAAGAGAGAGAGAGAGAGAGAGAGACTGACAGACAGACAGACAGACAAATCATGATCATTAATGCTCTTCAAAGTGTTTTCATAAATAGCTTTGTCGTCTGCATAGATGTCTACGAATGCCCTTAGAATATGATTTGAAAGATCGTTTATGAAGATCAAGAAGATGGCTAAGCCTAGAATAATAATTGAGGCACGCTATATGATTCGGACTTTAGCCCGTCAACAATTACTTGTGTAGACCCATCGGAGTGAAAAGACTTGATGGTTAAGAGAACATTTCCAGATATTCCATAGCTAACAAGGTTGTGGATCAAACTTTGATCAATAACTTATCGAAGGCCTTTGATATTTCAAGAGCTATCGCCCTAGAAACCAAGACCCCGTCGATATATTCACTGATCATGAGCGATATAACAATCAGCACATCAGCACATCAGCTGTAGAGTTAATTATAATGTTTCCAAATTCTCTGTGAAGGAGTAAAATGAAATCCTCGAACAGAAAAGATTTGCACCAATTTTATGGCCCCTTACTAAGATTAAAATCAAGATATAATGATCTGAAATCTTATGTCTAAAATGCATATACAATTATGATCTATTACATTATGTTGATCATGGAAGATGTCTAACATTTTAGGCTTACACTTAAGGGGTTTTAAGAAGAAACTGAAATTCACGGAATCTTGCCTACTTGATGTCTAATTGAAAGTTTTCAATGCAAATCTGAAATATTACAATTTTCAAATGGGAAGCTGTGTCTATATTATGTCCTCTAAAATCCCTTTTAAATACCCTTAAAAAACTTAAATTGAGGAACGTATTATTAATTGATGTTGAATAACTATTATTAAGATTTCATAAAAATCGAAAGTTTATGAATTTTTACGAATGACTTGCCTAAAACGTAAATAAGCTTAATCATTACTCATCGTTACGCCTAGAAGCTGTGTTTGAAACTTCATGTTAATAGGTTAATAAGTTAAGGAGTGAATCATATGCACACAAATATATAAACGTATACACATACCTAACTTTTCATACATGTACTCCCAAAATGTTAAAGTTTACAAAAAATGATGCTCCTAAATTCATGTTGATCTGTTCATTAGTTTATGAGATTATTCTGTATATATATATTTTTTATATGTATACACATAGGTATGTGTATACATCTACACACATAGTATGCATATATATATATATATATATATATATATATATATATACATATATATATAAATATATATATATATATATATAAATACATAACTTTATATATAGAGAGAATATATTTATATTATAAAATAATATATGTGTATATTTTTCTAGTATTCACTTCAACAGTGAGTAGAGCTTAGTAGTATATATATATATATATATATATATATATATATATATATATATATATAACACGAATGCAGATATGTTTGTGTTTTATTCTATCGAAAGAATTAGTCAGGCTAAATGGTAACTTATCACGAAGATTTATATCGGTAATGAAACAAAAACATTTCTGTATAGTTTACTTGCCATGTGTTTCTGTATAGTTTTATTGCTATGTATTAGATGCAGATATTTTTTATTAAAATAAAAATAATGTTTTATTCCTACGCTCAGTACAGTGAGCCAAATCAGAGTTTTAAACAAATAAAACATATAAACTTTTTTTTCGTAAGAGTCCTTCCTGGTCTTGTTGAAGTTGATAATGAATATTTTTAATTAGAACTTAAATCGCGTATGGTCGCTAGTAGGTATACATTTAGTTCACTTTTTAAGTATCTTTAAAATTGAAAACTTAAAGAGGCAAAATGCCTTCAAAAGACCATGTGTTAGATGCAGCTATTTTTTATTAAAATTAATATAATTTTTTTTCATCTTGTCTATTTTTCTACTAATTTCGCTTGGTACAACATGCCTCATCAGATTTTTAAACAAATAAATAGGTATTAATCTTATTTTCGCTTCGAAAGAGTCCTTCCTTGAAGTGGTGTCCGATGTTGTGTGGACTAAAATTGTAATGTCTCTTTTAAATTTTAATTTAAATCGCGCATTGTCACTAGTAGGTATAAGTTTGGGAAAGTTCATTTTTTTAAGCATCTTTAAAATTGTTTTGATTTTAACAGATGTTTTTTTAATGCATTTTGAACCTTTCCCTTCAATTTTAAAAGTTCTTAAAAATGAACTTCCCCAAATTTACACCTACTAGGGACCATGCGCGATTTAAGATAAAATTTAAAAGAGACATTATAGCATAAGTCAACACAAAATCGGACGCCACTTCAACAAAACCAATAAGATTAATACATTTTTATGTGTTTAAAACTCAGATAAGGCTCGTTGTATTAAGCGAAAGTATTAGTAAAAAAGGTCATGGTGAAAAAAATTGATTTTAATGAAAATGTTTGCATCTAACACATGTTGTTTTGAAGGCAGTTTGCCTCTTTTTTAAGTGATATATATATATATATATATATATATATATATATATATATATATATATATATATTATACAAAATGAAAATAATAGTTCAACGTAACGGAAAATGAAAAGCGGAAAACCAAAATAATTATTTATGTATTTATCAACGTTTCGTCTTTATTTCAAGATTCCTTGAAATAAAGACAAAACGTTGATGAATAGATGAATAATATTTTTGGTTTTCCTATTTTTATTTTATATATATATATATATATATATATATATATATATATATATATATATATATATATATATATATAGTTGAAATTAGTTTAATGCAAATAGACATTATATGATGTGGCCGGCAATAGACCCACTTGTCCATGGAATAGTTATAGCTACCTTTAGATTTCTGCGATGAAGTTGTATTCCCATTTAAATGAAGGTGCACATGTAAAAAGCCCACATGAATTGGATGCACGTAGTTATTTAACGCACATAGCTATTAACACTAAAACTATATCTCTTCAACATATACACACATACACGGACACACACACACACTTATATATATATATATATATATATATATATATATATATATATATATAATACCCTGCATAGTCTCAGAAAGGTACATGCGCGCGAAAGAAAGCACACCTTTATACGTACAACTCTGTGCACACTTGGGTCGCGCATGCTCGGCTTTGACGTCAGCAGACTGAAGATCAATAGTGAATCTAATCAGGCCATGCATTCTGGGATAGCTTTTTCCTTTTCTTATTTTTCTCACTCAACTACGCCGATGCCATTGCTACTGTTACCATTATATTAAAAGCATTAGTTCTCAGTTTCCGTCTTCGCTTTTTAATTGATTTATACTTTCTTTGATGGCTTCCTTTTTGATTAACTCTCTCCCTTCCTTTCTCTGTCTCTGTGTCTCTGTGTCTCTCTGCCTTTCTCTCTGTCACTCTCTTTCTTTCTTTGCCTTTATTTTATTTTTTCTTTCTCTTGGCATTTCTTTCTTTCTATTTCTGCCTTTATTTCTTTACCTCTCTCTATATATAAATACATATACAGATATATATATATATATATATATATAGAGAGAGAGAGAGAGAGAGATAGAGAGAGAGAGAGAAAGAGATTATTTTATAATGTTTTATATATATTTGCATATATATAGACATATATATAGTAAACAATCTTTCATAAAGATATATCTATATACATCTCTTGATATATCTTTATTAAATATTTTTTACTTCATATTAGATGTAATATTGTTATTTTCCTTCTTTTTCTCCTTTTTTATGTTCTTTTTCTTCTTTTTGTTTATCTCTCTTTATTTGTCTGACTTTCTTTGCATCATTTCTCTCACGCTCTCTGCTTTCCTTGATGTGTGTTTTTTGTGCTATTTTTCGGATGTTGTAAGTGAAATTCATCTTTTCTCCCATGTTTATTCTTTATTCCTTTCTATTTCTGTGTCTCTCTCGTCTATATGTGTTTTTACTTTTACTCTTTCTACTTTCCCTGATGTCTGATACTTTTTTTCTTCTATTTCATACGCAGTATTCTTCTTCCTCTCTCGGTTTCATTTTCTCTCTTTGCTTTCACGCTTTCTCTATCTTCCTCTTTGCTTTCACGCTTACTCTATCTTCCTCTATGCTTTCACGCTTTCTCTACTTTCTTGATTTTCTTTTCTATGACCCTCAGAACATTCATTTTTCTTTTTGCTTTCGCCTGGATATTTCTCGTTTTTTATTCTTACTTCTACTATCGTTCTCTCTACTTCCCAAGAACTAAGCTGTCTACGGGTTGCGATAATGTTTTTGTTTATTCTACTGTTTTTCCCATGTTCTATTTTATCGACGTTCGTCCACATACAACATTTTGTTTAAAATATTGATGCAGCGCTCTTTCCCTTTTCACCATCTTTTTGTCGCCTGTGTTTTATTTCTATATTCTTCTTACCCTAACTTCTCATGTCTATTACCTTTGACAAATGTTTCATTATGTCAGATTTAAACTCGCTCTAGCGGAGTCTTTAAAACAATAACAGCTAAATATCGGATAGTCAGATGAGTTCATTTGATTGTATTGTAATTTGTTACGTTTTCCACTTATCTTTAATATTCTCTCAGATCTAATGAAAATTTTCTTAAGATATACATATATGCGTACAGATCAATATAAGTACATATATATATATATATATATATATATATATATATATATATATATATATATATATATATATATATATTTACTCTCGTCATGTGGGCAAAACAGACGCGTACATATCTGAGGCAATGGCTGGATCTTTAGAAAATGACCCACCGTCTGTAGTGGAATGGATGGTAACTTTTAATGCCGCAAAGTCAAAGAACCTTTCCTTCAATAACTACAAGAAACCTCTTCAACCACCGATTGTCATGGCAAATAGCACCCTGCCTGAGAGTTCATCACTCAAACTCCTCGGCCTAACCTTCACAGGTAACATGAATTTGAATAAATACATTGAAAACATTGCCAGGGCTTCTGCAAATAAGGTGGGCTCCCTCTACCGTTCCAGTAAACTTCTCACACCTGACATTATCCTATATCTCTACAAAACCACCCTTCGCCCATGCATGGAGTATTGTTGCCACACCTGGGCTGGTGCATCATCCGCTAGTCTCTTCCTCTTAGACAAGGTTCAAGAAAGAGTCGCCAACTTGATAAGTTCTTCACTATCTACCAAGCTCCAGCCCCTGCCCCATCGCCACAATATTGCTTCCTTGTGTCTGCTTTACAAGTACTTCAATTACGGAGAGTTTTTCTTGTTGTTAGGTTACAAATAGGACAAACCACTTCGTCAACTTTTCTCATAAGTTGCATCAACATTAAAGTTCTATGAATCATTTAAACACAGAATGGGCGCAATAAGCTGGAATGCATACTCTATACGATACATACAGACTACATAAAGTGTGATTTAAATGCAACAGAACTGGTAACACAAATAATTTATTGCAATCCCAAACAACAAATTGCAGTAATCCATTGAGATTATTTTATATCTAAGATTGAGTTCACATATACATACATCAACACACACACACACACATACACCCCCCCCATATATATATATATATATATATATATATATATATATATATATACTATGTTTGACAAAGTAATAGCGATAATTCTTCATTAATAAAATAAAAGCGGAAAATGTACCTATTGTATTTTCTTTATCAGTGCACACACTTTAAATTACCTACTAGACACTGTCCTCAATTGTCTAAGGTATCTCGATACAGAGAGTTGGCAGGACAACCTGGCATGATGATACTTCACCCTACAAGTAAACCCTGACCAAATATTTAAATAGCATAGTATTTGAAGCCAACATAAGATCTCCTCAGAATGGCTACCTCATACTGGATTATACGAGGAATTGTGCACCTTCTCCAAGTGATGTTATCTCTAGTAACATCACTTAGCTGGATACTCAACTAAACAAGATGAATTAATGTTCTGAAATCCGGTATGACGAAGAGACGCTAAGAAAGATATACAATAACATAGTTAACTGCTCAATTTGGGAGAGGAAAATTAATGTTCTTTACTTTTTTACTAACTCAACGTTTGAGTGATTAAGTTGAACTTTAATATAATATTCGAATATCTATGTATCTCATATAGAGATCAGGTGTTAGCCCTAGGAAAGGGACCTTTGATTTCTAAGAACTTCAACTGAAGTAAAATAAAACATATGTATAACATACAGCCTTGGCATTGTTGACCATTAACGAATTGACATTAACAGGTTAGACACTAAAACGAGAAAAAATGTTGACACTGTACAAGTAATGTACAGAAACCAGTGTCTACCAAGGTTGTATCTTTCGAGAGGAGTAAGATGTATGTGTGTCTTCGAAATTGACCATCAAAATCGAGCAACAAAGGCATTGGCCAATATCTGATAAGCTTCCAGAACCCATACTAATAATGGTACAAAAACACCATCAAATTAGAGCGAGTAGAACAACCTTCCACTACAAAACTGGCCAAACATTTTAGACAAGACTGTCTCACAAATGGGACAGAAACAGCAAACAAACTTGCCAGCAAAATAGCCCCCTAAAAGTAAAAAAAAATTGCCAGAAATACAAAAAGACTTTCACATGCAAATAATTGGAAGAATGGACAAATCTACAACGTCCCACATATATTTTCGATGACTATCCCAGCGATATATAAATAACCAAGGCTCTGTAGATAGGTTAAAAAGAGAATCGTTCCACTATTATCAGGAGAGGATTATGATGGCTGCTCAATATCAAGGCTCGATTACTAATGCATTTAAGATCATGAGTGGTCTCAGTAAGGACAACAAGTACAGTTTCTGTCAAACAGAAGTAGAGAGTGTGCGCTACCTGATATCCAGTTGTGAGATTCTGCCCATCTGTAATAAAGTGAATATCCAGTGTACCAGAAAGTTCTGGGAACATATATCAGAAAGAACTGTCGGAAATAAGCCATAATCTATCCACTATCACTATTCAACATCTACAGCTGCATACCTAGAAAACGGAGCTATTACATCTGACCTAGTTATATTGGTTCCTTTATTGAAGTCTTTTTCCCTAATAGTGATAGCTAAACCCGAGCTTAGCGGCAAACGATAACGAAATACCAAGGTCTTATATAGGACATGAAAAGAACTGGAATCTTAGGAAGATCTCCATCATTCCAGTAATTATAGGAGAAACTGGGCTCATGAAATAAAGTTCAAAAATAACCTGGAGAATATATCCAATGAAACAAGTGCAAGAGAGACAAAAAAAATTGCGCTTAAAGTTACGATCAGAATCTTTAAAAATTCTCTGGTTTAGAGCCTCTGAAGTAGCGGGTAAATTTCTGGCCTCCGGTAGGATTCCCCATCCCCAGCAGATACAAAATGATGAGAAAATTGAATATATATATATATATATATATATATATATATATATATATATCATTCGCGTATATATATGCCTTTTCTGTATCCAAATTCATTTATAATATATATATATATATATATATAAATATATATATATATATATATATATATATATTTATATATATATATATATATATTAAAAATAACTGACAATTTTTGTCTGGTTATTTTAGTATTGATCCCTTCAATGTTCCGGATTAAAATCCTAATCTCGGAAGAAAATTGGCTGATGAAACTGCCGTAATGTACGTGTTGTTCTAGAGTACTTTCTGACCCGTCTGGGTCCATCGTCAGTGGGATAATGACAAACAGGTAAAGACCTGGAGTGAGATTTATAATTCATTATGGCGGGAAAATTTATATATGAAACTATATTTATTAGGTATTATAAGCATTTAAGTATATTAGTGCTAGTGTTAAAATTAATCTTGTTAATAGCAGGTTGTTTTGTTTTAATGAGTAAAGCTTCTAGTATGTGGAGTTTTTGTGTATTAGTATTATGTTCTAAGATTTTAGTATTGTCTACGAGAAGTTTTCGGATTTGCGAGCGGAGACAGGAATGTTCATTAGTAAGGTGTCTAGCTATAGCACTATTATCGGATAGATGCATGGTCAACCTCCTGGGCAGAGTCGTGGTGGTCAAGCCAATATATACGTGTTTTCCTTGGTTGTCAGAGACACAGCCTTCCAATGGACATTGAAACTCGTATACTAGGCCCGTCCTATCCAAGACTCTAATCGAGGGTGAAGAATTATTTGTAATAATACGATTAGTAGTTTTTGTTTTATTGTAGTAAATAATTAGTTTAACTTTTTTATTTTGGTCGGTGGGAAGTACGTTTTTATTAATAATATTTTTTAAAACCTGTTCATCTGTTTTATAGTTCTGGTGAAATTTGTTACGGTAAAATAGTTTGATACTCTTGTTGAGTGGAGAAATGGATTCATTGTTGTTGTTATTATTATTACCGTTACTAGCATTATTTTTAAATAGTTGCATTTGTTGGTCTATAATATAATTAGGGAAATCATTATTTACAAGGGTTTGTTTTATATTTTTAAGTTCATTTTGAAAGAGAGTAGGGGAGGAAGAGATTAATTTAGCTCGCGTTAGTAGGTTTTTAATAATGGCTATTTTATATTTAAAGGGGCATTCACTAACGAAGTTAAGAGTACAGGGGGTTTTGTTAGTAGGTTTTTTATATGTAGATGTTACAAACTCATTATGATTTGTGTCTATGAAGACGTCTAAGGAAGGTCCAACATTCGCAAACTTTTACATGTCCAACTTGGAAACTAAAGTGTTTAACATTATTAATAAACCACCAATATATTTAAGATACGTAGATGACATTCTAATACTAACAAATAATATAAACGAGATTAATACATTAAAAGATACTTTCAAAAAAAATAATTCCGTTTTGGATTTCACTTATGAACTAAACATCGATAAAAAAAACTCCCTTTCTTAAACGTCTTAATAGACACAAATCATAATGCTTTTGTAACATCTGACATTTTCCCGCCATAATGAATTATAAATCTCACTCCAGGTCTTTACCTGTTTGTCATTATTCCACTGACGATGGACTCAAACGGGTCAGAAAGTACTCTGGACCAATATGTACATTACGGCAGTTTCATCAGCCAATTTTCTTCCGAGATTAAGATTTTAATCCGGAAAATTGAAGGGATCAATACTAAAATAACCAGACAAAAATTGTCAGTTATATTTAATAATACGTGTCTTAAGG
This sequence comes from Sepiola atlantica, assembly GCA_963556195.1. Taxonomy (NCBI): domain Eukaryota; kingdom Metazoa; phylum Mollusca; class Cephalopoda; order Sepiida; family Sepiolidae; genus Sepiola; species Sepiola atlantica. The sequence goes on from OY744531.1 coordinate 63,862,602, forward strand.
AAAAAAATGTTGCCTTGATATATATATATATATATATATATATATATATATATATATATATATATATATATATATATATATATAATTCAGGTTCATTTTATATTCCAATAACAATGTTTTTATTTTGTTATTTCTATTTTTATTTTTTCACATTTCCAAAAAACATAACATTTCTGTGAGATATATTTTTTACGGTCCGTTTCATTTGTCTTGACCCAAACAACATTGTTATGTCAATATCGTCTCTACAACATTACAACATCATCAGAACCTGACTTATTTATGCTCTGTTATTACTAATTGACAATCATCGAGATGAATCTTTTAAGGAGACTGCAAAGAAAAGGCACCGATAGTATATGCTAATACATATATTGTAATTAGTAATTATTTCTACTCCTCGCATTGAGCTGATCATTAATCCTTTTATCTCTCTCAACTGTGTTCACCAAGGAGGAAATAACATTCTCACCTAAGAATATTACTATCTGACAGACACACTCATATCTTGTCGTAAGCTATTCATCGTAGTCTTATTTATTACAGTTCTTGGAAGTTAAGTATAAGTTTATACATTTATTTGTATGTACAGGATTTTATCCTTAACTAATCAACTGATCATTATGAATTTTGTAATGCAGCTGCTTGACGCAATATTTGGTCATTTGGGCTACATTTAGTTTTTTTAGTTTGCATACTGTCATTTTTGTCTTCATCAAAATATTAGGCTTGCTCCACACACGTGTTGTTAGGTGCACAAGGATTGTTACTGCTTTCCAGATTTTCCTGTCGATCTCTGCATCTAAGGAGAGCTTGCAGGTGATGGTGGAGCCGTCAATAGTGATGATCAGTGGTGTTTCGGAATTTTGTCCGATAACGCTTTTTTAAGCTGATCCTCAGTCCGAAGTCTCTGCAAGCCTCCGAGAAAGGGTCCATGAGCGACCTAAGTTCACACTGGGTGTGAGTAATGACCGCCGCGTCCTCGATAAAAGGCTGTCCCTGGCAAAGAATTATTTCACTTTGAACGGACGAGATTGAACAGCCCGTCATCTTATCTTGTACGCTTGACTTGCCGAATGCATGCTTCAGAAGAAGAGCAAAGAAGACTCCTAAGAGAGTGGAAGCCAAGACACAGACCTGTTTGAACCCACTGCAGATCTTTAAATGGTCAGAGGTGCTACCATTGAACTTCACAGTCAACTATATATCACTGTGTAAGTTTTCTAATTAAACCCTGCAGCTTAAGTTGACAGCCAATCTTGAACAGGATTCTAAACAAGCCTTTTCTAATGACGAGATAGAACGCTTTATTAAGATCAATAAAAGCGAGGTACATGGCAATCTTCTGTTCTCCGCACTACTTGTGAAGTTGGCAAGAAGACTATGTCTACCGTTGATTTTTCTGCAAGTTCTTGCAAGTTCTGTAGTTCTTGCAGTCGTCATCAAAAAAGAATATCTCGGTGTTCTTCATGTTTTAAGGTACGGCCCATTCTTTCCAATACTGATACAGGACTTCGTACAATGGAAGTAGCAGTGTAGTCTCGAAGTACTTGATCAAGTCAGGAGGTATCCCATTACAGCCAAGGGAGGATATTCCCTGATGTCAAACTTTCAATGCTTTTGCTAGGCTCCTCTATGGTCGGTTCGGTGTCGAAGTTTTTCATGACCGGCATGCACTCAATGGCATCAAGGACTGCGGTCGTTCCGACATTCTGCCGGGAGTAGAATTCGAGATAATGTTCCACCCATCTCTTCATCCCACAAATGATGGACTTGTTTTGCACTGGTTCCTTGCCGTCTTGATGACAATGTAATCCCTCTGGTGTTCTCCCTCATAGTTGTTGCCTGGGTGGTCTTGCTAAGATCAGTCCAGTACTCGTTGGTGCAGCGCTTTGAAGTTCGCTGAACTTTGCTCCTGGCAAGCCGGAAGATCTGCAGGTCTCCCTTTCTGGTGACAGTAGTCATCTCGACAGACTTTGCCTCAAACCAAATAAGGGTGTATAAGTCATTGCGGTGCATGGTGTCAAGCAATGTCGCCCAATTGTCCATGGCAAAGTCGCCTGTCTGTGAGGTCGCACCCGCGTTTTCAAACATATTTGCAAGCTGTTGCACAAGGTCTGGCTGACACATTTGCTGACGTCGATAAGAGGATTAGCTTGTTTCATGTCGTAGTAGAACTTCTTCGGTCGGGGATTGATCTTTAAGCACACAAAGGAATGGTCTGTGTTACATTTCGAGCTGTGGAAAGAATGTGTGTGAAGAGCGTTCCTAATAGTTGCTCGTCTCACCAGAATAAGTTACAAGTGGTGATATGTCTTTGATCATGAATATCGCTTGAACTTGGTCGTGGAAATTCAATTGCCCACACATAAGTGTTTGTAAGTGTATTGTTCGATCAGTCTTCCGCCGTTCTGGCACTGAAGTCGCCCAGGAGAACAATCATTCCTTTCTACAGATACTGCTGCTTTGTGACTGCCAGCTTGTCATAAAACTCGTCTATGGTTTCTGGTGTGACAGAGTGTTGGGGAGTTAACACTAACGAGTGTAACAGAGCCTGCAGTGGCGTTAAGGCAGAAAGTGAGGAGTCACTGCTTTTACAATTATTAGCAGGCACGTTCGCACTGCCTAACCCACTCTGTGTCGGCGAAGTTTGTTAGAGCACTTCCCTGTAAGAAGAATGTGAAATCCTTCTTTTAGTTATCCAGAGCAGCCAGACGTGTTTCCTTTAGAGTGACAATGTCAATATGAAGCCTCTTGGGGTAGTCATTGATGATGGCAGTGTTCATGAAGTCGTGCATATCCTAAGTGTCCTCAGAGAAGGCATTCAGAATAGTTTGCATATTTCAACAGCTCAGTTTAAGAGCCAATTTATTATTATTACTTTTCTCTGTTGCAAAGGTTGCAGTCTGCCTTTCAGAGTTCTCCATGTCTCCATACACATAATGAAAAAGAAAGGCCATTCCGAGACAACACAGTCTCTGGTTGGTGGCTGCCAAGCTTTTGGCAGACAGTAGTTGTCCAGTTTGATCCGAAATCTATCCAACCGATGAGAACGACTCCTGACGCTCTGCTTTACGCCAATCGCGCTGTTACATATAACCTGCAAATGCAATTCTCGCTGTTGTGTCAACGCCGAAGTGTAAGGTGTCTTAGTGTATTTTGGCCGATGTATGGCTGCGCAAGTTCATATGGAAGACAGGCTGCTACATATGTAGCATGTCATCGCCTCTTCACATCACCGGTGAGAGGAAATGAACATAAGGTTTGATACAGATTTGTACCGGTGCCGTCAAAGGATTTCCAGTATATACATTTCCAGTATATCCAATCAGTATTGGAAAGAATTAACCTCTAGAAACTGCTCATACAGATAAAACAAATCGAAACGGAATCGAATCAATACAATATACGTATACATACAAAATGCTCTATATCATTTCAGGAATGGATATATACCAATCTATCATATAAATATGGTATATGTGTCGTTATTTTCTTCTTTCCTGGAATACAACTTAAACAATGTCATATTAAAAGTAAACATAACTTTTTCGAGTTAGTTTTTTTCCGATAACACAACGTAACAATTTTTTACAAAAGTTTTTTTTCATTGTATTTTTTACTGTTTGTTTATCAATTTTCTCTGCTGATTCCAAAAAATGTTATTATTTTTCTGTATAAACGACCATTATAGAAATCCATCGCTTTTCAATGTCATCATATATTGGAAAATGTTATATGTTCCGCTACTAAATATATATATATATATATATATATATATATATATATATATATAAGTGTTTATGGTTCATATTTTTTTTAAAGCATCTATTGTTAAATTTAAGAAGGAATAGGTAAAATAAATACCTTAAGATGCGATATCATTTTTTTTTTCATAAATAAGAAAAATAATAAATCGAAACCGATTTTTTTTTCTTATATTAAAACTAGCATTTTTTTTGTTAGTTTAAAGTGATACAGATATTTCGCCAAAACCTGGCATCCTCGGTGTGTAATATATCCTGATGTCATCGGATTTGTATTTTTTTATCTCTTTACCGGCTTGTAGTTATACAGCCGGGCCAAATGTGCAAGATGTTGTTTCCTATCATCAAATATGAAGAACGTGGATGCAGCACGTGATTTGTATAAGAGTTTAAGGTTCATATTTTTTTTTAACCAGGACAAATCATGGGCCCATCATGGGCCCATCATGTGGAAGCTGTTACTTTTGTATGATTGATGTGACACAGTATAGAAAAGTTAAAGGAAGACAAGCTTTTTAGTATCCAGACATATCATCATGTAGAGCACATGTCCCACATGATGACAGCATGCCAGTACCACCACAACCAGAAAATGTAAGTTTACTTCTCGTCGTACTCTCCAAAAGTTTTACTTTTTATAAACTTGAATATTAAGTATTTACAATGCATTCGCTTACAATATATATATATATATATATATATATATATATATATATATATATATATATATATATATATATATATCTTACAATGTTCGGCTTAGATATTCTCCCTGTGTTAAGTACGTTTTCTATGCCAGGAGTTTTAATCGTAAAAGAAGTATAAACTAACATGTACCATTTTTATTATTTATAAATAAAAAGGGGGATTCAAGTATCTAACAGTGAAACACACACAGGGATCCTTAACTTAAGCGTGAAATATTAAAACGGCGATCATAAGCTGTTTAGCATGTAACTATTTCAGAGATTTAAAAACAGGACAGTTATAATATTCATGGCTCTCCAATGGTACTGATCAAACGACTATTTCCCCAATAATCAAGTGTAGAAATACACCAGCTCAAATTTCACTAATATATAAATAAATAAATAAATAAATAATAATAATAATAATATATTACCCTTAAGATAACCGTGTGATATGGTAATTTGCATATCAAATAACAGTAATTATAACAATAATAATAATAATAATAATAATAATAATAATAATAATAATATCCAAACGTTACACCCAAGAACCATATGGTAGCTTGTAATAAAACTATATATATATATATATATATATATATATATATATATATATATATATATATATATATATATATTATTATTATTATTATTAAATATATATATATATATATATATATATATATATATATATATATATATATATATATATATATATATATTATTATTATTATTATTAAAAATAACCGACAGCTCTTGTCTGGATATTTTGTATTGATCCCTTCAATTTTCCGGATTAAAGTCTTAATCTCGGATGAAAATTGGCTGATGAAACTGCCGTAATTTACATTTTGGTCCAGAGTACTTTCTGATCCATCTGGGTCTTCAGTGGAATAATGTCAATCAGGTAAAAACCTGGAGTGAGATTTATAATTAATTATGGCGGGAAAATTTGAATATGAAACTATATTTATTGGGTATTATAAGCATTTAAGTATATTAGTACTAGTGTCGAAATTAATCTTGCTAATAGTCGTTTTTTTTTTAATGTGTAGAGCTTCTAGTATGTGGAGTTTTTGTGTATTAGTATTATGTTCTAGGATTTTAGTATTGTCTACGAGACGTTTTCGGATTTGCGAGCGGGGACAGAGATTAAGACTTTAATCCGGAAAATTGAAGGGATCAATACAAAAATATCCAGACAAGAGTTGTCGGTTATTTTTAATAATACGTGTCTTAAGGAAAAAATGCTGCCTCGATACACACACACACATACACACACACACATACACACACACACACACACACACACACACACACTTGAGGCTAACATTTGATCTCTATATGAGATACATAGATATTCGAATACTCCATTATTCCATTAAAGTTTTCTATTTATCTGTCAAACGTTGAGTTAGTAAAGAAGTTAAAAACATTAATTTTCTGCTCCCTAATTGACCAGTTAACTATGTTATAATATATCTTTATTGTTGTCTCTTGGTATTACCGAATTTCTGGACAAGAATACATTTAGCCTGGTGGAGTATCTAGCTAAATGCTGTTATTCGACATAACATTACTAGGTGAAGATGCAGCATTTCTCGTATAAGCCAGTGTATAGCCGTGTCGAAGAGATCTTATTTTGGGCTTCGAATACTATGTTATTTTTTTATATTTGGTCAGAATTAACTTGTAGGGTGAAGTATCTTTATGTCAGGTGATCCTGAAAATATTGCACAGAGACACTCGAGGATTGTGTCCAATAGGTAATTCAAACTCCCCCTGATGTATATATATATATATATATATATATATATATATATATATGTATGTGTGTGTGTGTGTGTGTGTGTGTGTGTGTGCACTGAACATCAACCATCGCCCACGCTTTTGTTGTTTGCGTTCGTTTTCAAGGCCACACAATGGAGAACGATATGCAGAAGAAATGCGGAGGAAGATGCGAATAAGAAGAGAGGAATGACTGCGAAGAAATATATGCGACTTAGTATACTTCTAAATCCTCATTAATACACTATAAGCATTCTATAAATTAATTTACCGTAATTTATGATTCAGTTAATACTAGCGCCTTTGCTAATTGATAACAATTTTTATTTATGTATGTATAAATATAAACACAAACACACACATACATATGTATATAAATATATACGTGCACAAAATCTCGGGGTATAAGTTATTTTTACAATATCGGCTTCTTATGGACGTATGCCTCGTTAGTCAAGTTATACATATTAGCCGGTCCTATTTTTTACTTTGCGGTGGTATTTGTTTATATCCAGCCCCGCTGACTAAATACTCGTTGTTTAGTTAAATAACCCCTTCACAAACAATAACATAAGCTAAAAAGAAGCTTAATACATAAGATAATGTATAATGTCAGTAATAAATTTCCAATATTAATATATATAATATATATTTAATATATATCAAATCGGATAGACACCAGATTAAACCTTTCAAGTAAAAAATCACCACAAAGATTTGGAAACACTGTCAGTCTAAATCCATCATAAGTTTGACCTTCTATCTTTAAATCCACTTTACAAACACTTCAGTGTCCACAGATTAAGAAGTAGATGCCATAAATACATCACTATGCACTTGTTGTATGTTCAAAGAATGAATTTTAGCAACATCTGAGTGCACAAAACTATTAGTACACTCGCTATACATTAGCCCATCCACTTTGGCATCATTAAAATATATCTTGATAAAGTTTGAGTTTGACTTTGTTATCTAGTTTTTGTGTAGTTATGAATTTGGGGCCTAAACTGAGGAGTTCTGTTTCGTTTGGTGTGAGTGAGTTAGTCATGTCTGTGAGGAGGGGGATAGCTTTGAGTTGTGCGTTGTAGTTGTCGGTTGGGTCGTTTCGTTGTTGTAGGGGCTGATGGCAGCGGAAGGGGTGTTTTTAAAAAAGAGTCAGATAAACTTATATTTAGTCTTTCCTTTGATGTGCGGATGCTGTTATGGTAGCATGAGTTGATTGTTATATTCGGATATTTCTGCAGTTGCGATTAGTCCTAGTAAGGTGTTATTTAGTTGATATTGAGATGGAAGAGGTAGTGCAAGTGTTGTATGATTTCGTTGACACGAAATGTGTGAAAAAAATCTCGTATAGAGAAATACATAAGAACTTACATTTATCTATGGGTCCGTAGACTGACGCTGGTGCACGCACACCCACTTACACCTGTCGCTAGTTTGGACACATGATTGCCCACGTACGCCCATATATACAGATATTAACTATGCATCCTAAGTAATTATATATCACGACTACACATAATTAAACGAAATAAAATGAATAGTAATAATACATACAATGAAACTATGCGATAAAACACCTACACTCATGGAACTAAACACATCTACAATTTAATTTATGCAACTATGCTACTATTCACATAACCACCTACCAAACCAAGCATATTGGTATATACCCTCAGTCAAAAACGATACACAACCGATTAATAAATTATATTAAATACACAAATAAAACAATTAATGGAAATAAATGAATTAATAAATTAATGTGATGAGTCAAACTAGTTAACACCTTCAAGGTACATAACTCCAAGAAACACAGCTTACTCCATTCGAGTTACATCTCCTCCTCCATCGGAGGCACACAACATTAAACACCACGCATATGACCCCAGAAATAATAATTAAATAGAATATTTTTAAACACTACACATAATTATAATAATCACTGACAAAATAATTTAACAATATTTAACTACACCAAATCACTTAATCTAGTCACAACTCAACGTTAATAAAAAAAGTTTCTGCGAACCTGAACAACCCGTAATTTCCGGCCCAGGCTATTGGCGAAATAACACACACCAACGAGAAAATTAAAAAAAAGGAATACACACTACCCTACCATCACGATACGAACTTAACACTCGTAAATATAATAAAATTATTTTTTAAATATTGATTTCTCAATGTTGTCATTATTGTCATTGTTTACCGCCTTCTAACAATACTTATTACATATTACGCACAATACTTCAAGAAAACTACAATATTCTTCTCATATATATATATATATATATATATATATATATATATATATATATATATATATATATATATATATATATAATCAGATTGAAAACCAGATTATGCGATACGAGATTTTTTTGAATAAATGAATCATTTACTATTGTTAATTTTAATTATATATTTCGACATAAACATGTAATCTTCAGTGTTTACAAATATTTTAAACTTTTTTTCTTTTTAATAGTCAAGATGTGTTGATCAGCGACGCCGACGAAAAATAACAATATCTCCTGTAGTGAGTTTTTTTTTATAACTTTTGACCCCAAGTTATTAAAATGTCTATCTGACTCTTAGCTAGAATACTCTGAGTCCGCACAATACACCATTTACTCTTGGGGGCTCTCCTACTAAAAATATATTTAAATTGTGGAAAACAACGTTTTTCCATAAATATATTTATTCGCAAAAATTCATTGGATTAAAATAGGGAATGGGAAAGTGCCAAGAAACTATAAAAATGCTTTTTTTTTAACTAGGCATTTATAAATGACTGATCCTCCTAAAAACTGATTTAATCTATTATTGTATTATCTTTTAATGGGAGTTGGTTAGTGTAGTATCGGTTCTGCTTTCATAGGACCGTCATCCCAGAAATTACTTCCTCCTTTTTAAAGGGATGAAGGTAATCGTCTTAGGTCTTTTCTTCTGTAGGAAAGGGTTACTGTAGTATCTGCTGTTTTGTCACGAGCCCATCTTTCCGTGGACTACCTTCTTTTGTTTGGTGCGGCAAGTGGTAGGGTACGATCTGTTATGTTCCGATTATACTATACTCACAGGCATTACCTTCTGCCTTTTTGGGGGAGACTCTCTCAGGTATAACCTCCTCTATTTTGGAAGGGTTATTGTAGTATCTCTCCGTTGTCATGATACCATCCTACTAGACATTACCCCTTGTTTTTAGTATTAGTGTAGTATATTTTCGTAATAAATTCCTCCTTTGGGGATCAATATATATATATATATATATATATATATATATATATATATATATATATATATATATATATATATATATTTCGTTCATCATGATATCATTTCGGCCTAGCAAAATAGGACTGGAGGGAGCATATATTTGCTATTTTTTAAATAAAATTTATAAAATGTAGATAGGGTACTACATTCGTATTTATTGAATTCATTTGCTTTATTAAGAAAATAAATTTTACAAGAATATATTTGTAGTGTTATTTTCTTTATTAATACGTTTTTGACAGTTGTAATTATATTGATTATGTGTATCTTTACTAAGTTGCGGCTGCTGTCCACCCCGGCCTCCTTTAGATGTCTTTTAATATCATCGGCATTATTTAGAGATTTTCGAAAAAAATGTTTTATTTTGTCGACTAAATGTACAGAAGTCCACTTCAGACGACTTAACTTCTTGCATTTCTAAAGGGTTTCCAGGAAAGCATGATCGCTCGACTCGCGAAATGTTTTTATATTCGATTTTAATCAGATTTAAACTATAAATCACAAACGCAACATCATATCGATTCTAAAAATGATAGAACTTTATTTAATAAAAGCAACACTCAAGAAAATTTCAACTTTGCAGTCTATAACATCAGACATATAATCTGTTTTACTCACTTTTTACCATAGTAACATTAAAATGATTTTGGTTGATTTTAAGTGTCATGATGTTTTGTTTTTTCATTTAAGAAAATGCTGCAAGTATGTCTTATTACAATGCATCCAATGTGAGGCAGGTATTCAAGCTAGTCTCGTTATATCTCAAGTAAGTACCGTGACAAGATATATTTAGTTCGAATTTGTCATGATAAAACAAAAACTTGTTAAGCTGACATATACAAAAATAACTGCCGACCATTACTTCAAGTAGGTATTCAACGGTGCGATTGCCCTAAATCACACTTAGCCATCTGTCGGTAATAGTCTGAATTATAAGCGCCAATGTGTCTTTCCACAGACGAAGCAGACGTTTATGGGACATGAATTTGATATATTTATATGTGGAAACAAGAACCATACTAATTCATATGGAAAGTGTAAGGTTTTAGCTGATGGATCGATTTCCACAGAATCATGAAATTAATCCGATTTTTTTTATAATGAACGAATCGAACTCTCCGGTGTTGAACGAATGCCAATTATGTGCAGGGGTAGTCGAAAGTGACCGAACATTTAAAACGGGTTTAGTTTAAATAATAGTATTCATATTATATTTATGGGATACATTATTAAATGTACGTGTACATGATACACATTAAATATATGTACTGGAAGGTTAAATATACAGGAAAACACGCTTTGTAGAGAACAGTTTGATTAAGTTCTCGAAATGTTGATCGCGTCTTGGATTATTCATCCCCGCCATTCTTGAGGCACGATTTTAAGGACATTGTTACCATTCAAAATGTGGAAATAAATAGTACAATAGAATAAAGAAAAACGTTTATAAGAATTTAGAAAGCTTCAAATCTATCATAATAAACATTGAATATATTATTATCATTATTATTATTAGTAGTAGTAGTAGTAGTATAATTATTGTTATTATTATTATTAGTAGTAGTAGTATCAATTTTTGGATGTTTTTAGTTGGATTTTGTTTTTGACCATCCAGTCAATTACCTTGACTTTAGACATTCAAGCTGTGCCTTTACAATTTAACCGTTCATAACACGCAAGCTTTTGTAGAATTTGAAGAGAAATTGTCTTGTCAATCTGTTTAAGCCATTCATGGTGGCTTTTCGTTATGGTTCCAAGCGTTCCAATTAATACGGGAATCACTTTGACTTCTTTCCATTTCCATAGCCTAAATAATTCCCATTTTAGGTCTTGATATTTATTGATCTTTTTCGTGTCCTTCCCCCTGGACTTTGATATCGAAGACAGGTTATATCAATGATTAAGCAAGTTCTTTTGTTTTTGTTAAGAAAGATTGAGTTGGGTTTAGAATGTTCAAACACCTTATCAGTTTGTATACGCATGTCCAAAAGAAGTTTGACATTGTCGTTCTCCTGTACCCCTTCTGGCTTGTGCTCATACCCCTTCTCATTGTGGTCCAATTTATAAAGTTTGCATATATTCCAGTGTAGTACCTGAGCGACTTTGTCGTGTCCCAATTTTTTATATTGATGTTGTGTTAGTATATGACATTCAGATACAATATGCGCTAAGGTTTCTTCCCTTTCATTACACAATGGGCACATCAGTGATTCTGTAATTAAGTCAATGTAATGTTTGATGGACCTAGTGCGAGTGGCTTGTTCCTGAGCTGCCATTAAGATACTTTCAGTAGATCTTTTGAGATCACCTCTGACCAACGGATTCCAGCTGTCATTATCTCTAAATGCAGTATTCTTAAAGAATACACTGTGTAGTTTATTTTCAAATAATGTTAACCCTGTCTCTTGCAACGTTTCATTTTCTTTCACCAAATTTCTTAGTAATTTCTCTCGTTTTACTTCACAAAATAGAAGCTCGTTACTATCAGAAATATACTTATATAGACAACCTTTTTCTATATCTACATCTTCAACACTAAGTAAACTTCGACCAGCTTATTTTCTAGGTAGATACAATCGATCTGCATCTCCATTCTTCGCAAAAGCTCCATAACTTGTAAGTATTCTATGTGTTTTGGTGTCCAAACATTTTAATTCATCTACATTCAAGTCAAGTATACCAGCAGTATATCGAATGATACCAACTGCTCTGGCATTTATGGTATATATTGTATTTCGACTGTGGAGGTGTGATTCAATGAATAAGCCTTACTCTTCTGTTGTACTCAGCTGTGACCTGGTTTTGCATTTCATTGATGTTAATGTTATCTGCTTCCAAGATTCCCAAGTATTTGGAGCCCCTCTCACTGTCAGCATTCTTTATCAGATCTGTTGATTGGAGTTAAAGGACATCAGAGTGAACAAGTTTACTTCTACTCATAACAAGAATAGCACATTTGGTGATGCCAAATTCCATTTGTATGTCATCATTAAATAATCTAACCGTATTGATTATGGTATCAAGTTGGTTTTCATTCTTTCCAAAGACTTTAAGGTCATCCATAAATAGTAAGTGGTTGATCGTAGGAAGTCCTTTCCCAAGTTTATATACTGCTCTCACATTACGTAAGAGAAGTGTCATCGTGAACAAACTAATGACTAAAAGCAAAAGATAATGACTATCACCCTAGAAAATCTCTTTCCTGATTTTTACTTTACCTAATACAATACTTCCTGAAGTTGAATTAGTTTCCCACTCATTCATGCTGTTCTTTAAAGCTGTTTGAATTTTCGGGGCTATTCTGAAAATCTCACATCATTTGTGTATCTATGAATTGTGCATCATGTCAAATGCTTTCTTATGATCTATTCATATAGCTTATTATTATTATTATTATTATTATTATTATTATTATTATTATTATTATTATTATTATTATTATTATTATTATGTTTGCTCATTAGGAGTTGTCACACACGTCATCGTCAGTGATCGCTGACCGACAACAATGGTTTGTGTTCCCTTCAGTCTGAATGATAATAAGCCTGCCCCGATTTCCAGTACTCTCCATCTCTTTTCGATAACCACCGCAAATGACATTGCGGTATCACAAAAGCCACCTACCATTGATTACTTGTTGGCAACGAACATGGGTCTCCTCTAGAATTTGAGCGGACATAAGCCTCCCCAAGCTCCCAGGACTCTTCGCACTCTTCCATAAACGGTCTGGTTAGTGCTCTCCACCATCGGTCTTCCCATCATCTTTTATCCTTCACGACTATTTTGTGTGGTATAAGCCGAGGGTGGTGCATTTTATTTTTAGAGGAGGGGGTCAGTTTATGAGATTTCTTCATCTTCTTGTCCCTTGGTTTGTGTAGTAGTGTTCATCCGTTGCTTTTATTTTCTCTTATTGTAACTTTTATGTGACTGGTTACCGTTCGTAGCTTATGCAGGGTATTTTCCGCATTCGAAGATTTTAATTGAGATTGTAGCTTTTTTATCATTACCGTCCTTTGTATGATCTCAGTGATCATTTTGATTCGAATTTCTCCCAGATCTTTTCCAGTATTTTTAGGACTGTTCCTACGATTATTTGTATGAAACAACGATTATGACCGATGGAGATTGTGCACCTTAGCGCACTAGTGTGCATCTTAGCGAGGATGCTGGACCCTACGTAGAAATAAGTAGAGATCTGAGGCTAGTACATATCTTCGACTGTCCAAACATTGGCCAGAGTTGGCGACAAAATGTCTGGAAAAAGCGTGTTGTTTGTCAATTGTAATTATCCACCCCAAGGAGTCGCTTGCCAGATACCGCCTCGGAATTTGGTAATGATCCCTTAATCATGCATAGGCTAATAACAGGTCAGCTCTTGGGAGGTCGAGAACCCTTTTGATAAAGACAAACAAGGCGAAAAATCGTTTTTGTCATGATAAGCAATGAAAGCTAAAAACAGAAATCTGTTTATCTGAATCGTTAACAGGGACCACCACTCGACCCCTACCAACACCCTGAAAGAGGAGGAAAGACACAGAGAAGGGGATGAGAGAGAGAATAAATCAGTATACCCAACACCACTTCCTCCCGAGAGAGGAAGAAAGACCCAAGGAGAAAGACGGGGTGTTACAATATGCCATTTGGGAAGAGCAAGGATTTATTTTTGAGTAGACGAGCAGTTACATTTAGGATCACGACCGTCCAGAGCTCAGACTTTAGAGGAGATTCCTCTTTTCATCTCTAGCAGTGTACACTTTTCCATTCTGAATTCCATTTGAATGTCCTGACTGAAGATTATGGTCGTATTTATCATCTTTTTCAGTTCCATTTTGCATTTTGAAAATAGTTTCAGGTCGTCGATGTACATGAGGTGGTGAATACTTTGTTCTGTGTCTGTTAACTTGTATCAGGCATTACCTTTTCCTCAGAAAATGTAGTTGAGGTGCATCATGGCTATGATAAATAATAGTTGTGATAGAGAGTTTCCTTGGAAAATGCCTCTCCGTATTATAAAATAACGGAAACTTCTTCCCCTAACGTGACTAATTAATATTTTTATTTGTATTCCAATTCCGTTCAACTCAAAGCAAAAGATAGAATAATATTTTCCGTAACCCCCTAGAAATAAATCTCTGAAGCTAGAGTTACTAATTAAAAAGAAAAATCACCATAAATATAACATTTGTATAGCTACCAAAACAAGCGTCTTAAACCGGCTCTGTCAAGATTTTGAATGCCCATCGGTTTCTTTATAAATAACGGAAACGTTTTTTCTCTCACGTGACTAATTAATGTTCTTTTTATTTCAATGGCTTTTAACTCAAAGTAAAAGTAATCTCGGAAGCTTATTAGTTAAAAATAAAAATAACAATAAATATAACATTTGTATAGCTACTTAAATATTATTATTATTATTATTATTATTATTATTATTATTATTATTATTATTATTATTATTATTATTATTATTGTTACACCGGCCGTTCTTACGCAGGAGAAACTGCACCGGTTGTCACTATAAATAGTGCGAGTCACCAGAGACACAGAAAAGACAAAGCACAGTCTTGTAACTGGCTAGCCAAGTGCTAGTAACTTTCTTACTTTGTTAATACACTTGTTAAACCAACCCTCGACTTGATTTCCTTTATTTATTATTTACTGTTGGACAACTTCACAACAACAATTATTATTATTATTATTATTATTATTATTATTATTATTATTATTATTATCATAAATTGATATTATTATTGTTATTATTATATACAGGGTGTCAAATTATAATATGTATTCATATTTAGAAATACATCATTAAATTTACATATACACGAAACAAAAGTTTTTATAGTATACTTAAAGTAAGTGCTCAGAATGCTGATTGCGTTTGGTGATGCATTTAGACAGAGTTTTAAAAGTCTGTGCTGATTTTTGTACACTAATTCATTTTACTTGTAGTTAGTTACCGAATATTCCTTGTTTTTTTAGTGTGGACTAAGGTTTTTTAGTAACCCCCCCCAAAAAAAATAAAGATCCTACAAGACTAAGATGAGGTGAGCGAAGCGGATATTCTATAAGACCACAACGCGCAATGCGTCACTGGGGATAACTGGTCATGAAACCAATTGTGTGCAACAGTGTTTTAATGGGGGGTCGTCTTGCTGGGACTGTTTAAGTCTGGCTGTCCGATTAATTGTTACTCACTTTCTATATGAAATGTATTTTTCGGCTAAAAAATGGTAAATTTTATTATATTTCAAAACAAGCAGATAACATTATAAACATTATAAAAGCATGTAGATTAACGGTGTTACTATACTATCTAATAGTTCGGAAATTTTTCAAAAATGTCCGTTTAGTTTAATAAAATGAATGAATAGAAATGAATAACTAGATAATATGAACGACGCTAATTTCAACGGACATTTGATGAGGCTCTCGTGGTTATACATGTCCGGCAGACAACCTGAAGCTGTACATTTGAACCCCAAAGATAATGTGTTCGTTATTAATATCTAGTCTTTAACGCACTCGCCTCTATCATATTCTTATTCCCACCAAGAACAAGTAATTTCTTCATACACAAAACGAGATTTTTTAGCATGCAAACATCTTATATATATACTAAAAACACCTACATTTAAGTTCAACACTGATATATATGAGTTTCGTTTTAATGTCGATGTTTATACTTATTTTGTTTGTCTGCATATGTTACAGGAATTTGGTGTTTATTATTTGATTTGCATTGGATATTATCTAATGTATGTTTTGTTTAATTAAAATGTTTAGCAGGTTCGGGTTTTGTTCGTTTGATACTTAGTCATCTGTAGCTGAGTCTAAAAGCTAATATGCACTTTGCAAAAGGAAAAAACAGTTTTACCTCTCTATCCTTAACATTCAATCATTTTCATTTTCTTATCAAATATGCCCGAATTCATCGAGGAGAAGGAAAACACTGAAATATTACGAGTATTTACTTGATTATTCCGGAATTTTTTCCAGTGATATTAGACCTTTTCCTGTCACTGAATTTATGCAATGTAGAATTTGTAGAAGTGCGGTTGGATATTATGCAACTATTGCATTATCGTGTAGGAATCTCCAGTGTCTCCATTCTCCTCAGCGAATAAGCAACACAATATTATTATGAGAAACTCCTCTACAACATAAAAAAGGACCATTGTCTTGTTGGCATTGAATGTGACCATCCATTTTTGGCTTCATTCTGCTACAGACTGAAGTAGATTTTCTAAGGATTCAGCTATTGCCTTCTATATGTGTGTGTTCGATTTGGTTACATGTCGACAATAGAGCGTGGTGTCATCAACAAGTGTACCAATTTCGGCCGCGATTAATGAAGATCAGGGACATTAGAAAGTCCAAGTATTGACAGCTGAGGTTAATTATATTCACAAATTTACTTATTTCTCACATTCAATTTATATATGCAAGAGAATAAATAAATTACCACGAGTTATGATTTTTAATCGTTCGTGTTTATTTTATAATAAATATTATAAATAATTTTGTTGATAAATCTTATGGAAACTGTAATTTATTATTTTCGTATTTCTTTAGTTGAAAAGTTTAATTCAGTAATCATTGTTTTTTTACTGATAGGCACGGGAGCCGTTCGAGGATAAGGACTCTGTGTTGGAAGCATTGGGTGAAATGAGAAATAGATTACTTAAGAGGGGTTGATTTTCTAAAAGAACGGCTCGACAAGTATTTGTCTACATTAGACTTGAGAACGACCCTGCTTTAGTAGGCTTGGAAACAAACTCGTGGTATCTTGTTTCACAGATGGGATGTTCTACGAAATAAATTTTCTTCATGAAAGTTCCGCTTGGTTTTTGATACAGACGGATAGAGAAAAGAATGTTATTTGCTGTGATTGTAAACAGATGAGTTCTTGTTGTAAATGTTTCATAAGTCGAGCACCTACCATTAACATTACGATACAGTAGAGAGAGGCGAGCAACATCCTTTCTGTGTGAAAGAGGCTCTAGAGACGAGAAAAGATTATCCCCCACGAGATTAAGAAGTCGATATTTTACTCTGTCAAGACAAGAAGGGTGGTCCCGAGATATGAAAGCAGTACTCCATCTTATGATGAATCCGGCTCTTATAAAGCATCAGGAGGGAGGTACTTTCTGGAGCGGTAGAATGATCCAACCATTTCCACAGCAACTTTAGCAACACATTTCATGTTAATCTTCCACTTCAGGTCTGAAGTGAAAGATAGTTCTAGGAGCTAATCAAATAAGGGTCTTCATCGAAGAAAGGGATAGTCATTTCGATTGAGAGAAGTGAGGATACGAGAGTTGTTGGTAAAAAAGGGAACGTATGCTCTAAGCCGGAAGAGAAAAAGAAAAAAATATATATATATATATATATATATATATATATATATATATAGAGAGAGAGAGAGAGAGAGAGAGAGAGAGAAGGAGAGAGGGAGAGAGAGTAAGAGAGAGAGAAAGTGACTCAGCAAGATTTCGGTCATCAATGATCTTTGAAGTTCTGTCATAAATAGTTGTGTCGTCTGCATAGATATCAACGAATGATCACTAGAATATGATTTGGAAGATCATTTATGAAGATCAGGGAGATGGTTGGGTCAGAATAGATCCTTGATGCAGGCCGGCATTGATGAGTTTTGTCCGTCAATAACTACTTTTATAGACTCATCGAAGAGAAAGGGTTTGATGGTTAAGAGGACATTTCCAGATATTCCATAGTTAACACGCTTGTGGACAAACTTGTGTGCCAAGCCTTATCGAAGGTATTTTATGTATCAAACGAAGCCCCCGTCGATAGATTCACTGATCCTGTGCGATATCACAGCCAGCACGTCAGCTGTAGATCTTGCTAGATGAAATTCATATTGCTTGTCACTAAGAAGAGTATTTTCTCTGAGTGTGTTGACAAAAGATTATCTACGTTCGAATGTTTTTTTTATTTATTGTTCGATTTTTTAAAAGGACGTTTTTTAGAAAATGATATTTTTATTTACACTCGGTAAAGAAATTTCCTCCGTAAAAATCCGAAATATTTAAAATAAATCGATGATTCAATTAAATTAATGTACTTATTGCTTACAATAAATATAATTAAAATATAAATGAATTAATAAATACATGAGTAAATTTACATTCATAATTAAAAGTAATCAGAAATGGCTATACGGTAAATCTCTATAGAAGGATTATTATTAATAATGTTTAAAGGGTAACATTGTATCTGCATGTTTTGTAACGGTTCCAGTAACGCAATCGTTTATTCTCTGTGATGTTCGTCATTTTCTTAGAGATCTCTGCTGCATCCGTGATCCAACCAAGGCACTCTATAAAGGAGTGGAAAATGAATTTATGGGCAACCATAAAACACACGATTTGTAGGTCGCGGGGTGGTGGTCTGAGGTGATTGCACAACTTTGTTTTTACTTTCTTGCCGCCTTTACGATTTGAACGTCGTTTCGTCAGGGGGTGGGGGCTAAATAAGGCATGTGTTTTGCCATCTCCAGGGTCTCGCTTAGTAACAAATTAGCACACTACCTATCTTTGTCAGTAAAATGTTCACTCGCTATTGAGTAACGTTTTATCTTTTCCTTATTCACTCATCTTTCGTTCAGTCGTCAACTCGGATTCTGGTTCTTTGCTATTTTGGTGAATTGCCAGGTTGTGAAGACAACCCTTCTGCCCAACATTGAGTTAGTCTACAAAATGAATGCAACTAAACTTTATTTAAAACTACCTGCCTTAGCACGAGAGTAAGACGAACATGTCAAATGTAGGATACAATTCCACTAAATTTTCAACCACTGAATGTTTACCATCAAGCCGGACATCCGTCTACCGTGAGTTGACACGATCGCTGCTAGATCCCTGCACCCCCTGCGTCGAAAGCCAATACGATCAGTTTTTATTCCCGGAACAACACGTCGGTAAGTCACACTTCCGCATCTCTGAGATCTCAAGATTGTTTCAAGATCGTAAGATTCCAGTTACAACGCGTGATCTACGTCTTGATGACACGCGAAAGGATGTGTGTCGAGGCGTGGGAGAAATATTTTGTCGTTTAGGAAAATACCACTTTTTTCTTGTGTGAAAATGATAGCCTGCACATGTTTATATTCCTTTTAAGGAATCCAAGGGTGAATAGAAAATAAAAGATTGTATAGATATATGGTGATTTCAAATAAATAGTGAATTACTATGTAATGCTGTTAAGTAAAAGGTAATAAATATACAGATTTAATCTCTGGTATTAGTGAACGTGTTTTGCTACATATTCGTTATTTATTCCTTGCATTTTTAACTGAAAAGTCAATCGGTGTTTTTCTGGACGGAGCCCCGCACATACTATCGCGTTCTGTTTTATTTATTATTTTTATGTACTTATTATACATATTTAATGTAGTTGTGCAATTATAATTTATACATTGTAACAGTAATCCCGTGATTAATTTCAAGCTAATACGCACAAATAAGAACTGACTATATAGGAGACAATTAGTATACTTTTGATGTAGTATGATGTTAGTTTTATATTTCTAGATGCAAGGAACACATCAAATGCAATTAGAAGTAATTACCAATGATTTAAGATGCACATTTAATTTCCTTGTAAGTTATTGCAAAATAGAAAAGGAGAACAAATACGTTAGTAGATAAATCGGCAAATCGGACATTTGGCTTTTGATTGAATTGCTATTTATTGTCCTTCAAACTGAAATGTCAAGTGATATTTCTATTTTTACTATATATTCCCGGCACTGTTTTTAGCGAAATCATCTTAAACAGCGAAATGATCTTAAACAGCTAGATGATGATTTGTTTTCTTTCTTTCTGCTTAATGATATTCTAAACTAACAGTTATTTTGGTGCAATTTTATCATGTGCAAGGTGGCGCCACTAGGCCTCATCATAATATTCATTAGTTGTAAGCATTTTTGCTTACTTCTATAGATTACCAAATGTGATTTGAAATTTTACCATGAGGTAGAATAATTAGTTTTCTCGAAAAAAAAAATAAACGCAAAGATCTACTATGTATGTATGTATGTATGTATGTATGTATGTATGTATGTATGTATGTATGTATGTATGTATTCTCAAAAGATCAGTTACGTATGTATGGATTCTTAAAATATGTACTATGTATGCAGTGTTAAAAGATCTAGTACGTATGTATGTATGAAGTTTTAAATCGAAACTCTCGTAATCCGAAATATAATAGGTGTGTATATGTAGTAATGAGTGCAAAAATAATCAGAAGATTGAAGAGGCATATAAAAGTTTATAAGAACGTAATTGAACCGGTTTCGAATAAAATCTGTCATTACAACATGTTGATATGTAGCTGTTATTAAGTGTTACGTTCTTAAGAGGGACACAGATAGACAACTATAATCTGTCAAGATGAAGCAATAATTATGTAGGTATGTATATGTCGTAAGTATGATATTAAACCGTACACAATAGTGTGGATGCACTGTCATGATTCTATGTAAGTTTACTCGTCTATGGATCAAATGTAGTCGTTATAGGCGTGGAGTTTGGGCTTGACGTGTTGAGTTCTTTCGTGGCAATGCATTACTTTCACTAATATTCTTGCGAAAAGTATGGGTTCATATATCCTTCCTCTATTTATGGATAAGATAATAAAGTAGACGAGACTTTTACACATTGATTATGCTATTAGTCTGGGTGAGAGAAAACTCCGAATTAACAACATTCTTTATCTACATATCGCAACATTGTTTCCAGTAGTCTTGAACTGAAGAATGGGCGCAGTTGTTGATTACGCAACACTTGCTTAACAATACACAAATAGCGCAAGTAAGAACACCATTACATTCGTATCCATCATCTAATGCGACTGAAAAAACGTCTTACAGACACACAGACACACTAACACATACATACACACACAACATCCCCTCCAAATATATATAAAAATTGGTCCGGATGTTGTTGTAACACTTTATTTAATATTAATAAATATATATATATATATATATATATATATATATATATATATATATATATATATATATATATACTGACTAAGGCCGATTACACTGACGAAGGCCGAGGTATCGCGGCCAGAAAATGTTGTTCTCCTTTTAAGAAAAACATTTTATTTTTTTTACTAGACTATATTAAAATATATACCTTTTACATTAGTTTCTATGCATATATATATATATATATATATATATATATATATATATATATATATATATATATATATAACTATAAGAAATAGTCTGTACGGATCAACCAGCGTTTCAGTGTGGACATTGAAACGCTGGTTTATCCACGTAGACTGTTTCTAATGTTTATTTTATTTATAAAACCTCTACTTTTTTTAAGTTAATGAACTTAATTAATTTATTTATGTGTATATATTAAACCGCTCTCCTGGAACGACACCGGTTTGTTGCTTTGATGTTTAACGATTTCACATACGACGAATGAAAAAGGAAAACCCTAATATATAAATACGTCTGTTTGTTCCTATTTTATTTTCCATGTATAATTCTCTCTCTCTCTCTCTCTACCTCTCTCTCTCTCTCTCTCTCTCTCTCTCTCTCTCTATATATATATATATATATATATATATATATATATATATATATATATATATATTATTGGCTTGATTTCTAGTTTCTTGATGGCTTAACGAGAATAAAAGTTCCTAAAATTCCTGTTGGAATCATCTTTCTAGGAAGCGGAAATATCGACAGAAAACTTAATCTATCGCGTTAGGTCATTTATGTCAAAGTATCAAGTTTCTGAAAGGTTTAGATTTGTCTGTGCAAGTAACAGAATCGGGAAACCTTTTCTTCTTACAAAATTTACTTCGATTACATCACAAGCATTGGTGGTACCCGTCAGATGAGTTGTAATTCTACTACTATTTATTTAGCGGATGCAAAGTCCTTCAGCCATTCAGTAGCCTCCTTGTCTGCTGTGTGGAGGGTGGCTAATCCTCCTCTCAGTCGTTGGAGAGGGCAGACTTCAATGATGTGCTCCATTGTCTGCTCCTCTCCACAAGCACACAGTGGGGATGGGCTGCTGCCCCATCTGTGAAGGCTTGCCAAGCACGGGCCATGTCCAGTCCTGAATCTATTGATGGTTGACCACTCTCTCCTTGGGAGGTCGGTGCCAGGCACTCGTTGGTTAGGGTCTGACACCAGGTGTTTATTAGGGACCTCCTTGGACGCCTATTCCTTTTTCCAGGCTGATTGGATGGTGAAGTCAGCTGGTGGGATGTTCTTCCAGATGGGGCGTCTGGATGGAAGTCGAGCAGTGGGTGGGTTGAGGATGTCTTGGTGGATTGGTAGATGAGGGGAGTCATCAACCTTTTGAAGCATCCTTTGAGTGGATGCTGTTCGCCGGATGTGTGGAGGTACAATGTTTGATAGGACGGGAGACAGGGTAGTGGTGTTGAGCTGATTGTCCCGGTTATGATTCTCATTGTTGAGTTGAGCTGGGTGTCTACAAGGTGTGTGTGGGATGACCTGGACCAAACAGGAGCACAATATTCTGTGGCAGAGTAGGCAAGGTCCAATGCAGAGGTGCGTAGTGTGGAAAATGATGCACCCCATTTTGCACCAGACAGCTTGCTGAGCAGGTTATTCCTGGACTTCACCTTAGCCGCCGTCCCTTTGATATATTCCTTGAGTGATAGGGTCCTGTCAAGGGTTACTCCAAGGTAGGTTGGATTAGGGGCATGCTTAAGTTGGAGACTGCTCAGGGGGATGTTGAGTTCTCTGGCAGCTTTTGCATTGTGGAGATGGAATACACTGGAGACAGTTTTTGCTGGGCTTGGTTTTAAACGCCAGGGTTTGCAGTACTCGTCCAGTTTAGTTAGGTCTTCAGTAAGAACCCGATTTGGTGCTCGGTGGGTCATTTGTGTATACATTGAATAGTGTTGGAGCTAGAACTGAGCCTAGTGGGAGCCCATTTTTCTGTGCTCTCTATGCGCTGGTGTTATGTCCAAGGTGTACTCTGAACCTCCAGTTGGTCAGCAGGGTTTGGATGGCATTTGTTGCCCAGGCGGGAAGCTCCTTTGTGAGTTTCAGTATGATGCATTTGTGCCAGACCGTATCATAGGCGGCTGTGAGGTCGAGGAACACACTCCCTGTCTTCAGTCTGTTCTCGAAACCATTTTCGATGAAGGTGGTAAGGGCCAATACTTGTTCTCCTGTGCTGCGGTCCTTCCGGAAACCTGCCTGATCCACGAACAGAATGTCCTCTACTCCTGGGGATATACGTTGGAGTATAAGTCGTTCCAGTATTTTGTAGGGAACACAGAGTAGAGAGATTGAGCGGTAGCTTGCTGGTTGTTTGGGGTCTTTGCCAGGTTTTAATATAGCAATGACTTTTGCTGTTCGCCATTTCTTTGGGATCAGGTTAGTCTGTAGGATCTTGGTGTAGAATTGAGTCAGCCAGGTCAGGGCTTGGGACCGAGATGTTTCATGAGCTCAGGTGATATGTTGTCATATCCTGCTGCCTTCCCACATTTTAGACCCTACAGGACTTTCTCCAGTTCTGCATTCTCAATAGGTTCCGGGTTCCTTTCCTCAGTGTGCGCTTTCCGGTGTAATTTAAGCTCAGCTGTAATTGCCCTTCTGGTGTGTTTGCCTTGAGTTGCTTTTGCAATAGACACTAGGTGGGATGCGACTTGGTTAGGTGAGACAGATGGTCGGCTCTGGGTAAAAAAGTTTCTCTGCAGCTCCCAAGCGGCGGATGAGGCGCCAACATTTTCTGCTAGAGTGGGTGAAGTTCAGGTCTGCTACTGTCTCCTCCCACTTTTCCCGCCGAGCTGTTGTTAGCGATTCAATGAGGTGGTCTGCCATCTCAGTGTCCCCAGATGTTTCGTATGCTTGTAGGAGGGCAGTGCTTTCCTCGTCCAGGATTGGGACGTAGAGGGGCCGGTAGCCTCGTGGGATAGCTGTGTGGGCAGCCTTGTAGATGACGCTGCAGAAGCGATTGTATGCTTCATCTACAGTGATGGTGCGGAGTGGGATGGTAACAGTACTCCGGTCCAGAATTTCACTGTATTTCTTCCAGTTTGCTTTAGGGAAGTTCGAGCGCATCTTCCTAGGACTGGTAATCACTGGGAGTTGTAGGCCAATGTGTATAAGTGAGGGTCGATGTTTACTGTGTGGGAAGTCGTCAAGGATCAGGGTCTGTGTGGGATAGGGGGTGCCGTTCAAAGAGCTGACCCATCATAGGTCAGGAGAATAGTCCTTCTTCCACCTAGCTGAGTGGAATGTTCCTCTTTGTTTAAGGTCGTGTATCACAGCAAGGTAATTTCTAGATGCCCAGTCTGACAGTACCTCACCGTCACTGTCCGCTGCTGGGTATCCCCAGTCAGGGTGGTTACTCTTAAAGTTCCCCACATAGATTGCAGGGTGGAGGAGGGTGGGTAGAACCTGCATGTCCCAGTTGGCACTCGGAGGCTTGTACACATTGGTAATATGGAAGGCGCCAATGGTTATGGCGTTTGAGTATGGTGTTGTTGTCATATGCAAGCATATGTATCCGAACAGAATATGCTCGTAAGTATAAAGACGATTCTAATTATATTTTGAACACATCATATGTATCGACGCGGATTATAAAGGCCACGCATATTTATCTTAGTCTTATAAATATTACATAGAGTAACCTAAGTCCCCCAGAAAAAATACTTTTACAATGAATTTGAATGAAGACATACAAATAACATGCCATTTTGTGGTTAATGAATATTGTAATGAAATAGAGTAGTGCCACCTAATGAATAATTAGACGCCGCCCAAAATAACTCTGGATTGAAATCTTAAGAATTAGAAAGAAAAACACCCACGTGTTCAGCATTATTTAACAGAGAGGTGCGTGGTCGTGGTGGGGGTCAAACCACTGTTTTACGTTTTAGTTAAAAGAACGGCGACATGTACACATCCAGAAATAAGCGCCATTTCCGAGAACCATTGTGAATTAAATAAATGGTTTAATTCAAAATTTCGTACAGATTCACGAGTTTGACATAAAGATTTCCAAGATCGACGTAAAGATTCTTAAGTTTGACATAAATATTCCCGAGTTTGACATGAAGATTCTCAAGTTTGACATACATATTCCCGAGTTTGACATGAAGATTCCCGAGTGTGACATAAAGATTACTGCGTTTGACGTAAAGATTCCTGAGTTTGACAGAAAGATTCCCGAGTTTAACATAAAGATTCCCGAGTTCTACAACAAGGTCGGAGTTTACATTAGCTCAAAAGTTGTGAGAATAGCATCCAATAAAAGAACAGTGGTCCGAATAATACAAATAATACACAGTCTAATTATATGTTTGAGTTTGTAACAACCGATTCGATTTTGGATATTGCATATTTGATAAAATAAAATAAATGATGCTATTGATTTATTTAAAAAAATATATATATATCGGTTTTATATATTAAAATGTTTCTGAATGAAAACAAATATTTAATTTTAAAATACAAGAAACGTATCCACTTTCTGCATAAATATTTTGAAATATAGCTTCGTTTCGATCCTTGAAGAACATGACTCATCTATTTCGTAGACGCATATTTCACAATAGTTTTAGTAAGAGTAGTATGATTAATCTAGCTGACTTTCCCTATTTATCATTTCATGCAATTGCCCTGTACTAAAATGTGTCCTAAATATTAATAACATCGTAAACAGCTACATTGGTCTTACTATAACTACGATGAAATCTGTCAAAATTACCAAACATTTGAAAATTACGGTTCCGTTAAAAACAATCTAAACTAACATAACGCCTCTTTATCGTAAATAAAGAAATTTCTAAACAATACATATTATTTAATGATGTTCGATTATAATGATATGTGTTGTATATATACGTATATTAGATAATGTCTCTGTAATACTCAAGTAAACCATATATACAACTAAAATTAATTCCACCGAATACTGCACCAATTTTATTTCCCCTTACGAAAATTAAAATGAAGATATAATGCTTCTTAACCATATTCTAGTATCTTTATTCCAATGTTAATCAATAATAGGTAATGGTAAAGGTCGAATAGCCTGGACGCGCACGAGTGTCGTTGCCGACATCGCACACTGCCTCTGGCCGTAGCGGCGGTGATTTGTTAAGAATCACCGTGTCTAGGGCACAGCATATGGAAGGCGGAGCCCATCCCTCTCCTTTCGCTGCCTTGAACCTTCCCTGAGTTTTAGCCAGGTACCCATTTACTGCTGGGTGGACAGAGGGAGTTTTCAGACCCGAAAATTCGCATGCCGTGAGTGGGATCGAAAAGACAAGTGCTATAACCACTCGTCCACAGGCCCTTAACTGATTCTTGTTCGAAAACATTTCTAAAATTTAAGAAGTTTTAAAATAAGTGTACATTGAGTGAATCTTGCTTAATTGGCGCCTAAACACTATTAATCATATTAAATGCAAACCTGTTATATTTTAATTTTTAAATGTGAGATTGTGCCGATATTATGCCTCCTAAAAACCCTTTAACATACTAAAAAAAACTGAAATTTGAGGATATTTATTTATTAATTATTGTTAATTCTTTGTAAATCGGAGGTGTATGAATTTTCACAAAGATCGTTCGCCATCTATTTACCTCTTTAGCATAAAATTAAATTAAACCCAATATAGCCCACATTACAACTCTTTACACCTAGTAGCCTATATAGAATAACTATTTTATTTTTTCTAAGATTTATACCATAATATTCTTAGGAGTCTTCACATAATTTTGAACTTCTCATATTTTTAAGCGGCTTGAGTTGAATCACTATTTGAGATGTAAAATTATATTTCATTGTCTGTCATGGTATAAGAGGCAATATGTTTAGAATTTTAATTGTAAAAATGATTTGCCAAGTACGTACGTTTAATTAGGTATTATTAACAGGGATTTAGTCAGGTTCAGCAGTCATCTGACACGAAGCTATCTATATCATTAGTTGGTATATCATTGATATAAACTGGTGCGGTTAAGAACTGACTTAGAATATGTGTGATCCTAATAGATAGGAACATTGAGATCGCTTCTTATTCATTCAAAGAGAGTAAATAGCAACGGAATTTTAATGCACGAATTTCCCATCTCTGGAACACATTATAAAACATTACCACGGACAGCTTCCCTGCAGACCACACCATGAGCGTCTTAAAATCCAATTTCTACAAATATTAGTTATGAACAGTCCCCAGAATGTGGTTCATTCTATTCATCATTTTAAATCCACTCATAATATTCTTTATCGTTCAAGTCAATCTATCCACCTCATTAATCCTTATTTCGAGTTTTTGTTACCTTGATAAATGGTGACTCATTAAAAAAGAACAAGAAACATAGATACTAAAATTGATTCTTACTTAAGGTGAATAAAAATATATGTTAATTGAATCCTGAGATGCTTTCTCAACATGACGGCAGGTAATTTATGTCCCCTATACATAATTCTGCTGTAAAAAAATCTCTATCTTCAAAAATATATCATACATCCGGAGCGTGTTCAACGGTTGACATCCAGGATGGAGACCGAAACTCTCAACGTTACCTTCAAAGAGCGACTCCAAAGACTAAAAGGGGTAGAACATCATCTACCCTTCGATAAGTTCTTCAGATTAGCACCAAGCCGCAGTCTCTGTGTGCGCCTACAAAAGATGTACAACTGTCGCTGTTGTCACAATTGAAGAAATTCAGCATTCTCTGTCCGTGTTTATGTTCCGTAGAACACCCTGTCAGAGAAGGTGGGTACAATGATTACCACATCCAGGTTTAAATTAGAGTTGAAAAAATGAAGACTATATGTGAATGTAAATATCTTCTACTTGTCGCTTTATCTGACTCGTAAAACTGTGCCAATTTTAGCAAAATATATTTGAGTTAATTTGAACACGTTGTCATCTTTTTACTTCCATAAATGTTTTATAATTGAAGTGTATCCAGAACACATTGTCAACCCAGCCGCAAAAAGGCAAACAGCATACATAGCCATATCGAGGTGCTATATCGAAATATCAGATACTATATTTTTAAGTGCAATTAAAAACAACTAAATACAACAGTTACATTACCCTCTGATGTAAAGATTTTCGAACAAATCGGACGAATATCGGCATTCGCAAGTTATCGAATAGATTAACATCGATTTTCGGTGGGGGTGGTCGTGGAAGATCTGATGAATAATTGATTCGAAATTTCCCAATTTACTTTTAATTGATTTATTTCTATTTTATTAATTCAGTTCTTATTGTTTCAAATCGGATTTACAAAATTCTCAGTACAGAACATTTCTCTCTCACTCCTTCTCTCTCTCTCTCTCTTTCTCTCTCTCTCTCGCGCGCTCTTTCTCTTTCTCTCTACAGCTCTCACTTTCTATCTCCGTACATTTATGTGTTTAGATTTAATGGTTTGGCTCTTAAAAATGCGAATGCACAAGTGTATAAAGTTCGATGGACATCTTTTGATATATTGTGTGCATTTAAACTAGTAGAATTAATATGCACTGATTTATTAGATATGTCCTTTATATGCTGCCCGTTATGGTTTCTATATTTTTGCAAATAATAAATAATAATAAAATGTACTTATTTCAAAAGTTTATTGAATAATTGATGCCTGACCGACCTCTAACGTCTGGCATGGATATATATATATATATATATATATATATATATATATATATATATATATATATATATATAAGGTTACGTATGTATATGTGTTATATTTGTATGTACATGATTCATTACTAAAGTAAACCGATCGTTATACAGATGCTAGATGGAATATATTAATTTAATTTTGTTTCATGCAATATGGTAAAAAGAAACTAAAAACCTTTCGTGAAAATGTAGATACCTCTGATTTTTGTGAAAGCTTACTAATAGGTATTAGACATAAATATTCCCAGAATTGCAGTTTCTTTGAAGTATTTAAACGATTTTTAGAGGGCATATTATGGACACAACTTAACATTTAAAAATTCAATTAGCAGATTTGCATTGAATTGAATCCATAGTCACGTGACACCAACATTTACATTTTTTTCTTAAAGCCCTATTAGCTTAATCCTTTAATTTGACCAATTTTCAAGAATCCAAATCATGTAATGGATTTTGATCAACATTGAATGCTAGACATTATGTTAGTACTATTATATCTTGATTTTAATCGTCATAAGGGAAAATACAAGTAGTGCAAAACTGTTCTGTAATTAATTTTACCTGTCCTCGGACGAGTGTTATCCTAGTTTATATATAAAATACGTTATATATAAAATAAGAGCGAGTAACAAGAAGAAGCCGGCGGCAGAAGGATCAAAGAATAAAATAACAGTGCTTGAAGAAACAAATGAAACAAATTAAGATAGGACATTGATAATATATAACAGGTGTCCTTGCAACTGCTGGCCTAGTATTATTAGACTGTGCTATTGTAAGAGAGAGCTGGAATCTATTAAATGTTTTAGGGACTTCCGTCGCAAAAATAAACTGAATTCATAAATAAACACTTCTACGAAATGACGAGATCCATTGCTTCTATTTCTGTTGTCAATTGCCGCTAAGTTATTTTGAATTAGCTCCTCCGTATCAGTATTTCTGAAGAATGAATCACTCACATCTCCAAATAACATTATGTGTTCATTATTTGGTTCAGCGATTCTGCAACACGAGGAATAGAACTTATGTTAATCTTACTCGCATTTATACTTTTAAGGTGTAATGACCAAAAAAACAGCATGGTTATTTGTGTAACTGACGGATAATTATAATTTAATGTTTTAGTCAAGAGTGTTTGTTTTGCAGTTTGGTATAGCAATGGAGTCGCTGATGATAATGTCACATATGGCATACGTACGGTTATAGGTTTTTGAAGTCTGGCCAGTAGACCATCTGTCAGAGCGTCATGGTTAGTTGATGGAAGCGGTCTATTCCCAGGCTTAATTGCGACGTTGAGATTGTGTTTCTGAACTAGAAAACGTTTATTTGGTATAAAAATTAGCATTTGTTTCCAATGGCGTGTGACCAACATGGACTTATATCGAATCCTTAGTCGCAGTCTGCAACACATTGTAATGCTATTCGGAAGAGTTTGAGAACCGAACTGATGTAAGACCGCTCTCTATATCACTCTCTTACTATATGTATCTATCTATCTATTTCTTTTTCTCTGTTTATCCCTGTGTGTGTGTGTGTGTGTGAATATATATATATTAATATATATTTATTAATAGACAAATATATATTCTTTTTTTTTAATTTTCTTATCTTTTTGTTTTTGCTGGGTAGGGGAATAACTCCAGCCGGAAGAGTTTTTAAAGATTGTAACCGTCTCTTTAAGTGCAATTATTTGTATCTCTCTTGTACTTGGTTCACCGGGTATATTCACCGGGTAGATTTTGAATTATTTTGCATTAGTTCGATTGCTCCTATCATTACTGGGATTGTGACGATATATATGTATTCGTGTGTGCGTGTGAAGTAAAAGCAAAAGTATGATCTCAATAATGATTGGAACATTGTTCTGTGATTTTTCTTCAAATATGCAAAAGCCATGAGATAAATAATGTTATTATCGCAGAAAAAGATTTCAATTCATATGAGGGTATGAACTAGGGGGAGAGGGTAGGGGAAGAGGAGAGAATGAATGCAGAAAATAACTAGAAACAAATAGATGCGACATTTTGTTTTATTAAATGTATTGCTAAAAGTTCTAGGAGTACTAAACTTTATGTATCCATATTAAGGAATTGTGGTATGAAGAAGATTGCTATGTCAGCTTCATTCAACAAAGGTGCAACAATATGAGAGCGCATGCGTCGATACAAAGATAAGATTAATATGTGAAAGATGATTGCTAGTGGATGTGCTCGGAAATGTATGTGGGTACGTATCTCTTTTATTTATATAACCTATTTTTTTCCATACATAAAACAAGAAAGTTTGCTTATTTGTTTGATGTCCCGTAGGAAAATCTTTCAATCTGCTTGTTCTTTAGTGATGCCAGTATTATAACTCGTATGAGAAAATACAATCACAAGAAAAATAAATGTTTTGAATTTTCAGTTTGCCAACTCATGATTTCTTTATATTTTTATTTAATAAAAGTATTCATTTGGCTTTAAATTTAATCGCCTCGAGGGTAACTAGTAATTATGTTATTGTATTGTGAAGTAAATCATTTTATCTTCATTTCTGTACTTAATGACGCAATCATTGTTTCCTGTATAGGGTCGCTTAGTATAAAAATAAGCCTTCACGATCTATCTGCGTATGCTATTTTCGTTGATGGAAGGAATTCTTGTAAATGTATAGTTGAACAGAACCATTGCCCATCCTTGCAGGCACTTCGCAATATGAGCCAGCATCCCTTTATTAGACTCAAATATTGACAGTAGTGGACGATGGTCTGTTTGCAAAATAAATATTCTCTAATGTAAAAAAAATAATGATTTTTCTAAGTATCAATATTATACCTTGTGCCTTTTTCTATTCCATGGGAATTTTTTTCTGCCGACAATAATGTTCATAATGCGTGTACTGCTACTTTCAGCTGTATGTGACTTACATAGATATTGTTATTTTTTACCTTAAAAATAGTATACCTTCTATCACAAAATGACTTAATATCATGAAGATACACAAGTGATAATATTTATTGTGTATATTTCCTACGTCTTCATTGTGAAAGTTAGTAAATTTAGTAAATAGTACTTATTGAATGCAAAAATGCTATATGTTGCGAAATTGTAGAAATGGCTATGTAAGAC
>OY744531.1:63899941-63904941 GCA_963556195.1 Sepiola atlantica
GTGTTGTTAAGGCTGGATATTAAACGTTGGTTAATAGGGTTTTGTGAAAGGCTTCGGTGTGTGTTGCTTTATCGGAAGTAATTAATTGTATGGGGAACATATTATATAAAATGAAATAGAAAAGAAAAACAAAATATTTTTTTTATATATATAAAATTATTTTGTTTTTATTTTCAATTTCATTTTATATAATATGTTCCCCATACAATTCATTATTAATTTTGTAGTGTGGCACCATTTTGTCTCTTCATATATATATATATATATATATATATATATATATATATATATATATATATATATATATATATATATTATATATATATATATATATATATATATATATATATATATATATATATATATATATATATATATTAAACCATGATATATTTATTCGTGGTTGTAATTTGTTTTTAAGCACATATATTTTAAACAAAAACAAATTACTCAACTGGCCAATTAAAAGCGAGCTGGGTCAATCGATAAATGGAGTATTGACGTTCTGGTGATCAGCATAACTATGTGATGTTGACATTCCCCAACAAATTTAACGCTGTTAGTCACCAGGAACACAAACCGCTGACCAGCCATTCGTAATATTGACTAATGTAAACCGAGCTGCAAGTGACATCACTTAGAGCTCGCCGGTTGTTGATTGAGCAACTGAGACACGACCGGTACTTGTATCTGGTTACAACGTACAAAGCATGTACTACAAAGAAAATATTAAAAAAAAATTATCGAATGCATTTCACACTTTTACATGTGTTACTTATAGCATGACACCGGCTTTTCCTTAATGTATACATGAATATATATATATATATATATATATATATATATATATATATATTAATGTAAATATATATCACAGATTGAACCGAGTAAGTTTTCAAATAAAGACAAAACGTCAGTGAACATATGCACACTTTTATTTATGTTTATTTTCACCTAAATGAATAATACCAATTTTTTTTTCATTGATCGTTCTTTTATTACCATCAAAACAGGTTACTGTTATTTATAACAATAATAAATAATAATTTTTATTAAATACGATGTATATAATACTGATTAAAGACCCTTACACAGAAATTAGGAATCCGAATGTGTATATCTATGTTGGAATCAGTCTATAATAAATTGATGCTTGGTATTATTGGTTCAAATTATATTCCTCTCATATATAGCAAGAGTTTCGTCGATCTAAGCAGTAATTAAGTAAAGTTATGAAATTAAAAAAAAACAATAACTTCATTCATTTTACAAAAAGGTCAAGGACATTTAAATGAAACTTATTTACTTCATAGAAAAATATATACCAACATCACCGCATTAAGGTGAGTGCGCTTCTTCCACTCATCCTCTCTTATTCCCTTCTCTTTCCTGTCTCTGTCGCTTACGCCGAACAATCCCAATTTTCTTGTATATTTTTGTATATTTTTTTAAAGAGCTTCGCATCATCGTACATTTATCCATTTATTTCTTATTTAAAAGATAAATAAATTTGTATCGAAATTACAAAACTATTAATATTTATATATTTCATGAATAAATGTGAAAGTTTAGAAGACACTTATGAATGGAATTCTTTAAACTTAGGTATGAGCCCCTAATCGTTATGGCAGGGAAAGGGGGGGGGGAAGTGGTCATATTATTTGGACAACAAATCTTTGTTTGTGGGGTCGATAGTAATTTTTTGCCCAAAATACCCTGGACCCTACGCTAGACATTCTAACAAAAATACCGCATTCATTCTATTGCAAAGTACTGATAAATGAAGCAAAGACAAGGTATACAGAGATAATCAAAAACGAATTCAGTCACAGTTGATAACCTGATCATCACCCCATCTCAGGTCAAAGACATCATAAAAATCCTTAACACCTCCAAAGGCTGTGGGCGTGATCTTATACCAGTAATAGTAATAAAGAAATGTTCTGCTGAACTGACCCCTGCCCTCTCCAAACACTATAACAAATGCCTTGCTGAATAATGTTTCCCTGATAGTTTGAAAAATGTCTCTGTGATACAAGTCTTCAAGAATCATGGAAATCCTCTAAACAACAGCCCAATCAGTCTACTCCCGATCTTTGCTAAAATCCTTGAAGCATTAATCAATCTAGCGATAATGCGGCACCTAGTTAATGCTAAAATTCTTTCTGATCATCAATACGGATTTAGACAAGCACGATCTACCTCAGATATCCTAACGGTCATCTCTGAACGTATATATCATACACTGGACAAGGCAGGTGAAGCTAGGGCGGTAGCGCTTAATATATGCAAGGCCTTTGACAAGGTCTGGCATGAAGGGCTTCTCCAAAAACTGCACTCATATGGTATTACTGGACACATATTTAATATAATTAAATCCTCTCTAACAAAAAGAAAGATCCAGGTTGTCCTCGATGGCCGTTCATCTAAGCAACATGATATAAATGCTGGTGTACCCCAGGGATCCATCCTTGGACCTCTACTGTTCCTGATTTTCATAAATGGCCTCCCTAATATAATTGAGATTGAGATAGGAATATTTGCTGACGACACCACGCTCTACTCTCGTCATGTGGGCAAAACCGACGCGCACATATCTGAAGCAATGGCTGAATCTTTAGAAAATGGCATCCAGTTAGTAGTGGATTGAAATAATAAACGGTTGGTAACTTTTAATGCCGCAAAGACAAAGCTACTTTCCTTCAATAACTACATGAAACCTCTTCAACCACCGATTGTAATGGCAAATAACACTCTACCTGAGAATTCATCATTCAAACTCCTCGGCCTAACGTTCACAGACAACATGAATTGGAATAAATACATTGAAGACATTGCCAGGGCTGCTGCAAAAAAGGTGGGCTCCCTCTACCGTGCTAGTTAACTTCTCACACCTGACATTATCTTATATCTCTACAAAGCCACTATCGGACCATGCATGAAGTATTGTTGCCACATATGGGCTGGTGCATCATCCACTAGTCGCTCTCTCTTAGACAAGGTTCAAAAAAGAGTCGTCAACTTAATAGGTCCCTCACTATCCACCAAGCTCCAGCCCCTGTCCCATCGCCGCAATGTTGCTTCCTTGTGCCTGTTTTACAAGTATTTCAATGGATTGTGCTCTGATGAACCTGCTGCTCTGGTGCCCCCACGACATAAATTGACTTAACCAACCCGACAGTCTACCAAATCCAATCCACTCACTGTGGACGTCCCCAGATGCCGAAGAACTCTCTACTCCAAAAGCTTCTTTTCTCGTGCTGCTGGACTCTGGAACTCCCCCCCCCCTGCTCCCTGTATTCCTGACGGTACTCACATGCAGAAATTCAAAACTCATGTAAACAGACATCTCGCTGCACAGCTCGCAATTTAGGTTGACCCCCCCCCCAACTTTCAACCTTTTTTCTCAGTAGCCCATTACGTCTACAGTGATGGCCTTGTTTGGGACTAACTATGGTAAAAAAAGTTAATACTTACTTACTTTACGAAGGAATAACGAACTGGAACAATTTTTTGTATCTTGATATCGGAAAAAAGTCTGTGCATAATTATTAGTTAACTTCCCTAATACGTTTGAATTACACTAAAAAGTAGAATCTTATTTTAAGGGGGTGTATAATTTAGCTGAGGGTGATAATCTACAAATTTAACAAAGTTCGTTGTTGATTTTTAATTACAAAATAATCTAAATTCATATTTTTAAAAAATTGTCATCAAGTGTGTTTTTATTATTCTGTCTTTTATAATAAATACGTAAACCACAAAGTCACTATTTTAAATTACTCAGGAATATACACTTTTTTATTTGACAAATTGACGGCCCGCTTTTGGCGATTGTCAAGAATAACCAACAAAAAGAAAAGGGGAGTAAAAAATAAATACTAAACAAATAACTGTTACCAAATACAATCAAACTTACTTGTCTACCCACCTGCCTAATGTTTTGGTTTTTAAAGTGTTTTAAAGCCTTTTAATTTCAATGTAAACATTCGGTCAAATATATTACGTTAGACTGAAAAACAATATGGCTGACAGTTGATCGCCGACCGTCTACGAAGTCTGATAATTATTTTTTGTACTTGTCTCCTTTCAATTAGGAGGAAATTAATTTAAAAGCGTTTCGGACAGTTATTTGTTGACTATTTGTTTGTTTTTCACCCCCAAAAGAGTAAAACGTCATTAAACAAACTTCCGGGATGTTCGATTACGCAATCTCGAAAATGGAGCTTTATGCGATCGAATTGGGACGAATTATAAAAATGCAATAAACACGTTTTTAAAACTTTAAAAAACACACGAAAAATACGCAGGTAGGTAAAATGATAAGGCTCCAGCTAGATTTATTGATGCCCGGTGAGCGGGTAATTTTTTGCTAACATATATATATATATATATATATATATATATATATATATATATATATATATATATATATATATATAATTATTTAATAAATATTTTGATTATTATCTACATACGTACACGTAAATTCCATGCGGAACCTTCAGTGTGGAGATGTTAAGCTGGCCGTAAGATTTGAACAACTAGACACGAGTGACCTATAACTAAAATCCAAACGTTCCCACCGGAATGTCGGAAAGGGACTATAAATAATTATTTATAATAAATATTCATCATTATTATTCACATACGTATACGTTTAATCATTGCGGAATCTTCTGTGTGCAGATAACTGCTCAGCCGGTCACCTTTAACTCGAATCAAAGCGCTCTAACCGATGAAGCCAGTTTAGTATATTAGGTGTTTCCCCCTTCGCATTTAGATAATTCCTCTCCGTAAAAAATATTTGAATACATTTAATTGTTAATATCTAAAACAAAACAACAAAAATGACGACATTTTTCCTCTGAATCTAGCGAGTTTTCGTGACCCACTGGTAAGGGGACCGACTTTAGTCATTTGTATCTCGCTAGATTCAGCCACGCTGAATAGCCGTAAACGGCGAAACACGTGTTCGTGGACAATTATATTTTATATAT
>OY744531.1:63907441-64159941 GCA_963556195.1 Sepiola atlantica
GTTTTGTATTAATTACAAACACGTACATATATACACACCCATATAGATTACAAGCACGTACATATATACACACACATAGGATAGAGGAAGAGATAAAAGGACAAAAATGATGATAAAATAACTCGCACCAACTACGAACAATGAAAAACAAATAAAACAATGACAAAAGAGACAACAAATATTTAACAGACGCGAACTTATACATTTTCTACTGAATAAATGATCAATAATGAGGAGTTGTTTTAGGTTAAAAACATATAAGTTAGAGGATTTAAACGAAAGTATGAACAGTTTTAGTTAAAGATGAAAGGGAACAGAGACATTCAGATATTTATTATTGGATCCAGTAAATGAATGTATTTTTTATTTTAAATTTCAGGGAATCAGTTGTCATACAACGAGATAGACACTTAAGACTGATTGACGTTTCTTTATAAACAATTATATTTGTCAATGAAATGACTCATAGTTATAGATTTGAAATCTATACTATATTTTAAAAATATATATTAGTGGGATTGTGTGTAGTGTGACTTAATTTATTTGTTTTCCTGCTTGCCTTTACGGTAGATGTCTTTGGAGGCGAACACTCCATGTTTATGTGATATTTTTGCAATATCCTTACCCTATACATATTTGTGTTATCGTTTTGATTATCGAGAGGAGGTTCAATTCTGTAATCTACTTAAAATGAAAATTTAGGAAGCATATTTCCGAAGATACAAGAAAATTAAAAATAAAGGTTTGTTCTACACTATAAAACGAGAAATAGGTTCGATTCTAACTTAGAAGATTTGGAGCTATTGAACATGAAACGTATGCTGATTACATACTATGTATGAAGAAACAATTTTGCTATTAACGAAGAGTTTTAAATAAAAGAGTATATTTTAAATATACGTTGCTAATGACAGGGCTTTTAACAGATTCAGAGTATTATACTACATTTGCAACCGTAAGAAATGTGAAAAATTAAAACTCAGCGAACTTACTTTAGACATTTGACATGCCTGATATTTGTGCAAGTTCTTCCGTCTCCAAAATACACTAAAACCCGTTTACGTCTGCTATCAAAAGTATAACATCATACTGAATTAATATTATAAAATATAGCGGAAGAATATCAACTAATAATATATCAACGGCATGAAACTGAAAACATTGCGGATGAAGGAGATATTTCACACATACACAGAAAAAATACTTTATTTGTAGCAATTAAAACCGCCAAGTCCTTTTAGTGAAACTGCTTACAGAAACGTAGTTCCAGAATATTTAATTTGCTCTTCTCTTCACTTGTAATATTTTCAGTCTACAGTGACACTTTTATAATAGTCTTCAATTATCGCTACATTTAAAAGTTTCAACGCCTGGATAATTGGTTTTCTACTTCACTATGATAACTATCATGTTGTTCGCTCAATTTCCTTTAAATATACCTTTATTAAATTATAGACTAATTTAAATTAGAATCAAATGATAAGTTAAGAGGAATAATCAAATAAATCTGTTATAAAGCAAAATAGAAGAAATGGAATGAATGGAAAAAAATGAACACGGATACATACGTGGAGAAATCGATGTTCCACCTTATATCTATGAAGGCGAGAAAAGGCATGATACAAGTAAAATAAAATATTTATACAGACATATACACACAGGAGGATAAGACGTGGTGTTGTGCGAGAGTAAACTCCCAGCAGAGTGCTCGATTATTAAGTAAAACTCCAAAATAATAGCGAAATATTTATACATGTATTACAGAAGATCAGAACAATATTGGTACCTTCGGTTTCAAATCTGACAAAGGCGAACAGCACATGACCGTCCTTTGTGAACTCTTCTCGGCCTCATTGTGGTGCTTTGCAAAATCGCGAGTCGTGCGCTGTGTAGGGTCGTAACGATATTTCAATCATCTATACTATTTTTTCTTGTGTGGGGTTTATATTAGTAAATTTTACGAATATTTAAAGCATCAGTAAGTTGAAAAAAATATCTGTCTTAATCTATAAATTTAAATCGAAGTTACGATGACCTCCAACCGCGTACTGTTCCGGTTCCGTCACTGGGAAAACACCGAAAAGTACGAACAACCAGGATATCAAAAGCGAAAACAGAACAACCCTAGCATCGTAAATCGATAATGGCTTAAGCCTAAGATAAACCGTGGGATAAAAACACAACTTTCATCTTAGCTGTTACAAACAACAACTTTACTGCTTAAAATCATTTTTCCGTGTAAGGGGGGCAATTTGTCCGCTTCATTCTTATGGGGCTTACAAATTCTTATTCGTCTTGAAAAAATAAATAAATAAAATAAAATAAAAACTATATCTATAAAGTGAAGAAAAATCATAAAATGTATAAGTGTGTATAAGTGTATAAAATACACTAATATATTTTGAATTTTATACACTTTCACACTGGTTTTCTTTAACTTACTTAATTTTTCGCAATATATTTTTAGTCAATGCTGTTTTTATATTTAAAATGATAGCGTTGTTAGGGAACCGTTTCACTCGAAATAGTGGCTGTATTCATAACTGTTCGCTAGATTTAACCGGAAACTGTGATTCGGTCTTGCTTTTGTTAAACAAGATCTTTAAAAAGTAATTTGTGTCCGTAAATAGCTTTGACATTAAGAAAAGTTTCTTTAGAAGATGGCACTAAAAACTACCCGAGAACAACAGGAGGTCAACAGAGTTCATATAGTTTCGCAGTATCACTTTATATTTGCATAATTAAATTATTCGATCTGAAAGTCAACATGATAAAAGCTTGAATAAATATCTATTTCCAAGATTCATCTTTTCTTTTATCTTACTCTAACGCACTTTGTAATTATTGAATAAGTAATGAAATATTAATTTAAAGAAACAAAATTAAAGAGTGACAAAATTAGCATGTCTATAGAAAGTAAAAATACGAGAAAATAGTTGAAATAATGACATAGAGTTAAATTGAGAACCATTGAACGAAGAAAGAGAAGAAATTTCGATTTATGTGGGAAGAGTTGTCTAATTAGCATCTACAACTTTACAAACCGATTTTATTTGCACGTCTGAAGAAATATGGCTATAAACTTATTCGTTATTCTTGATAAATTTTATTTCAAATTACAGGTGCTTGATCCAGTACACTTAGTTCAGTTATATATATATATATATATATATATATATATATATATATATATATATATATATATATATATATATATAGTCTAAAGAAGCTTTGAGTCATTTTAAACAAAAGAAAAAAAAAGAATGTAAAATGCAGTTTAAATTCCCAGAAAAACTAACTGAATCCAAGATATTGCAGACTTAACATTCGTTGGAAAATTCATAAATAAATTAAAAAAAATATATATTTAAAAAAATATATATAAGTAAATAAAAAAAAACGGGGGTTCAGTGAAACAAAAACAGGAGACCTTAAGCGTCTAATATTAATACAGGTCTCATGTAACTGTTTCGGAGATTTAAAAACAGTACAGTTATTTCCCCAATAATCAAATGTCGAAATAATTCAACTTAAAATTTCACTAATATATACATAAATAAAGAATCATAATGAAATAATAATAATATATATATATTGGTCTGGCAGGTAACAACTTCAAGGAAAGATTCTACAACCATAAACTCTCCTTCAACAACCCTGACCATCCTGGCCAAACTGGACTTTCACTACACTACCACAAAATAAAAACAAAACAAAAAACTCCCATAATAAAGAGGAAAATCTTGAAAAAATCTAGCACCTGCAGATCAATAAACTCACCATGTAGATTATGTTTACTTGAAAAACTGGAAATTATCCGTTTTAAAGACAAAAATAAACTCCTAAATAGAAAACAAGAGACGTCTATCAACTGTAAACATAGTAGGCTCTACCTCCTTAGCAACCCACATACCCCCCTTTAACCCCAAACCAACTCCCTACATATTTAAAAATGAAATTTAAAAAAAAAATGAATGATTACATTACCCCCCCCCATTATACACTACCTCAAAACACACTATAAGCCCTTACCCACCCACCCAAATTTACCACCCAACCCCACCCCAACAAGTCCCGATGAATCTATAAATATATAATCACCCCACTAAACTATCAATAACATCAAATCTCTAAGTATTACCTATAATTCTCAGCCTCAATAGCCTCTAAGTCATACTACCAATTCTACCAAAATCATCTCCCACCTAAACCCATAACTGGGATAGCTATTAACTCTAATATCACTTAGACTAATCTAATCTCAATTACTTTATCCTTCGATTACTCTCTTGAACACTTAATTATTGACTGGTGCTTAGTCCTTATCATTGGTAGTATTACCATCACTTGTAGACTTATTTCGCCCAATGACTTCGCAAGTAGCAGGATGGTAATAATAATAATAATAATATTAATAATAATAATAATAATAATAATAATAATTATTATTATTATTATTATTGTTATCGTTATTGTTATTATTATCTTGTTATTTCTATTTTTATTTTTATTAATGCTATTATCACTGCGACTATCGTAGGTATGATTGGCATTCTTCTTATTATTGTTATTGCAATTGATTTTATTAATACTAAAAATGGTAACACCATTAAACTTATTTTATATAATGATTCCACTAGTATTGATTTTAGTATAATATAATCACAATTAAAAATATTATCACAACAAAATTCACTACAATTACTGAGCAAGCCATAAATAACTATATTAAAAAAGAATGCAAAAGTAGCAATTAATACCCTAAATTAAAATTATCAAACATTTTTATCTACACGATAATTACCTATAACAACAAAAATGAAGAATAAAGAAATAAACTTATATATGTTTCGGAATTTTTTAGATGGGGATTTATAGTTTGTACTAGCAGGGCTACCCGGCGTTGCCCGGGGCGATAAAAAAAAACTAGTAGAAATTAAAGCGTGTGAGTAACAAGTTTATATAAAAACTTCAATCTCTCTTCTTTCTCTAGCCGTCTCTCTTTCTCTGGCCCCCATTATTACCCTCCCTCTTTCAACCCTCTATTTCCCTTTTTCCCATATGATTCTTCTCTTGTTTAAATGTGTTAAAAACTAATAATAATGTAATTCACGTAAATTCTCTTTACTAAATATGTATTTTATGTAACTGGATTTTCTTAAAGAAATATGCTATGTAAACAAACAAAAATTGTATTTTTGATCCCGAAATAAAATTATATTTTATTTTTTCAAGACTTTAAAATCGAACTTGTATGCAATGACTTAATCGCTGGCGGCCATGTTGTAATTTCCTATAATTTTCTTTCGTAAAATAGTAGCAATAGTTTGATTAGCTTTTGTCGCTTATTCAAAAAACAATTCCAAAGAACTAAAAATGTAGATACGCGTCCATGGCGCTAAGAAACGTTAAATAAAATTAAAAGTTATTTCAAATTATTAGGTAATTAAATTAAAATATCACTCAGGATTTTCAAATTACTATAAAATATAATGAAAAATAACTGAAAACAGTCCCCCCCCCAATGAAATCTGCCCCATGGACCCCTAAGGGGTTAGGTTATTGATTCGGGAATAGTCCCATCACTTTACTCTGTGAATTTTACATTTAAATGCACTTTTATATGTTATCTATATTCTCTAATCTTTTTTTCAAACAAACCTAAATTGTGTTCTTAAACGTGAGTTATCTTTCTTCCTTACCCATCCTCTAACAAATAAAGTTCACTAAAAATCATAAATTGTTTTATGTACTTGAGGTATAATTTGCCGGACAACGCCGAATACTGTTCTTAATTAATACGATATTATAAAATGTACATGTACATGTGTTTGTGTACGTACAGAGTGGCGGACCTTCGTATAGTTTCTTACCCCCCTTTATGTAAATAGAATTGACGCTAAGAAACGTTCAATAGAATTAAAAGTTATCTCAAAGTATTACGTAATTAAAGCAAAATATGACTCAGCATTTTCTAATTAATACAAAATAGAATGAAAAATAACTGAAAACGACCCCCCCTGATAAAATCTGCTCCATAGACCCTTAAGGGGTAAGTGTAGAGATTCGGCAATACTCCCATCATCTTACTCTGTGAATTTTACATAAGAATACACTTTTATATGTTATGTATATTCTCTAACATTTTTTTAAAAACCTAAATTATGTTTTTAAACGT
This sequence comes from Sepiola atlantica, assembly GCA_963556195.1. Taxonomy (NCBI): domain Eukaryota; kingdom Metazoa; phylum Mollusca; class Cephalopoda; order Sepiida; family Sepiolidae; genus Sepiola; species Sepiola atlantica. Next base: position 63,913,620 of record OY744531.1, read on the forward strand.
GAGTTATAGTTTTTTCTTAGCTATACCCGAACAAATAAATTCTATTAAAAACCATAAATTGTTTAATGTCGTTGAGGTATAATTTGCCGGGCAACGCCCAATACTGTTCTTATATAAGATATTATAAAATGTACATGTACATGTATTTGTGTACGTACAGAGAGGCTGGCAGTAACGGCTAGTGGCGGACAGTGGGTGCTAGTGGCGGACCTTCGTATAGTTTCTTACCCCCCTTTATGTAAATAGAATTGACGCCAAGAAACGTTAAATAAAATTAAAAGTTATCTCAAAGTATTACGTAATTAAATTACAATATGACTCAGCAATTTCAACTTACAATAAAATATAATGAAACATCACTGAAAAGCCCCCCCCCCTTATGAAATATGCCCCATGGACTCCTAAGGGGTGGGTTATAGATTCGGGAATACTCTTATCATCTTACTCTGTGAATTTTACATAGGAATACACTTTTATATGTTATGTATATTCCCTAACCTTGTTTTAAAAAGGTAAATTGTGTTTTTAAACGTGAGTTATCGTTCTTCCTTAGCTATCCTCTAAGAAATAAATTTCATTAAAAACCATAAATTGTTTTATGAACTTGAGGTATTACGTAATTAAATAACAAGATGACTTAGCAATTTCAAATTACTATAAAATATAATGAAAAATAACTGAAAAGCCCCCTACCCACACCTCTGAAGAAATATGCCCCCTGGACCCCTAAGGGGTGGGTTTATTAATTCGGGAATACTCTCATCATCTTACTCTGTGAATTCTACATAAGAATACACTTTTATATGTTATCTATATTCTCTAACCTTGTTTTAAAAACCTAAATTGTGTTTTTAAACGTGAGTTATCGTTCTTCCTTAGCTATCCTTTAACAAATAAATTTCATTAAAAACCATGAATTTTTTTTTGAACTTGAGGTATTATTTGCAGCACAACACTCAATACTTTTCTTATATAAGATATTATAAAATGTACATGTGTTTGTGTACGTACAGAGTGGCGGGCAGTGGCGGCTAGTGGCGAACCTTGGCGTAGTTTCTTACCCCCTCCATGTAAATAGAATTGACGCTAAGAAACATTAAATAAAATTAAACGTTATTTCAAATTATTACGTAATTAAATTACAATATGACTCAGCAATTTAAAATTACTATTAAATATAATGAAAAATAACTGAAAAGGCCCCCCCCCCTGATGAAATCTGCCCCATAGACCTCTAAGGGGTGGGTTTATAGATTCGGGAATACGCCCATCAACTTACTCTGTGAATTTTACATAAGAATACACTTTTATATTGTATCTATATTCCCTAACATTTTTTTCTATAGGGCACACACACACAAACACACAAACACACACACATACATACATTCAATTTTATATAGAAGATTATTCGGACTACTATTCTAGATGTTATTCTCATAATGTTTCGGTCGATGTAACCGTCGACCGTCTTTAGTTGCATCTTCTCGATCTCGGGAATGTTTATGTCGAACTTGGGAATCTGTAAAGAATGTCGTATAGACGATACTAAAAATATAATTACGAATTACTTAAGACTTCTAGCCGGAACGAGAGCAAGCTGTCCCGTGGAAAGGATTCCGTTCGAAATTCCGTACTTATTCCTGAGTTTGACATTAAGATTCCATGATTCGACAAGATGCACTTGAAGAAAGTCGGAGGTTACATCGGTCGACACGTTGTGATAATAATATCCAAGATATGAACAGTAGTTCGAATAATACAAATAATACAAACTGATATATATTTTATTGCATTCTGAAATCTATACGTCCGTTTGCATGTCTTTGGACTAAGTTGATACGCGGAAATTGTGGATCTCAGCGCTCAACATGTTTCGAAGTCGAAGTTGAAAAGTGACGGATTTTTATATTTTCCTCCTATTTTTTATCACGCATGCGAACCGACTGTTATGAATTGGCATGAAATCCATTCGTTAATTCGCTCGCATACTCTGTGACTTTAATTTTCATCCCATGATCTAAAGGTCAATCCAATAGTGTTTTCTTTTTATATCATCTGTCTCTCGTTTGGTATATAAGAGCACTCTGCAAGGTGCATGATTTTCATAACATCATATTGATATTTTAAAGATGTGATTTCTTTTTAAGAAGATAACGAAAATCACACACGTGTTCCTCTTTTAATCAAAATGGCCAGATGGAGAAGCAGAAGAAATTAAGACGAACTATTTTTACTTTTATAGATACTGTTTAATCATTTAAACAATTTTTAATCAATTTTCTGATTTGAAAATTATTCCGAAATGTTTTAATTTCTTATTTTATTCTTTTCACAGAACGTTTAATTATTAAAACTTAATCAGCGGAAGATTCATTATAAGTTCTAAATAAGTGATGAGATATGAAGTCACTTTCATTTCAAGAGTTTCTATTTTTCATAGGCAACGCGTTATAACACAAATGGAATCGTTCAAATAGCAAATACGAAATGGCTTCGACGATTTATAATTCAGCAGTTATTATTTCATATTTCCTTACTCCAGTTCTATATTGTCCGTCTGTGTCTGTCTGTCTGTCTGTCTGCTTGTTAGCAACTTCACATAATATCTATAGATCGGACCTTCAATAACTTTTTACCAGGGATGTGAGGTGACTTAAAAGAGCCCCCATCAAATTTTGAAGCCCAATTCTATTTGGATCCAATTAACCAGGTCTGTCTTTGTGATGTTATATGGACATGGTGCGTAGCTTTTTGTCGGGAGATGAAGAATAATCGTAGAGAATTAATTTTCATTTCGCTATTTTATAGGTATATACAATATACAATATACAATATATATATATATATATATATATATATATATATATAAATATATATATATATATATATATATATATATATATATATAGAGAGAGAGAGAGAGAGAGAGAGAGAGAGAGATAGAAAGCAGACATATCGAAATTGGGCAAATTACTTTACAACAATTGTAAGAGCATACAATATTAGTTATTATTATTAAAATATTCAGTTTGCCATAACACCATCGATTTCACGAGATCCCGTGTTTTGCTTACTCTAACAGGCTAAGCCAACGAAGTTTCATAAAACCGACGGTATGTTGGCTAATTGCATATTTGTATCAAGTATATATGCTTTACATAAACAGATAAGATTTTTTTATTCTATTACAATAGTCTCACGCGCTCACACGATATTCAGACGGTCAAATATCCTAACATAGTTTCAAATTCACTATTTGGTATCATTCTTTTAATCTTCTTTCCACATCATGTAGTCTGTAATACCGACTTACTTCATATTGTATTTATTCGTGACTTTGATACCGTTTATCAAAGTCACGAATAAATACATTTGCGCCCTAAAGGTTTAGTCCGTAAGCCCAGAGCACTCACTTGATGGGCTTTCCACTTCTTGTCACCAACAAATTGCAAGTTATTTTTTTATTACGGAGAGCGTCAAAGACAAGCGGGATTTCGACGATTTTTTTCCACATAACTGTTTCGGTTGCGGTTTAAATTTGAAAGAAAAGTAGTAGATTTTATACTAATTTTTGGGCCATTCTTTTCTCAAGAAAGAACTGAGGTGGAACAATGTAATGAAATATAAAGAGTGAGTGTGAAAGAGATAGTAAAAGATGGTCTACAGTAAGAAAAAGAAAGATATAGGAATATGAGATATAATAAAGCGGAAATACCAAAGAGAGTATGAAAACGGGGAGATGAAACAGAGGTGAAGAATGCGAATTATAAAAAGAGGAAAAGTAAAAATAAAGAGACAAACTATATAGAAAATGAGAAGGGGTGGTATAATGAGGAAGCGAACAAAAGAGCGTGAGAGAAGGAGGGGAATAAAGAGGGACATAAGAAACAACACGAAGATGAAACATATAGACTGAGAAACAAAGAGAACAGAAAACGGTTGGCTTTGTATGCTTTAGAGAACATCACTTATTTGTAGGTTATTTAATGCCGACGGAAAATACCGAGTTCAAATAATTCACACAAATAGCATAACATTTAAAACTCTACACCTCAGTAATAATGTTCGTCTTTTACATCTGTACGAACACCCATTTAGATATATACCTATCAAAATTCTGGAAAAAATGCGACTCACTGGGTCACTCACTGAGTTCAGGTTAGATTACTTTAATCAAAACTAAATAAACAATAAACCTACCCAATCCAGAATGATAAGGTAATGTCTGAGAGGATGACCCCCTACGACCGAATTTAACCATACCTCGTTCTGATAAAAAGGTCGGACTCCTTGCGAACTAAACTCTATAATCAGAATATACGAATGGTTTTCCCAGCTAGTATGAAAAGAAGATCCGAAAAAAGTATTTCCTTTAACCCTAACCCTAACCTCCCACAAGGAGAGCATTCTAAAAGAGTAGAAAATAGCGGTGAGCGAACCCGTCAGCATTCGCCAGGCAAATAAACCGACTACCCCTCTACCGAATAAGAAGGTACTGCCTGAGAGGATAGCCCCCCCCCCTCGGAATAAATAGAATCACACCTCATTCTCTCCGGTTTGTATAAAGAGTGATTACACGAAGCCAGTTACTTTTTAAAAAATAAAATGACAAAATTCAAAATTAATTTATCTCAAATTGTTTGTTCCCCCCTCTCTTCCTTTATCAGAGCCTGAGTTGTATGATCTAAGGATAAAATCGGATTCTTACTCTTCCTGATGAGATCTCAGTTCATAACAGCTGTTGATCGATAACATTGACATGCCAGTGTCGCATATTTTGTACATGTCTGTGTAAATAAAAATAATCATTTATACAAGCTCTATTTTATATTGAGCACTTTTTATAAGCCCAGTTAGAATTCTTTGGATTACAATACTGTGAATGTTTACATTGCCTGGATTATTATTATTATTATTATTATTATTATTATTATTATTATTATTATTATTATTATTATTATTATATATCCCTTACAGAGAAGCAAGCATTAAAACTACTTGCCCTAACATTCACAGGTAACATGAATTGGAACAACTACATAGAAGATACTGTCTGCTGCAAAGAAGATACGTTCCCTCTACCCAGCTCGAAAACCTCTCACACCTGCTAGTATCCTGTATCTCTACGAAACCACCATTCACCCTTGCATGGAGTATTGTTTTCACATCTGGGCTAGTGCACCAACTACTACTCTCCCCCACTTAGACAGGGTCTAAGACAGAGTTTCTTAGCTAATAGGTCCTAGACTGTCTACCAAACTCCAGCCCCTGTCCCATCGCCGCAATGCTGTATCTTTGTGCTTGTTCTACAAATACATCGCCAGGATGTGCTCCGATCAACTTACTGCACATCTGCTCTCTTCAACGTAAACACCAGACATCTTAACTAAAGATGCCTCTTGATACCGGACATATTTATACTCTAATTGCTTTTTTCATCAAACCACTTGCCTATGCTATTCCCTCCTTACCGTATGTATCTATTATGTAGAAATTGTAATGTAAAGTGAACAAACATCTCAGTGCAAAACTCCCACTTAGGAAGCCTCCATAAATGTAGCCCCTCACGTTTCAGTTGCAATGTGCTTTGTTTGGGGTTAATAAAAGTTTATATACATATATATATATATATATATATATATATATATATATATATATATATATATATATATATATATATGCATAACTTATCTTTTAGAAATAAAAAATAAAGTAACACTTCGCTGTCCCGATACTTCTGAAAATTGATAGACGAGAAAAAAAACCAACAATTAGATGGAGCATATTAAGAAAAACAAAACATGTAAATCACTCAGCTCACTATGTTTCTTATGCCTAGGTGAGAAACTTGACATTGCAAAATGTAAAGATAGGGAAAAAATTACTCAACGTCAGACACGAAACGAGTTTAAACTGCAAACATTTCAAGGAACACACATTGAGCAGACATTAGCTTACGAATAACAATTATCATTTTTGACTGTTACTTCATTGTTAGTATAACACTTACTCAATTTTTATTCTTTTTTCTCTTTTTTTCTTGTTTTTAAATTCTTTATTTTACATTTTATTTTATTTTATTTTATTATGGTTTTATGTTCTTTTACTTTGATTACTATTAGATTTTAATTCAAAATACTGATGTCTTTATATTTTTGAACTTAAGTAATCTATATTATCCAAAATCACTACACCCCCTATAATGATATGATTTTGGCACTTCCTCATAGTTATCACTTGTTTATATATATATATATATATATATATATATATATATATATATATATATATATATATATATAATTATCTATTGTAATTGCATTCGCTATATTTAATTTGTTTTCTTGTCTTCATGGTATTTACTTTGTAAGTTCCTTGTATTAATACTAGAGCAGGTATAAATGTAAGCAAATTGAACGGTGATAGACAGGAGCAGTAGTGAATGAGAAAATCACTTTAGTTTTAATTATAGAACTATAGATGTGTGTGTACATGTGTACGTGTTTGTGTGCATACATACAAATGTCTGTATACACATGTGTATGAGTGGGTATGTTGTCTGCGTGCATATACAATGATTTTATGTATATTTATGTTATATGTGCATGCATCTGTAATGGTGCATATATACATGTATGTATGGTTTATGTATGTTATATATGTATATATAACAGTATCTCTCTATATATACATATGTAATAGTGTATATGTACATACATATGTCTGTTCATGTATTAGTGTGTGTGTTTATATGTTTATATATATATATATATATATGTGTATGTATATATGTGTGTATATGCGTATGTGTATATATGTATACGTGCGTGTATGTGTATAATTGTATCCAGATATATGCGTACGTATGGATATGGATACTTGAACTAATATCTTATATGTACGGGTATGTTTATACAAGTGTAACAGTTGTATATTTTTATATTTATTTCGTGTGTACGCATGCGTAGATTAATGGACATATTTATAGGTCTCTGTGTCTATTTATATATGTACAGTACAAACATGTTTATGCATATGTATTGGTAGGTATGTTATATAAACATCTGTATGTGGTATATATGTGTATATATGTGTATATCCGTGTATAGATATATGCGTATATATTTGCGTTTGATATTTCTTTTATATATGTATATATATGTGTGTTTATATATTTTATGTGTGCACTTGTGTATCTATTAATTTGTGTGCGCGTGTGTATTTTATATAAAGACTAGATAATATATGCTAATTCACAATCTTTTATCTAATGAGAAAATAGTAACTTTTACGTATCGTTTTCTATTTACTGCAGTTGTTTATTTATTTTCATAGTTTCGGGTTTTACTTCCTATGTAAACAAACATCACTGTCAATGTCGTAATAGTATTCAATTTTAATTTAAGATAATGTGATAAAGTTTTTTTTTCAATATTTTGTTTTAAATTATTAGACAATATTATAATGTGTGTGTTTTTATCAATTCAATATACTGCTAGTTATTATTCCGTTTAATCTCATATCAGGACTTTGACATTTGGTGCAAGTGAATCAATTACATAATTCCCCTAAAATGATCTAACATTTATTCTAATTTTTATTTATTTAATCTATCTATCGAATTCTGTATACGTACGTTCAATGTAGTGGTTACAATAACTTAATTATATTATTTATGGTTCACAAATCGCTATTCTAATTTTTGGATTTTTATCTCTAATCAGTAAATAAACAACTCGGACGATGCTATCATAATGACAATTCATCCCATGGATACAAGTAATTTGGCATAGTGAAATATAAAGTTTTATTGATTTTAGTTGCTAATTTATTATGAATGTTATTTTCTTACATTATACTTTTTATATCCATAAAGTAGCTGAGTACCGTATTCTTATTTTCGTATTTTTTATCGGTGATCAGAAAATCAACATCTGAATTGATGCTCTCATAATGATAACTCATCCTGTAGTAGCACATTATTTTGGCATAGTGAAATATAATGTTTTATAAATTTTAATTTATAACTCAGTTCTGAACATTTTTTAAAATCTTTAATTTTATAATTAAGTGAAAGTTATTCATCCTATACCCTGTTTTGTAGTCTTTAGGTTCCCTTGTTTATTAAAATCATATTATAATTGTATTATCATCTTGATTTTTTAAATCCAATATTTATTATACTGATCTTTATTTATTCATTATTTTGTTCTATATGTTTTTCTATTTATTTATTTAATATTATTTATGGTATATATATATATATATATATATATATATATATATATATATATATATATATATATATATATATATATATATATATATATATATATATTATGACGTATTTAGTATTTAGTTATGAACTAAAATTTGTCTTAAATTAGAGGTAGAACAGTTATGTTTTTGTAGGTGTTAGTAAATTGAGGTATAGTTTACAAGTTGTATGGTTAATAACAATATAATTATACATTCCGAAACCAATTTTAAAAATTGAAAATACTGGAAGTTATCTACATAAAAACACAAACTAGAATTAACAACATCACATATGAAACCAGTGGTAACATTTTTAAATGTATAACGTAATGCGATTTTGTTCTTTGATGCCCTCCAGCGTTGCTTAATTTAAATCGTAAAGTCTCATTTAATTTTTTTACACTTTGTTTCCCACCTTGTTCGTTCACAGTGTTAAGGAAGGATTATTATAACTGCGTCAGGAACATAGTATCTTGCTTTGCGGAAGGTAATAACATTAATCATCTAGTTTAATCAGGTTCATTTTCGAAAGCGTAATCATATGCCCCAAAATAATATCAGAACTAGGAATATATATTTATGGTGTTTTTTCTCGTATAAAGGATATAATGTTATTTATTGACAATGCATGAAGAACATTAAAACAGGGTTGTAAAAAGAAAAAAAAAGTACTTATCTGTTGATTTAGTTATGAATTCTTCGTTTTTGAAAGTATTATTTTGGTTTAATAATTAATGTACGGTTTAAGCGTCCTAAATGTGACAAGAGATATGTTGTCTTGGCGACGGATTTGATTCGAAAGCGCGTAATATACAGGGTGTTCAAAAGAAACAGTGCAGTAGGAATATGCTAATAACCCAAAGAAACAAAACACACAGAAAAATACTATTTATTGCAAATATTCACAAATTCAATACCTTATCAACTAAAGTACGATTGAGGATTGACTCGTGCAGTAAGATATGATCTACAATAACTGTTGAAAGTGTGCGCCATTCACCTGCAGACATAAACGAGCGCGACGCTGCGTGTTTTGAAAAATACACTCAAGTTCATCAGGTTTGATGTTTTGAATAACACTTGTTATTTTCTGCTTCAGTTCATCCGTAGTTCGAGGATTGTCTGCATACACTGAGTCTTTCAATTTGCCCCACAAATAAAAGTCAGGAGGTGTTAAATCCGGTGATCGAGGTGGCCACAAACCACGAGAGATCACACGATCCCCAAAGACATCACCAACTGCAGCCATACTGACACGAGCCATATGTGCAGTTGCACCATCTTGCTGGAACCAGCCTTGTTGCTTTTCTTGCTCCGTCAGTTGATCAAAAAATGGCTCCAGGATGTTATGAATGTAACACTCAGATGTGATGGTGTTTTCAAAAAAGATAGGTCCAATTATACGCCGCCTTGACAAAGCACACCAAACACCAACTTTTTGATCGTGGAGTGGTTTCTGAAACAGAGCATGAGGATTTATTGTAGACCACACTCTAGAGTTCTGACTGTTCATGTACCCGGACAAATGGAACCATGCTTCATCACTGAAGAATGTATGGTTTAAAATGTTTTCACCTTTCTCTAGAATAAAATTTTCAAACCACCGACAGAAGAGTACGCGTTTTTCTGAATCCTGAGGCTTCAGTTCATGAACAACATGCACTTTATATGGAAAGAATTTAAGTTGATGCACTGCTCGGTGAGTTGATGTTAGAGATATCCTAGTTTCTTGAGACAAACGCCTCAAAGACTTTCGTGGGCTCCTCTGCAGTTTGTTGGTAACATTCTGTAAGACTGTATCTGTAACGACTTTTGGGCGGCCACTTATGGGTTTGTCTTGAACACTTCCAGTTTTTTTGAACTTATGCAACAAAGCGGAAACACAATTTCGATGCGGCAAACGTTCTGCACCAAATTTTTCTTGAAATGACTCTTGCACTTCTTTTGTGTATTTGCCACCATCTCGGAAAACATTTTCAACAATAAATATCCTTTCTTGTAAGGTAAGCACCATTTTCAAAGGGTCCCTGAAACAAAAGAATATTTAATATAAATATCTAAAATTTAGATATCTAAATTATCTAAATATAATATTTAAAATCTTTTGGGAAAACATTTTCAACTATAAATATCCTTTCCTGTGTTCAGTGCACTGTTTCTTTATGTATACCTATGAAAATGTTCAGTGCACTGTTTCTTTTGGAACACCCTGTATATTATGTTGTGAAGTGTGCATTGAATGTTATTAATGGAACGATTTATTTATTGGAGAAAAGTGTTAAGGAATATATGTGAATGACTAATCTCAGGCAATGTACGACGTGGTTGGAATGAAATGTGTCTTATGTTTATGTAATCTGATCGTTGATTGGCTGTTTTACAAATCTTAAAGCGGTGAAAGAGGAGTGTAATAATCGCACAACGGTGTGTGAGGATAGTAAGAGTAAATACTTCATAGAGAGAAATACACGTGCTACCTTCTCTTTGGACCATGCAGTTAGGAGAGTTAATTGTATGGGGTAAATAATAGCAATTAATGATCCGTGTTAAAAATACGTGTAAGTTGCTGGAAACACGGTCGATGTAGGGTGTTTAGGTAGTGTTGATTCTCGATGTGTTTGATGCCTTAGTTTTCTTGCCTACTCCAACTGATTTGAAAGGGGAAAACCCACTCCATTTTTTATATATATAGAGATATATAGAAACCTTATTCTAAGCGTTTTGAGTTACCCCGTCATGTGCTCTTCTACTCTTTTGACTTAGATCAATGTGTAGTATCTGTTTTGCACTCGCTAGAATAGAAGAATATCCTTCAATACTGAGACAATTTATGTCTCAAATCAGAATGCCAATTAGCGGGAGCTTGGATTTCTCCGAAATGAAAAGCCGACCTCCTGTCAATCTTTGTTCTCATAGGAAGCAGCGAATAAACAGTGATTCTGCCAACTGAAAAGTACATGGCTTTTTGGCTTCTTACATTTTATGGTACATCAACGTTTTTAGGTCATTCAATGTCGAAACCCCTAAATGTTGTATTCTATCCGCTTAATTAAACACACTTTATGATTGCATGGGGATAAATTTCAACTTTATATATTTATAGTGGGTAAATAAAAACAGCAGATCCGATAGTGGAGCCGAGTCATATATGTCGCGACGTTAGCTACAAGAAACAGCAATTGCCCCTAACATAACTTATAAGAAAAATCACATTCGCAATAGAAAATATTCATCTTTTACACATAAAATTGAAAATGTATTTTAAATGCCAGAGCATGCACGCTTAGGAAGACAAAGTCGTGTCCCATAGAAGATGGCTCACACAATTGCTAGACATTGCCATTCTCAGAATAAAAACTTTCAGAATATAAAACATTTATTTCATAAAGTAAATATTGTACTTTTATTTAATGCGTTTTGATTTATTTAATGTCGAGAAAATGCATATTCCAAGTAATTCATTGTGTCACAAATAGCTGGCGCGAACGTGGTGTTTCATATCATTTACAATAATATTTGTTTGTAAATGACGACCACAGATCAAATAGGATTTGAATTCAGCATAGCCGGATGGTAGCCCGAAGGCAAAACACTCACCCAACCCGCTCTAAGAAGAAAAAAACGCTCATCCAACTGGCTGTCGTAGAATAACAGTCTTTGAAATAAATAGATGCATCTTTTACAAAAAGTATCGAACATTTATTTAAAGTGCTAGTAGCTGAACTTCGAAATACTAAACCATGAATGTTTTAAGAATAATCTTGAAATGTTGTTATTGCTTGACGCCTCTAATAGTTACCAGCATATTTATCAAGAAGGTTCCTGATTTTTATTTAGATTGGGCAGCGATTGGACAGCGATAACGACCCGAGTACCTTTATAACGATAGTTGGGTGACGAGCTTATTTTTATCAATGATTATTCGCCGACTATAGAGTGGGTTATGTTCTATTGAAAAACGTCTCTGTCTGTAGCTGGGTCGTTGTTAATTACCAATAATTAAGGCAGATGTACGCACAATATATGTGATATATTTTATTACCTGTGGTACATTATTCGGGCAGACTCAGAGGGAGATAAAGAGAGAGTCTACTACTAAATATTTTTAAAGAGTTACATTAAACGCGTTCGTTACGTTTTATCTCTGAACGAATTCTGTCTCGCTCCAAACATGCTAATTAAAAAACTCAGTTTTGTTTCTTTTTTGCCAGGCGCCAAATCTGGAAATCTGTAATTCTTTGACAACTTGCATCTTACCATCGTCCTCTCCAAGTCTGCCTCAATATAAAACTCCGTCTGTGCTACATCTTCTCAGTAGATACTAAGTAGAGGCTTGTCATGGTGTCCAATATTTATTTATATCTTGAGTAAATTAGACCTTGGTAATTTAACAAATATAAATGTTTATGTTTATCTTGCGCGAGAGATTGAATAATTATCTGAACGCTAGACTATAAAGATATTCAGAACGGCTAAGAATGTGTTTAGTTTTGTTTCTTTTACGGTATATCAACCATTAAGTAGACCATTGAATACTTAGACTTTTTGAAGCAGTGATTACGGTCAAATAGGTTTATTTTGATAAATGAACAGTTTAAGTATACTTTTATTTTTAATTTGTGTTTAATGTGGCCTAGGAAGTTTTGTTTTTCGAATAATAAATAAAACTATCGTGTTTCTTAGCGTATTTTTTTCAAATTAGGTCCCGCACAATCTACCAAGTTCATGCGATGTTACATCGCCGCAATATTGCATCCTTATGCTTGTTTTATATGTACTTCCACGTAATGTGGTTGATGACTTTAGTGCACTTGTACCCCATTAGCCTAAACACCCCGACAAACGAGACTAGCAGCAAAATCCCACTGGAACACTTTCTACCATAATAGCTTCTTCCTTCAAAACGAGACTAGCAGAAAAATCCCACTGGAACATTTTCTACCATAATAGCTTCTTCCCTCAAAACGAGACTAGCAGCAAAATCCCACTGGAACACTTTCTACCATAATAGCTTCTTCCCTCAAAACGAGACTAGCAGAAAAATCCCACTGGAACACTTTCTACCAAAATAGCTTCTTCCCTCAAAACGAGACTAGCAGAAACACCCCACTGGAACACTTTCTACCATAATAGCTTCTTCCCTCAAAACGAGACTAGCAGAAAAATCCCACTGGAACACTTTCTACCATAATAGCTTCTTCCCTCAAAACGAGACTAGCAGAAAAATCCCACTGGAACATTTTCTACCATAATAGCTTCTTCCCTCAAAACGAGACTAGCAGAAATATCCCACTGGAACACTTTCTACCAAAATAGCTTCTTCCCTCAAAACGAGACTAGTAGAAAAATCCCACTGGAACACTTTCTACCATAATAGCTTATTCCCTCAAAACGAGACTAGCAGAAAAATCCCACTGGAACACTTTCTACCATAATAGCTTCTTCCCTCAAAACGAGACTAGCAGAAAAATCCCACTGGAACACTTTCTACCATAATAGCTTCTTCCCTCAAAACGAGACCAGCAGAAAAATCCCACTGGAACACTTTCTACCATAATAGCTTCTTCCCTCAAAACGAGACTAGCAGAAAAATCCCACTGGAACACTTTCTACCATAATAGCTTCTTCCCTCAAAACGAGACTAGCAGAAAAATCCCACTGGAACACTTTCTACCAAAATAGCTTCTTCCCTCAAAACGAGACCAGCAGAAAAATCCCACTGGAACACTTTCTACCATAATAGCTTCTTCCCTCAAAACGAGACTAGCAGAAAAATCCCACTGGAACACTTTCTACCATAATAGCTTCTTCCCTCAAAACGAGACTAGCGAAAAATCCCACTGGAACACTTTCTACCATAATAGCTTCTTCCCTCAAAACGAGACTAGCAGAAAAATCCCACTGGAACACTTTCTACCATAATAGCTTCTTCCCTCAAAACGAGACTAGCGAAAAATCCCACTGGAACACTTTATACCATAATGGCTTCTTCCCTCAAAATGCTTTCCTTTGGAATTATCTTCTAACTACTTGTTAATCTGACTGTACCATCATGCCAAAATTGAAATGTAATGTAAACAAACATATTGCTGCACAATTCCAACTAATAAATAATATGGCTCTATATGTCTTAGTGGCAATATGCCTTGTCTGGGATGAATAAAAGTTTTTAAAAAGTGTTTCATGGGAGATAGTAATGAGAAATCTAAAATGTATAATCTTAATACAGATAGAATCAGAGAAACTGTACACTTTCTTACTATTTTCTTCTCAAAATAGACTCTTTTTTCACTAATTTTCTTGGTACGTTATTCTCATTCTTCTTCTATATATTTAACGTCACTATTTCTTTGTTTAGTTGCCAGACGTTTTCCGATATTACTCAAGTTCATACGGTTCAACAGGTAAACTGTCTCAAAATTCCACTCAGTGCAGTCCTGTCGCTTCTAAGTTTTGCCTGCCCAACCAAATTTCTTGCGATTTAAGACAATGAATGCAATTCCAGAAGTTGATATCCTGATCCTCTAAATACTCTTCCATTGTATACAAAGTGATTAAAAAATGGATCGGTATTAATTCGGGATTATGTTATATATGTGTAGTTACTGACAAAGTTTCCATTTTGTACTAGTTAGTAATTGTTTCACGTTGGTTTATTGAGTGTGAACGACTGGTGGGAAATGACATGTACACAAACGAGGCGAGCGCAGAGATGCACTTCGCGGATGGTAATGTTGCAGAAGCTTTTCATCTGTATCCGGAAATGATTTAGAATCGAAGTTTCCCTGATAGAAAAAGATTTGAGATTATTCATCCACACTGTATGAATCTGGGACTTTCAAACCCCGTGGTGGCAACAGAGGACGGCCAAGATCAACGACACCAGAACAAAAGGAAGAGGTACTCAATAGTTTGACGAATACTCTTCAAATCAGTAGACGACAGGTGGCAAGGAAATTGTTCATTCGATTGTTCGGAAAGTGCAACGCGAACAAGTTCTCTATCATTATAACCTTGTCTACTTCAGTTACAGAACCTTTCATCAGCATTATCGGGAAAAGCAGATACACATCCCCTCAACGTTTTTCTGCGTTTCGACTTTTAGAATTTAATTCAACATACCTTTTAACCAACATATGTATTAACTAGGGCAGCGACTGAAATGTGAATATAACAAGCCCTTCAGTCTGAACTATGTAAATAATGTAAACTACATAGTATGGTTAAAAAGGACTTATTTGTTAATATCGGAGTCTCATAATTACAGAATGCACTAATCATTAAAAAAGGGCATAGTCTACTATGAGTAAAGCAGTAGTGTTAATAGTATTTACATATACTCGCAGTTATATCATAGTATTTTAACTGGTATATTTTCGCGTTTTTTCTCTTCGACATTTATTCTATTACTGATTTCTTTTCGGCACTCACTGTACGTTTCTGTCTAATTTTCTATCAAATACATTTACGTATTAAGGTCTAAGCGTCACCTTTTAAAATCTTTGTGTTATATTCCACGTCTAAAACTACATTGTCACTACTAGTTTCGTATAATTATAATTTTTTGGAAGGTAGAGTAGATGAATAATAGAGAAAATGGGATTTGAATCATCTGTAACTATACATGAAATGCAGGCTTATGAGGCTACTACTCGACTGGGCTAATGTTAAGGAAATATGGATAAACAGTATATTCTATTTGGACCATCCGTAACTATAAAAAACACTGATTTTCTTCAAAGAATATTGTAGTGTTGTTACCGTGCTTATTTATTTACTTCTTAGAAAAATGTGATTCCTATATAGAATGGAAGTTCATCTTTGCATCGTGACGTCACAACATAAACCAAAGTCTCCCTGCCGTTTTCCAACTTTGTAACGCTAACATCGCTTAAGTAATCTATTCAGTTTACCATCCCCAGGTTTTACTTTCCTTCTCTCATCCATTTGTTCTCTACAGTCACCGCGTCGTTCCGTATCGCCGCACTGCTTACTCTGACCAGCCATTTGAGAGTCGCAGGACGCCATTCGTATAGCTGATTAGATTATAGCTTCGATAGGCTTCTCGGACGGACATTTTGTCCCATTCACAATCACATAAGCAAATGCAAATGGCCGTGGCTAAGCATGCTGGAATCTAATAAAGGAACAGCGGGAAATAAACAAGCTTCTGTGACGCACGAGACGGGACATTACAGAGCTATGACACTCGTATCCTTACTCAGTGGTGTACTACATATGTTCGTGATCAGCTCGACCGGCTAAGCGCTGACATAATTTATTGTACCATTTCAATGATAATGAAAACGCATCAATTTCAGTAACATGTTTCTTTTTATATTTGCATACTTTATCATAAAAAATAACAACAATGTAACACTTAAGTACCCCTTTATCAATCAATTGGCCACGTTCCACTAAATCAAATCAAATTTCAAACCGGCATAAATATCTTGTAGGACTGAACATAACACTAGCACCTGTTCAGAAAAAAATGAATTCTTATTCGTATCCTGACTAAAGATCACTAATACATGTTTACAAAGTAATTACTCCTACAAAACCACCACCCACATTATAACGATTGCTATAAAAAAAATACGTACATGCTTATTCCTTTGGTAATAGTCTTAGCCGACGGTAACAGTACTCGGATCTTTAATTTCACACCGGCATTTTGTGAATTCATGACTGGATTCTAATCTAATACTAAAACACTATTTATGTCGTTATAACAACTCCATAATCTGACCAACCGGAAACGGAGATGTATTTTGTTTAATGAAATCTACACTAACACACACACACACACACACATATATATATATATATATATATATATATATATATATATATATATATATATATATATATATATATATATGTGTGTGTGTGTGTGTGTTATATCTCTCTCTATATATATATATAAATATATATATATGTGTGTGTGTTATATATACATATAAAATCAGATTTAAAAGTCAGACTACAATAGCATTTCGTCTGACATATCTTCATTTAATATAGCTAGCTTATTTCTCCGTTAGTTTCCCCATTACGTTATTGGCGCAAATATATCTTATTCCCCTTATTTTTTTCTGAAAATACTTATTCCGGCTAAGAAAGCTATAAAGTTGGAGACATACCTTTAAGCGTTAGTGTCGGTCAGCCTAAAACTAAACGTAAACATGTAAATTAATATCATATTTGCTACATAAAACACTTTTTAAATAATATACAAATTACGCTTTTTTTTTTAGTTTACCCTCATTATCACAAAGTGTAATATTTGTATTCTGTTGAACTGCTGCTGCTTAATTTTTGCGCAAATAGCTCTTTACATAAGATAGTACTTATCCAACATGCATAGCTACATTTCAAAATTGAGATATCGTTTCCGAACACAAAAATATTAAGTACTATTTGACATCATTTACTTATTTAACATAAGTTTCACAATGCCAAATAACTGTTAAGATACAAAAAGATTCTATCTCATAGGACGTGTCGGCGTGCGCATGGACTTCAAATGTGTGTGGGCTCGTGTGTGTGTGTATGTGTACCTGCGCACGTTTCTACGTGATTTGTTTATGTGAAAATAATTGGCCTTAACTAAGTAGAAATTTATTGCAAGTAAAGATTAACAAAAACTTATCCAACTTCATAAAAAATAAAATATCTACTTTTAATATAACGAAGACTTTCTTTGTTACAATGTCAGAATTTCTGTCTGTCCGTTGCTGAGAATTTTTGTAAACGTAAGAAGTACATCATGGCACATCTTAACCACTAACTAACACATAGACTAGGAATCAAAACCTGAACTATAAAGTGTTTAATCTCAATTCTTACCATTTGACCTACAGATCTGAGATTGTAAGATGGCTTAATAAATGTACTGATTTCTTTTGCTTAGTGAAAAATTGGAAACGAGGCTTTTGTGTCCATTTCTTTTCTTCCCTCTCCCTCTCTCCCTCTCCCTCCCTCTCCCTCTCTCTCTGTTGAACGGACACACGCACACGGCTTTTTTTATTTATTTCAAACTCATTATTTTAAAAGAAATTTATATTTAAATTAATCAAAATAAAATTCTACTTTTTTCGCGATTACTTATAAACAGCTTGAAAAACTATCCGCAAAGAAAGAATAAATTTACTTTAAATGTTAAAGATTTTATTGTTAGATCCTTTTTCTTTATAAATGTATCGTAAACAAATTGTTTACCCGGCGCAGTTTACCCCCTAAACAAATTCAAATTTAAATTTCTGGATGATTACCTTTAAACAGTCCGAATAACTATCCGCAAAAAAGGAATTAAAATGTAAAGTCGATCAGAAATATTTAGTCACCAGCTTTATAAACATTCAAAAAGAGGCTAGCTAAGAACGAATAACCCTATTCAGAATGAGGACGATTAAACCCATATGCAATCACAAATAAAACATAAGAAACACATATATTACACTGATCCATTCGGTGAAAAAGTAAACTATAAGATTAATAATTCAATAAATAATTAATAATTCCCTATTCGCCACTTGGACATTGTTTAGTTCAACATCGAGAAATCCTAGTTCCTTATATACAATTGTATCACAGTCCATAGTTTTCTTCGAATGTCCGGCTGGCTTGGCAGGCCGAGAGCAGACTCAATGCGTTTCCACGAATAATGGTGTTCATAAAGCCAAGGCAATTCGCAATTGTCTCCGATGTTCGCGTCATTAATAGACCAAGGCTATCGGGGAAGTCGCGTGTGGCAGAGCCAATCACTCCACTCGTCTCCACAGCGATCGGTTGAAATACAAATCTGTCGAGAAGATTGACATATGTTAACCGCTTGTGGCTATGTGCTGACGCTGCTGCATGCCCAGGGTTTGTTACCGATACTATCACTGACGAGGGCGCAAAAGTTTCGACACAAGTCACATCCCATATCAGTGACTTACAGTTTGTAAAGGGAAACACCGTCAGGCCATCAGGTCGTTTGCCATCTCCTCTGTCAAGGCCAACCGGTTCGAGGATCGACGGGAAGCCAGCGATGTCCAGTGCTCGTCGAACGACATCATTGAGAGAACTGTGCCTCGGAAATCTGCCGGCGCTCTTTCTACATGAAAGGGTATGGAGTTCATTATTAACATTATTTTTCAGGGAAAAGATGAAAAAGATGTCTCATGTAATGTCGGTACTAATTTTAAGCTAATTGACTGTTCGGGGACAGTTCGACCATTTCCGTAAATCACAAACATTCGGGCCGATATGGGTCCCTTATTTATTTCACAGTGACGGTTAATTCTTCAAATTCAATTACGAATTGTTATCATTGGGATTAATATTCTCATTTTACTATATCGCACTCCAGAAAGACATCGAATAAGCCTATTCAGAATGAGCACTAACTCGACGATTAAACCCATTCTTAACACAAGAATGTTAAGATTATGTCAGGGAAAAGATGAAAAAGATGTCTCATGTAATGTCGGTACTAATTTTAAGCTCATTGACTGTTCGGCGACAGCTAGACCATTTCCGTAAATCACAAACATTCGGGCCGATATGGGTCCTCAATTTCTTTCGAAATGAGAGTTTAAATTCTTCAAATTCACATAAGATTTGTATTATTGGAACTAATATTCTCAGCTTACTATATGGCACTCGAGAAAAAAACATTAGACTCTGAGTCAGTTTGGTTCGGTTCACATTCTATAGAAGCACCTCATTTTGTCCACTTCGAGAATTTTGTCGGCAATATTCTGTACTGAATACGTCATTACTATGTTTAATTTGTTAACAATGTGAATTTGTAATATATTTACATTACCAATTACTTGTGTTGATTTCAGAAATGTCCATAAAATATATTTAAATAAAATTTAACTTTCAAAATCATATTTAAACATTTTTAGTAACCCGGCAGAATCTACCTCCAAAACAAATTCAAATTCTACTTTTTATGTGATTACGTTTAAACAGCCTGAATAACTATCCGCAAAGAAGGAACTAAAATTAAAAGCCGATCAGACAAATATAGTCGCCATCTTTATAAAGATTCAGAAAGAGGCTAGCTCAGAACGAATAATAACTTAAAAAAAGGAACAAATAAACCATTTTACTCTAAATAATTTGCATGGCTTAGATAAAAATTAACTTATAAAAATTGCCAGAGTCGAGAAGGATATCTTCTCTTTCGTCCAAGGACAGGATTGATACATAGATCCCAGTCTGAAGGCAAGGAATTCCAATAATTGTTGGGTATTATTGGAGCCCTGCACTATATGTAAACAACCCCCAGCAATAAAAATTTGGTTAGTAAAAAGTTGAGGAAAACAGTTGGTGGAGTATTACAAACAAGCGCCAAATATTTTACGTGACTAAAATAGGAATGAACTATTTTTTTGTTCCCAATCCAGTGTGCCCTATTTAAGAAACTATATTTTTATTCCATTAAAAACCAACCTAATGTTTAACTTTGCCTTCTTGAATAGGCAAGTAAAAGGGACTGTTTTTGTTTATTTGAACGCTTTATTTTAATTATTTATTTTGTATAAAACATTCACCAAAATTGAACCAAACGAAATAACGTTTTGTCTTAGTGATTTTGGATTTGTTTACAAAAGGCGACAACTATTCTTCGTATGTGAATTCGGAATTTGGTTTCCTTTCCAATCTTCGTGTTTACTTGCCTGCCCACGGAGCAGAGTTAGACACAAGGTCGGTTTTTAATGTGGGGAGTCTCAAGCTCCCCCAGAAGGGCGACTCTGGATTGGAACAAAAATAAAAGAAGATTTCTTCTTCTCTAACCGAGGACAGAAAATACGAAATGTAGCATCAAAGCATATACTACACTTTGCTCCTAAATGAAAGGGCTAGTGGGTCAGGAGGTTAGACACAAGGTCAGAGTATATTTATTTACCTCCTCTCATGGAGGTGAGACACCAGGTCAGGTGTGGTATGCTATCAAACTAGGATTAGCACGCTTTTGCTTACAGAAAATGTCCATGCAGCCCCGCTGGCATACCCTGGTAGGGGCGCCTCAGACGATTAACAATAAACTAACCCCTTCTTAAAAAGTGAGAAGCAAAAGCCTGGGAGGATTGACCTCCTAGAACTGCACATGGCAATACCTCAGACATGCGGAATCAAGGCACGAAGGCCAAGCCGGTACCGATCTTCAGAGTGTACCATCCATCGGAACAGATAATGCACTCTGATCTTAGCCAAACGGCCAAGGTTTATTGAAGACCAATGAATCAATGTTACACAATGTGTAACAAATAATTAACTATAAGGTCGTTAGATATAATGTGACATTTTGGAAATTAAAATAATTAGTTGCCGTAATGAGCGAAACAATCAAAGTATGATCCAGTCGAATAAATTATCTTTTCCTATCTATTTACGAAGATATTCTCTGTCACGATGTCAGGATTCCTGTCTCTCCGTTGGCGAGAATTTTTGTAATCGCAAGAAGTATGTTGGGGAAACTCCTAACTTCTTATATTAGATTAAATAATAAATAAATAAACAATAAAGTAATTTGATGCCGACGCCGCGATTTGAACCTCTAACCTTAATCTCTTCAGTCTATGAGTCTCCAAACTAAATTACACTCCGAATAATAATAAAAGCCATTCTAATGAAGATACTCCACAACGAACGTACACAATAATCGGAAACAGAACTATGTACTTTAAAAACGGCTTTTTTCCCTTTTTTGTTTAATTATGTTATATTGTAGCCTTCAGAAATAATGACGTTTTTGGTTTTGGTGCATAAATACTTGGCTTCTGCATTTTAAACTTAAACTCCAGCCATTAAATAACAATTAATTCTGTCTGCATTCTACCAACTGATCTAAAAAACATTCCTTTAACAAAATAATTACAGCTTCAGCGTGACGTTATGTTTCAAAACATGAGACATAATAATAAAATAAAAATTGGTAAACATTATCACTTGCGTTGGAAAGTATTTTTATGAAAACCTTTAATAATAATCCATAAGTACGACTTTCATTTGAAGTTAATTCCTACTTCGGTCACATAATTTATTAGTCAAATACTCATAATCAACTTTTATTTTCATTTACTTAAACCGTGTTTGAGTTAAATAACAAAAAAATGCGTTAAAAACCTTAATTTATGTAAAGTTTCATCGTACAGGTAAAAACGCTGGAATGAAAATTAGATTGGAAAAAAGGGACGGAATAGCAGGTATTATTTGGAAATCTCGCTTCATTTCCGCTCACATTTTGGATGAAATATATTAATTAGTCTTAAATTGTATTTATTATCCCGAAATAACATTCTAATTAAGCCCTTGGATTAAAGTTTGTTTTTCAAGTGAAAAGCGAACTTTAATGCAAGGGCTTAATCGCTGGCGGCCATGTTGTAATTTTCAATAGTTTCTTTCGCGATTAACATCTATAAAAATGAAATAATTTTATTTACAAAAAAAACGTGGTATCTGCGTTTATTTTTCATTTTTGAAAATATTTGAAAATTTCCCATTATTCACCGCAAACGAGGCACACTGACACTTAGACATAACAGGACTACTGTAAATAATAAGTTAAGGGACATTTTCTCTCCTTCTGCGTGTGTGTACACGTAAGAAATACATTTGGGCACACCTTAATCACTTATTTGCGAGTAAATAATACATACACAATAAATAAATTTGACGGTGAGACTGGGATTCTAACCTCCAAACTTGATGTCTTCAGTCTGAGGTAAACTCCCCCAAAATGATGAAACCTATTCTAATTAATATACTTACTGACAACGAACGTATTTATTAAAAATAATCGTAAATGAGGCTATGCACTGTAAACACTGCTTTTTTCCTTTTTTTAATTATGTAAAACACTTTTTTAAATTAATTAAAACACGAATAAACTTATCCAGGTGAGTAGAAGAATAAACTATCTTGCCTTTCGTATTTTGTTTGCCTATTTGTTTTATGACCCCTCTTTCGTTCTCTTAGCTGTCGTTCAAAATGCCCCGATTTTTTGTTCAACACAAATCTGGTGTCCACTTGTTCAGTTAGAACCAAGAATAAAATGGCTGTTAATGTGCCGGCTACCTTGATAATCGGTGAAAAATCGAAAAATAAACGAAATAGTGTTAGAAACACATCCAATAAATGTCAACCATCGTGGGGAAATGTAATGTTCTACCAGTATTTTGAACCAGTAGCAGTTTCATCATACACGTGAAAACGTCGAAATGACAATTTGATTGGAAAAAATATAGTCGCTATCTTAACAAGTCGAGAAAGTGGTTAACTAAGGTAGATCGATTACTCAAGTTTAAAAACATGTATTTTTTAATTAGAAAATCATGACAGGAATTTTTGCTCTTCCTTAGCTTGCATATTTCTTTTTTTTCTAAAGCTTGCGACTATATCTTTCCGCTTTTTTCTCATTTCGGCATTTTACGGTGGACAATAAAACTTGCTATAACTTATGTTTTTAAAGTTATCGAATTAAATAAATGTAAAAGTATTTTCATCTATTCTAACTATATGAACAATTAAACTGCTTATGCTTATTGGATTCTATGACACTATATACCGTTTCGTAATGCCGTATATATATATATATAGTTATCCACGAACAGATTTTTTTAACAGTTACTAATAATTTTATATTCTGTAATTTGTGATGTGGTGTATGTCTCCCGTTAGCAGAAATCTTTCTAAAGGTAAGAAACTTATTTTATATGAATAAACAATAACGAAACTTGACGTCGACACTTGGAATCGAAACCGCCAACCTAATGCCTGCAGTCTTGGTCATTACTGAATGACCTAATTGACTTAACTTACAAATTAACTCACTTAAACAATTATTGAACTCGCTCGGTTGACTGGTGAACTCTTCAGTCACAGGTGGAAGAGACGCGGCAGCCTAGCAAAAATATACGACCGTAAGGATGATATTTTGGCTAGTCAATCAATTAAACCGACAAGAATGTGAGTTTTCGTGTGCGCAAGATTATACTTTGTGTACACGCGTGCTTTCATACGTTTATGTACACGTGTTTTTACAAAAATAAGAGAAAATAGTGCTATTCTCATAATGTCTATGCCGATGTACCCTCAAACCTTATTTAGGTGAATATTGTCCAAATAAGGAATCTTTATGTCGATCTCACGAATATTAATGTCGAACTCCGGAATCAGTGCGGAATTTCGAACGAAACACTTTATTTAATTACGGAGTGTAGATTGCTCTCTTCAAGGTTTTCAATGAAAACTCTTCAGTAATTCCTAATTGTATTCTTAGTATCGCTCACACTGAGGATTGCATCTTCAACCAACCACGAGAAGACTGTTACTTAGAACTGATTATTATTTAGCACTGTAATCCGTTACGGCACCAGTTATTGCAGACAATTCTAATATGGATTTGAGGAAAGAATCTATTAGTTGGATTTCAAATTATACTACTTCCTACGTTTCATTCGATTTTCCAGTTTTATTTATCTTATTGCTGATTACTGCTGAATTTGTGTATAACTGATTTTTAAGGGAGATATGGTTACGTATCCTTATATTCATTTCAAGGGACTCTATGTAAAGCATTTACTTTCTAGAACTTTCCAACATTTTACTTTCGCTATTATATACGAGAAGCTTAAATTGAACTGTTATTCACCCAACGGAGAGGAAGAGAGTGTATGTGTGTGTGTGTGTGAGAGAGAGAGGGAGAGAGAGAGAACAACGGATAATAAGTGAGACAGAAAGGGTCAATGAGAGCATTTATAGACAGACTGAAGTAGATGTAGGAAAGAGTAAGAAGTTACTTCTATACGGACCGCGAGAGTATTTAGAGCAATAGAACGAGAACTATTAAGACGTGATAAATGGGAGAAAATGAGAATAATTCGGAGAGGGAGAGCGATATATAAATAATTTAGACAGACAGTGAAATTTAGAGAAACGAGTAAGAAGTGTGAGGAGAGAGAAAAACTAAATGACAGAGATATATATATATATATATATATAGATAGATAGATAGATAGATAGATAGATAGATAGATAGATAGATAGATAGATAGATAGATAGATAGATAGCGATAAATCGAGAAATCGATTAATAATTACGACGATTGGAGAGGAAAAAATAGCAAGAGATATAGAAATGAAATGGATGCATTATCCTGTATAACAATTCTCAGCGGCAATCAGTCCCTAATCAAACAACAAAAGCTGCGAATCATGCCAGTGGATAAAATCTAGGGATTAACCGAACGCATAGCATGACTTGAATATTGTTACTAAATCCAAGTTTCCCGCGTAGGAGTAAAACAAAAAAGAGAGATTAAACCGGAGAAAAATGGCCGCCATTGAAATGAATGCTTACAAACTGCAATAATTCCAACCATTGGAATTAATTTTCCAGCTGAGAAAACATCGATATTACAAGTAGCTTATTTGTATAAATCAGTAGATCGGTCCATATATGTTCTTGAGCGAACCGACTTCATGGATATTCCTATTCTGAAAATGATTGTAAAATATGAGCTCGTTGAATGACTGAAATAACGGCTCTTTTCGCTAAGTACGCTTTTCTCTATCCATCTATTTCTTTTATAGACATGCTGTAAGTTATATTGCAATAATTTGACGCGTCTATAGAAGGGCAGAGATCGGCCATAACTAACCACTGTCTCGCGGTATGTGAATTTATAAAAACCATTGCGCTTTTCTTCCCCGACAGCTTGACTAGACATATCATATCAGCGTTTGACTTATTATAAATTTTGTCGTTTTTATTTGGTCGACCATTCGCTGCGGAGACGACGCAAAGAGACTCGGACTTTCAAAATAAGGCACCGAAAGAAAAAAGTATATCGTTTTTATTTTCGTGCTGTCTACCTCATAAATATGTTGTGACTGACATTATCTATAAAACAATTGTGAATTTATATAATACATTCATTTCCTGACATCATTACGAGATCGGTGTAGCAGCCTGCCTCCATGACCGGCCGGTTAAAGTCATTCTTTAGAAGTCTGAATTCAAATTCGATCAGTAGTTCAGCATTTTTATCTCATGCTATTTAGCGTTTGATTTTCAGGCCGCGATATATATATATATATATATATATATATATATATATATGTGTGTGTGTGTGTGTGTGTGTGTGTGTGTGTGTGTGTGTGTGCGTATGTGTCTGTGTCTGTGTCTGTCTCTGTGTTTCTGTGTGTATAAGTAAATTTCTGCTTCAAAAAATAGTAAGATAAATTTCAGAGAGAACCTTATTTTTAATCAATGAAAATAATAATACAATTCGTTGCGCAGTAAATATTTTTACTCTAGGCTTTGGTTTTGGTTTGGAAGAGATTTTCTTTCTTTGACAAACTTCGCTTTTGTCTAATGGCGATATTTTCACCTTCAATAAAACCACTTCTTCGTATAATACATATTTACAGTATTTAATTACCAAGAAGTTTGACACTAGAGCATATTCGGATTAACATATACTTAACTATTCGTGTTATGCTCTATCCAATACTGAGAAAAAGTGTCTTGTCTGCCGGCTTAGAATTTTGCATTTCCCTCTCAACGTTGATAAAATTAAAATATTTAGTAAAATTGAACTATTATATTCTCAACTAAAAATACATTTGCCTATTTCCACCGATGAATTAAGTAGCATTAACACCAAGTTAGGTGAATTAAGCCGGAGGTTTTTTGCTATACGCACTAAATCAAGCGATAGTATTTGACAGAAAAGTGATTTTGATACAGCGAAATTACTAAAGTCGAACTCTGATATTTATATCACTCGTCCAGATAAAAGAAGGGGGCTTTGTAATCCTGAACCACGTTGATTCTATCATCCAAAATGTTACACATTTTGGATGATAATTATAAATGTTTCAAGATAGGTGGTTTAAGCCATGATGATACTTTTCGCATGAAGACAAAAATCCAGAAAAGGCTTCTTCAGCTTTATAAAAGCAAATTCATTTTTAAAGAGATTTACAAGATAATACAACCTAGAATGTACGGCTTATCTAAGGTTCACACACCCAACATTTCTTTACGTCCTATTCTATCAATGTTTTGCTCTGCACAACATAAACTTGGAAAATGGTTAGTTTATATTCTTAAGACTGTACTTACTTTTTATTCGGCCTACTTTATCTCTGATTCATTTCAATTTGCGTCTTATAGACAAAAATTCTTGCCTTCTTTTGACATTAATAGTCTGTTTACCAATGTACCATTGGATGACACCATTGGAATATGTGCAGATTATCTTTACCGTGGCCTCTTGAAATCTCCACACTTTCCTGAACAAATTTTTGTTGAACTGATGGAGTTTGCTACTAAATCAGTTTCCTTCAGTTTTAACAATATAATGTATCGGCAAATTGATGGTATGTCCATGGGTAGCCCACTTGGTTCATCGTTAGCCAACATTTTAGTTGAATTTTTGGAAAACCAATTATTTTCCATAATGACCAAGACGGATGTTTACACACGTTACGTTGATGACACTTTTGCTTGCTTTCATTTACAGTTTCTTCGTCTGGCATCCATCGTTGCAATTTACTATGGAGGTCGAGAATTGTGGTCCTCTCCCGTTCCTTGATGCTTTAGTGGCTAAAGCTGATTTAACGGTTGAAACCTCTATGTATAGAAAACACACTTTTATAGGTCTTTATCTAAAGTGGGTTTCTTTCGACACTAAATCAAGAAAAATAAATCTTATTCGTACTTTTACTCATCGGGAATTATGATTTGTTCCGCAACCCGACTCGATGCGGAACTTGGTTAAATGACCAATATTTGTCTTACCAATGGATATCCCATTAATATGATAAAAAGCATCATTGCATGCAAAGTTAATATATTTAATAGTGATACATTTATTGACCAGTCGTGACTCCCCTATCTATTTGAAACTTCCATGGTAAGGTCCCGACGGCCTTGACATTATCAAAATGATTGTTTCTTCTACTAAACGTTGTTTTCCAGAAACCATGCTGAGAGTTGTTTACACGACTCGAATTTTTTTTCTCTTTTTTCCGTATTGGTGTTTTGCCAGCCATTTAAAATAATGATTTTGTTTATAAATTCCTATGTCAGTATTGAGCTGACTACATTGGCAATACATCCAAAATATTAGAAATAAGAATAGACCAACGTATTCCACGTGACATTCGTTTACACAAGGTTTCGAGATCATCCGGGAACTTTCAAGCACATGAATCTGCCAATCAGTTATCACCTAGTTGGTACAAATACTTGTTCTAACCAATATTCCGATGGATGTTTTTCTGTTTTAAACAGTGCCAGGTCGAACTATCATCTCAATATTATTGCGGCGTTAGTTATAAACAATTCTCGACCTAGCCTGTAAAGACAAAAGATTTTGGAACATCAGTTGGAGCTCTTCCATAATTAACGTAACGTTGGTGATTTACCCCATTTTTTCTACTTAATTTATTACACCAACTGAAACTATTTTCTCCTCATTTCTTTCGATGTTTTTAGTTTTTAATTTATCATTCTAGCGTGTCCTCCTAGAAAGTCAGACAATAAGTTTTTAAGGAAATTAATATATATATATATATATATATATATATATATATATATATATATATATATATATATATATATATATATATATATATATATTATGTATATATATATTAAGAGGTACTTAAGCTTTTTAACATTTTTATTTATTTTTATTATCTATTTTTTTTAATGCAACTTTTATTCCTATATAATTTTATTACAAGCTACCATATCGCAGAATAGTTCCTGGGTGTGGTGTTTGAATAGTAGTATTATTATTAGTGTTATAATTAATGTAATTTGATATGCAAATTACCATATCACACTGTGATCTTAAGAGTAATATATTATTATTATTGTTATTATATTATTATTATTTCTATTATTACTATTATTACTATTATTATTATTATTATTATTTATTTAAATTAGTGAAATTAAAGCTGAATCGTTTCTACATTTAATTATTGGGGAAGTTGTCGTTTGATCAGTAGCATTGGAGAGCAATGAATATTATAACTGTCATGTTTTTAAACCTCCAGAACAGTTACATGGTAAACAGCTGATGGACCCCGTTTTAGTATTTCACACGCAAGTTAAGGTCCCCTGTTTTTGTTTCATTGTAAAGTACTTGTATTCGCTTTTTAATTTGGGAATTTTCCAACGGTGAGTCGGCTTATGCAAGTGCTAAGTCTGCGATATCTTGAATTTAGTTAGTTTCTCTGGGAATTTAAACTGCATTTTCTTTCTTTGTTTAAAATGACTCAAAGCTTCATTAGACTATATATATATCATTATAGATATTTGTTATTATCTACATGCGTATACGTTTCATCCTTCCGGGAATCGTTAGTGTAGAGCAGATTATTGATGCCGGACTCCGGAACACGGAATAGTTTAAAATAAAAGTAACGTTTTAGTGTAATTTTGTTTTTTCAATATTAAGAATACGCTATTTATACGAATAACGTTATGGCGGAATCTATACTGATATCATTGGCTGCTGTCTATGCCTGAACTATGTTCAGAGTATTAAACCTAGGGACGATAATTTGGGTTAGAGGAATACATAGCTGATTAGAAATTGTTGATATATTTACCGTATTAAAAAAACATTAAACAACTCACTAAATGATTTTACTTTTGTTTTGAATTAGATTTTCATATGTATGCATCAATACAATATAACTGCAGAAGTGTTTGTTCGATTCTTTATGAGGTTTCTAATAGTATATATTTGTACGTGCGCGCACAATTTATAAAACATATATATAATATTTTTGATAATTTTTTATTATTATTACAGATATTTCTTATATTATACAATAATCCTACTTGCGCCAGGGTCGTCTGATGGAATTTCCGTATGATATGATATTTAGGCTAAATTTCTCTTCGTCAGATGTGTATTCAACCTTAATTTAAACGTTTACATGAATGTCGCTGCCAATGAGAGTTATTCAGCAAAAATTGAAATGGATATGAAATGAAATTAGAAAGTTTTTTTTACTTACATTTTGCATCAAATCCATTGTTAATTTCAAAATTTATGTGTCAGTGTTAGGATTAATATTAAAAAAAATTGATTATGTATATTTATAAATTTTTGTTTAATTTATTTAAAATTTAATTTGATATATTTTCTGCCCGGTCACGCTTTCAATTTAGTTAATTACATTTTTATGCGAAGTTTGTCTTTTCATTTAGTTGTTCATTTAGTTTTTTTGATATGAACAACAAAATGAAAAAACAAACTTTTAGCCTGAGGAAATCTTAGATTTTAATAACTACAGATCGAAACATCGTCTTGTCAGTGTCGCGTTTGTTCATGTGTGTATAAATAAAAATATTAATAGACGTTTAACTATTGATCACTTTTATATACACCTGGTTGAATTCTCTGTATCTTTATCCTGTGAAAACATACTTAACCGTGATATATATATATATATATATATATATATATATATATATATATTATTTATATATATATTATTTATTTATATATTATTTATATATATATATATTATTTATTTATTTATAAATACAGATTTTAATCAGACAAAAAAATATTTATAAAGAAAAAATATTACGCTCTTAATTTAATTTAATACTCTGCTGGTATTTCCCATTTATTCTTTTTTTAGTATACCTTATATATATATATATATATATATATATATATACAATAAATATTTTTAACTAAATAGTTAAGTGTTTTGTACCTTTTAAGACTATAAATCTTAATGGGGCATTTATAATAATAATTTTCAATTAACTATTAAAGTATTTTATACCCACATACGACATCGTTATGGGCTTACACCCTAATCAGTGCAGGAAGAGTGGTTTCGCGCTGTCGTATGGACTCGAACGCAGTAAGTAGATTCGGTCTAGAATTACGATCCTAACGCTCAGACCGACACGGCCGCGAGAAATAATGACACACAGTAATTAAAATTAAGATACACTTACCCAATAGCCGGGATAAGCGTCATGATGTCCATAGTGTTCTACGCGCGATCGGAACTTTGCTTTATCGCAGGATGAAAACAATATTTTAATTTAAAACAGGGCTCTACTTTTAACACTAAACATCTTGAAAGGGCATTTATAATATTAAAAAAAAATTAAATATTAAAATGTTATATATATATATATATATATATATATATATATATATATATATATATATATTTGGGCAGCATTTTTCTTGATACATGTTTAAAACTTAACTAACATAACATTAATAAAACATACATAGAAAATAACTCTGCATTACATTTCACAGACGAAATGAATATCAATACTAAAATTCCCTATCCTTGACATAAAAATAGGAGCAGATACATATAAATTCATCACGTACATGTACAAAACCATCTTAATGCAATGATTCAATCTTACTTTTTAAAAAAAGGAAAGTAGACGAAACGATGATAAAAAATATCATATATAAACATATATCCCATATTGACAACAACTGTAAACTCAGATTTACCATGTATTATTAAAATCAAAAACAGCTAACTTATAAATACTAAATAACCTGGCATTTAATAACAGTTTACTAAACACTAGTAATGCCGTATATGTGACCAAATGCTCAATGAGAGAATATATCTGAACAGATAATACATATATTGACATGACTAGGACAATACCTCTCGCCTCCTAACACGCCACTTCACCTTCCCTCATATATCTATCTACGAACATCTAATCGCATACGACATTTCCAAAAAAGACTTCCGAAATATGTGAACAAAAAACACTGTCATCATCGCTGTTTCAAATTGTAACCATCGCATCCTCATCACCGAAACCTTATTCATTCGGTCATGTAAATCTACCATCAACCAAGCTTGATGATAGGTGGTAGAGGGTATATTCAAATCTTTTTAAAACATTCCTTATTGACTTTCGTTAAAATTAGATAGTTTTAATTTTGTAACAATACGTGTCTGACGACAACGCATACGAGTTGAAAACGGTTGCAAATATAGCAGGTTCCTATTCACACTTGAGCACAACATTAGATACCATATATGTAACAAAAATGCTTGTATGAAAAAAGTTTATATATATACATATATATATAGTATTTATGTGTTTTTCCAAAGAATATATAATTTTGTACTAGACATGTTTTATATGGTAAAAGACATTAAAACTAAAACGAAAAACCGGTACATGCAACCTACTATTGACCACGTAAACAAAACCTATAAGAAAATAAAATGCGACTCTAATATAACGGTGCCTGAAGACAAAACAATGAACACTTATAAAACATACAACAGTCTGATCTGACCGGAACTACGCACACACTACAAAGTAGCCAGTAACAGGGATATTCGGAACATTAGCCTATTCGCTATCGGATATGTTCCATAATTAACATATATTGAAATGTACACGCCAAAATGTGTTAGGTTTACCTTAAAATACCATAAGGCGTACTTCAATAATAACCCTTCACTATTTTAATCTCATTAAGTGTGTCGGATATGGACAACATAAACAAGAAAATATAAGATAGTATTTCATCAGATCTTAGGGAAAAAACTCATCACAAACTATGGTCATCATCTAATGAAGTCATAGGTACGTTTAGGGTGTTACAAACTACAAGTAAAAGTAAATTAATCATGTTCGACATTTACTCATATTATCCTTCGATATATTATTCCTTATTGGACAAAGAACTGAGCATGGTTAAAAATGAAACGAATGCAACCAACTTGGAGATAGATATTATTAAATTAGTTAGAAGAACTTTAATATCATATAATGATAAATTATATACAAGAAAGAACAGAAACAAAAAACTTTGACATAACCATGGGTCACCTGATCAACACAGTAAGTGGTAAGACTTTACATATTGAGGGGATTACATCAGAAAATACCGGAATAAGCGGGCGGGCTATATAGAGATTATGCTTTATTTTTGTTAATCCACCGGAAAAAACTTAGAGAAAAGGAAAAAATGTTACATGATATATTTAAGGATTTGTATTTTAAACGACGCCTTAACTAGATCAGGGATAAGGATAAAATAAGTTATATAAAAACGGACTTGGACCACAATGGGGCTAACAGAGAGCGTATTTGGTTTCATATAACAGGGTTATAAGGGAAGGGATAAATACTATTGCTAGTGGAAACAATAATGACACGATGCCACAGAATGATCTAAACTCTAATTCAGTAGAGCAGCTAGCAGATACCTTAACACTGGAAGGTAAAATAACAGGAGGCCTATTGCCATTTGGTTTAATGTCGGCATAGTCAGCATATCCGTACATATATTCCTAAGGCTTTTTATAGTATCATAGAGAAAAGTAATCCTAAGAATATGTACATTCTTAAACAAAAACACTGTAAAGTGTTCTTTTTTTCACCCTCCAAAATCTAGCTTCATCAGTTATAGGATATAATAATACCAAAATAAATCATTCGAAGGAACAGAACTAATGATAGTGCTAGAACAAGCAACAATGCCAACACCCAAATGCAATTGTAGATGCACTAACGATTTTTCTCTGGGGGTAACCGTTTGATTTCATGCGTGGTGTATAAATGCGATGTAAAAACGGAGAACAGCACCCGGACTTATATCACGGAAATCGGGGATAATTTTAAGGACAGGTCTAGAAACTATAGGAAGAAACTTAATCCAAATTCAGAGTAAACTCCTACATTGCTATCAAAATGTATTAGATCATTCATTATTAAGACAATTCACTTTGAGTTGAAATGGTCTCTAGTGTGTAGAGCAAATAAATATATACCTAATAAAAGAGAAAAATGTAATCTGTGCACCTTAGAATCTTACAAAGGATAATTTACTAAACATTAAGCAAGAGATTCTATGAAATTGTGTGCACCGGAACGAGTACATGCTACCTAGGTTTTGTCCTAGAAAAGATTAAATAAAACATACATGGAAATGTAATTAATACTTTAATATTCTCTAAGTTTTGGAAGCGGTGTACATAGCCTGCCAACAATCCGTCTTATCTTTTATAACATTCAAATTTAAGAAATGAGTGTTCCTGCAATTTGCAATTAATTTACAGCACCGAATAAATTATGTGTAGTTGAAGATAAGGCATGGATAATTGACCAGTAGTTTTTATAATATGCCGATGAGAAAGGTTTGCGATCCTGCTGTTTACATTCGATAACATTCCAGGTTAACCTTACGTTCGTATTAAGAATTTATGTAGTATCTAATGTGTTGTTTATTATTATTATTATTATTATTATTATTATTATTATTATTATTATTATTATTATTATTATTATTATTATTATTATTATTATTATTATTATTCAGCTGCAAGTTTAACAATATTTTACCGAATGTGATTTTCTGATGTTTCTGTGAAGAGTTTTATTTAATCAGTGTCTTGTTTTGAAGGAAAGTTAGGTGAAACTAGCTCGACTGGTTTTGAATGACGACGTTGAAATTGTTTCAAGTTTCGGATGCAACGCTGTTACTGAGGTCTATATATATATCAACTTTTGATGTTAGTTTTTTTCAATCCCTCTTCTTGGTCTTTTCTCTTCTTCTTTTCTTCTGTTTTGGATTGATATTATTTCCGATTACTATTTAATCAACGATTTCTCTGATGATCAGCGATGTTAAAATAAAAACTATACATTTTTCTTGACGGATCTGTGAAACGCGTGTAAGATATGAACATATTGGAAAAAATAAATATAAATGTTGTTTGTTAGACGAAGGAAAAAGATACAGGTCGAAGTCAGAAAAAGAGGAAATTGATCAAAATAAAAAAAAGATTATGGTTATGGATTGATTTTTTCTTTTGTTCACTGCAATATAACTAAAACGTATATATATATATATATATATATATATATATATATATATATATATATATATATATATATATATATAACATCTTAAAGTTCATAACTCCAGTGGTATATGTTCTATTCTTACTGTACTTGAATCAAAGCCGTATATTTTTGCTTTCCTTAAAGCTTTTTGGATATCGACCATTTAGAATTTTGGCAGTACAGGCCTAGAACATAACAGATTTAAGCAAGAAACGTTAAGACAGAATGCCGTAAATTAAACTCCAGTGGAAGAAAGACGAAAAGCGAAAACATCGGCAGAAAAAAAAACGACTGTAAACGCTAGGATATAACTGAAAGTATACTTGTATGCGATTGTCACTGCTGGGTTAGAATTATTAGTATGGGCTACTGTTAAGGAGAGCTGCACAAAAATACGATATTATAAGTTGCTAGGGTTTCCGTATAAAAATAGTTTTATATTAAAACATGTATGACGGAATTACAATTTTCCAGAACGAATTATTGCTTTATTGGCAAATAATTAAAACGTTAAATTTTCCACATATTTGTGAAATTCCAAGACATCTCCCACAACGTTTGGTACTTATGATGTGTTCGCGTATCAACTAACATGTACTTTTAATCTATTTGCAGTAAACATTTTTATCTTACTCAAACTGATTTTTATAAATATGTCTCTATCCGTTCTTCTAATCGGCAAATTCATGCAGCATATTAACACATAAAACTAGCCCTGTATCAGCAGATGTAAGCTGATGCAGGTTTCTGACATTTAGTTTGGCCTTAGGCCTTTTTATATAATTGTCATACCAAGATAAGACATACGAAATATGTTAATATTCAATTGTTACTGCAAAACGTAGAAGATTGTAAACAAATAGCGTTACCCTCGAATTACTTAATACATATGTGTACATCGCCTGTCATCCCTTAAACCATATTCGTATTCTTTTCTATCATTGTAATTCCTATAATTTTTAATTAAAAGTCGTTCTGATTAATGGATGTCTGACGTGAACACTGATTTACCATATTATTGTAAAATTCCCAAAATAATTATATTGTTTGGTAGTAATGCATCATTTGAAATCAAGGCCTAAATGCAACTCGCGGATAAGGGCCAATGGATTTGTTATGTGAACGTTGAAACAAACTCTTTGAGGATTTAAGACGGTGGTTGAAACTAGTCAGAATTTGATTATTTAATAGAACGGCTCAACATTAATTTTAACATTAGACTTTAAGACCATGTTGTAGTCAGCTGGGTAGAAGTTCCGCGGTGTTGTGTTCCACAGAATTAGGCCACATGCCTATGTGGTTATATAATCGAATAGATAATATCGGTCGAAACGTTATGAATATATCAACCAAGATAAAAATAGTAGTCCGAATAATCCAAATTATCAATGCTCATCTAAAGAACCTCGAAACATAATACGGGATGTAAATTTAGAAATTATAGTTAGATGTGAACTGTGTCAAAGGGGGGTGATATGCCTTGTAACAGAAAACGTTACATAGATCTACACAATGATCACTTATATAAAGAGGGAAATGTTTCTGAACGCTTAACATTAAAATTTCAGCACACTTTCAAAATCTACTAAATAAATGGATACATCATTTGACAGACTGGGAGATGGACGACAATTGCTAATGGACTGCAAAAGAATTCGACCAATTAGTCGGTGTTAGTCGAGTTGGACAATAATATTTATCGCCAACACACATCACCAACTTGGTAGTAGTTATTAATTGACCTGAAAAAGAAACAAGTCAGTGCTATCGTTTCAAATCGGCAGCTCAGTGAGACCGGATAAAAAAGCGAGTCTTTACCCCCGGAGACCAGCAAGTATAGCAATACGCAGACACTTCTGTGCCGATGAGGCAAGCATTATTGTTGTTAATGTCCGGCACAAAATGCGAAGACTTTTTCGATATGAATAGAATGAGAATGTCTCAAGAGAATGGTAAATGTTCCAATGTAAAAGCAAATTGACGTACATTGAAACCATTATATCATTTAGTATTGATGTTTCATCGAATGAGGTGGTGTATTCGTATATTGTCTGGAGATACGTCCATAAAACTGATCACAATGTGGTAAACATTGTAATCAATATATATATATATATATATATATATATATGTATATATATATATATATATATATATATATATATATATATATATGTTTCATGTATACACATAACATTTTATAAGGGGATATCATTTTTGATGTATCAATTTTCAGTATTTACTTCAACATTGCTCAATACGTAAGTAGAGCTAGGTAGTACGTTATGAAAATATTTTTATGGCAATTAAGGTACACGTTTCATCCCCGGTGGAATCCTCAGTCTTAAATGCATGGAGTTAGTTTTGCCGAGTGTTTTTATATACACGACTAGCTAGTTAATCAATCAGATTCTCTTAGCCAAACGCTGGGCTTCACACAAACAAAGGTTCGATTAGTTTTATATCCCATTTCCTATTCTATGGTTATGTTTTCTATAGATTTGCCTATCCCTGTTTTTTGTTGTGTCAATATAATGGGTGACCTTATTTAACACGTGATTACATTTTAGTTAGGTTCATTTTGTTACTCATTTTTTGTTTATTTATTTATCTATTGTTAGCGTAAAGTAAATTTTATTCTGTGCAGGCAGCTGTTTGCTATCTCATTTCTAGAGTTTAACAGTTTTGGAGGTCTTTAAAGTTTAGGATTTCAAATTTCTTATTCAGACATAATCTACACGGATCGTCTAAATTTCTACGTGTACTGGCCTGTTGTATTATTTTCCATTCGATTATTGGTGGGCGTCCATTTACTTTGAGCTCCCAATAATGGTTTGCTAGTGCTGTTTTAATTCGATGTTCTCTGTTTTTAAATGCGTTTTTGTAGTCGTAATATCTGGTTTTAAAATCTCTCTCTCTCTCTCTCTCTCTCTCTCTATATATATATATATATATATATATATATGTTAGAAGAATACCCGCCCCATGACGGGTAAAATCAATTCCCTGAAGATAACAGTTTTGCACCAATTGTATGTCTCCTTACGAAGATTGAAATCAGACATAATGATACTTAACTTTATGAATAAAATTCTTATTTTATTAGGAGTAAAATCCATTACATGATTTCGATTCTTAAATTTCGAACTCAACCCTATATTGAATCCACAAGAAATATTTTCCTCGTTTTGTAAGCCATGACCGGGTCGAAGTGTAATTTAATTAAGTATTATATTATTCTTAGTTATTATCGTCTAATCTATCAATCTCTTGAAGACTGTCACTTAGAATTGGCCATGTGTCAATATTTATCAAAAATATTCTGAAACATATTTTATTTGAACTATATGGATATTATTTTCCTTAGCTAAGAGTTACTTCTATCTGTACACTCCCCACATTGTTTTGGACGCTTCTATCTATCATAACCTTTTATTATTACACCTATCTTTCCTAAAGTATACCCAGGAATTTGTCTGACATATAGAAAAACTGAACAATAATACGTGTCTCTTATGACTTATAATTTCAAAGGAAATAGCATGCCAATCATAACTAATTGTAGCATATGGGTACGAACGCCTTCCACGTAAACAGATTGCCAAGGCGTATTGTGTTGTATAGCAGTTAAACGGCTAGTTTCACTGACTGTAGAGTTGTCTATCTTTCTATTTCCCTTTTTTTTTAGTGAATACCGTTTGAAATAATGCATTTACTAACAGCAGCATACATTTTCTCTTTGGCTATTATTAATTTATTTAGTTTTATTTCACAACGTTAGGATTACACAGTATCAAACACTGTCCTTGTCTTCCACCAATTCGTTCTGCGTCGACGGGCGGCTAGACATCCGTAAATACGTCTGCTATGTTCCGCAAACCAAAATTCAAGAGACTGTCTTCCATTTCCTCTTTGTCCAACAGTTCATATCTATCAAATTCCTACTGGCAACGTCACGTCCTTGCCAGATTAACCCACTTTCGTAACCTTATGTATAAAGGCTAACTTTTAATTTTACGTAATATATTTATCTTTCGTTCAATCTTCCTACATAATGACTCCTCAAACGATATCTCTATTTAATTCTAAACGTATACAATTTCATGTAGTATTTACCAAGAATAGGCACTTCATTCATGAATGAAATAGAAATTTGTGTTGAAGAGTTTCGTCTTCAATTGCAATAAATAGTTCTCAACTATGATAACGCACAACAGGTTGTTATAATAACATTAGTTTCCCGCTCGGTTTGGAATTACAACGACCACATGTCGTGTATAAAATTGGATTTTCTGATAGATATTAATGTAGTTATCTAAAATACGATTCGTAGATTGAATCTAACATAACCATGACATGGGAGAAAATTAACTTGACAGACTAACCGACGTTATCTCTTAAAAATATTTGGAAATATCTAAAATTATAAAGTATTTACAACTCAAGTCTAACACACCAGCATACGAAATGATCTTTCGACCTACACAACCCTTTATACACATAAATAAAAGTAGCAAATGGATACCTTTATTTTCTTTAATAATGAAGACTGCTATCAAAGGATCATAGTAGATCTAGGCAAGCTACTATTAATTATTTTCCTTCGCTGATAAATTGGACTCTTGCTTCACAGTAGAAAGTAGAATCTCGAAGTTTGCGGTGATTTGCCGCTGATTAATTTTACTTATAATATTGTTAATTTTAAACTGAGAATTCCGATGTTTCTTTCTTTTAAATTGTGATGTATAATAGATATATTTATATCTGAAATACGAAAATTAGTATAAAATGTTGATATTAAAAATTTGTGCTGCCGCTTGGTACGGCACCGAGTGCTACTCGTCAGCAAAGAAAGCAGAAACTTTAAACACGTATGTATTTTTTGCGCGGTGTCTATTTACTTCTTTCATGTCTGTGTAGAGATAGCTCACCTTTATAGTGATGCGAGAATGCATTATATATATATATATATATATATATATATATATATATATATACTCGCCATCTTGGGCGTACTTTCTGAATACCCGCTAAGCTTTTCTTTTTTCTGAGTTTTTCTGTTTCCTCGCAATATCTAGAATTCTTTTGATCGTTAGATGAAAGGTCTAGAACTTGTGAATATCAAAGACGCAACGTTCTATGATTTTCCCCTTGAATGAAATAAAAGAAACAAGTTTGATGTGGATCACAAGGTGTGATTAAGACAAGTGTCGCGCTAATACATAAAAATAACAAGAAATAAATGAATGAGAAATACTTTTAAAATATTTTCCTACGCACGAATTGTTGTACTCGTTACTCGACATACTACAACATTTCTAATGTCATTAAAAGATGAAAATTGAATCCAGGATGTTGCTTTAACAACACAAAATTCTTCCAGTATTCATTGCAACTGATGTTTCAAATTTAGTTTAGTACACCTCATTACAGCGTTCCATGCCATTTTAGGTCCCTATATGCTTGCTTCCCAACGAGGGGAGCGTAAGACACAACATCGATTTTTTAATATGGGGAAAATCCAGCCCCTTAAAAATGGGGCACTTTCGATTGGTGCAAAAATAAAAAAATAGGAAAGATTTTTCCTTCACTGACCGAGAACAAAAAAGATTAAGTGTACTATCAGAACACATAATACACTTTGCTCCTTGCCAAAAAGTCAAGGGGCTAGTTTACGTATAGAATTAGTTGAACACAAGTCACTACGTTACTAGCAGTTGGTTGAGACTTGTGTGTTCATTTCTGAAGCGTATTAGTCTGATAGTAATATTGAATCGGCTGTACTAGGTTTAAAACATAGTACAGCCGATTCAATATTACGCGACGAAATACTTTAGGCATATCATGCACCACCACCGTCATTAAGAGATAACATCTGTTGATAACTGTTATGTCTATAGTTATTTTAACCCTTACTGTACCTCACATGTTTCATTTATCAAGAACTGATTCTATTTCAGCAAATAGTGGGTAGTCTATAGACATTATTTCCCGTTCAAAATTACAACAGATGACAGTGATAAGAATAATCAGTTCTAAGTAAAACTCTTCTGGAGGTTAAAGGTTAAATCCTTAGTATAGGCGATACTAAAAATACAATTCTGAATTACATAAGGAGACCCGTGGATGAAATAAAGCGTTCTGTTCGAAATTCCGTACAGATTCATGAGTTATGCATGAAGATTCTCAAGTTCAACAAGACGCACATGAAGAAATCCAGAGGTTACATCGGCCGAAACGTGAGAATAAAATATATATATAAGCATAGTAGTACGAATAATCCAAATAATACAAAAAGTGCATGCTTGAAAGGGATTTCACTTCAAACATTTAATGCCATAAAAAATGCATGGAAGTGCAAAGACTGCTAGGACCTTGATGAGATTTATTGCCACCCAATTCCCAGAGAAGACCAATGGTCCTTACCAGCGAGAAATCAATGGTAAACGGCTGTTGTGATACTGCAAGGTTATTTGCGGTGGCTATCGAAACGAGGTGGAGAATACTGGAAATATGGGGAGACTTGTTGTCACTCAGACTCCAGGGAATACCACCGGTTGTCGGTGAGCAATCACTGATGACCTGTGCGAGAACTCCCAGTGAGTACATAATACTACTAATAATAACAATAATAATAACAATAATAATAATAATAATAATAATAATAATAATAATAATTATAACACCAACGACGATGACGACGACAATAATAATAATAATAATAATAATAATAATAATAATAATAATAATAATAATAATAATAAGTGAATGTGTTATATTATGAGGGGCCCCGTATGCCTAAAAGCTTATAGGTTCACTAGTTTTGATTGTGAGAGGCGTGAACTTTGTTCGAGTTAAGTGCAGGTCGAAAGGACATCCATTTTGGGACAGATAGATTTGTCCTCAGAATGAGTAACCCCAAGAAGTCATAACAACTGGTGAAACCTGCCCAACTTCAAAGGTTGGGGTTCAATAAAGGTCAGACCAGCTCTGGTTAAGATTTGTATGACAGGACAAAGAACTGTGACGCCACTCCTTCTTCTTGAGAAACTAAGGTTTTTAAAACAGTTACGGGGTTGGAAGCGAGCCGAACGGTCGACAATGTATTCGTTCGTTGTATGGTCTGGATCTCCTCGAGATACAGCAGAAATTCCAGTGCATAGTCTCGTCCCCCAGCGAGAAGGATGAATGAGAATCAAGCGAACGAATGGACAACACCCTCCCACAAAGAAGTCCAGAATAAAAGACTTGAATCTCTCTCTCAGGAAAAATTGTCTCCGCGTTTGTCTTCTGCCTGTCGATAAAATTTATCCACAGATCAAAGATCACCAACATAGATCACGGCCAGAGATACGCAATGGAAAACGACGGCACCAACGGCGATCACAACCAGACGATGAAAGAAAATGTAAGGTAACTTTTTGTGCATCACATTTTTGTGGTCCTAATCTGTTAAATTTCGAGAGACTTAAAATTGAAAGAACTAAAGCAGAAAGAAAAAGTGCACCATGCTTAATTTGATATGTTGAAAAGAACTATGTTTTAAAGTAAAATGTTTAATGTAAAGAAAAATGGTTAATGTAACGAACAATGTTTAATGAACTGTGTTGAATGAGAAAAGAATTTAAAAAGAACTATGTTTAAAAAGAAAAATGTTTTAATAACAAGAAGTGTTTAAAAAGTAATGTGTAATAGGACTGGTAGTTTAAAGGCTTAAAAACGCCCTCAAGAAATGTGTTTAAAAGTGCCTTATAAACGTGTTTAAAAAGTTTGAAAACGCTTCATAAACTTTCATATGATTTCGTATTGCTTTCGTATTTTGAGAAGCGCTTAATAGACTTTCGTGGCGATGATTTTCATCATTGATAACGTAACACATGTCTGGTTTTTGGTGCCGCTATGCAATAAATGCAGCAAACAGGCCCAAAAAGAATACAAGAACAGACATGACTGCGCGGGGAATACCGTCCACTCGGAACTATGCAAACGACTACATTTTGAACATGCACGAAAATGGTACAGACAAAAACCAGAGGCTACTGGAAAACGAAAACTGCAAAATCCTCCCGGACATGAAGGTGCAAACAAATAAACTCATGCAAGCAAGAAGACCGGACGTCAGGATAGTTGACAAGAAGGACAGAAACTGCCAAATTGTAGATTTTGGCGACCCGGCAGACAACAGGGTAAAGGTAAACGAGAGAAAAAGCGAAGTAAATACACGGAGCTTGTCAGAGAACTGAGAAGAATATGGAACATGAGAAAAGTCAATATAATACCAATAACTGTAGGAGAACTAGGAACAGTCCTGAAATAAAAACTGGAAAAAAGACTATGAGAAATTGGAATCAAAGGGAACACTTAGACTACACAATAG
This sequence comes from Sepiola atlantica, assembly GCA_963556195.1. NCBI lineage: Eukaryota > Metazoa > Mollusca > Cephalopoda > Sepiida > Sepiolidae > Sepiola > Sepiola atlantica. The sequence continues at coordinate 63,957,170 of OY744531.1, forward strand.
CAGCAATGATTAAAACCGCTACACTTTTATGAACACTCATCGAATGCGGAAACCAACCCACATAAACTACGAACACAAACCAGCGACATGGAAACTGCAACAGAAGTAAAAAAACAAATGAGAGGAACACCACATAAACCAAGGTAATTGAACCGGCTAGAAAGTCTATTAACTCTCAACCCCTCCCCACAAAAATCAAGACATAAGCCTCGGCGGATACCACATAAAATTATTGTGAAGGGTCAGAGAAGATCGAAAAACCAAGTAGGGGCAACACTGACAGCTAGAGGACCACATTAAACAGAGATCAAAATACGGATACTCACTATTACTACTACTGTACATCATAGCGATGACGCTACTCAACTACATACTCTGGAAATGTGATTCCGGATACATGTTCACAGGCAGAGAACAAAGAATACACCATCTCATGTACATCTACGACCTGAAACTATTTGCAAATGGCAAAAAGGAACTGGAAAAAGCTGATAAATACGACCAAAATCTTCAGCCAGGACATTCAAATGAGATTCAAAATAGAAAATGTGCACTGCGATAGATAAAATTGGAAGCTGGAGACGACTGAGGGCACGGAGCTACTCAACCAAGAGCAGATGAGAGCGCTACATGAACAAGACAGCTATAAATATTTTAGAGTTTTGGAAGCCGACACAATCAAATCAACAGAAATAAAAGAGAAGATTGGAAAAAGATTACTGAGAAGAACAAAAAAATCTCTTAGACACAAAATTATATAGCAGACACCTAATCAAAGGCATAAATACCCGGGAGTTGGACTAGAGGACTAGAAATTTTATGACAATGCACAACTCACTACATCCAAAATACGATACAGAAAGCCTCTTCGTGAGAAGAAACGAAGAGGGAAGAAGACATGCAAGTATAGAAGACTGTGTGGACGACACTGGAGAAATACATAAACTAGAACACAGAAAGGCTTATCACCGCAGCAAGAGACACCGTCCCAACGAACGACGCAGGAAGCATCAAAACTGGTAACAAACAGACACAAAAATCAAAGTGGGAAGAAAAACAACTACATGGACGCCTCATAAGACTCACAGGAGAAGAAACCAACGAAAATAGCTGAACATGGCCGAGAAAAAGAAAACTTGAACAGAGAAACGGAATCTTTACTGATGGTTGCACAGAACAATGCGATTAAGACAAACTACATTAAAGGTAAAATAGATAAAATCCAGAAAAACAGTAAATGCAGACTGTGTGAACAATGAGACGAAACAGTAAATCATATAATAAGTGAATGTAGCAAACTTGCCCAGAAATAATACAATAACAGACATGACTGTCTGGGGAAAGCAATACACTGGAAATAGTGCAAACAATTGAATTTTGAATACGCAGACAAATGGTATAAACATAAACCAGAAACAGTACTGGAAAACGAAAAACACAAAATCCTCTGTAGTATGGATATACAAACAGATAAACTCATACAAGCAAGGAGACCTGATGTTATTTTCATTGACAAGAAGGAAAAATCTTGTAAAATCGTAGAGTTCGTCGTTTCAGCAGACCACAGAGTGAAGATCCAAAAACACGGAAAAACGAAGCAAATACACAGAACTAGCCAGAAAACTGAAACGAATATAGAGCCTGAAGAAAGTTTGTATAATAGCAATAATCGTAGGAGCATAAAAAAAACTGGAGAAAAGACTTGGAGAAATTGGAATCAGAGGGACCATCGACACCATACAAAAGACGGCAATGATCAAAACAGATGCACTCTTAAGGAACATCCTTGAATGCGGAAACCAACCTGCATAAGCTACAAAGGGTAACCAATCACAAGGAATTTACAACAGGGAGAAAACAAAACCACAAGAAGAACACAACAACAACAACTAACGAACAGAAACAGCAAGACACATCACTTCAAAATCCCCGCAATAAATTACACCGGCCTAAGCTAACACCACACAAAAATGAATCAAGGAACATGAATTACAAGAAACACCATAGGATGTGAACGAACGAACGTCGATTATTATAACAAATAAAATAACAATATATTTTTAAAAAAATCTTCAGTGAATATGATTGTTAATTCCTACGCGGATTTCTGTATAAAACAAAGTTATTTGGCGACTTGTGTTTATAGTGGATCGCTCACTACTATTGTTGCAGCTGGTAAGTTATTTCATTTAATTGCAAATCGCCTCTGTTTATTAAAAATAGAATGTAGCATAAGTTGTAGTAGTAATAATGATAACCATAGTAATGGTGATGATGATAATGATAGTAATAACAATTATACCAGCCGCAGATCAACTAGCATAGGGGTTGATAATCTCCAGCTAGCAATAGCGAACGCAACATCTCAACAGGATAGAATAAAGGCAGTTGTAAATACCAGATTGAAATCTGGCGGAGTTTAATTGCGTTTCATCGCTAGGATTGGGTCCTCAGCTTTCGATAGTAACTCTCCTAGAAATGGTATCTCCATAAAAATACTAGGGATGAAAAAAACATACGTATACAATTATCCATATTATTCCTATATGAGTGACTGAAATTATCAAACCGAAAACGACGTATATGGATCCAGAATGTGAAGTACAGGCCCTACGCCCGGCGGGGGAACAAACAAGACTTCCCAAGTAGTCATCCAGCGAAACCCTCGAAACACTAACATAATAATAATAATAATAATAATTATTATTATTATTATTATTATTATTATTATTATTATTATTATTATTATTATTATTATTATTATTATTATTATTATTATTATTATTTGTACTCACTAGGAGTTCAAAGTGACATTATTATTATCATCATTATTATTATTATTATTATTATTATTATTATTATTATTATTATTATTATTATTATTATTATTATTATTTCGTTGAAAAACGAAAAACACACACTCCTCTGGGATATGCATATACAAACAGATAAACTCATACAAGCAAGGACACTTGATGTTATTATAATCGACAAGAAGGAAAGATCATGTAAAATCGTAGACTTCGCCGTTCCAGCATGCCACAGAGTGTAGATCAAAGACACGGAAAAACGAAGCAAATACACAGAACTAGGCAGAGAACTGAAAGGAATATGGAGCAGGAAAAGTTAGTATAATACCAATAATTATAGGAGAACTAAGAACAATCCTCCAAAAACCTGGAGCAAAGGCTTGGAGAAATTGGAATCAGAGGGAGCATCGAAACCATACAAAGAACGTCAATGATCATTTTAAGGAACATCATTGAATGCGGAAACCAACCAGCATAACGTACAAAGGGTAACCAGTCACAAGGAATTTAAGACAAGAAGAAAACAAAACCACACGAAGAAGACCACAACACGAACCAAGGAACAGAAACAGCAAAAAACATCACTTCATAATCCCCCCACCAATAAATTACACCGGCCTCAGTTAACACCACACAAAAATCAACCAAGGAACATAAATTACAAGAAACACAATACGCTCTCCCCCTCCCCCCCAAAAAAAATCAATAAAATATACAAAAATTAAAAAAAATTAAAAATTGGTGTCGGCCAAATCCCAGAAAATACTAATTGTCTTTACCAGCGATAAATCAATGGTACAAGGCTGTTGCGATACCGCAAGGTTATTTGTGATGGTTATAGAAAAGAGGTGAAGAATACTGGAAATCTGGAGAGGCTTGTTGTCACGCAGACTCCAGGAAATACCACTAGTTATTGTCGGTGAGCAATCACTGATTTTCTGTGTGAAAACTCTTAGTGAGTACGAATAATAATAATAATGATGATTATTATAATAATACTACTACTAATAATAATAATAATAATAATGATGATGATGATGATGATGATGATGATGATGATGATGATGATGCTGCTGCTGCTGCTGCTGCTGCTGATGATGATGATGATGATGATGATGATGATGATGATGATGATGATGATGATGATGATAAGCTACGAAGGGTAACGTGACATTTACAACATTAAGAAAACTACACAATGAAAGAACATCCCATCACAAACCAAGGAACAGAAAATGCAGGAAACATCACTTCGTGAGCTCCCCCTAGCCCAATAAATTACACCGGCTTCAGCTGACACCACACAAAAATGAACCAATGAATAGAAATAGCAAGAAACACCATAAGCTCCTCTCTCTTGCTCCGACATCCCCGTTCTTCTGCCACCGCTCTCCTCCCCCGCTCTCTCCTCCCCATCTCCCTTCCGCTTCCCCCCTCCCAAAAAATGAAAATAAAATAAAAAATAAAAATGATGTAGCTTAGGCTGACACTAAACAAAATATTTGCATAGGGTCAAGTAGAATTAGAGGACCGAGGGGGAACAGCACCAACCAGACCTCCACTAAAAGTACAGAAATTGGACCTTGGAGAGGCTTATTGCAACCCAACTCCCAGAGAAGACCAATGTTCCTTACAAGTGAGAAATCAATGGTAAACGGATGTTGTGATACTACAAGGTTATTTGCGGTGGCTATCGAAACGAGGTAGAGAATACTGGAAATCTGGGGAGACTTGTTGTCACTCAGACTTTAGGGAATACCACTAGTTATTTTCGGTGAGAACACCCAGTGGGTAGAAATAATAATAATAATAATAATAATAATAATAATAATGATGATGATGATGATGATGATGATGATGATGATGATGATGACAATAATAATAATAATATTGAGGAGATTGGTTGTAACTTCTGAGTTACAACTAATCTCCTCAGGGTAAACTTTCTGGTTATTGTCAGTGAGCAATCACTGATCACGACTTGTTTGAGAACTCCTATAGAGTGGAATGTTATTAAAAATACTATCACTACAGCTAATAATAATAATTATAAAAAGAAGAAGAAGAAGAAGAAAAAAGGAAAGACAAAACTTTTCTCGATTAACATTTTACACAATCAAATTGTGCTATTAATGTTATACTAACAGACCCGTGGGAATTCAACAGTTGCATCCTTCATCTGTTGTATACTGCTGCCGGGTTTACAAATATTTTCATTCTATGGACGTCTGGTCAAACGTAGAACCCCATCTTTGTCCACAGGGAAACATAGTTAGTACTAATGTATTAATGTAAATTCAGAATATATATGTTTATGGGATTTATCTCTAAAACTCTTGCATGGTTTTGTGATACATATCCATTCTATAAACGATGTTTCAGAACAAATATGACACTTTGATCCTAGACTAAAGGCCAGTAAATTGTACTTTAATTCGCGTGTAATGTTCGACACAACAGCGGAATCAGATGAAATTTAAGAAAATACTTGTTTTCTATTGGGAGTGGGTTGATGCCCTTTTTTTAAAACGATCCGGAGGTGATAACGTACGTACAAACAGTAAATTGCCTGAAGGTTTTATGATATAGATTAAGGTTCTGATGGAGTCTTCCTGCGCGGCAGACATCCATAAATATGGTAACACAAACCTAAATCATAACCACCAGGGGTTAATGTTTATTGCCAATCACCCTCATCACCCAAGAGACGAACTAACACCAAGGGACCAAGTAACATTTGACGTTATAGAGTTACGTGACCATAATAATATTCATACTAAAATACAGAAAACAGCAGACGTAATCTTTTCGTGTGAATATACACATAATTTAGTTGAATCTAGAGGCGTTGAATGAGTAAAATATGAAGTCATAAATTTATTAGGCCTATCTAAAAAAAGTATCCGACCATTATTTTTCCGTGGCGGCGCCCTATCATCTCTATGTAGTAGAAGCAATAGGGCGACGCCACTCTACACATGCGCATGTGTGAATTTTATCGCTCACTTCCTGATGTTAGTCGGATTACCGATTCTCTCAGGATGACTGATCGTGTTGAGCAAAGGTAATGCATCATATTTTGTTTTCAAAAGATTGGTGATTCTCAAAGCAAAACAATTTGTAAGATTCAGCAGGTATTTTGGAGAAGCTGTGATAAGTGTACACAAGTTAAGGAGTGGGTCATCCGATTCAAAAATGGCCGCACATCAGCTGAGAGGGACCAGCGTTCTGGCAGGCCTCAAACTCCTCGGAGTGCAGCTGTTGTAGAGAGAGTGCGAAATTTGGTGATGAAACATCGTCGTTCAACCATGCGGGAGATCGTCCGAGAGGTCGGAGTGAGTAAAGATTGCGCACATGGAATTTGGTGAAATTTGTGCCCAAGTTGTTGTCGCAAGAACAAAAAGACCTCCGTTTTTGAGTTGTACAGAACCTTCTGAAAACCGGCAACACTGATCCTGAGTTTCTGAACACCGTGTTAACTAGAAATGAGTCATGGGTATACGAGTACGACCCAGAAACAAAAAGACAGTTGTTGCAATGGAAGCATCCCGAGTCTCCAAGGCCAAAAGAAGCGCGACCGGTTCGAAAAAAAATCAAGGTGATGCTGACTGTCTTCTTCGATATCCGTGGAATTGTGCATCACGAATACGCACCGAAAGGACAAACAGCGACAAAGGAGCACTATCAAAATGTCCTCCGTGACGCAGTTCGGCGCTAAAGACATGGCATGTGGACAGTAAAAAACTGGAAACTGCATTACGACAACGCCCCCACAAATTTATCCCGATTGTTCAAACATTTCTTGGCTAAACATAGAATTTCAGTCGTTCGCCCCCCCCCCCCCTACTCTCCAGACATAGCTTCTTGCGACTTCTGGTTGTTTCGAAAATTGAAGACGCCACAGAAATGTTTCCGTTTTGAGACTAGGGAAAATATAATGCAGAACGCGATGGCGGGGATGAACAGCATTCCAAAATAAGACTTCCAGAGGTGTTTCTGGCAGTAGATAGATCGGTGGGCTACATGTGTGCAAGCACAATGGTCCTAGTTTAAAGGGTATTAGGGTCCCAACCTCTGTCAGGTATTTTAAAATATTTTTTCTAGCATAAGGTTTTTATACGGGATTCGTATTAAACTTAGCAGCCCAATGCAGAGTAAAAAGTGACAATTCAGGCAAATTGACAGATTAAGCCAATTTTTTATTCACAAAACTTGCCATTTGGTCAGCAAAATGTTCATCTATTTATGTCTTGGCATTTATAATACATTTAAGTGTTCAAATACTTATTGACATTTGTATAATTTTGATAATTTCGCCTACTGTTCTCAACTTGGATATTATTCTCCCAACGTTTTTTTAAACATATTTCACCACAAACAAGGCAAGGGGTTACTGAGAATTTGCGTGTAGGTTTTGGGTGTCATCCTAAGTTGGGAGCAGTGTAGTGAAGTGTCTGTTTACATTAGTCTAAAACCTCTGCATGTCGGTACAGTCAATGAAACAGGGAGCAGGGAGTGAGTTCCAGACGCTGGCAACACGAGGAAAGAAGCTGTTAAAGTAGAATGCTCTCCGGCATTTGGGGACCTCCCAGTGAATGGATGGGATTTAGCTGATCATACTTGTCAAAATCTATATTGGCGGTCAGAAAGAAGTTTAGCATTAAGTGCCAGACTATCGCTACATTGATTATGGATTCAAAAATTTTACCAAAGATCGGGAGTAGACTGATTTGGCGGTGGTTCTGAGGATCAGTCTATCACCAGAATTCCTAAAGACTGGTACCATAGAGGCAATTTTCCAGCTATCGGGGAAGCAAGACTTATCTAGCCATTTGTTGTAGAGTTTGGAGAGGACAAGGCGCCGTTCAGAAGAGCATTTTTATTACTATTACAGGTATAAGACCAAGCCCACAAGCTTTAGAGGTGCCAAGGTTTTTTATGATGTCTCTAACCTAGGATGGGGTGATGACCAGATTTTCAAGTGTGGTTTTGCTCCGCAATGGGAATTTAAAGAGGTGGTGGTTTTCGGAGTGCAAAGTGGCGCTTAAGTAGTTCAGCCGTATTAGTTGCCGTGCAAACGACATCATTGTGCTTTAATAGTGGGAGAATCGTTGATTGACCATTATTCACCACACTATTGATTTTAAATAACAACATCGCTTCAGCCGATCTAACCTTTTTTTCAGGTGCATCTTGTCCGCGGGAGGGGGTTATTTGACCCTAACGTAGGCAGCACATATATACACCGATATAGGCATGAATTATCTCCCTTGATTATATACTAAAGCCTTGCAATAAGAGTAATTAAACGAAATATAAACAGACGTAAATAGCTAGATGCAATAAAATTGCCATTCGAAATGTATGCGTTACACACCAACGTATAGACGTAGATATACATGATGCGTAACATTTTGAGTATTCGGACTACTGTTAACATCTTGTATGTTATTCTCACAACTTTTTGGCCAATGTAACATCCGAATTTCTTCAGAACGGAACATTTAATTTAATCAACGAGGGTATACTGCTCATGTTACGTCAGCCATGACAAGGTAGAATTCTTAATTATATTTGATAATAATATCGCCTGTACTGTGAATTGAACCTACAGCCTCGAGAAGACTGCCACTTAGAGCTGATTACACCTTAGCACTTTATTCCAAATTATCAATCCTCATCTAAAAAAATCCGAACATATGAATGGATGTATCTAAAAATTAAATTTCACACTTAAGCGTAACATACCGACAAAATACTATTTCTAAATTAAAAACGAAAGATAACCAATTGACAGACAGAGCCACATAAAGTGTTATCTAGTCGCACCTAAAGCAACAAACAATCGCGTGATATGCGGGCGAGAAATCTGCACAACGCGAAATGCCTGCATTTCTGTCATATCATATTGCAAGGAAATACACGGAGCGGAAACAAAGACGGTTGATGCGCTTAATCGGAAATTAGCGTAAACTCAAGGCCATCTTGGAATACTACTACTACTACTACTACTACTACTAATAATAATAATTCTAATAATAATAATTATAATACGCAACAAAAAAGAAAATTAAGTGGTTAATGAGTTTTAAAATAATTAATAAAATGAAATGCGAAAAGATTGAAACATAAGCCCGCCTTCACATCAATATAGCTTACGAAAGAAGCCTAATTTAGATGATTTTAAAAATAAATCTTGAAAACCAATGCTAACAACAGAATCAAGCCCGTCAACACTTTGTACCATCGTGTTTCTCACGAATTTACTTCCCCCAACCACTTAACCACTTAGCCAATGAGTTAACATAAAATAATCATACCATACAAACCAAACGCAATTTGTACTTAAAATGTGTAAGAAAAAATATAAAAAACGTAGTGGCATTAACATGGGTTAAAACTGCCCGTAAGGATGCAAATTAGAGATTGCACCATCCACATCTGCGCTGGAATGCAATAAATGATACTAATATATTACCAAAGCTTATTGTCACTTCTGATACAGAAACAAGGACTGGCTGTTATCACCAAGTCACTAGTAACAGATGGTACGATAACATCAATGAGTTACAATATTAATTGAATGGAACGGGTGGAATTAGGGTATCTGCGGCGAATTGTTGTCACTCAGACAGCAGTTAAATCAACCGTTTTTATTGCCACTTGCAACGACTGCTGTGAGAACTCAAATAGTAATGAAAAATTGTTATCATTAGATGTTAGTTTCTCTTGAGAGTCACATAATAAAACAATAGATTACACGCGTAACAGATAATCATCCGAAAAGTGATCAGATAATAACACTTTAGTAGGACTACCCAGTCTTGTTTTAAAACATCTAAAGACATCAAAAAAGTGTTGAATACAAAATTATTTCAGTATTAACATTAGAAAACTCAACGAAATATATTAAAAATTTCATCTTTCTAGTAATTTACTAATTAAGGATAAATTCTTTGTGTAATAGATTAAGACAATGTTTACTAGTTTCGATTTGCGGGTTGTGTTTGTCCAGCTGTACTGGGAAACGCTGAAGGAGGCAATTCACTAGTGGGCATAAGAGGTTAAAACACAGCCGAATGTAAGAACATATGTTAGAAGAGACAACCAGATGGGGAATTATATTATAGTGAGAAAAGGAGGGTTTGTTAAGTGATATGACATTTCACAACGCGGAGTAGCGCTTACCAGACGCATGTATTGTTGGTTATGAGATAAAATATTTAAGACCTTTTTGTTCTCTTCCATCTGCGACGAGTCTCATTAAATGTTCATCTAGTTACACTAAACATAATGTTTATGCAGTAGTGCGCAAAGGAACGGGTGAAATCATATTCACACTATCACCCTTTCTCGTAACATTTTCTGGAACTAGGACTTATACTTGAGTCTTTTTAGCATACAATCAAGGAATCGTCAACGAGAATCACCAGGGCATTACCAGACCTCTGCACGACACTGTGTTTATGTACAACCTTTTGAATTAAAAAAGAAGTGCTTCTTAAAGTGTTGGTTTTATCTTCCCGGGTCAACCTGTAACGGATGTTGATCAGAAACGACGGCCAAGTTCAACGGAGAAGACGAGAGGAGAAATTGAGGTATGAATACCCCGATAAGATAAAAAAATAAACAAACAATATAACAATACTTCAAATTGCTATCCGTATTGATTACCAAATACATCTAGGTTCACGATAAAAACAACGATAGAAAAAAAGGAAAAAAAGGAACCAAGAAAAAAATAAGACTCCGTGGTGGCTAACACGTCTAAACCAAAAACATCGACTTTCTGTTTAGCATTCAACAGTATTAAAGGAAGTAAGAATCAACGGTAGAATAGAAAGAGAAGAACGAAAATGTTTTATCGATAGACAGACCTTCACGTTATTGCTTTTATATAGTTGCCATTTTGATGTCAAACTACTCCGTCAAAGCTGGCCAGACCTGTCGAGAAATAAGTCTGTTACAATCGTCCAACACCGATTCCGTGTGTTCTGCCCCCTCCCCCTTCTCCTCCTCCTATTCTGATTGCTGTGAGCGATGTTGTACACACACAGTGGATATCTATCACCCTTGAACTTATCAATGCTCGCTGTCTGCGCACTGGACCGATGTCAGCACAGAGAGACAAAAAGACTGTCAGGCGCAGACACATAAGATTGGGAAAATGCCAAGATTTAATTCTGCAAAAACAAGACATTATAAAAGAATTGCATCTTGTTTGAGGACGAAATGAAAGTTGATTTGTACGAGATGGCATCACGATGGAATCGGCAGTCGCGCAAGCGGGAATTCTATGCAATAAACATCTTGAATGGAATCTAGAAATTGGCTTAAAATGGCGCTCTCGCCAAGTGGATGTGAACTTTCGACTATAAGAAAACAGTATACTTCGTTGGTGAAAGATTGAGCTTACACGACTTTGGTTTTAGGCTTAAAAAGATTTTATTTTATGAAGTATATCACTAATTAAAGGGTCCGAAAATGAAAATATTTTTTTTTCATTTTTTAAAAATCTGCATATATGTACACTATACTTTCAACTTCATTACAATCAGAAGATGAAACATTAAGATAACACTTTTGCTCTAACAATGCAATAAAAAGGTTTCCCTTTTTTATTTTTCGGCATATCAACCCGTTTTCAGCTATTTATTACCGATACGTAAGATACACAAGAAGAACTTTATCTAGATCATTTGACGACATATCAACTTTTTCATACTGAATCACAATAAACGCTTTATTACGTCTGTCTTAAGGCATATCAGTCATTTGGGGTGTATTTAATGCTAAAACACACTAAAGTTTTTATCTCGTTTGATTTATGACATATCAATGCTTCTGGGGTTATTTAATGTTGAAACGAAGTAAAACAGATTGTTGAATCTATTTTACAGCAAATCAACCATTTTAAGTTATTTAATTGCGAAAAGAATTAACAAGTTGTTCCGTCTATTTGACCGTATATCACCTTGTGAACGTTGAATGTCTAAACATAATAACTATTTCAACAATTGGATAGGACTTGTTATTTTACTCATAATGGAATAATAAAGAATGCTAAAAAAAGTGTAAGTTTTTGTAAGAATGAAACAATAGATATAACGGATGATCGATGATGCGTACCTTATTTAAAAGAAATACAATTTAGATTTTTCTTCGGAATATTGTCTTCATTATTGCTGTTTCGCCCGATGTGCCTTCTGAACTTCTTCAGGTGTATCTCTCATTCATCAGCAAGTTTTATATGTATATAAATGTAATATATTTAAATATGGAACTTTATATTATATCGATATAAATTGCAGAACGATGAATAAAAACCTAACTCCAAAGTATAAACCACAACTAAATATAAAAGTTTATAAAACGTTAATGTCGGGTTCCACGCAATTACATATGTCACGAAATGTTCATTAATTTAGCAATAAAGGTCAAACTCATCAGTTAATACGATAAAAGTAAACACCGTAAATGTTCACAGATAATGAACACACATCAAATTTAAATATTGGATGAACATGATGATATGTTGCAAGCAGTTTAAAGATAAGCAATGCGACAAATAACTTCTCGTTCTAAGAATTCAGACAATGGTGATAATCCGAAGAAAACAACAACACAAACAAGAATATCAGTCAGCCATGAGACTACGTACATCTGCCTGATCACGTAGAGATTCAGCAAAGTCTTTTCTGGGCATTACTTCTCCATATTGTATGAAGTATTCTCAAAATCATGCAATCGAAACTTTGATAACTCAAAAACTACTTATCTAAACAGGCTGAAAACGCCATGGTGGTTGTTGTTATCAAAGAGCATCAAATTTAGAAAAATCGGAAGTTGAAATTCCATCAGAATTCCGACCATAAAACCTTTCCATGAAAAAGATCCTAGTAATATGTGGCATTGGCGATATTTCATTGGCGACAATATAGGTTAGGTAGCCAGTCTCTATGAAGAAAAGAACCGAATGTCATCGCTAAAAGTCTGACATTTTCCGTTACCTGTTACATTTACATTTCACCTAGATATCCGAAATTAAAATCACTTCTAAGTGAGACCATGTCCGATATTTTCACAAAGTTTGGTGACGATGTGGACGCTTGGCTGTACATAAATAAAAATAGTGAAAACTTCGACTAGAAACATAAGGTAATAATAACTATTCCAAGGATTAAGATAAAAATGATAATCCGAAGAAAGCAATACAAATATTATCTCCTCATTCAAATAATTAGGAGAATATTTATAGTTGATTATTAAACGAAGACAAATATTATAATGAGGTCAGACATTCGTAGGCGAGAAAAATGCTTAAATCATCAGGTAGCGATTGGTCACTTTCATGTAATCGCGTGACAATAAATTCTGATTTGCCTGACGACAGCTATGACTATGAAGTTTAATCACTTTTTTTAACGTCGCAACTAGTTAATTTACTTTTTATATAGTAGGAGAAATATACCCAACAATTTTCTTGGGGGCCAGAGTTAATCCCTATAGTCGAACCCACAACCGTTAGCAAATGTGGCATAGATTCCTAGTAGCGTCTGACATTGTGGTCTTAAATAATGCAACACTCATCGCTGGGAATGTTTACTTTTTTATTCTTGTTATGGTAATTTACATTATTGCATTATTACATGGACTCTTCCCAATATTATGAATAGTAGTGGTAATAGAGGGTCGCTATGTTGAACCGAGAAGCAACCTCTGACTTTTGGACTTTCTGAAAATACATCAGATTCTATATTGTCTTATTTCTTTTCGGCCCTTCGAGGTCCAAACAATTCTAATCTTACCCATTTAATTATATGCATTTAAAATCACTTGTTTTCGTTTTCTTTGCCAACCGATTTTTATACACACGCTCTGATTTTCTTTTTTCTTCCAATAACAAAATTTTTATCTATCCAACAGCCATAAACGAAAATCTTACATGTTTATTATTACCAAGACTTAGTCATGCTCAGTGAGAAACATACCTTCCTCAGTGTCTTTCGCATAATGGGTATGGTGACAAATTATGGGGTCTGCAAGACACATTCAATTCCCATTGGATATAGTTCTCTACGTTCAACAAAACATGTTAGAAAAACCGCGCGAGATGAAATTGTACCTATCTATGACATAAGAAACTCAGTCATTCAAAACAGTCATCAGAACACAGATGGAATCAATGAGATTCCCGCTTACCGAGACAAAATTGAGTTAGCGTTTACTTCTATAGCCAGCATTGAATCTGTCTAGTCACAAAGCTGTTAATGATATATATGTATGTTGAGACCTATTGCGAATAAATAATTTGCTTTATTTTTATTGTGTTGTGTTTGTCTATTTGATTATCGTTACTAACAAACTGCGGATGTAGCATTAAGATATAAAATATTTTGTTACAATAGATTTTCCATAACTTTTATACAAAGGATGTTACATATATGTATGAAATCAAAACAAGAAATAGAGAAATACAATGGAAAGTAGTTTAATTTACTCTGTGAAGCTTATTGTATATTAACACAACACTTAATAAGCCCGTGTCTGAAATATAGACACATAAATCTATACCATTTGTATAAAGTACTAACTTTCAAATAATACGTGTTAAAATTGAAGCCAGGTAAGTTTAAACATCGCAGTTATTTTAGTAAATTTTCTCTTGTAAATTTTCAAAACAATGGAAAAATCTAAGTTACATGTGTACATAAAGCGTTTCTTTTTATGCAGGAATATACTATGCCAGCAATTGATTGGTAAGTGTATTCGGGCTCTGTTCTACAGGAAACTGTTGATTTAAATTCGGTTGTACGGACATAAATGATTTCTTAAATTCAGCAGTTGTCCGGAAAGCATATGAAAGTCCACAAACTCGTTTAAGCCGATTGTAAATTGAAGTTGCGTGAGATAGCTGAAGAATTGCAGTCATGAGAAAACAGTGTATTAACGATATTGCATGAAGAGTTATCTATGAGAAAACTGTGTTCAAAGTGGGTGCTGCGTTTGCTCACATTCGATCAAAGACAACGCGTTGAAGATTCAAAGCGTTGTTTGAAACTGTTTCAGGAAAACTGAAAGTGTTTTGCATCAATAGGTGATAATAGATAAACCATTGAGCTAGCACTTCCCTCCAGAGTAAATACGCCAGTTAGCTGAGTTGACAGCATCAGTTAAAAGCGATCCAAAGACGCAAACATACGTAAGCAAGGTTTTGGAGATGTGCAATGTATTGTGTTCATGCATTACCTTGAAAGAGACAGAACGATCGAATGCGAATATTATTTGTCATTGTTGCTGCATTTGAAAAGGGAAATCGCCAGAAAACAGCTACAAATGAAGAAGAAAATGTCCTAAATATATAGAGAGAGTGATTGTGATATTTCAATGATAAAAATAATCAGTCTTTAATTGAATCATTTATTTTTATTTTTACTTTTGCATGGCAAAATTGCTTGGGTTCTCATTTATATATATATATATATATATATATATATATATATATATATATATATATATATATATATATATATATATATAAACGTGTGTATATGTGTGTTATCGTGTACATATATATATGTGGTGAGATATTGACATGCATAGGTTGGTGTCTGAGGGTGCGGTAATTCCATTAGAATTAGATGTATCTTTCAACCCTCATTTAAGAAAGCATACAAAAAAAGACAATCACTGAGTATTGCTTCCAATGATGTAGACTTGCTAATCGTTTGAAGTAAGGTCGTCCTCGCTATGATAATAGAAGTTGAAATGAAATGCCTTTTCTTATGTTAAAAGTTTCACTCACCTATCAACTCTTACTGTTTTAATGAAACAGTAGCTAATTGTAAAGCAATGATAATAAGCAAGTGTGCAGCGATCCTTTATATATATATATATATACACACACACACACATATATATATATATATATATATATATATATATATATATATATATATATATATATATATATATATAGATAGTTTATATCTGATGTGGAGGAAACAAGTCAGAGTCAATAATTATATGCATGAAAGCGCGTAATTATTGTTTTATTTAAAAATTATACAATTTGTATATATATATATATATATATATATATATATAAACAACTTGTTTACAAACCCTTACTTATACATCAAATTGTACTACTTTGTTATTATTTTTATTAAATATACAAAAAAGTAAGTTGTGTTATGTTGGCTTAGCATTTAACTCAGCGTCAACGTGAAGATATCTTTAGACGAAGTCGTTAATTATATGCGAAATATGTTAATTTTCATAAGTATGAAACAGCGAATAAAGAAATACTTATATTTTTTATAAATCATGTGTGTTAGCTTATCCTACACCGACAAACCAGCGTATATGTATGTGTATCTATCTATATATATACACGCACACACATATATATAAATATATATATATATATATATATATATATATATATAAACAACTTGTTTACAAACCCTTACTTATACATCAAATTGTACTACTTTGTTATTATTTTTATTAAATATACAAAAAAGTAAGTTGTGTTATGTTGGCTTAGCATTTAACTCAGCGTCAACGTGAAGATATCTTTAGACGAAGTCGTTAATTATATGCGAAATATGTTAATTTTCATAAGTATGAAACAGCGAATAAAGAAATACTTATATTTTTTATAAATCATGTGTGTTAGCTTATCCTACACCGACAAACCAGCGTATATGTATGTGTATCTATCTATATATATACACGCACACACATATATATAAATATATATATATATATATATATATATATATATATATATATATATATATATATATATATATATATCAAGCAACGTTATCTGTACGTGTGCATAATGCGCAGAGCTTTACGCGCTCCACTACTTTCGGAGCTGCTCGCACTCCTGCTCCAACGCCCAAAATTGGAGCTGGTTCCTCTCACGCTCCCTATTTTCACAACGGAGTCGTTCTAGCTAAAACTACTATAAGAAAGGAGCGGCTCTTTTCAGCGCTCCATACTGAAAATGTATCTTCTTTCATAAACGTTCTATCATGCCAATGAGTTTATCTTGTAATGAATGTAGAATGTTATTTTCATATAACTATAAAAATGAATGTTATTTTTTTTATTTCCATCTTTAAAGAATACTTTTTGAAAAATTTATATTTAAAAAAGTTCAGATTTATAATATAACACTTTAATCTTATTGTACTCTCATTATTAAAAAAACGGTTACACGTTATTTCCTACGCTATCTGGTCCGGAAGTGGTTGATAATTTTACATTAAATTTATACAGGAAAGTGACCCCCTACAATAAAGTAAAAAATATTGGGGAGATACTTTTTTTGCGGAAATTTCCAAAGCTGTTTACATTTAATCGCCTAAAACTGGTAGAATCTCATTTTTACTTTTCGCTAACATAAAAATACGATAGATTAAACTTAATTATCCAGCAATACCAAGTTTTCTTATCTATTAATAATGGAGATTATGTATCTGTCTGCTCGTCTGTCTGTCTGAAGCCGAAACTCAATCAGAGTAATATTACTATTTACTTTGTCTGCCAGCTTCTATATATAGTACTACAAAAACAGCCGTAAACATATAAATAAAGTAGAAAGAAATTTCAAGACGAGACTGCGATTAAAACAGAAACGTGTTAAGAATCTTACTTAAACTATTTATTTATCTTAAAATTACAATTTGCAATTTAAAAGATGTGGCACAAGGCCAAAAAGGAGGTTTGGAGGGGGTAGTAGGTCGTCCAATTGTCTATTCCCTATTCTAGTATATGTCACCACAATCCCGCATTCACTCTATGAGCTTAATCTATTTAAAATTCCCCAAATGATTATTTACAACGCGTTTTAAACGCAAGAGTCTTTTGGTTATATACAAATAGTCTCTGAAAAAGTGAATGGTATTTACAAAAGTGTTTTTTTGTGATAACATGTAGATTTACAATAGAATATAATGAATGATAGGATGGGATGGAGCCTAAAAACACCCAAAAATAACGAAAAATAACAATAATTAAAAATAAAAGAACTAAATAAAAATGCTAAAAAATGGAGTGGGTTTGTAGAGAACCCTCTTACCTGTCTAATTGTGAACTGCTCTCTGTTTTCCAGTGTAAACTGAAAATAAGAAAGACAGTTCCTAAGTGGGATTAGGAATTTACCTAATGGATTAAATAAAAGTGTGGGAGTATTTTGAAGACAGTTGGTATCTTTAAGGATAAGTACCAATTGGGTCGGGCCAGGGATAAAATAAATCTTGGGAACGGGCATCCTGAAAGTTTACTAATACCAAAAAATAAATATAGGGACAGGACTCATTAATACCTCTAGCTAAGGGACTTGGAATTCAAGCTTTTGTCGAGCTTTTTGTCTTTTTAAAAACTTTTGTGACTTAAAGACGGCGCGCACCATGCCTAGACAGGGAACACGAACTCAAATCTAGTTCGACCAAATATACATAAGCTAGCGGTGTGTATCCACCTTCCTCTAAACTGTGAGGCATGCAATCTCCTCTTATCAGATTTAATTTTGATTTTAAGCTGATGTTTAAAATGCAAAATCAAATCGTGATCAGAAGGCGACGCACCCCGTGACCTATCTCTAAGCGTGAAACCCACACTACTAGTCTAGCTACGGATAGGATCGTGAGAAACATCATTCGTTTCTCCCTGGTCCACAAAGGAACCACATTGTAGATTACAGATGCTACATCCAGGCGAACCAGCTGATCGGGTACGATGCGAGCCGTCACCTCGTTGACATATTTCCCAAACTCACAAAGCCTGCTACAAGTGAAGAAGGCGCGCTCAGCCGATTCTTCTTCGTCGTCCTCGCAGCGAACACAATATGGACTAAACACTACTTTGGTATTGTGAAGCCTGCCATTGAGGGGTAGAGCGTTCCTAACCAATCGCCAGGTGACCACTGAGAGCGGATCTCCTCCTCCGATCATCCCAGCCGCTCACCCAGCGGATCAGAAGCGGTCCCCTTCACTAACTCCCTATAAAGGGTCCTTCTAGGCCGTGCAAGGTCACTGGACCCCGGCAGCAATCTGAGCGCAGCTCGGAATTCAGCGAAGAAACGTGTCTGTCCTCTTGGTCTACGTCGGCCTTCGACCAAGTGGTCAGGGATGAAGTTGGGAAAAGCCTTCTCAACCGCAGGCCCCCACGCAGTTTCTTCCATCAGAGTACAAATCAGGAATCACAATCTCTCGGCATGTCGGTGACTTGCAAAGTCAGGCATTCCCAATCACCCCCCCCCTCACACAGATGTTGAGTGCAGACCTGCCTTCGGACAAGCGGCTTTCTGTCTTGCCACAAAAGTGAAAAGAGCAGACGCGTAAAAGCCGCCAAACGGTCGTCAAGCAGGGGAAGTACAGCCAAGCGGTAGAGGATGAGCGGAAAGACGTAAGTGGCGCACGCCTCAGCTCTACCCCTAAGGGAAAGCCCCCTTCGAAGCCAAATCCTAACAGACGCTTTGACCTTAGACTGTACTTCCGACCAGTTCTTATCAAGCTGGAGACCCGGACCGAACCACACGCCGAAGATCCGGACCAGGCCTTTTGTCCAGTTGAAACGGCCCGGCAACGCAGGCGCGTTGCTCCAGGCAGCCAACTTCAGGCCATTGGATTTGCTGAAATTGACTACGGCCCCTGTCACATCTTCGTACTGTTTGAGTGCCTTAACCACGGTGCATATGTCTCGTAAGGTCGACACACACAGTGACATCATCAGCAAACGCGGAAACCCTGGCTCGCTCACCACCAGGCAGAGAAATTCCGCGAAGGGCTGGTCTCGTCGCCCCGTCCCTGAGTTTGCGGAGAAAAGACTCCAACGCAAGGACGTAGAGCAAAGGCGACAGCGGAACACCCTGATGCACCGACCGCGAGACAACGAACGACTCCGATCGCATCCCGTTTACTTGCACCACTGCCGTCGGCCTACGATACAAAATGAAGATCCATTTGCAGAAGTCCGGTGTAAAACCGGCGGCTTCTAGAACAGACCTCAGAAAACGATTATCAACCCTATCAAACGCTTTGGACTGATCAAAATTGATCAGCGCGGCTTCAGTGTCGTCTTCTAATCCCTCTATGATCGTGCGCATCAAGTGCAAATTGTTTTGAATCGATCTACCCTTCACAGCGTAAGTCTGCTCAGGATTGATAAAATCAGCGATAACAATCTGCAAACGATTCGCAAGAACTTTGGCCAAAATCTTTAAGTCTGTGTTAAGCAGAATTATGGGCCTGTAATCATCTAGCCCCCCCCTCCATTATGCCTATCCTTCTTCTTCAGTAATGTAATCACGCCCCTGGTGATTTGACCGTGGATGGAACCCTGTTCAAACCAGTGGTTGAATACATTCGTCAGGAGAATGACGAACATGTGCGACATCCTCAAATAGAATTCACAAGGATGACCACCGATTTTCGGTGATTTGTTGTAGCCAGCCTGCTTCAGCGCGGCAAGGACCTCACGCTCTGTAACCGGACCATCACAGCTAGCCGCTCGGGCCGCCTCCAGGCGGGGCGAACCTGTCAAATAGCTGTCAAACTCCTCGACCCGAAGTCTGGACAGCTGCGTAAAACGTTCGGAAAAATGCGACCGAAACCCCTCACAAATCTCACATGTCGATACCAGGGATCGGCCTTCCAGGTTTATGATTTCTCGAATGTATTTCTCCGATCTACGACGGACTACAGCGCTACGTTCTCGAAGGTCATAATTTACGGCTTCGTTGGAAACTTTATCTAACCTAGCCCTAATTAATTGACCTTCATACCGCTCGTTAGCTGCGCGTTTCAGGTCCCCTTTAACTAGTTCTACGGTTAGGGAGTCCCCCCCCCCCCAGCCACCGCCCGGGCCAACTTATCTTCTAACAACTTTTCTGTCCTGGCCTTATCTAATGCGAGGCGCTGGCCATATCGGACTTAGTATTAACCCACCACCTACTCTCTGTAACCCCCACCCCACTAAGCCCCGCTGTAGACAATTTTCTAGCTTTTCCTGGAAGTCACGCACCTCCAGTAAAGAGGTATTTAACTTCCAGTAACCGGCTAGACTAAGCCTATTTGCTAACTTCAGACGGGCCATGACTAATTTGTGGTCCGAATGACCTAACCATTTGAACGTGGGACAAGATAAAAAATCTACATCGCCTCTTCTAACTAGCATTCTATCCAAGTAGGTACTTGCAAAGGATGTGCCACTAGAGTTCCGCGTCCACATCTTCCGCCCCGGATGATCGAGACGAAATCTGTCGACAAGATCGCACGAGACTATCAGGTCAGACAGACTGCTCTCCCACCGCACCAACCCACTAGTCCCGCCCACCCTGTCTATTTTGGGATCAAGGATGGCATTCCAATCAGCCATTAGTACTAACCGCTCCGAACCACCAAGGAACACCTTCAACCGCCGAAAAAAGGGAACCCTCTCTCGAATGATGTTGGGCGCATAAACCGCGACGACTCAGATTTTACTATTGCTAACGGCAACATCGGCCACGACCAACCTGCCTTCTACATCTGCATGTACAACGCTTACATTTGCGGAAAGGTTACGATGCACTAGCAAGGAGACCCCTCTACGAATTGCCGTATGCTGAGAAGACATCGTAATGTCCAGTCAGTACACTGCAATCCCCGTACGAAACGTAGTGAGTCTCCTGTAGCGCAGCCACATCTATGTTACGGGCCAAAAGATCCATCAGAACGCGAGCAGCATGGCGCGGGATCTCATGCCCCTGGTATTCAAGCTAGCTAGAAAAGTTCGTGTCCATTATTCTATTCAATGTCGATCAACGGCTTGAAGTCATCAGGGACTAGGATGCCGCAGGCATGGCCGATACTGCCGGTAAGCAGTTCGGACGTAAATTGTCCGTCTCGGGCAATACCTCCGACATCCAAAGAAAAGGTTAATTTTAGGACCCTATAACACGAACGGTGGACGTAAATAGGGACCCGACTAGTGCACATAGTTCTCAGCTCCTTGAGGGAATCATACTTCTCCGCCACCAACCTCAGACCCGGGATTGCCTCCTCCGCTGCTTCAATCATATGCCAAAGCGCCTTTGTCCGGCCCACTCTGGTATCACGGACTAAGGTAGTTACAAAGGGGACGTCGGAAAAGTTTTGTGGCTTGTCTATATCAAGACCCCGGGCCCGAGTAAGAAGCTCCAGTGGTCGGATGGTTTTTACTTGCCGTGCCGATAAGTTAACTGATGATGTGTGAGGCTCCACCTCACAAATCCGTTGACAAATTTGTTGACTGGGGGATTGAAATTAAATAGGGCGGGGGTGTTATGTTCAGTTGGAGGAGGTGGGGATTGAGGCGTTGGGGACTGAACAGCAGAGAGGGTCATCTCTGTTTCCACAGGGGTAGGGGAGTGGGGCCAGTCTTTTTCACTTTTCTCAGTTTTCTGGGTTGTTTTTCTACTTCTTTGCCAGAGCAGTCGGTCGCCATGAAATGTTTGTTCGCCTTCTCTTCGGAGTCAAACGAAGTAGTAGTGACCGGAATCTTCCGTTTAAGGTTTTTAACTCTTCCACAGAACCTGGGGCGGGTTGGATTATATTTCCGTCCGTCAGGTCTTTGTATGTGGAGTTGAATAGATCCCTGTATTCTTTTGGGGACAATTGTGACTGAGGCCCCCAGGCTGCTCCCGTCTTTGCTGTAGACGTTGATATATGAGTTGCTTGTTCAGGCGTTCTTTGACCGGCCGGGATAGATTGGTCTAGCGACGCTGTCGGGTTCTTCTGAGTAAGAGGAGGGACGGCCAGTCGGATCGAGACGACACTAGCGGTGAATTTGGTTTCGTCACGCTCCCCTGGGTGCTGGCGACACCAACTGCTCTTTTTCTCTTCTTCAACGTAGGGGCCGAGAAGGCTTGCTGGCAAGCGTCGGGAAGGATTGGTCGCTGCTGCTACCGCTACTGCTGTACACAGGATTGCCACTGCCGGCGAGACTATTGTTGCTATTGCTATAGCTGATTCGTAAGTCTTGTAGAAGTTCATGTTTAACAGCCTCCCTGTCGTAGAAGCTTACCGACGGCGGCATCTGGTCCAGGTGGGTGGCCGGCTCTTTTTGCAGGTCCAATGAACTAGCAGTTGAAGCCCGTCTTCTGGGGTGCATTACGGCTGGGACGGTGGCGATGGCATCCCACCTCCTGGACCACCCCTAGGAGCTGAGCTAACCTTGCTGCGGGGGACTGCAGCAGAACTAGTCGGAGTGCCACCTAAGGCAGCACCCCCGTGCAGGGACATTTTGTTCACTCCAGCTTCGGGGTCTTAACAGGCGCCCGAGTGCTGGAGCCCAGGTTGAGCGAAGCAGAAGAACCTGGACTTTGACATATTTGGCCCAGACCAGCCTCTATACAAATATGGAGATTGATCCCCGAGTTAGGCAATTTCAACAGAACTCAGTCTGCTCCTCCCCTCTCGTTCTAGAAAACTCATTCAGGCCCGCCGATTCGAAATCTACTGAATGTCTGTTAGATGTGACTCTAACTATTCAGTAGAAGTATGCCAGCTGCTGAAGCCGAAAAGGAGAACAGAACCTTCCTGCAAAAAATTAGAAACTTTTAAAATGAATTAATGCCCAAGGGAGGCGACAAGAAAGATGGCCTTAGAAGGGGGCCGAAGTAACAAAGCTTACCAACGGCGAGCTGCACCCCCCCCCCCCAACGGGGGAGGAATTAGAGTGGAGCATAGACAATAAATAAGAAAAACAAAAGTTTGGTCAAAAAGGTTGAGTAAAAGTAAGGAAATCTTACTTAAACTAATACTGTTTCAACTTCCTTATATACTGTTATAAAAACACGTTCAGACACTAGACGGGTTTTACAATTTACATAATTCATTTCTTTTATTTACAAATATACACTTATAACTGCTATTATCAAAGTTACATACGTATTTACAATATTTTCCGATAAGGTGATATTAATAAAAATTATTCATACCATTAATTAAACACATTTCATTAAGAAACCGGCGTGTTTTCAAAACCATACATTGACTGGCAAGTACTGATAAAATTGCCAAGTCATCCTTTCGGAAGAGAGGATTTTTTTCACATTATAATTCTTTATTTTTATTACGTTGTTAAGACAACGTGTTTTGTTGTAAATTAAAGTTAAGTAAGGCATATCCCAGCTATTGGTAAATGGGTAACAATTTAGGAAAAATAAATTGCTGACTCATCCTTCCGGTCCTTCCGGAAGTGACGTCATTGTGAGAGAGTTTTTTCACATTATCATTCTTTATTTTCATTACGTTGTTAAGACAACGTGTTTTGTTGTAAATTAAAGTTAAGCAACAAATATCTCGGCCATTACTAAATGGGTAACCATTTTGGAAGAATAACTAAACAGGTTCTTTGATATGACGTAGGCTCCTTCAACAGCATATTTAAACATGAGTTCTTTGATATGACCGAGGCGCCTCCTCAAATTTGTTTTCTTTCCTTAACTATGTATGGAAACAAAATTAAGGGGATGGGTCAATTTTTTTTTTTTAACTAAAAATATTCTTATGTATGGGGAGGGTAAAAAAAATGGTGGGGTTAAAAAAATTTTATTTTCTTTTTCTTTATTAACTGAAAATATTAATATGTATGGGGAAGGGTAAAAAAAAATTATTTGTTCTTTTTAATTAAAAATATTTATATGTCCGGCTGAGGATACAAAATAAATTGGGGGGGAGGTCAAAAAAATTTTTTTTTTCTTTTCTTAACTAAAAATATTTCTATGTATTCCTCAAACATAGAAAAAATTAGGGTTGGCAAAAAAATTTTTTTGGTTTTTATTTTTAACTAAAAATATTTCTATTGATGGGGGAGGGTAAATAAAAATTGGGGTGGGGTCGAAAATTTGTTTTTCTTTATTTTGAACTAAAATATTCTTGGACGGAAACAAAGAAAATCAATGTCTAACCTCCCAACAAATATGACTGGGGCTCCATCGGTTTGCGGGTGAGCGTTCATTTCTGACGCGCAGCCTAGCAAAAATTTGCAAGTTAAAAATAATGTTAGAACAAATAAAAGAAATGTATTTTTTTAGAAAGTCTCGGTTTTATCGTAAAAAAGAACTCATCACAAAATAATATGAATTCATAAAAAATCAGTTCAAATATTTTACGGCGTCAATAGTATAAACTTAACCAGTATACATATAGACATTTAAAAGATGTTGATATATGTATTGTAAAATTTTCATTAACTTACAGTTTCGGGTAGAAAAAATATTTTGATCGGTGTCGCAGGAGAAAGGGTACTTGCGAATATACTACACTTTGAATAGCAGACAAAAACACAGTTCTATTTTCAAGAGTTATATAAATATGTGGTATCATTTCGTTGGGGTGGGGAATAACATATAATGGGTAGGGGTCAAATGGCTTTAAAACATATGTATTTCATTAATTGTTATGAAAACAAACATTTCTTTAGTTATTATTAACCATAAATATTTATTTTTAATACCTTTGTTTGAATAATAATAATAATAATATAATAATAATAATAATAGCAGTAAGATTGAGTACAAAAATAAATTGTCTGTAAATTAAAAGAAAAATTGGCTTATTTATTCAATCAGCAATACAAATAAATACAAAAAAAGTTTAAATCTTTAAGAAAATAACTTCAAAGGCATCTCTAGACTCACTGGCGCATTTGAAGACATTTGTTGCCAAATTGTCTCCTGCCTTTAGAAAACTGTCCTATCAAAAATCTAACATGTAGATGTGAAAAAAACCCTGAGAAGTTCAGTGTTCTGTTTCCATGTGTAACTATCTCGTTCTTTCTCCCTCTCTTTCTCCCTTCCTCTCTTCCTTCCTCTCTTCTCCTCTTTCCCTCCCTATCTCATATAAATTTACCAGAAATAAGCTGAGACTTTCTTTTCTTCTCCGTTTTATTGCTGAATAAAAAATCTAATGTTTTAAAAAAATCAAATAATTTTGGAGTGAGGATCGCGGAGCGATAAAACCTCGCTCTTTAGTCCCAAATCGAGCTGCTCACGCTCCACTCCCGCTGAATATAAAATGAGCCTTCTTTTCCTTCGCTCCAGCAAAAAAAGAAGCGTGCTCCTGGTGCGCGCTCTTTTTGGAGGGCTTCGTAAAGCCATGCACGTGTGTCATGGCATCACAGTTAAGCGGTTGATCTAAAGGTCGAGGTAATGTGCATATCAATGTTTGAAGTTCTAGAACTTTTTGTAAAATTCAATATTCAAAAATATTAGTTCGTAAAAATAACAGGAGAAACAAATATTCTGCTATTTTAGCGTTCCATTTCAAGCCGACCAAATAACGTATTTACAATAATCTGAACATTTTAACTACTGTTACATTAGGAGGAGCCGTATATTTCTGAAAAGGTGTGAGTTTGCTAGCATGTATTGTGACCTGCGTGAAATGGTTGGATTGAGTGCAGAGTTAAGATTTTGTCAATACATATACAGGATTTGGCCGGTAGGAAGCATTTGGGGTCAAAGGGAGAGTAAATACGGTTGTGTAATTGGATGATTGTACAAGAGGACTGTGACGTCACTTGTTGTTGTCGAGACGAGAATCGTGGCCAGACCGCTATGGAACTGGAAGCGAGTGGAAGCACAAAAGTAATGATTTGGAAATTTTAAGTTTGAGTCTCGAATAAAACGGGAATTAGCCACTCCAGCTATCTCTCTCCCACATAGTCAGAATAATAGTTAAGACAGAAACCGAGAAACAAACCAACTGGAAAACGGCGACTCTAGCCTAGGCGTTATCAGGCAAGAATGGATCAATAAACGACCTTTCATAACCCTCTCGAAATCGACCTTCTGAATTCATCCTTTGTCATGCAAAAGAATTGTGTTCCCAGAGAGCAGATGGACGCCCTAGATGATCAAGAAACACATAACCACGAGGACGAAGAAGGTAAGAAAATCTAAGAAAACTTACGGCACTGCAAACGACTAAGAAGGTTAGAGCATCTAAGAAAACCCACGGCACAGAACCCGACGACTAAGAATATCAGGTAAATTATTACATTGATTTGGAATGAACTATTGTGTTAAAAAGGTTTTATTAATCCACGTACACACGCACAGACCGTTGAAGTTTGAAGCATCGTATGATCGATGGTCTGCATTCTAAGAGACACGCAAACACACATAAACGCTCACCCACACATGGATCCTCCGTTAAAAGAAACACATAATCACATCGGTACGCGGTAAAGAGAAGCGAGTAATCTTATGAAAAAAAGTAACTAACAGTTTAAAGACCTCTAATTGCTTTTAGTATGGAACTTGTAAAAACGTTTCGAACCAGGTTTTGAGTTTCAAGAAACGTTTATTCAAAAGACTTTTAGTAACGATCATCTGAGTATCAACGTATCACTACTAGTAATAAAAAATAAATATATCTCCTATATAAAGGGAAAACGTATGTTTTTTGTATGTCCAGCTAAGGCTGCCAAGATACTCTATAGACCTCATGTAGTTGATTTTTTCTTAAACAGCGTCACTTCGGACCAAATAATATTGAAAAATCAGAAAAAAATATTTATTAATTGGGCCGGTTTTCATGAATTCAGCATTGTTATGTAGTAATTTGCAAATAAATCAACGTAATATGTAGTAATTTTGATAACTCATTCTTGTGCACGTGACGTCACTATGGCAGGTTGCCGACTCATACCTCCAGAGATGACGTCATTTGCAATCACAGTTAAGAAACGCCTATGCTAGCCAGTACTAAATTGGTGACGATTTAGAGGAATGTGTCTTTTTTCTTCTTTTTCGCATAAGGTAAAGACTGGGTAGGGGCGCCTCATGCAAAAGCTTGGGAGAGTGTCGGCATTCCCCGATAAGAGCGCCTCATACAAAAGTATGAGAGGATATTGGCATTCGCCAGTAGGGACGCATCAGGTTAAAAAGCTTCGGCGTTCGCCTGTAGAAGCGCCTCAAGCAAACAGCTTCGGTATTCGCTAGTAGGGGCGCCTCCAGCGAGAAATTACCCCGTGAGGTATAGTATTGGAAGCATCTTGACACAGGAGATAGTTTTCAATGAAACTCTGATTTAAAAACAAAGTGTCAGGAACATATACTACACTTTGTTCTAAGGAAGAAATAAATATAGGATAGTAAATGATATTCTAATTTTTGATTACAGAGTGTGGCATCGGAACTGATAGATATGACAAGATACTACACTTGAATCTCAGGCAAAACGCCGAGAATTTATTTAGGTTGGTGCATTCCTCGGAAACATTTATTTCTACATCAAATGGAAATTACATCCCTCGGAATGCACAACACCTTAGGCATAACGCCCGTTGTGGAAGGGGGAAAAGTGGGGGTCGGGTTCTTCGTGACATTTAAAGCCAGCGCAATCGGCATTCCACGGTATAGGCACCTCAGGCGATAACAATAAACTAACCCCCTCTCAAAAGGCGAGAAGGTAAAGCCAGGGAGGGTGGACCTCCTAGAACTGCATCGGACAAACCCACAAACCGGCGAAATCAAGGCCCGAAGGCCAAGACGGTACCGGTCTATAGGGTGTAGTATTCATCGGAACAGATACTACACTTTGATATTGGCCAAAAAGCCAAGTAACATTTTTTGGCAAAACTTGATGAAGAATTTATGATATATCGACACTCCAACAGGGTCAGGCGGCAAGAAAGTTGAGTTTTTATAAAAAACGTTAGTGAATTCATGAGTCATTATATATGTATGCTTCAGTTTGAACAAAGAGAGTATAATACTATCGTGGGGATGTCACAAACTCTACAAGGGTTTTGGAGATAGGATTTGTTGTTGATTTTGTTGTTTTTGTTGTTGTTGTTCTTGTTCTTCTTCTTCTTCTTCTCATCCTCTTTCTTCTGCTCATCCTCTTTCTTCTATTTATTTTTCATTTTTCTTTTTCTTCATATTCTATTTTTTCATATGGGTTATTTGTGTTTTAATAATAGTGACGCTACATAAATGAACGTGATTTTAGTTCTTTGATACGACAGGGGCGTGTTAATATGTGTTCTTTTTTAAATATTGACGCTACATAAATGAACATGATATTGTTTTTTTGATACAACAGGGGCGCATTAATATGAGTTCGTTTCATGTTTCCTTTATTCTTTCCCTCAAACTACCACCCTTTCTTCCATCTTTTCTTATTCCTCTCCCACTACCACCCTTTCTTGTTTATTTTCCTATTTCTCTCTAACTATCCTATCTTATTTCCCTCCAACCGGAACCTTTTTCTTTCTTCCGTTCTTCTTTACCCCCCACTCCCACCCTGTCTTCCTTGCGTTATTCTTTCCCTCTTACTTACACAATTTCTTCCTTCCTTTTATCTTACCCTACCACAACCTCCTTTTCTTCTTTCTTTTATTCTTTCCTTTCCACTGCCCTCCTTTCTTCCTTCCTTCCTTACTTCTTTCTCTTCACCTACCACCCATTCTTTCTTCCATTTCTTCTTTCCCTCCCACTACCACATTTTCTTCTTTCTTTTCTTCTTTCCTTCCAATTACCACCCTTCTTTTCTTCTTTTCCTCCCATTACCGACCTTTCTTTCTTCCTTTCTTCTTTCCCTTACACTGAACAATAGTATGTAGTGAAGCAAGAGTTGCTCAATAAACAGCCGCATCTCTTCTGAACAAAAATGTTTAATGAAGCAAGTGTTGATCCATAAACATCCTCACTTTTATCTGAACAAGAGAGTGTATGGTGTAGCAGGTGTTGCTCAATCACAGCTGCACAGTTTCTGAACCAGAATGTGCCGTGAAGCAAGTGTTGATATATCAGAGCAGCACCTTTTCTTAACATGAATGTGCAGTGACGCAAGTGTTGCCCAATCACAGCCGCGCCATTTTTAAACAATATTTTGTAGTGAGGCAAGGGTTGCTCAATACCAGCCCACCTTTCTAAACAAGAGTGTGTAGTGAAGGAAAGGTTGCTCAATTACAGTCGCACCTTTTCTGAATAAGAATGTGTAGTAAAGCTAGTATTGCTCAATCACAGTCGCTGGCGGCCATGTTGTAATTTATTAGAACTTTATTTAATTGGGTCTGTTATACTGCGTAGTATATTTTAATTCGTCATGATACATCTCTCCCATGCAGAAGGGGCTGACACGGTAGCTTAGCAAAAATATACGACCGAAGGGAAGATATTTTGCTATGGCTATTATATAAAGGGAGCATCGATGGAAAAAAAACGTCGATTCCTTCGTGCCGAATCAACACGGAACTTCCCGGAGCACTTAATTACTTCTTATTTCTTATCATCTGCACGTTGTGCGTGTGTGTGGTTTGTAAAAAAATACATTAAAGTGATCTATTTTTCTATAGATGTTGTTCTCTGTGTCGGTAGCATAACGATTACGGATAAAGAACGACAACCAGGAGGTCGAGCGTTAGCATCCAACTGACTCATAATAATTTTTTCAACGATAACTTACATATATATCGAAGGGGTGAGTACGAGGGCAGATATAGTACTTTTAATAGAAATATCTCACACTTTGTCCCCGGGCAACGGGAAAGGGGGGGTAGGGGAAAAAGGGGCGGGGTAGAGGAGGCGACCGGGAAGAGACAGCTTTTACCCCGGGCAACGGGAAGAGAGAGCAACAGGGAGAGGAGGCGGTGAAATGGGACGACTAGAGAAGAGAAAATTCCGGGTAACCCCGGCTACTCCTGCTAGTATAAAATAAATCAAGATTTTTTCGTCAAATCATCGTATGTATTTGAATTTGTTTGTATATTTTTTTGTTGTATCGTTTCGTTATTTTTTAATTTATTTCAGAAAATCGGACTATTTTATATGTATGGGTAGAGATCCTTAGCCGAACGAATTAACATTATTAGTAGGTTTAAATTACAAACAATTTTCGTTCATTCGGTGATCATGTGAATAAAGCCGCCGTTACTACTTCAGTTTTACGTCATCTTTCACGATTCGAATATCACACTAGTATCTCCTACATTCCGTTCTGATGTCGGCTGTTTATGACCCTTTTGCTGCACTAGATGATTGTTTATCGTTGCTATTGCGTTCCAGTTGTTTCCTAGTCGATATTAAAAAAAATATTTTCTTGCGATTTAAAGTAAAATAAAATAAAGCATTTTTCATTTAAACTGACAAAGGTTTAGAAACCCTACACGTCGATACTTTTGCAGTTATGTATAACACGACATTATATTTACAGAACTCTTATCAAGCTGAGATCAATTAATACTACTGTATCACTAGTCATTATGTTATTATATTTATAAAAATATTTTTCAAAATATGTATCTTATGAAGGTTTTAACTCGGGACTAAGAATTCCTCTGTGAAATCTTATGAATTCATTATGAAAGGAAAACTTCTAACTTCTTTCTTTCAAAATAACGTAAAATAAAACGGATAATAATGTAATTTAAAAGTGTTTTAATCGTTTGAAATTGTATGCGAAAAGAGTAAAATGTGTTTTGCACTTCGCGCCCCAGTTTAAAATTTCATTGATTAGCACTGACGTTGTATTCGTCATAAAATCGGGTCGATTTACGGGACTGGAAAAATGCTGCCATAAGGATAGAAAACTATGCTTTATAATCCGAGCAGATTAACGCAAGCACTAAATCCTAACCACATAAATCCGGCAAATTGCGGATAATCCGAAACGGTGTTTTAATCGTTCAATAATTCTCAGGGAGTTGGAATAAGCACACGAACATGCGGGCACGCAGCGCCACACACACAGGAACAGGCAAAGCAAAGAAACGCAACATAATTCTTTAATCACACGGATGTAGTATCAAGAAAATCCTGCCTATCAAAAGATATGCCTGTTTTGCGTAGATCAATCACACACACACACACACACACACACACACACACACACACACACACACACACACACACACACACATATATATATATATATATATATATATATATATATATATATATATATACAGCTAATGATTATTGTTGTGGGGTACAAATAACCCCTATTGGAGAACTGATGGTATCAACCAGGTATAATAAATACCACTGGTTGCAGAGACTCAGAGAGACCTTCATACCATGTGATGTTGGACTTTGTAAGGAACGTTTCAATTTGAGCAAGTAATTATTTTTATATATTGTTATACTGTTGCCGCCATTTTGTTATTCTTTACTGTTGATTGTTATTGCTTTATCATTTGGACTTTTTTGTTAGATTTTTTTTTCTGGACGACGTTGTTTTTTTTTGTTTTTTTCCCCTTTTTTTGTTTGTTGCCTCTAGTTTGTTAACTAGATGGCTGTAGAGATGTCCAATACTGATAACTCGGAATGGTGCAAGCCACCAAAAGTAACAATTGATGTTTAGGAATTCATCGAGGAGGCAAAAAAAGCTCACACGTGGTCACGGAGACCGGTATTTTAATTGACATTCCTAAACTGGAAGAGATACAGAAACGAACTGTCTCTTTATTCGTGATGGATAAAAAGATAAAAAATCTATCAGGGCCACCTCGGAACTGATTTTAAAACTATTACATACAGCGGGTTTTAAACCGCAAAGGTTGATTAAGTCAAAAGGCTTCAACAATTGGTCGGCGCTTTTTTTGAATGAAGACACCTGTAACAAACATTGACTAACCCAAATTATCACACCGAATTATGTACTACGTACGGAATACATGGGGGGGGGGGAGAAGATCCTCCATTTCAATTTTTAACGTGCCATTCCACGTTAAAGGCGAGCACAATGGTGCTTTTTTCTTAAAATTTGGGGAGATTACAGACGTCAGTTATGACGAGTTTCCAGTTATCTGGAACTTTGAAATCCTAGTCGATAAAAAGTCGTATGAAAGTATCCTCTATTACCTTCATATAGGGGATGAAAATATTGCCTATTATCCTAGCGGGAAGAAAACCCATATGTTGGTATTGTGAAGAAATGGGTCACTTAACTATGGATTGCGCCCTCAAAAAAGATTCAACATTAAAAACGACTACCTCGATCACTAAAACTTCGAAGGCGGGACCTCACCTCAACGCGCAACCAAATATTGTTATATTATTAATTCTGCAACCGATGATTCGGAAGACGAATTCCCGGCACTACCGGCAACCAAGAAACCAGACGCTGAAGAAGAAAAAGATGAAGGTTGGACTATTATACCGGGTAAAAAAACCCCGGGGCGTTTGTCTTTGGACGAGATGCGAGAGAGGGATATGCTAAAAAATGACCCCGGTAAAGACTCTTTCTTAAAAGCGAAGGCTTTAAAAAATAAATTGGGAAATAATACACCCAAATCCTGATTCAACCCCTAAACCAAGTCACCATCCGATCACCAAACCAAAATCCCCCAAAATCCTCAGTCCCCCAAATCAATGCCCCCACGAATAACTGGCCCCATTACGGACAAACCATATAAACTTATCCCCCTAAGCCCACAAAAAGTCCCCAACCATTGCAAATCTCCCAGACCTCCCTTCGTTTCCCCAGAAACACTCCTCCTGCGTCCCCCTCAAAGCAGCCCTCCCCTTCGCCTTCTCCAGCTTCGCCCATAGAGCCCTGCTCCCCTCCCCTTCTCCCATAGATGGCATGCCTCCCCCCACCTGCCTCGCAGGAACGGCAAAGAAGCCCTTCTATAGAGAGTAGAAAGGCGAAAAAATCTGCTTTTCTATTAGGTGAAGTATTAGTTAAAGTGCCACTAGAGTCTAGATTAGATAGGGCGGTGGGGGTTGGGGATAGCCCTAGTGTTACTATAATTAAGGCTAAGCTGAATTCTTTGGCTTTCCAAGAACATCAGGTTTTAGTGATTAGGGTTAGATTAAAAAGAACGTCTGAGGAAGCAACAACTATGGCCGCTGAATTGCGTGCAGAGGAGTTTCGTCATGCAACTGATCGACATATCGCTTGTGTCTCATTGCCGGATGGGCGGCTCGTGACTACACACGAAGGTATTCTGGAGGCTTTTCGCTCTCATTTTCAGGAGCTTTTTACTCGGGAACCCGGTCTGTCTTTAGCACAATTCGACCCCTATTTGGCCGACTTTTCTCGCCTTGAGACGACCGAAGCGGCTAGATGCGAAGGTTGAATAACAGAGGAAGCATTAAAGCGGGTCGGCCTTTTGTTCTCTTGCTGACATTTTTGTTTAATTCGTGGTTTAGGAACGGGAATATTCCTCAGTACTTGACCATGGGTTTAGTGAAGCTTATACGCAAAAGCAAAAATGGTGGGGATGGGTTAGATAATTTTCGGCCCTTAACAATGCTTAATGCGGAGTTAACGATTTTGGCCAAGATCTTAGCCAATCGTCTGCAACTTGTTTTGCCTGGTCTTATTAGCCCTGAACAGACTTGTGCTGTAAACGGTCGGACCATTCAGGATAACTTGCATTCGATACGCTTGATCATTGATAAAGTCGACACTGAAGCCGCGCTGATCAATTTAGATCAGTCCAAAGCATTTGATAGGGTGGACAATCGGTATATGGAGGCTGTTTTTCCTCTTTTATGCGAAACCCGGTGTTAGGGTAGAAGTGAATGGGGTGAGGTCGGAGGCTTTCAGATTGTCCAGATCTCTTCGTCAAGGGTGCCCTCTTTCACTGATGCTTTATGTGCTTGTTTTGGAACCCTTTCTTAACAGGCTCAGGGTGACTCCGGTCCTACGTGGAATTACTTTGCCAGGTGCTTGCACCACGTTGAAGTATTCTGTCTATGCCGACGACGTAAATGTGCTTGTAACGAGCAATGCCGAGATTAGTGTGGTCGGCAGAGAAATTAGAACTTATGAAACGGTGACAGGGGCTTAAATCAACTGCGTTAAGTCTGTTGGCTTGCGCATCGGTGCCTGGAAGGGCGTTTCCTTGCAGGGACCCTTTGGCGGACGGATGGACCTTGCAAGCTACTCAGCGTCTGGCACGGTCCCGATTTTCAGCTGGAGAAAAATTGGTTGGAAATCTTGAAATCGATAAGGGCTGCAGCTGGTCTGTGGACCCGTAGAAATCTTTCATTAAAGGGGAGATCGGACGTATGTGCTTCTCACATTTACCCGATCATCCTATATCGTCTTTCAGTACTTCCACTCCCGTCGGATACACTGCTTGAGTTGCAGTGGGTTCTTTTCAATTGTTTATGGCTTGGAAAGGCCCATATGGTCCGTCGCGAGATTTGTTACCTTCATCCTTCTGAGGGCGGTTTGAGTATGCCGAGCATCGAAATTCGATGTCACACACTTCGGCTCTTTTATCTAGACCGAATGAGTACACAATGTGAGGGAAACGGTGTCTACTCCTATCTACGTATTCAAAATGGCTTAACCGCGCCCAAGACACGGACATTTTTCCTCAAAAAGTCAATACCACCAGACTATGAAAAAAAAAGAAGAAAAAAAACTCTCTGACGAGTAATATTTTATATTCGAAAGCTCAGTTTAAAATAAATAAATGTTATTTATTTAGTTCAACAAATTACATTGCTATGGTTTTTCAAAAAAAAATGTTTATACATTTACGAAACAATGGTTTATAATAATGTGTCTACTCCTATCTACGTATTCAAAAATGGCTTAACCGCGCCCAAGACACGGATTTTCTTCCTCAAAGTCAATACCACCAGACTATGAAACGAAAGAAAAAAAAAAAAGAAAAAAAAACTCTCTGACGAGGAATATTTTATATTCGAAAGCTCAGTTTAAAATAAATAAATGTTATTTATTTATTTCAACAAATTACATTGTTATTGTTTTTCAAAAAAAAAAATTCATACCTTTACGAAACAATGGTTTATAATAATGTGTCTACTCCTATCTACGTATTCAAGATGGCTTAACCGCGCCCAAGATACGGACATTCTTCATCACAAAGTCAATACCACCAGACTATGAAAAAAAAGAAGAAAATAAAACTCTCTGACGAGGAATATTTTATATTCGAAAGCTCAGTTTAAAATAAATAAATGTTATTTATTTTTTTCAACAAATTACATTGTTATTGTTTTTCAAAAAAAATGTTTATACCTTTACGAAACAATGGTTTATAATAATGTGTCTACGCCTATCTACGTATTCAAAATGGCTTAACCGCGCCCAAGACACGGACATTTATCCTCACACAGTCAATACCACCAGACTATGAAAACAAAAGAAGAAAAAACTCTCTGACGAGGAATATTTTATATTCGAAAGCTCAGTTTAAAATAAATAAATGTTATTTATGTATTTCAACAATTTACATTGTTATGGTTTTTCAAAAAAAAAAAAAATGTTTATACCTTTACGAAACAATGGTTTATAATAATGTGTCTACTTTTATCTACGTATTGTATATATATATTTTTAGTCCCTCCCCCGTTGCATATTTTCTTATGGGTTTTAAGTAGGTTTTCATAGTATGGATTCTTATGGTGATAGCGATGGATGTATAGTATGAATGTGGTATTTTGGTAAATGATGGTCGCGATTGAAACTAGCTAAGCTGAAACCTTTTTTAAGTTAGAGTTGACCGATCCTTTACCCCTCCCCTTTTTCTGGCCTTGTGCCACATTTTATATATATTTATTGTAAATATATGTGAATAAATATTGACCTTCATACCATGTTTTACCGCATGTTATGAACCACATTAGTGGCGTTCTGTATTATGATAAATACATTGTTATATTTTAACCCTATCACTATTTGTGGTTTATTTCTTTTTGACCCCTAGCACGGGTCTACAACACTGGCGACGAGAAAATTAGTAAAGAACAAACGTGAGGATTCTGACTTATACCAGTCACGACAACTGGCTACCAGGATTACTCAAGAAAGTTACCGCATCATTCTACAAAAACTGAATAACGAAGATTTGGGCAAGGATTTACTTGAAAAGAAAAGTCAAACAACAAAAGACGTCGTCAAAAAAGTCTTATCTTGCTGTTAAGAAAAAAGGCCACAAGAAGCCTAACTACGAGTTAAAACGGAACTCATAAAATAAATGGCGTGGAATTACGACTACTGAATACACGACAAGTTTCAGTAACTACAAAAAAATTTTTTAAAAATGTTCGTTCTAAAAAGATTGTCTTCCTAATATTTGCTTTAAGTAAAAAGGCATTAGCATTGGAAAAAATCACGAAAATACAGCAAGTAAATGATAGTATATTTCATTTTGGCTAAAGCGAGTATTCGCACAATTAAAAGTTACGTTGGTGTATTACAGGAAGTGATTGCTTCTTACAAACTTCAACGTATTTTGCCTCCTCTCGAGTGCAGAAGACTGTCAATAGCCTTTTGGACATAACTATATGTAACATGCCACATCACAATGATGGTTACTACTAAATTTGCAGTCAGTCTGCATAATATTTCGTCGGCTTTTTAAATGGCAAAAGACAGACAGGCAAACACATTTAGCAGATAATAGCGTCGAAGAATATAATTGCGAAATCTCCCTAATCGCTGCTTTTAACTTAACTTGTTCTGTATTATCATTATGATATTTGCAAAATACATAATTAGTTCACAAGGAAACGGAGTAATTGTCTTTATAAAACTGTTTTGCTATATAGATTCATGTTAAGAATAGTTATCACCAGCATCAATTTTCAATCTCACTCACATTATGATCACCGTAAGGTCACACACACTCTTCGTATTGAAATACATTAAACACATCCTTATTTTAATATATATTTTAAATGATCCTCAGTCGTATAACCTTTGTATTTCGCACATTTAAAAACATCGAATTAAAACAGCACTAGCAAACCACTATTAGGAGCCCAAAGAAAATGGACGCTCACAAATAATTGAATAGAAAATAATACGACAGGACAGTACATGGAGAAATTTAGACGGCCCGTGTAGATTATGCCTGAATGAAAAATTTGAAATCCTAAACTTTAAAGATCCCCGAAATCTATTAAACTGTAGAAGTTAGATAGCAAACAGCTGATTACACAGAAATAAATTTACCTTAGGCTAACGATAAATAAATAAATAAGTAAAAAAAAAACTAAACAAAAACTTAACAATTTAAAAATCAAAACCTAAAATAGAAATACAGGAACCACGTGTTAAAATAAATTCTCCTATTATATTGATACAACAAAGGAAACAGAATATAGGCCAATCAATAGGAAACAGAGCAATAGAACATGATATAGGAAGTAACGCTAACAAGACTTTTGTTCGCGGGAAGCCCAACGATTGGCTGAGAGAACAACAAAGGATCTGATTGGTTCACTAGCTAGCCGTGTATATAAAAACACCCGGCAAAAATAACACCATGTATTTTAGCCTGAAGATTCACCCCCGGGGATGAAACGCGAGAGCCTCTGTGTAGCTTAATTGCCATAAATATATTTTCATAGCTTACTATATATATATATATATATATAGTCCAATTGTTTCCAATAGTTTTAGAGCCTATAAGTCTCCACTAATTGTAGTAATAACAGCACACGTAGTAGCACTATTCGTGAAAGTTTTACCACACTCTCTGTTACAGATCCCATATGCTAATGAGTATTACTGTCAAATATGGTGTAATTGTGTGAAATAGTTTTGGAGCCTATAAGTCTTCACTATTTGTAGTAATAGCAGCACAAGTAGTAGCACTATTCGTAAATGTTCTACCACTCTCTTACAGATTCCACATGCTATTAGGGATTAATGTCAAATATAGTGCATTAATGCCCAACAGTTTTTTAGCCTATAAGTGTTTATTGTTTGTAGTAATAGCAGCAACAGTAGTAGCACTATACGTAAAAGTTCCTCCTATAACCTCTGTTAAAGATCTGACATGGTGATGGTGGTTAATGTCAAATATGGTGTAATTGTGTCTAATAGTTTTGAAGCCTATACCTGTTCATTATTTGTAGTGATAGCAGAAACAGTTGTAGCACTTCTATCTAAAAGTTTTACCACACTCTTTGTTACAGATCCCACATGCTAATGATGATTACTGTCAAATATGGTGTAATTGTGTCAAATAGTTTTGGGGCCTATAAGTATTCACTATTTGTAGTAATAACAGCAAGCGTAGTAACACAAATCGTAAAAGTTCTCCAATATTTTCTGTAAAAGATGCGACATATTAATGGGAATTACTTTATAATATGGTGCAATTGTGTCAAATAGTTTTGGAGTCTATAATGTTTCATTATTAGCAGCAATAGCAGCATCAGTCGTAGCATGATTTGTAAATGTTCTACTATACTCTCTGTTACATATACGATATGCTAATGGTGATTAATGAAGAAAGGGTGGTAGTGGGATATGCACCTGGTCTTCCCAAATTATCACCCATATAGTACTGGTCAGGATAGACGTTTCTAGAAGAAGCAGACCAAAAATGAGTAGAAAAAATAGTTAAAACAATAGCGAAGCATTGTTATATATTGCTGTAACTTCACTGATTGAGACGTTAGTTTAAATGACTATAAATTCTAGTTGAAAAATGGCGAAGTATATTTATTTCTTCCTTTAACTTCAGTGATTAAGACGTTATTTTCTATGAATATAAATATTAGGGAAAACAATGGCGAAGCATAATTATTTATTATTTTAATTTGACTGACTGAGTCGTTATTCTATATGAATATAAATATTAGTGCAAACAATCGCGAAGCATAATTATTCATTGTTGTAACTTCACTGATTGAGACGTTATTCTATATAAATATAAATATTAGTGCAAACAATGATAAAGAATAATTATTTATTGCTGTAACTTCAATGATTGAGACAGCGGGCATAGGTGAACAGACGGACAGATGTAGTTTGACAAAGGGACATACGTAGCTGGATTGACAGACAGACGGACGTAGCTAAACAGACAGACGTAGCTTGACAGACGGACGGAGCTTGATTGACAGACGGACGGATGGACGGACGGACGTAGGTGGACGGATGGACGGACGGACGTAGCTTGACAGACTGACTTACGTAGCTGGACAGACGGGCGTAGCTTGACGGAAAGACGGACGTAGCTGTACGGATGGACCTAGCTTGATTGGCGGACTGACGGATGGACGTAGGTAGACGAACAGATGTAGTTGGACAGACGGACGTATCTGGACGGACGAACATAGGTGGACAGATTGACGGACGGACGTAGCTGGACGGATTGACGGACAGACATACGTAGCTGACGGACGGACTAAGTTTGATTGACAGACGGATGGACAGACGGACGTGGCTTGATTGATGGATGGACGTAGGTGGACGGATGGACGGATTGACGGATGAACGTAGCTGGACAGACAGACGGACGGACGTAGCTGGACGGACAGACGGACGTAGCTGGAAGGACGGACGTAGCTGGACGGACGGAGGACGGACGGGCGGACGTAGGTGGAGAGATAGACGGACGTAGCTGGACGGACGTAGGTGGACAGATTGACAGAAGACGTAGCGGGACAGACGGGCGGACGGATGTAGCTGGACGGACGGACGGACGGACTGACGAATGGACGTATGTGGACGGATTGACGGACAGGCGTAGCTGCAGGGACAGATGGATGTAACTTCACAGATGTACAGACGCACGGACGGACAAACGGAGGGAACATTTATTGTATCGCACCTGGTGATTCCAAATAGTCACCCATTTAGTACTTGCCAGGATACGCGTTGCTTAACCTCGATTTTACAGAACCTGGTCATCCTAAATCGTCACCCATTTAGTACTGTCCAGGATATGCATTGCTTAACTTCTCCCTTTGACCGATAATAATGACAATATAACGTTCTTAACGTTGTATTGTCTTATTCCCGGACAACGGCAAATCATGGAGGCCTCCAGATCTATACTAAAATCACTCTTTCTTATTCCCCTCCCTTTGATTAGTGCAATAGTCCGAAGAGAAATCTATTTTAATTTTTCATGAACTGATAATTATTAATTTTGGAATATATATTCTCACTTACTTTGTGAGTGACATGGGTACATAATTTGTATGTAAACTTTACCATTTAACGGGTGCTCCCACCCGCACCCGCACCCGCAGCCGCACTTTTCATGTCCTAGACTAATGGACCAATTATTATAGATGTTGGAATATATATTCTAGAAAATACGTAACTTAGACAATTTGTTTTTGGTTATGTTAACAGTTTAGAGCTGCATATATAACAAAAATAATCAAAAACTTGTTTTATAGACTGATCATTATTGATTTTAGAATACATATTTACAGCAACACGTTCAGTAACAGAACATTATTTTATTTTGTAAACTTTACTATTTAAGAGATGCGCATACCTAAACTAAACCCCGCTTACCGGAAACTGCTCCCAACTATCACGCACCATAAATATTTAAAAGAGGAGGAATAAATATCTTAATATTTTAAACAGCATACCTCTACGCCATAACCAGTAACGTATACCAAGTTAATATGTAACAACATTTTTTTCAATAGTAATTACTAGACGCCACCAAGTTAACGTCCCAATATACGCTCCCAATAAACATTGATTCACGGTACTCGTTTTGAGATTTTAAAAATAATTTATTTTTTTAATCTTACACTTACACACACCCTTTTTGGAACTTTATTAAACTTTATAGTCTTACTCCGCCCCTAACACAAATCTTAAACAGATATACATTACACTCTAAAGCAAACAACGTATCCAAACGAGAGTGATACGTGGGTTTACATTTTTAAAACATGTGACAACATAAGCTGAAGGGAGCCGGAGGGTAAAGTCCTTCTGAGCTTGAAACCGACGGTACGAATGTTGTACTAATGTTTCTGTACAAAAAGTATATATATATATATATATATATATATATATATATATATATATATATATCATGATTTTTGGGGGAGTACAACATTTTATTATAGCAAGCCTGAAAGGAAGACGAATTCTATCGTGTATGATTAAAAGTTAATCAAGAATAAAATGCCAGCCGACCAGTTTCGCCCTCTCTTAACAAAGGCTGTATCGAAGGACCTAAAAAAACGAGGGATTTAAACAAGGGGGTGAAAAGAGTGAGTACAGAACATAAAATAGCGTTATGTTATATGTACAATGGAGGTTGAATCTTAGATATTGATCACATTTAGTCCCAATAGATATAGATATTCCCTTTGCTTACAAAGGAAGGGACGTTTAAGACG
This sequence comes from Sepiola atlantica, assembly GCA_963556195.1. NCBI lineage: Eukaryota > Metazoa > Mollusca > Cephalopoda > Sepiida > Sepiolidae > Sepiola > Sepiola atlantica. The sequence goes on from OY744531.1 coordinate 63,999,077, forward strand.
AACGTGGGTCGTCTCCAAGATTTTTAGATGGTATAATGTATGAGCATGACTGACAATCCTAAAATTCCTAGCGCACGGCGGCTTTATAATTAAATGGTCTGTAATGGAAGACTCGTATGTGTTATTTAGATTATATTTATTTATAGAGACATGTACATAATCTGCGACGCTGGCATGTCGATGTTATCGATCAACAGCTGTTATGAACTGAGATCTCATCAGACAGAATTAGAATCCGATCTTTACCTTAGATCATATTTGGGAAGAATGAAATGGGGAAGAAAAGAAAAGGAAATGAAATTTAAAATATTGAAAGTCACGTGGTTAAATTTGAGAATCAAATATAAAATGAAATAAAATAAAATGAAATGGAGTAAAATGAAATATGAGATAGAATATAAAAAACATTATTCATAAATTCATTGAGAATAGAGAAAAGGAAGGAGAGAGGGAAGTGGGTGAGAGAAAGAGGGCGATAAAATTAAAAAGAAAAATGGGAAGGGAAGAGAAAGTAAAAAACCACACAGCTAATTTTTCGTTGTGTAGCGAGACACACTTTTCCGTCTGGCTTCAATTGGTGGTGGGATCTTAATAGATTACTCTCTAATTTTTTTCCTTTTCTTATTTGTCTTAGTTTTTTACTGTCTTTTAATTCTGAGGTTTGCTATTTTTTGCATTACATCTTATTGTTATTAATTAATTTGTTTTGTTAATTTATTTAGGCCGAGTACAGTTCATAATTGAGAGGTACATTAATTGAAAAAATTACTTAAGTTTGATAATAGCAGCCCTGTGATAATGATAACAAATAAAAAGTATTTGTATTATGTACATGTATATTCGTGCATATTTTTTTCTATGAATTATATACTGTTGGTATCCGTCTGTCTCGGAAGACAATGGAGTTTCCCTCTCAGATCAGTTCGTTGCTAAGTTGCAGCGTCTGCTGTGACTGTGCATGCCTATCTTGAACCGAAAAGCTTTATTACAGTTGTCAAAGATGTAGGTGCTTTCTAGTTCTGAGAACTCCGTCGTCTGTTCTCAGACCTTTCCACCATTGTTAAATAGTAAGGATACGTATGCTAGTACTCATTTGAGGATTGTAATTTGCATGAGAAAACGTTAGCGCGTAAACAGGAAATAGAGGTCAGACGGCAGTAATTAGCTGACCTTTAGGGCATTGCCTCCTGTGAGAACACGAACTAGAGGGAATGACGTAACACGAGATAATATATTGTGGAAAAAGTAGGGATCTCTCTGTTTGAAGCTTGAAGCTTGAAGCTAAAAGACATTATAAGAAATGACTTAAGAATCTAGTTTAAACGAAAATCCTGATTTGCTAAATCGGTTGCCCTGATATGCCTTCCACTATTCAACGCTAGAAGAGAGGAAGGCAACGTCAGCAGCGTAATAAAATTGTTATCTCTTTGTGATGTTGGGCAAACTGTTATTCCCTAGTGAGCATGCACCCTCATGGAGAGGTAGCCTCCATGTAACGACGGGGAAGAACTTTAGATGAATTGTTGTCAGCCTCAGTGGAATGTTGTAGTTGAGTGTTGAAGGCACAATGCATGATTTAATTGTACTGTTAACATTTGTTGTATTTGCATTTGATGACAAACATGTATTTTATTAGATCGTAACATTAGACCCCTTTGGAAGGGAGGTAATTCAACATAGATTATCTGGTGCTCATTATCGAGGATTTCCCCAACAAGGGAAATGATGATTCTAATATAATGCAAAAGGGTTGCCATACTCAACGTAATGTTGATCTAAATTGAAAAAAAGGGTTTTAGTTAAAAGAAGAAAAAAAAAGTTGTATCTCCCGGCAACGAAAAAAAGAAAAGAAAGATCGAAAAGGTGAAAGAGAAAATATATCGAAAACCGAGTGCAAACAGAACGGGTGAATGAGAGACATAGAGAAAAGGGGAAGAGAAGAAAGAGAAAGAGAAAGAGAAAAAAGAAGGAGCCCCAATCGAGAAATTTGAGATGTAAGTACTTTGTGTATATGTATATCTATCTATCTATCTATCTATCTATCTATCTATATATATATATATATATATATATATATATATATATATATATATATATATATATATATTAAAATAGCAATGAAAATCTACACACAGGCTAGCAAACATTGACACACGAAATACGCACTTTTGAAAAAAAAGATAGTAACTAAAAAGACGCATAAATACATGGAGAAATAGTTGTATTCATAAACTAATTTAACAAAATACGCACATTTAAAAATAGAAAAATAGAAGAAAACAAAAATACACTCTAACACAAGCAAAATACATACGTACGTGTATATAGGAGGGTTTTGTTTAATTCGCACACACGCACGCATATAGACGGACGTAAGAAAGAAACTCACATATACACACGCAAGGAAAAGAAAAGAAAAAGAATAGAGACTGTGAAAAAATGAACAAATAAGAGACATATTATAATTGTTGTTTTCATAAAAAAGAAAAGTGATTTTTTTCTTTTTCTTCTTTAATTTGTTGGTGTATTTTCTTCTTTTCTGCTAGTTTTGTGGGGGACAGCGGAGCGTGAAGAGGGGTTACGGATTTTATTATTGACTTGTTGTTCTGCATGAAGGAGCAAAAGCGTTATATATAAATAAAACTAGTTTGCGTATTGGCGACAGGGTATTGAGTACTTTTTATTAAACTGTGGATATATAATTAAATGATTAATTGATCACTGATTTCATACGGCAATACATGTTAATATGCTAGGGTGTAACGTAGCAGTCGAAACCGTTTAGGGGTCGTTGGAGCCATGAGTTACCGAGTAGTCAGGCCAAAAAAATGTGAACATGAAAGGTCCGGTGTTAGCACAACAAATGCGAAATGATGTCGAATTGACATAAGTCGCGGCGGAATATATCCAATAGGAGGCGAATTCTATCCGTTCTCATGAGGTTAGGTAGGGGGCGAACGGCATACATGAGAAAGGGGATAAGGACACATGTAATGAGTGAAAATCTAATTTACTTATTTAATTGTATGAATCTATTTTCTCTCAAATAAAGGTTTTTCTGACTATTCTAAGAGTAGGGCATTCGAGTATAAAGCCGCCATCATGCAGGATATACTAAATATTTCTGCACCGTATCCTGAATCGCTACTGAGATCTCGCTTCGAACCCCCACGATGTAACAGTGTTAAACCAACCAATCCGATATATACCCACTTATCACGCGACAGATAAAAGAACGTAGTGTCAAACGTTTCCAATCAACAATACATAAGTAACATTATACATTATATATTAACACTTAAATCAAAAAGCATATTACTCCTGTTAATACGTAGCAGTATTACTGATAATATTAATACAGGCTTCGAAACCATAGTTCTACATTTTACAATATCTTGCATGAAGAACCATTGATATAAAATATGCACATAATAGAAAGATCAGCAATCAAACAACTACTATTATTACTACTACTACTACTACTACTACTACTACTACTAATAATAATAATAATAATTATAATAATAATACAAATAAAACATATCGGTTAAAAAATATGAGACAAAATTTCCACCAAAAATCCACGATAGTACTATACAACAATGGGCAATACATTTAAAACTCTATAAAAGAGCTACATGTATCTATTTGTATACACATGAATATATGTACTTCCATCTTATCACGCAAAAGTTAGCGAGTAAAACACATGCCGTTTTAGGTCCCGAACGAAACCATTTTAAGTGTCGATGGAAAGCGAGAAAGCTACTAGCAAGTTAGACAACCATCTCAGACTTAGTTAGCTGCCTCAAATAAATTCGGAAAGATATCCTCCACTCTATAATAAAAAAAGTCAACGTTAGTTGTTTTCTTCTTCAGTTCGTCGGAAATGATAATAATAATTTATATATAAAAAATTCAATTAATGGCGTAATTCTATGATGCTATCTGAATATTGTAGCAATTCATATAGATACATATCGAGTGCGAAAACTGGCGAAGAATAATTTTGTACCTCATTTTAGACTAGCTAACTAAGTCTTCTTAACTTTACGTTTTAAGAAGGTGAATAGTTTAATTAAATAAACTTCTTGGGCTATTTAAGTTATAATATAGAGCATATTTGTATGCCGAAAACAATATATGAATACACATCTGATAGTGCTATTTATTTAAACTTAGTTAAATCTGAAAATAATTGTACCAATTAATAAAATCAATAAATAATATAGTCAAGTTTAAAAGATAAGTATATAAATAATCAGTTTTTCCTGTTGTATCTGTTGAGACATTTGCGGAAGTTGAATTGCATTTTTCTATGATTGCACATCACATACGTGTATTCATATCGTTTCATTTTACTGGTCTTTAGCAATGAAAATGAAATGATCCGCATACAAAATAATTCAAATCTTTTTGAGTATAATCTTAGCAAAATCGACAACAATGGGGGAACTTTAGCTGAGGTTTGTGTTTACTTTATTTTTATGGTAGCCTCATATTAATATTTATTCAACACTTTATTTAAAAACCATATTGTAACGGTGACAAAGTTTTATATTCTCTATTTTGAAAATAATTCTAACGTAATATAACTAAAAAAAAGAAATTACCAATTATTGAAAAAGTGGATGAAATGTTAATACAATTAATACAATTAATACAAACGATGAAAAAATTGTTTTCAAATGTTGGACATTAAAGTTTTAAGTGTTTCAAAGATGATCAAAATTGAAAAAGTTCACAGAACCTAGGAATGACCAGTAAATGGCGAAAAAAGTGAGCGAACAATTGTCATTTGTTTATAAAAGGTACATTTAAAATGCTAAAATATCTTTTTCATCGTTTAAACTTTAATTAAAAAACAGTTCCTTAATTTATGGATAAAATAATGAAATTAATGTTTTAATAATTTTCATGCTGAGATAACATTTTAAATTTAGCACACAGCATTTTCACAATAAGCCACGCCTACTTTCTTAAATCAAGTATCGTGGGCGAAAAATGTAAGAAAACACGTTTTAGTGTTGAAAATATTTTGTTTTTATAATTGTTTTATTTACCCGCTGTTGATAGGTTGCTGAATAACTATGAGTTTTATTCTTATTAATTAACAAAATTAATTAATGTTTTAGTAAATCAGTAGCAGTCAATGATTAGCGCATAACAACATCTAGATACTATCAACAAAAGACAAATAAACACTAACGGATTATATCCGCGAACGGTTTCTGTATAAATGTTTTCAATTTTGATTTGAACGAGTATCTTAATTATTTTTCTATATAAAATTTTCAAATGCAATGTTGATATTTTTAGCTGATATCAATTTCTTAAATTAAACAAATATGCTTTCTTTATTTATAATTATTAATTTTAAAACATTTCTAAAAACGAAATGAGAAATATAAATAAATTAAACTGTTCAATTTAACATTAAAAATAATAAGCTCATGATTAATTTTGAAAAAGCCCCAAAACGGAAAATATTTAGGAATTATAGTTTAAAAATCCTATCGATTTTATTTTAAAATTTTTTGTCATATATTCGTCTTTACAATGATATAAAATGTATTTTCATGCATCAACTCATTTAAAGGAAAACGTATTTTCAAACTATGAAAGGCCACTGGGGGAGAGGGGCAATGCAACAAAACAAAAACTAAGTTTGCCTTTGAAATCAACCGTAAATATTTATTTAAATGAAAACTACTTTTTTCATTACTTTTTCTTAAAATAATTTATTTCAGACAGTTTTTTTTAAGTAGTTTATTTTAGAACAGTTTTTTAAAGTAGTTTATTTGTGACAGGTTCCTGCACCCCCCCCCCCTATTTTTGGGATAAACAATACCTGGAAATATCGCACAAAACTAATAACAGTTTTATCTAACAATACTGAGTATTTCGTATAGTTCGGTATATAATAAATGCAAGGAGGAATGCATGTGTGTATTGCTATGTAGAATGCCCCTTTGAAAACGCAGAACGGGGTTTGTTAAACACGAATAGACTGCAAAATTGGAAATGGATATAGTATATCAGATATACCACAATCGCAGAAATCAGAATGAAATCAAAAAGAGGCTAAATGTTGTCTACTGATTCAATTCGTCGCCATTGTTTCTCTTTGTAGACATCTACACCTCCCTGCTTTTCCCCTATTCATTTACCTCTTAGGCTAAAAACAAGGTCAGTTTTTCGCCAAATTAAGACAAAATAGCTATTGATATAGTATATCGAATGCCCCACTATCGCAGACATAAGAATGACATTAAAAAGAGGCTTAATATTAGCTACTGATTGAATTAGTCACCATTGTTACTGTTTGTAGAAGTCTGTACTACCCTGTTTTTTTCTATTCATTTACCTGTCACACTCAAAACGAGGTCAATTTTTTGCTAAATAAAGACAAAATTAGTATTGATATAGTATATCCAATATCTTATTATCCCAAGAATCAGAATGAAATGAAACAGGCTAAATATTGCTTACTGATTCTATTAGTCGCCATTGTTTATTTTTGTAGACGTCTGCACTTTCTTGTCTTTGTCCTATTCATTTACCTGTTAGGCTAAAAACTAAGTAAGTGTTTCGCCAAATAAAGACAAAAAGACAAATGATAATGTATATCGAGTATCCCATTATAACTGAAATAAGAATGAAATAAAATAGGCGGAAATGTTGTCTACGAATGTAATTTGTCGTTATTGTTTCTTTTTGTAGACGTTGTCACCTCCCCGTCTTTTACTTATTTATTTAAATCATGAACCAAAACAATGTAAGTTTTTTGCAAAATTCAGACAAAATGACAATTGATATGGCACTATCGCAAGAACATGAATAAAATTAAAAAGACGCTAAATGTTATATACTGATTTAATTAGTCGCCATTGTTTCATTTTGTGGACGTATTAACTTTCAAGACTTTCTCCTATACATTTACCTCTTACACTCCAAGCAAAGTCAGTTTCTCTCCAAATGAAGACAAATAGATATTGCTATTGTATATTGAATATCCTACTATCGCAGAAATCCAGATGTAACGAAAACAAGTCTAAATGTTTTCTACTGATTCAATCAGGCGCCATTGTTTCTTTTTGTTGACGTCTCCACCCCTTATCTTTCTCTTATTCATTTACCTCTTAGACCCAAAACAAAAGGAGTTCTTCGCCAAATAATGACACAATGGCAATTGATATAGCATATCGAATATTCCACTATCGCAGAAATCAGAGTGAAATGAAAAACAGTCTAAATGTTGTCTACTGATTCAATTAGTCGCAATTTTAACTTTTGTAGACGTCTGCACTTCACTGTCTTTCTCATATTGATTTACGTGTTAGACACAAAACATAGTCAGTTTTTCCCCTAATTAAGATACAATGAAAATTGATATGTTATATCAAATATTCCACTATCGCAGAAATAAGTGAAGTAAAAAAGAGGCTACATCTTGTCTACTTATTCAATCAGTTGCAGTTGTTTCTTTTTGTAGACGTCTTCACCTCTCTGTCTTTCTCCTATACATTTACCCCTATAACTAAAAATAAAGTCAGTTTTTCGTGAAATTGAGACAAAATGGCAATTGATATAGCATATCGAATACCCCACTATCGCAGAAATCAGAATTAACTAAGATAGAGACTTATTTTTTATACTGATTCAATTAGTCATAATTGTTGTTTGTTTTGTGGGCGTCAGCAATTCCCTGTTTTTCTTCTATCAATTTACCTCGTAGATTCAAAACAAAGTCAGTCCTTCGACCAAATTAAGACAAAATAGCAATAGATATTGTATATCGAATATTCCACTATCGCAGAAATCATTAGAAAATTAAAAAAGAGGCTAAATCTAGTCTACGGATACATTAGTTGCAATTGTTTATTTTTGCTAACGTCTGCACCTTCCTGTCTTTCTCCTATTCATTTACCTCCTAGGCTAAAAGCTAGGTAATTTTTCCGATAAATAAAAACAGTATGGCAATTGATATTGTATATCGAATATTCCACTATCGCAGAAATCGGCATGAAATAAAAAAGAGGCTTAATTTTTACTACTGATTCAATAAGTCACAATTGTTTCTTTTTGTGGACGTCTGCACCTCCCTGTCTCTCTCCTATTCATTTACTTTTTCGACATAAAAGAAAGTAAGTTTTTCACAAAATTAAGACAAAATGACAATTTATATGGTATATGGAATATCTCACTATCGCAGAAATCAGAATGAAATAAAAAAAAGTGGCAATTTTTTTCTACTGATTCAATTAGTCGCCATTGTTTCTTTTTCTGGACGTATGCTTTTCTGTGTCTTTCTCATATTCATTTACCTTTTAGACTTAAAACAATGTCAGTTTTTCGCCAAATTTAGGCAAAATAAAAATTGATTTTGTATATCGAATATCCTACCATCGCAGAATCAGAATAAAATGAAAAAAAATTCAATGGGGTCTACTGATTCAATTAGTCGCCATTGTTTAATTTTTGTAGACTACTGCAGATCGCTGTCTGTTTTTCATAGATTTAACGCTTAGCTTAAAAACAAAGTCAGCTATTCGCCAGATTCAGACCAAATAGCTATTGAATATCCTACCATCGCAGAAATCAAGATGAAACAAAGAAGAGTCTAAATGTTGTCTACTTATTCAATCAGTCGCCATTGTTTTTGTTTGTAGACGTCTCAACCTCCCTATTTGTTCTTACTCATTTACCGTTTAGACACAAAACAAGAGAAGTTCTTCGCCAAATTATGAGAAAATAGCAATGATATTGTATATCGAATATCCCACTATCGCAGAAATCAGAATGAAATTAAAAAAGACGGTAATTTTTTTCTACTGATTTAATTAGTCGGCATGGTTTTTTTCTGTGCACCTTCTGCCCTTCCCTGTCTTTCTACTATTCATTTACCTCGTATACTCAAATCAAAGCCACTTTTTCGCCCAATTAAGACAAAATGGCAATTGATATGGCATATCGAATACCTCACTATCGCAGATATAAGATTGAAATGAAAAAAAGCTAAATTTTGTCTACTGATTTCATTAGTCGTCATTGTTTCTTGTTGTGGACGTCTGTACGTCCCTGTCTAATTACTATTTATTTACATCGTATACTCAAAACAAGGTCAGTATTTCGCCAACTTAAGACAAAATAGCAATTGATATTGTATATCAAATATCCCACTATCGCAGAAATCAGAATGAAATGAAGAGGGATATGTTGTCTACTGATTCAATTAGTCGCTATTGTATTTTGTGGACGTCTGCACCTTCTTGTTTTCGTTGCTACTCATTTACCTCTTAGACTTAAAACAAGTTTTAGTTTTTCGCTAAATTAAGACATGAATTAAAAATACGTTCGTCTTATGATGACAACTTAATTATTTAGAGAAATCTGATATTTGTCTTCAATCTTTCATTTGTTTAGGGGCTGTTTAATTATTATAGACGATAAAATATTTAATCTCAATGTTTGTTGCCTGTCGTCATTAACGCTTGCCCAGTTACAATTGTAAAATTATAGCAATTATTTGTCTTTTGCTCCCTAACCGCTGTCGCTCCAATTCGCATTCCAGCGATCATTTACGAGGATTCTTCAGACTTCCTCATCTGCGTGAATTGAGATGTCATTTGTTGATAAAAATTCTCGATGTTTTCTGTATTCTTTATTTCGAGAATGTATATAATCTTTAATCCTGTAAGCTGATTAGATATGAGTTCCGGAATTGTTTATTAAAATATAGACTGTTTAGCTCTATTTTACTCTGTACTGATTCTAATGTGCGTGCGCTATATAATTATGTATAGTCTGTAACGACTTCACACCTACTTGTTAATACTGTAATTTGTAGTTCAAGAGACTATCACTATCTAGATAATATAAAAAGGCGAAAAGAGGTATAGTATATGTATTATTACAGGATAAACGATTATTTATACTTTACAGGGAAAACAATTTAAGTTTTGTGGTAAATGTATCTTTATATATATATATATATATATATATATATATATATACAATAAGGTATGTGTATATATTAATATAGTTCTCTTACATAATAATCTTCTGTACACATAAACTTCGGTATTTGTATAAGTTTATATATATATATATATATATATATATATATATATATATTACGTTCTATAGGATACACTCCTTAGCTAATGAAACGATCATTTTGAATTTTGGAATATATATTCTCGGTAATATGGTGAGTAACATAGGCATATTATCTTTTGATTTAATTTTAACATTTATAGGAAGTATGTATATCAAGTTAGATATGATTATATGTTTACATATGTGGGTGTGCGGAATTCAGTCCTAGATTAATAACCGACTAATATGAATGTTGAAAGACAGTTAATCGGCGTTAGGGTTTGTTGTGTGAGCTATATTTTGTTCAGTTTCAATTAATTCAAAAAGGTAAACAGAATGCAAAACGTTTCGTGTAAATTCAGATACCTCCGACTTTTGTTAAATTTGAATATGTTTAGATATCAATTGATAAATATTTCCCAATGTTCATTTTCTTTGGAGTTTTAAAAATGTTTTAGAAGGCATAATATGAGAACAATTAGCCATTCAAAATTAAAATATTTTAGATTTGCATTGGATTTCATCCAAAGTGATTATACACCAATCAAGAAAGTTTCTATTAATTTCGATTTTTTCTAATGGCATCATAAGATTAAGCCTTAAACTTTAGACATTTTGTAGAATCAAACTCATATAATAACGATTCTAGACATAAGGTTTAGTATTATTTGACACGAGTTTGCTTGCATATAGTGTATAGATATGTGTGTAATGTGTTCTCTGTTCTTATATATCAGTACTAAAGGAATACCCGTCCTTGGACATGTATTTTTCTTGTACTTATATATGACCGAAGCACACATTACACACACATTTATATATAAGACAAAGGCACACAATATATGCACAAACACACACACACACACACATATGTATACACTACATGAAAGCACACTGGTGTCTAACGACAATACACTTTAACCGTATGATGTTTATAGGATTAAAAATGTAAATTAAATATCCAATTATAATAGTACTGTTTTTTTTTTAAATAAAAGTACTTAGTGCGCTTACTGATTTGTTATCTTGAATTTTATTTGTGCGGAACTCGCAAAATCAAATCTTGTTGAGGATAATTCTGTGTTCATACTTCAAAATTGCAATCTTCTCCTCCACAACTTGCACATTTCGTTGAATTTACATAGAAACGACCAGGAATGTAATGATGTAGAATTATTTCTCCTCAACCACCAATAATAATTAGACTGAGCCGTTTCATTTATGAAAGGATTACAAAAAACTTTGGCATATATGCTAGGACTAGAATCTAGTACTTTCCGGACGTTTTATGAAGATCATAAGCGTTCGTCATCTAGTTATAGGCATAGCCTTTAGAAACATCTAAAAAAGGTTGTAACAAAGCTAGAAAATTAATGTTAATCGAAATGCCTATACATACTATTATTAAGAATAAGTCAAAATACTCCAAATAAATAACAAAACTTTCTACCAATAAAAAGAAAATAATTTTAGTTTATTAATTTAAATTTTTCAAATTTTATATAAAGCTTTTTTGTTATTTTCAAGACTGTCTATCTATAATTTTCTTTCACGCTTTTCTCACTCATACGTTTCTCCCTCTCTTCCCCTCTGGCTCTATGTCTCTTATTCGTCCTCACGTTCTTTTAAAGAAAAAGTATTACATTATCGAATGCAAATTATCATCCGCCTGCTGAAATTGATGAAAAGATCAATACATACACGTAGAGTCTTCAGCACACCAGTGATTGTTTTATGTCTACCTCGGTATAACACCGATAAATAAATCACAAGATGGCTACGCGGTTGTACATATGTTCATATGAAGCAACCAGACACACATATTCACATGTTTGCGTCAAAATTCATTTGTTTTTGAAACCAATGTAATTAAAAACCGCTTTTAATGACCAACATGAAAATTAGTCTCCCACTATTAGACACACAATACATTATTGCTTTTTATTGCTTAATCGATTTCAAACCAATTTACTTAATATTATTATTGATCGTGGGAGTCACTTGATTAATTTGGAAATTCAAATTCATTATCAAAGAAAGTTTCATTACTTCACACTAGAATGCTAATTATTTGCATCTTTATTCATTACTGATCAATAAAACATGTTCTTACAATACAATAATGGCAGTTGCAGTTGTATAGTCCGTGTAGACTTTATGAAATAGCTTAATTAAAAAAATGGAGTACATTAAACTTATACAAAGAAATACACAGGTCGGGAGGTTCAAAGCACACATACGTCAACATGTAATGATTGAAAAAAACTCGGTAGGATATTAGTTATTCATTGAATAGTAACATAAATACATTTGAATTATGTAAAGCATAATATTGCAAAATTAACTCAATGCTAATTCTTACAATCTCTCCGTATTCATCATCTATACAAATGTATTTAATACGAAACAGTTATCGTACAATTTAATATTGCTCTGGCATTGTAGGACAAGTAAACAAATTTAATTAAATACAACAACAGGACATTAAACGGTAACATGTTGCAATACACATGTGCCAAAGAATAATACAGTGCAATATTCTTTTTATTAAAACTTGCTTTATTAGATTATTGTGCAAATTAGATATCCATGTTGCTCTGTTAGGCGCATCATCTTTCTTTATGACGAGTTTCACATAAATAGTTATGTATTTTGAACAAAAATGTAATCAGGAATATCTGATTTTAAAATCTGACATTTAAAAGTATATACTACAAAGAGTTGGTGCTCCGAGTTGGAAACGTCAATGACTATAAAACTCAAAACAATAAGGTGTCAACCAGAAAACACTTTTCAGGTGGTATAGAATAACCTAACATACCAGTTCAGTATTATTATAGAATAATCTAAGACTACTTAAATATTGTTTTTGTGGCAGTAGAGAGAAGAGCAAAGAGGGAGAGAAAGACGTATTTAGTATTGTCTTCTGTCATATGTACTAGTATATCGGAATCATCCCAGTTTCAGTATAACACATCAAGTTTCATGATAGGCTCAATTCTCGTTAACAACTCATGCATAGTCATTTATGTTCGTCGATTTTAATAAAACTTAATTTCAAAATTGTCTATGATGTTCTCATATTTCTAAACTGTTATTTTCTTCTTTTATATGAAGGACACACGTCTGTTTGTTTGTTTGTATGTCCAGCTAGGGCTCCCAAGAAACTCCACAGCCACTCATAAAGTTACTATTTTCTTTAACAGCGTAACATCAGACCAAATAATATCGAAAATCAGAAAAAACATATTTATTTCTTGAGAGTCAACTGGGCCGGTTTTCGTAAATTCAACTTTGTTATGTAGTAATTTGCAAACAAATCAATGAATATGTAGTAATTTTGTTTACTCTTTCTTCCGCATGTGACGTCACTATGAGAGGTAGTTAGATTGCTGACTCATACCTCCAGACACGATGTCATTTGCAATCAAAGTTCAGAAACACCTATACTGGCCAGTACTTAATGGGTGACGATTTGGACAGAACCAAGTCGTTTTTCTTCTTTTTCGCATAAGGTAAATACTGGGAGCGTTGGCATTCCCCGATAGTAGCGCTTACGGCAAAAGCTTAAGAGAATGTCGGCATTTACCGGTAGAGGTGCCTCAGGCAAAAGCTTGTGAAATGTCGGTATTAACCGGTTAGAGCGCATCAGGCAAAAGTTTGAAAGAGTATCGGCATTTACCGTTAGAAGAACATCAGGCATAAACCTGTGAAAATGTCGGTATTAACCGGTTGGGGGACATCAGGAAGAAGTCTGACAGAGAATCGGCATTAAGCGGTAGGTGAACCTTAGGCATAAGCATAATGAAAGTATCGTTATTCGCCGGTAAGGGCGCCTCAGGCAAACAGCTTCGGTATTTGCAGGTAGGGGCGCCTCGGGCGAATCAGATAAAGACTGGGAAACTGTAGAAATAAGCCCGTGATGTAAAGCCTTGGAGAGATTTAAAACGGGATGTAGTTTTCAATGAAACTCTGATTTAAAATAAAGTGTCAGGAACAGATATTACACTTTCTTCTAAGGAATAAAGAAATAGAAGATAGTGAATCATATTCTGATTTTATTACAGAGTCTAGTATCGGAACCGTTAAATAGGAAAAAATACTACACTTGAATATCAGGCAAAACTCAGAGCATAAAAATATTGACAAGAAGAGATACTACACTTTGATCTTAGCAAAAAGGCCGAGGAAAACAATTTTTCTTTGAATTTTTGCAAAATTTGATGATTAATTTATGATATATCAGCACTCTTACGGGGTCAAGCGGCGAGATGGTTAGGATTTTATAAAACCGTTAGTGAATTCATCAGTAATTAGATTAGTATGGTTGAGTTTGAACAAAGATTGTATAATACTATCGTGGGTATGTCACAAACTCTAACAAGGGTTTTGGAGATAAGGGTTGTTGTTGTTATTGTTGTTGTTGTTGTTGTTCTTCTTCTTCTTCTTCTTCTCCTCCTTCTTCTTTTTCTTCTTCTTTTTCTTCTTATATTATTTCTTTTTCTCTTACTTTTTTCTTCTTTTTCTTCTTATTCTTCTATTTTTTCTTTTTCTCATTCTTTCTTCTTCTTCTTCTTCTTCTTCTTCTGCTTCTATTTCTTGTCATTGAAAAGAGGCACAAAGAAATGATATGCGTTCTTTGCTTTTTTATAATAGTGACGCTACATAAATGAACATGAGTTTAGTTCTTTGATACAACAGGGGCGTATTAATATGTGTTCTCTTTTAAACATTGACGCTACATAAATGAACATGAGTTGGGTTCTTTGATATAACAGGGAGACACACTAGAAACAATTAATAATGCTTCCAACAATTTGCTTACCCAGCAGTTTACTATTTTCGCCTATCCAGACTAATTTTAAATAAATAGGGCATTTTAAAGGACAACCCATTTTAGGGGATTTGAAATGCGCAACCTTTTTATTGATACAATCATTAACAAGGCCTTCCGGCTAACCATTATGCTTCATTTTTCCCCTGATCCTATTAAGTTTAGAATGTATCGCAAAGTTAAATGGGGCTCTACAGTTCATTATGGAAAGTGAGAAATATACTGTTTTCCCTTGTTGAATGCCCTTGTGGAACGTTCAAGGGGTGGTTTTCTCACTTCTATTTACAGGAAGCTTACTTCCACTGGCTTGTATGTGAGCTGGTCTTCCTTTCTACCAAAGTCAAGAAGGATTGGTCTTATTTATACTTTGATACATAAAGTTCTTATGATCTGTTCTCCCAGCAGAGTGGATTGTGAACTCAACAGGATCAGTGAAATATTTATTAATATTAACGATGGGATATGCTATGGCTAGATTGATAAAGGATTGAAGCATTTTAGCGAAGACCAGAAGTAGACTATTATGCAAGTAAGGTTCGGCAAGACATTTGTTGTAGAGTTCGGAAAGAACCAGCCCATCAAGTGTTGCTTCAGTCTGCAATGGGAAATTTGGGAGCAGGTCGTTTGCAGATTTTAAAGTGGAGTTAAAGGGTAAACGCTGGGCAAGTAGTTCAGCCTTGTCAGTTTCCGTGCAATCGGTATCATTGTGGTTAGCTATGGAGTTTATTATTGAGTACCTAGTGTCTGCTACTAAATGCGTTTTCTGATCATCTCTGTATATCTTCTCTTTGCTTCACCTATCACAGTCTTACAATTTCTTTATGACGCTATAATATCTGTCTATTCGTTGTTGACACATGGCGGCTGAATTGTAAGAATGCTTTCAATAGCAGCTGCGCATATCGAGGTGAACCATTATAGAGAGTAGAATTTTCTCATAGGGACATGTGCTTTAAGGCCTTCTGTGACGCATTTGGTTACCTCATTTGCGCACTGATCAGCAGGGAGAGAAAAAAGTTTCCTCCATTGGGGCGTCTCTGATTTGATCTCTGATGGAATCAAAATCAGCCTGCTTGTAGCAACGGCTATCAACTTTAGGACAATATTTTAGGGTGATATCAATCATTACCGCAAGGTGATCAGCGTTCCGAGCAGGATATATCATTCGTCAGACAATCCTCGCCCAATTAGGTCAAGAACACGTCGAGAAGTAAGGCTTGCTTGTTTACACGATCAGAGAGGCGGGTCGAGAAAGTGACAGTTTGTGAGAGTGAGTGCGCTATGCTGAAACTAACATGGAGTTACCAGCTGCATCTGTATAACTGGAGAATCCAAGCCAGTCACGTGCCAGTCACGTGTCATGTGCATTAAAATCCCAAAATACATGTATTTAGGCACTAGAGTAAAGTAAGAGGGCTGTATCTATGCTTTTAGAGACACGGTTAAGCAGGGTACAGTCCTTGATCGGAGGAGAACGGTATAACAAATATAAGTAACTAACGCTGAGCTGTATGGTTAATCTAAAGCACATGTAGGCTTGATCATCTGATTATAGCTTATGTTTTCTAGTAAAGAGGAGGGTGTTCCGAACATAAACACCTAGCACATTCATACGTATATCAGGGTTTATACGGTAGAGTGAGAGGTATTCAGTTGTCAAAATGGTGTGAGGAGATTGCGGACTTTAGGTTTCTTTCACTTAGTTCTAGGATATCCGGTGAGTTTACTAGGAGAAAGGTGTCTACGTCATTGATGTTCGCTCTAAGGCCGCAGATAATTGTGAATGCTAGCCTCTAGGGCGGAGGCGAAAATATTTTTGTTGGATGTCTGGTTTAGTTTTTTTTTCTTTATATTTTGGTTTTAGATAGAGTGGGGAAGGTAAAGTTTGTACTTGTTTGGTGCCAATAAGCCTACACATACATACATACATACATACATACATACATACATACATACATACATACATACATGCATGCATCGAGACCTGATCCATGGCCTCGGGAAAGCCCACCGGGGATAACTGTATGATTCCTTTCCATCCGCGACAAAGCCTGTACAGTTACCAACGATATTATACAACTGTTGATGGAGCAGCAGTTATTAGCGCTACCTAATCGTTGTCGGCGTATATTTAATGAACAGATAATCTGAAACCAATATATTCTATTTAACTCACAGATAAAAGGTACTAGCAAGCGGGTCCGAGTAGACTTGGGAGTAATGGTAATCACACTCTACTAAACTCCCGAATTGGGGATTACCACAGGCTTCACTTTCAACTCATATCCAAGAAGTAAGAGATAAGAGCAGTATCGAGATAACACTCAATATAAAAACACGCATATTAGTAGGATGCGTCCGCCAATCTGCAATTTCTGCAATGTGAACTATTGTTAAAACTTAAGCGTGACAGACCATTGCAAATGGTATGTCAAACTTAATCTTGACAGACCAACCAAAATGATATGTAAAACTTAATTTTGACAGCCAAACGAAAATGCTATTTTCAACTTAATCTTCACTGACAAACGACAATCATATTTCAAAATTAAGCATTCCACACCACCGAAAATAATATCCCAAACTTAATCTTCATAGACCAACGAAAATGCTATTTCAAACTTAATCTTCACTGACCAACGAAAATCTTATTTAAAATTTAGGCGTGACACACAATAGAAAAATGCTATTTCAAACTTAATCTTGACCGAATAACGAAAATTATATTTCAAGCTTTATCTTCACTGACTAACAAAAATCGTATGTCAACGAACATTCTATTTAAAACTCAACCTTAACTGAACAACGAAACTGCTACGTATAACTTAATCTCGACAGACCAGCGAAAATACTATCCAACGCATCAGGATGACAGACCAACGAAAATGCTATTCAAAACATAAGCATGACAGACAAACGAAAATACTATCCAACGCATAAACATGGCAGACCAACGAAAATGCTATCAAAAGCATAAGCATGACAGACCAACGAAAATGCTATCCAAAGCATAAGCATGACAGACCAACGAAAATGCTATCCAACGCATAAGCATGACAGACAAACGAAAATGCTATCCAACGCATAAGCATGACAGACCAACAAAAATGCTATCCAACGCATAAGCATGTCAGACCAACGAAAATGTTATCCAACGCATAAACATGACAGACCAACGAAAATGCTATCCAAAGCATAAGTGTGACAGACCAACGAAAATGCTATCAAAAGCATAAGCATGACAGACCAACGAAAATGCTATCCAACGCATAAGCATGGCAGACCAACGAAAATGCTATCCAAAGCATAAGCATGACAGACCAACAAAAATGCTATCCAAAGCATAAGCATGACAGACCAACGAAAATGCTATCCAAAGCATAAGCATGACAGACCAACAAAAATGCTATCCAAAGCATAAGCATGGCAGACCAACGAAAATGTTATCCAAGACATAAACATGACAGACCAACGAAAATGCTATCCAAAGCATAAGCATGACAGACCAACGAAAATGCTATCCAAAGCATACGCATGGCAGACCAACGAAAATGCTATCCAACGCATAAGCATGACAGATCAACGAAAATGCTATCCAAAGCATAAGCATGACAGACCAACGAAAATGCTATCCAAAGAATAAGCATGACAGATAACGAAAATGCTATCCAAAGCATAAGCATGACAGACCAACGAAAATGCTATCCAACGCATAAGCATGACAGACCAACGAAAATGCTATCCAACGCATAAGCATGGCAGCCCAACGAAAATGCTATCCAAAGCATAAGCATGACAGACCGACAAAAATGCTATCCAAAGCACAAGCATGACAGACCAACGAAAATGCTATCCAAAGCATAAGCATGACAGACCAACAAAAATGCTATCCAAAGCATAATCATCGCAGACTAACGAAAATGTTATCCAAGGCATAAACATGACAGACCAACGAAAATGCTATCCAAAGCCTAAGCATGACAGACCAACAAAAATGCTATCCAAAGCATAAGCATGGCAGACCAACGAAAATGCTATCAAAAGAATAAGCATGACAGACCAACGAAAATGCTATCAAAAGAATAAGCATGACAGACCAACGAAAATGCTATTCAAAGCATAAGCATGACAGATCAACGAAAATGCTATCCAAAGCATAAGCATGACAGACCAACGAAAATGCTATCCAAAGCATAAGCATGGCAGACCAACGAAAATGCTATCAAAAGCATAAGTATGACAGACCAACGAAAATGCAATCCAAAGCATAAGCATGACAGATCAACGAAAATGCTATCCAACGCGTAAGCATGACAGATCAACGAAAATGCTATCCAAAGCATAAGCATGACAGACCGACGAAAATGCTATCCAAAGCATAAGCATGACAGACCAACGAAAATGCTATCAAAAGCATAAGCATGACAGATCAACGAAAATGCAATCCAAAGCATAAGCATGACAGATCAACGAAAATGCTATCCAAAGCATAAGCATGACAGACCAACGAAAATGCTATCCAAAGCATAAGCATGACAGATCAACGAAAATGCAATCCAAAGCATAAGCATGACAGACCAACGAAAATGCTATCCAACGCATAAGCATGACAGACCAACGAAAATGCTATCCAAAGCTGAAGCATGACAGACCAACGAAAATGCTATCCAAAGCATAAGCATGACAGACCAACGAAAATGCCATCTAACGCATAAGCATGACAGACCAACGAAAATGCCATCCAACGCATAAGCATGACAGACCAACGAAAATGCTATCTAACGCATAAGCATGACAGACCAACGAAAATGCTATCCAACGCTTAAGCATGACAGACCAACGAAAATGCTATCCAAAGCATAAGCATGACAGATCAACGAAAATACCATCCAACGCATAAGCATGACAGACCAACGAAAATGCTATCCAAAGCATAAGCATGACAGATCAACGAAAATGCCATCCAACGCATAAGCATGACAGATCAACGCAAATGCTATCCAAAGCATAGGAATGACAGACCAACGAAAATGCAATCCAAAGCATAAGCAGGACAGTCCAACGAAAATGCTATCCAAAGCATAAGCATGGCAGCCCAACGAAAATGCTATCCAAAGCATAAGCATGACAGACCGACAAAAATGCTATCCAAAGCACAAGCATGACAGACCAACGAAAATGCTATCCAAAGCATAAGCATGACAGACCAACAAAAATGCTATCCAAAGCATAATCATCGCAGACTAACGAAAATGTTATCCAAGGCATAAACATGACAGACCAACGAAAATGCTATCCAAAGCATAAGCATGACAGACCAACGAAAATGCTATCCAAAGCATAAGCATGGCAGACCAACGAAAATGCTATCAAAAGCATAAGCATGACAGACCAACGAAAATGCTATCAAAAGCATAAGCATGACAGACCAACAAAAATGCTATTCAAAGCATAAGCATGACAGATCAACGAAAATGCTATCCAAAGCATAAGCATGACAGACCAACGAAAATGCTATCCAATACATAAGCATGACAGACCAACGAAAATGCTATCAAAAGCATAAGTATGACAGACCAACAAAATGCAAT
Source organism: Sepiola atlantica (assembly GCA_963556195.1). Lineage (NCBI taxonomy): Eukaryota > Metazoa > Mollusca > Cephalopoda > Sepiida > Sepiolidae > Sepiola > Sepiola atlantica. The sequence goes on from OY744531.1 coordinate 64,019,603, forward strand.
CCAAAGCATAAGCATGACAGATCAACGAAAATGCTATCCAACGCGTAAGCATGACAGATCAACGAAAATGCTATCCAAAGCATAAGCATGACAGACCGACGAAAATGCTATCCAAAGCATAAGCATGACAGACCAACGAAAATGCTATCAAAGCATAAGCATGACAGATCAACGAAAATGCAATCCAAAGCATAAGCATGACAGATCAACGAAAATGCTATCCAAAGAATAAGCATGACAGACCAACGAAAATGCTATCCAAAGCATAAGCATGACAGATCAACGAAAATGCAATCCAAAGCATAAGCATGACAGACCAACGAAAATGCTATCCAACGCATAAGCATGACAGACCAACGAAAATGCTATCCAACGCTTAAGCATGACAGACCAACGAAAATGCTATCCAAAGCATAAGCATGACAGATCAACGAAAATGCCATCCAACGCATAAGCATGACAGACCAACGAAAATGCTATCCAAAGCATAAGCATGACAGACCAACGAAAATGCTATCCAAAGCTGAAGCATGACAGACCAACGAAAATGCTATCCAAAGCATAAGCATGACAGACCAACGAAAATGCCATCCAACGCATAAGCATGACAGACCAACGAAAATGCCATCCAACGCATAAGCATGACAGACCAACGAAAATGCTACCCAACGCTTAAGCATGACAGACCAACGAAAATGCTATCCAAAGCATAAGCATGACAGATCAACGAAAATGCCATCCAACGCATAAGCATGACAGACCAACGAAAATGCTATCCAAAGCATAAGCATGACAGATCAACGAAAATGCCATCACACGCATAAGCATGACAGATCAACGAAAATGCTATCCAAAGCATAAGAATGACAGACCAACGAAAATGCAATCCAAAGCATAAGCAGGACAGACCAACGAAAATGCAATCCAAAGAATAAGCATGACAGACCAACGAAAATGCAATCCAAAGCATAAGCATGACAGACCAACGAAAATGCAATCCAAAGCATAAGCATGACAGACCAACGAAAATGCAATCCAAAGCATAAGCATGACAGACCAACGAAAAAGCTATCCAAAGCATAAGCATGGCATATCAACGAATATGCCATCTAACGCATAAGCATGGCAGACCAACGAAAATGTTATCCAAACCATAAGCATGACAGACCAACGAAAATGCAATCCAAAGCATAAGCATGACAGATCAACGAAAATGCTATCCAAAGCATAAGCATGACAGACCAACGAAAATGCAATCCAAAGCATAAGCAGAACAGACCAACGAAAATGCTATCCAACGCATAAACATGACAGACCAACGAAAATGCTATCCAAAGCATAAGCATGACAGATCAACGAAAATGCTATCCAAACCATAAGCATGACAAATCAACGAAAATGCAATCCAAAGCATAAGCATGACAGATCAACGAAAATGCAATCCGACGCATAAGCATGACAGATCAACGAAAATGCCATCCAACGCATAAACATGACAGACCAACGAAAATGCTATCCAAAGCATAAGCATGACAGACCAACGAAAATGCTATCCAAAGCATAAGCATGACAGACCAACGAAAATGCTATCCAAAGCATTAGCATGACAGGTCAACGAAAATGCCATCCAACGCATAAGCATGACAGATCAACGAAAATGCCATCCAACGCATAAGCATGACAGATCAACGAAAATGCAATCCAAAGCATAAGCATGACAGACCAACGAAAATGCTATCCAAAGCATAAGCATGACAGACCAACGAAAATGCTATCCAAAGCATAAGCATGACAGACCAACGAAAATGCTATCCAAAGCATAAGCATGACAGACCAACGAAAATGCTATCCAAAGCATAAGCATAGCAGATCAACGAAAATGCCATCCAACGCATAAGTATGACAGACCAACGAAAATGCTATCCAAAGCATAAGCATGACAGATCAACGAAAATGCCATCACACGCATAAGCATGACAGATCAACGAAAATGCTATCCAAAGCATAAGAATGACAGACCAACGAAAATGCAATCCAAAGCATAAGCAGGACAGACCAACGAAAATGCAATCCAAAGAATAAGCATGACAGACCAACGAAAATGCAATCCAAAGCATAAGCATGACAGACCAACGAAAATGCAATCCAAAGCATAAGCATGACAGACCAACGAAAATGCAATCCAAAGCATAAGCATGACAGACCAACGAAAAAGCTATCCAAAGCATAAGCATGACAGATCAACGAATATGCCATCTAACGCATAAGCATGGCAGACCAACGAAAATGTTATCCAAACCATAAGCATGACAGACCAACGAAAATGCAATCCAAAGCATAAGCATGACAGATCAACGAAAATGCTATCCAAAGCATAAGCATGACAGACCAACGAAAATGCAATCCAAAGCATAAGCAGAACAGACCAACGAAAATGCTATCCAACGCATAAACATGACAGACCAACGAAAATGCTATCCAAAGCATAAGCATGACAGATCAACGAAAATGCTATCCAAACCATAAGCATGACAAATCAACGAAAATGCAATCCAAAGCATAAGCATGACAGATCAACGAAAATGCAATCCGACGCATAAGCATGACAGATCAACGAAAATGCCATCCAACGCATAAACATGACAGACCAACGAAAATGCTATCCAAAGCATAAGCATGATAGACCAACGAAAATGCTATCCAAAGCATAAGCATGACAGACCAACGAAAATGCTATCCAAAGCATTAGCATGACAGGTCAACGAAAATGCCATCCAACGCATAAGCATGACAGATCAACGAAAATGCCATCCAACGCATAAGCATGACAGATCAACGAAAATGCCATCCAACGCATAAGCATGACAGACCAACGAAAATGCTATCCAAAGCATAAGCATGACAGATCAACGAAAATGCAATCCAAAGCATAAGCATGACAGATCAACGAAAATGCAATCCAACGCATAAGCATGACAGATCAACGAAAATGCAATCCAACGCATAAGCATGACAGATCAACGAAAATGCTATCCAAAGCATAAGCATGACAGACCAACGAAAATGCTATCCAAAGCATAAGCATGACAGATCAACGAAAATGCCATCCAACGCATAAGCATGACAGATCAACGAAAATGCAATCCAAAGCATAAGCATGACAGACCAACGAAAATGCTATCCAAAGCATAAGCATGACAGACCAACGAAAATGCTATCCAAAGCATAAGCATGACAGACCAACGAAAATGCTATCCAAAGCATAAGCATGACAGATCAACGAAAATGCAATCCAAAGCATAAGCATGACAGACCAACGAAAATGCTATCCAAGGCATAAGCATGACAGACCAACGAAAATGCTATCCAAAGCATAAGCATGACAGACCAACTAAAATGCTATCCAAAGCATAAGCATGACAGATCAACGAAAATGCCATCCAACGCATAAGCATGACTGACCAACGAAAATGCTATCCAAAGCATAAGCATGACAGACCAACAAAAATGCTATCCAAAGCATAAGCATGGCAGACCAACGAAAATGTTATCCAAAGCATAAGCATGACAGATCAACGAAAATGTTATCCATAGCATAAGCATGACAGATCAACGAAAATGCAATCCAACGCATAAGCATGACAGATCAACGAAAATGTTATCCAAAGCATAAGCATGACAGATCAACGAATATGTTATCCAAAGCATAAGCATGACAGATCAACGAAAATGCAATCCAACGCATAAGCATGACAGATCAACGAAAATGCTATCCAAAGCATAAGCATGACAGACCAACGAAAATGCTATCCAAAGCATTAGCATGACAGGTCAACGAAAATGCCATTCAACGCATAAGCATGACAGATCAACGAAAATGCCATCCAACGCATAAGTATGACAGATCAACGAAAATGCCATCCAACGCATAAGCATGACAGACCAACGAAAATGCTATCCAAAGCATAAGCATGACGGATCAACGAAAATGCAATCCAAAGCATAAGCATGACAGACCAACGAAAATGCTATCCAAAGCATAAGCATGACAGATCAACGAAAATGCAATCCAAAGCATAAGCATGACAGATCAACGAAAATGCAATCCAACGCATAAGCATGACAGATCAACGAAAATGCAATCCAACGCATAAGCATGACAGATCAACGAAAATGCTATCCAAAGCATAAGCATGACAGACCAACGAAAATGCTATCCAAAGCATAAGCATGACAGATCAATGAAAATGCCATCCAACGCATAAGCATGACAGATCAACGAAAATGCAATCCAAAGCATAAGCATGACAGACCAACGAAAATGCTATCCAAAGAATAAGCATGACAGACCAACGAAAATGCTATCCAAAGCATAAGCATGACAGACCAACGAAAATGCTATCCAAAGCATAAGCATGACAGATCAACGAAAATGCAATCCAAAGCATAAGCATGACAGACCAACGAAAATGCTATCCAACGCATAAGCATGACAGACCAACGAAAATGCTATCCAAAGCATAAGCATGACAGACCAACGAACATGCTATCCAAAGCATAAGCATGACAGATCAACGAAAATGCCATCCAACGCATAAGCATGACTGACCAACGAAAATGCTATCCAAAGCATAAGCATGACAGACCAACAAAAATGCTATCCAAAGCATAAGCATGGCAGACCAACGAAAATGTTATCCAAAGCATAAGCATGACAGATCAACGAAAATGTTATCCAAAGCATAAGCATGACAGATCAACGAAAATGCAATCCAACGCATAAGCATGACAGATCAACAAAAATGTTATCCAAAGCATAAGCATGACAGATCAACGAAAATGTTATCCAAAGCATAAGCATGACAGACCAACGAAAATGTTATCCAAAGCATAAGCATGACAGATCAACGAAAATGTTATCCAAAGCATAAGCATGACAGATCAACGAAAATGTTATCCAACGCATAAGCATGACAGACCAACGAAAATGCTATCCAAAGCATAAGCATGACAGATCAACGAAAATGCCATCCAACGCATAAGCATGACTGACCAACGAAAACGCAATCCAAAGCATAAGCATGACAGACACACGCAAATGCCATCCAACGCATAAGCATGAAAGACCAACGAAAATGCTATCCAAAGCATTAGCATGACAGATCAACGAAAATGCCATCCAACGCATAAGCATGACAGATCAACGAAAATGCCATCCAACGCATAAGCATGACAGATCAACGAAAATGCAATCCAAAGCATAAGCATGACAGACCAACGAAAATGCTATCCAAAGCATAAGCATGACAGACCAACGAAAATGCTATCCAAAGCATAAGCATGACAGACCAACGAAAATGCTATCCAAAGCAAAAGCATGACAGATCAACGAAAATGCAATCCAAAGCATAAGCATGACAGACCAACGAAAATGCTATCCAACGCATAAGCATGACAGACCAACGAAAATGCTATCCAAAGCATAAGCATGACAGACCAACGAAAATGCTATCCAAAGCATAAGCATAGCAGATCAACGAAAATGCCATCCAACGCATAAGTATGACAGACCAACGAAAATGCTATCTAAAGCATAAGCATGACAGATCAACGAAAATGCCATCACACGCATAAGCATGACAGATCAACGAAAATGCTATCCAAAGCATAAGAATGACAGACCAACGAAAATGCAATCCAAAGCATAAGCAGGACAGACCAACGAAAATGCAATCCAAAGAATAAGCATGACAGACCAACGAAAATGCAATCCAAAGCATAAGCATGACAGACCAACGAAAATGCAATCCAAAGCATAAGCATGACAGACCAACGAAAATGCAATCCAAAGCATAAGCATGACAGACCAACGAAAAAGCTATCCAAAGCATAAGCATGACAGATCAACGAATATGCCATCTAACACATAAGCATGGCAGACCAACGAAAATGTTATCCAAACCATAAGCATGACAGACCAACGAAAATGCAATCCAAAGCATAAGCATGACAGATCAACGAAAATGCTATCCAAAGCATAAGCATGACAGACCAACGAAAATGCAATCCAAAGCATAAGCAGAACAGACCAACGAAAATGCTATCCAACGCATAAACATGACAGACCAACGAAAATGCTATCCAAAGCATAAGCATGACAGATCAACGAAAATGCTATCCAAACCATAAGCATGACAAATCAACGAAAATGCAATCCAAAGCATAAGCATGACAGATCAACGAAAATGCAATCCGACGCATAAGCATGACAGATCAACGAAAATGCAATCCAACGCATAAACATGACAGACCAACGAAAATGCTATCCAAAGCATAAGCATGACAGACCAACGAAAATGCTATCCAAAGCATAAGCATGACAGACCAACGAAAATGCTATCCAAAGCATTAGCATGACAGGTCAACGAAAATGCCATCCAACGCATAAGCATGACAGATCAACGAAAATGCCATCCAACGCATAAGCATGACAGATCAACGAAAATGCCATCCAACGCATAAGCATGACAGACCAACGAAAAGGCTATCCAAAGCATAAGCATGACGGATCAACGAAAATGCAATCCAAAGCATAAGCATGACAGACCAACGAAAATGCTATCAAAAGCATAAGCATGACAGATCAACGAAAATGCAATCCAAAGCATAAGCATGACAGATCAACGAAAATGCAATCCAACGCATAAGCATGACAGATCAACGAAAATGCAATCCAACGCATAAGCATGACAGATCAACGAAAATGCTATCCAAAGCATAAGCATGACAGACCAACGAAAATGCTATCCAAAGCATAAGCATGACAGATCAACGAAAATGCCATCCAACGCATAAGCATGACAGATAAACGAAAATGCAATCCAAAGCATAAGCATGACAGACCAACGAAAATGCTATCCAAAGCATAAGCATGACAGACCAACGAAAATGCTATCCAAAGCATAAGCATGACAGACCAACGAAAATGCTATCCAAAGCATAAGCATGACAGATCAACGAAAATGCAATCCAAAGCATAAGCATGACAGACCAACGAAAATGCTATCCAAGGCATAAGCATGACAGACCAACGAAAATGCTATCCAAAGCATAAGCATGACAGACCAACTAAAATGCTATCCAAAGCATAAGCATGACAGATCAACGAAAATGCCATCCAACGCATAAGCATGACTGACCAACGAAAATGCTATCCAAAGCATAAGCATGACAGACCAACAAAAATGCTATCCAAAGCATAAGCATGGCAGACCAACGAAAATGTTATCCAAAGCATAAGCATGACAGATCAACGAAAATGTTATCCATAGCATAAGCATGACAGATCAACGAAAATGCAATCCAACGCATAAGCATGACAGATCAACGAAAATGTTATCCAAAGCATAAGCATGACAGATCAACGAATATGTTATCCAAAGCATAAGCATGACAGATCAACGAAAATGCAATCCAACGCATAAGCATGACAGATCAACGAAAATGCTATCCAAAGCATAAGCATGACAGACCAACGAAAATGCTATCCAAAGCATTAGCATGACAGGTCAACGAAAATGCCATTCAACGCATAAGCATGACAGATCAACGAAAATGCCATCCAATGCATAAGTATGACAGATCAACGAAAATGCCATCCAACGCATAAGCATGACAGACCAACGAAAATGCTATCCAAAGCATAAGCATGACGGATCAACGAAAATGCAATCCAAAGCATAAGCATGACAGACCAACGAAAATGCTATCCAAAGCATAAGCATGACAGATCAACGAAAATGCAATCCAAAGCATAAGCATGACAGATCAACGAAAATGCAATCCAACGCATAAGCATGACAGATCAACGAAAATGCAATCCAACGCATAAGCATGACAGACCAACTAAAATGCTATCCAAAGCATAAGCATGACAGATCAACGAAAATGCTATCCAAAGCATAAGCATGACAGACCAACGAAAATGCTATCCAAAGCATAAGCATGACAGATCAATGAAAATGCCATCCAACGCATAAGCATGACAGATCAACGAAAATGCAATCCAAAGCATAAGCATGACAGACCAACGAAAATGCTATCCAAAGAATAAGCATGACAGACCAACGAAAATGCTATCCAAAGCATAAGCATGACAGACCAACGAAAATGCTATCCAAAGCATAAGCATGACAGATCAACGAAAATGCAATCCAAAGCATAAGCATGACAGACCAACGAAAATGCTATCCAACGCATAAGCATGACAGACCAACGAAAATGCTATCCAAAGCATAAGCATGACAGACCAACGAACATGCTATCCAAAGCATAAGCATGACAGATCAACGAAAATGCCATCCAACGCATAAGCATGACTGACCAACGAAAATGCTATCCAAAGCATAAGCATGACAGACCAACAAAAATGCTATCCAAAGCAGAAGCATGGCAGACCAACGAAAATGTTATCCAAAGCATAAGCATGACAGATCAACGAAAATGTTATCCAAAGCATAAGCATGACAGATCAACGAAAATGCAATCCAACGCATAAGCATGACAGATCAACGAAAATGTTATCCAAAGCATAAGCATGACAGATCAACGAAAATGTTATCCAAAGCATAAGCATGACAGACCAACGAAAATGTTATCCAAAGCATAAGCATGACAGATCAACGAAAATGTTATCCAAAGCATAAGCATGACAGACCAACGAAAATGTTATCCAAAGCATAAGCATGACAGATCAACGAAAATGTTATCCAAAGCATAAGCATGACAGATCAACGAAAATGTAATCCAACGCATAAGCATGACAGACCAACGAAAATGCTATCCAAAGCATAAGCATGACAGATCAACGAAAATGCCATCCAACGCATAAGCATGACTGACCAACGAAAACGCAATCCAAAGCATAAGCATGACAGACACACGCAAATGCCATCCAACGCATAAGCATGAAAGACCAACGAAAATGCTATCCAAAGCATAAGCATGACAGATAAACGAAAATGCAATCCAACGCATAAGCATGACAGATCAACGAAAATGTTATCCAAAGCGTAAGCATGACAGACCAACGAAAATGTTATCCAACGCATAAGCATGACAGATCAACGAAAATGTTATCCAAAGCATAAGCATGACAGACCAACGAAAATGCTATCCAAAGCATAAGCATGACAGATCAACGAAAATGCAATCCAAAGCATAAGCATGACAGACCAACTAAAATGCTATCCAACGCATAAGCATGACAGACCACTGAAAATGCTATCCAACGCATAAGCATGACAGACCAACGAAAATGCTATCCAAAGCATAAGCATGACAGACCAACGAAAATGCCATCCAACGCATAAGCATGACTGACCAACGAAAATGCTATCCAAAGCATAAGCATGACAGACCAACAAAAATGCTATCCAAAGCATAAGCATGACAGACCAACGAAAATGCTATCCAAAGCATAAGCATGACCGACCAACGAAAATGCTATCCAAAGCATAAGCATGACAGACCAACGAAAATGCTATCCAACGCATAAGCATGACAGACCAACGAAAATGCTATTCAATGCTTAAGCATGACAGACCAACGAAAATGCTATCCAAAGCATAAGCATGACAGATCAACGAAAATGCCATCCAACGCATAAGCATGACTGACCAACGAAAATGCCATCCAAAGCATAAGCATGGCAGACCAACGAAAATGTTATCCAAAGCATAAGCATGACAGATCAACGAAAATGTTATCCAAAGCATAAGCATGACAGATCAACGAAAATGCAATCCAACGCATAAGCATGACAGATCAACGAAAATGTTATCCAAAGCATAAGGATGACATATCAACGAAAATGCTATCCAAAGCATAAGCATGACAGACCAACGAAAATGTTATCCAAAGCATAAGCATGACAGATCAACGAAAATGTTATCCAAAGCATAAGCATGACAGATCAACGAAAATGTTATCCAACGCATAAGCATGACAGACCAACGAAAATGCTATCCAAAGCATAAGCATGACAGATCAACGAAAAGGCCATCCAACGCATAAGCATGACTGACCAACGAAAACGCAATCCAAAGCATAAGCATGACAGACCAACGAAAATGCCATCCAACGCATAAGCATGAAAGACCAACGAAAATGCTATCCAAAGCATAAGCATGACAGATAAACGAAAATGCAATCCAAAGCATAAGCATGACAGACCAACGAAAATGCAATCCAACGCATAAGCATGACAGATCAACGAAAATGTTATCAATAGCATAAGCATGACAGACCAACGAAAATGTTATCCAACGCATAAGCATGACAGATCAACGAAAATGTTATCCAAAGCATAAGCATGACAGACCAACGAAAATGCTATCCAAAGCATAAGCATGACAGATCAACGAAAATGCAATCCAAAGCATAAGCATGACAGACCAACGAAAATGCTATCAAACGCATAAGCATGACAGACCAACAAAAATGCTATCCAACGCTTAAGCATGACAGACCAACGAAAATGCTATCCAAAGCATAAGCATGACAGATCAACGAAAATGCCATCCAACGCATAAGCATGACTGACCAACGAAAATGCTATCCAAAGCATAAGCATGACAGACCAACAAAAATGCTATCCAAAGCATAAGCATGACAGATCAACGAAAATGTTATCCAAAGCATAAGCATGACAGACCAACTAAAATGTTATCCAAAGCATAAGTATGACAGATCAACGAAAATGTTATCCAAAGCATAAGCATGACTGATCAACGAAAATGTTATCCAACGCATAAGCATGACAGACCAACGAAAATGCTATCCAAAGCATAAGCATGACAGATCAACGAAAATGCCATCCAACGCATAAGCATGACTGACCAACGAAAATGCTATCCAAAGCATAAGCATAACAGACCTACGAAAATGCCATCCAACGCATAAGCATGAAAGACCAACGAAAATGCTATCCAAAGCATAAGCATGACAGATAAACGAAAATGCAATCCAAAGCATAAGCATGACAGACCAACGAAAATGCAATCCAACGAATAAGCATGACAGATCAACGAAAATGTTATCCAAAGCATAAGCATGACAGACCAATGAAAATGTTATCCAACGCATAAGCATGAAAGATCAACGAAAATGTTATCCAAAGCATAAGCATGACAGACCAACGAAAATGCTATCCAACGCATAAGCATGGCAGATCAACGAAAATGCTATCCAAAGCATAAGCATGACAGACCAACGAAAATGTTATACAACGCATAAGCATGACAGATCATCGAAAATGTTATCCAAAGCATAAGCATGACAGACCAACGAAAATGCTATCCAAAGCATAAGCATGACAGACCAACGAAAATGTTATCCAACGCATAAGCATGGCAGATCAACGAAAATGCTATCCAAAGCATAAGCATGACAGACCAACGAAAATGCTATCCAAAGCATAAGCATGACAGACGAACGAAAATGCTATCCAAAGCTTAAGCATGACAGACCAACAAAAATGCTATCCAAAGCATAAGCATGGCAGACCAACGAAAATGTTATCCAACGCATAAACATGACAGCCCAACGAAAATGCTATCCAAAGCATAAGCATGACAGACGAACGAAAATGCTATCCAAAGCATAAGCATGACAGACCAACGAAAATGCTATCTAAAGCATAAGCATGACAGACCAACGAAAATGCTATCCAAAGCATAAGCATGACAGACCAACGAAAATGCTATCCAAAGCATAAGCATGACAGGTCAACGAAAATGCCATCCAACGCATAAGCATGACAGACCAACGAAAATGCTATCCAAAGCATAAGCATGACAGACCAACAAAAATACTATCCAAAGCATAAGCATGACAGACCAACGAAAATGTTATCCAAAGCATAAGCATGACAGATCAACGAAAATGCAATCTAACGCATAAGCATGACAGACCAACAAAAATGCTATCCAAAGCATAAGCATGACAGACCAACGAAAATGTTATCCAAAGCATAAGCATGACAGGTCAACGAAAATGTTATCCAAAGCATAAGCATGACAGATCAACGAAAATGCAATCCAACGCATAAGCATGACAGATCAACGAAAATGTTATCCAAAGCATAAGCATGACAGATCAACGAAAATGTTATCCAAACCATAAGCATGACAGATCAACGAAAATGTTATCCAAAGCATAAGCATGACAGATCAACGAAAATGTTATCTAACGCATAAGCATGACAGACCAACGAAAATGCTATCCAAAGCATAAGCATGACAGATCAACGAAAATGCCATCCAACGCATAAGCATGACAGACCAACGAAAATGCTATCCAAAGCATAAGCATGACAGATCAACGAAAATGCCATCCAACGCATAAGCATGACAGACCAACGAAAATGCTATCCAAAGCATAAGCATGACAGACCAACAAAAATGCTATCCAAAGCATAAGCATGACAGACCAACGAAAATGTTATCCAAAGCATAAGCATGACAGATCAACGAAAATGCAATCTAACGCATAAGCATGACAGACCAACAAAAATGCTATCCAAAGCATAAGCATGACAGACCAACGAAAATGTTATCCAAAGCATAAGCATGACAGACCAACGAAAATGTTATCCAAAGCATAAGCATGACAGATCAACGAAAATGCAATCCAACGCATAAGCATGACAGATCAACGAAAATGTTATCCAAAGCATAAGCATGACAGACCAACGAAAATGCTATCTAAACCATAAGCATGACAGATCAACGAAAATGTTATCCAAAGCATAAGCATGACAGATCAACGAAAATGTTATCTAACGCATAAGCATGACAGACCAACGAAAATGCTATCCAAAGCATAAGCATGACAGATCAACGAAAATGCCATCCAACGCATAAGCATGACTGACCAACGAAAATGCTATCCAAAGCATAAGCATGACAGACCTACGAAAATGTTATCCAACGCATAAGCATGTAAGATCAACGAAAATGTTATCCAAAGCATAAGCATGACAGACCAACGAAAATGCTATCCAACGCATAAGCATGGCAGATCAACGAAAATGCTATCCAAAGCATAAGCATGACAGACCAACGAAAATGTTATACAACGCATAAGCATGACAGATCATCGAAAATGTTATCCAAAGCATAAGCATGACAGACCAACGAAAATGCTATCCAAAGCATAAGCATGACAGACCAACGAAAATGTTATCCAACGCATAAGCATGGCAGATCAACGAAAATGCTATCCAAAGCATAAGCATGACAGACCAACGAAAATGCTATCCAAAGCATAAGCATGACAGACGAACGAAAATGCTATCCAAAGCTTAAGCATGACAGACCAACAAAAATGCTATCCAAAGCATAAGCATGGCAGACCAACGAAAATGTTATCCAACGCATAAACATGACAGCCCAACGAAAATGCTATCCAAAGCATAAGCATGACAGACGAACGAAAATGCTATCCAAAGCATAAGCATGACAGACCAACGAAAATGCTATCCAAAGCATAAGCATGACAGACCAACGAAAATGCTATCCAAAGCATAAGCATGACAGACCAACGAAAATGTTATCCAAAGCATAAGCATGACAGGTCAACGAAAATGCCATCCAACGCATAAGCATGACAGACCAACGAAAATGCTATCCAAAGCATAAGCATGACAGACCAACAAAAATGCTATCCAAAGCATAAGCATGACAGACCAACGAAAATGTTATCCAAAGCATAAGCATGACAGATCAACGAAAATGCAATCTAACGCATAAGCATGACAGACCAACAAAAATGCTATCCAAAGCATAAGCATGACAGACCAACGAAAATGTTATCCAAAGCATAAGCATGACAGACCAACGAAAATGTTATCCAAAGCATAAGCATGACAGATCAACGAAAATGCAATCCAACGCATAAGCATGACAGATCAACGAAAATGTTATCCAAAGCATAAGCATGACAGATCAACGAAAAGGCCATCCAAAGCATAAGCATGACTGACCAATGAAAATGCAATCCAACGCATAAGCATGAAAGACCAACGAAAATGCTATCCAAAGCATAAGCATGACAGACCAACGAAAATGCTATCCAAAGCATAAGCATGAAAGACCAACGAAAATGCTATCCAAAGCATAAGCATGACAGATAAACGAAAATGCAATCCAAAGCATAAGCATGACAGACCAACGAAAATGCAATCCAACGCATAAGCATGACAGATCTACGAAAATGTTATCCAAAGCATAAGCATGACAGACCAACGAAAATGTTTTCCAACGCATAAGCATGACAGATCAACGAAAATGCCATCCAACGCATAAGCATGACAGATCAACGAAAATGCAATCCAAAGCATAAGCATGACAGACCAACGAAAATGTTATCCAAAGCATAAGCATGACAGACCAACGAAAATGCTATCCAAAGCATAAGCATTACAGACCAACGAAAATGCTATCCAAAGCATAAGCATGACAGATCAACGAAAATGCAATCCCAAGCATAAGCATGACAGACCAACGAAAATGCTATCCAACGCATAAGCATGACAGACCAACGAAAATGCTATCCAACGCTTAAGCATGACAGACCAACGAAAATGCTATCCAAAGCATAAGCATGACAGATCAACGAAAATGCCATCCAACGCATAAGCATGACTGACCAACGAAAATGCTATCCAAAGCATAAGCATGACAGACCAACGAAAATGCCATCCAACGCATAAGCATGAAAGACCAACGAAAATGCTATCCAAAGCATAAGCATGGCAGATCAACGGAAATGCTATCCAAAGCATAAGCATGACAGACCAACGAAAATGTTATACAACGCATAAGCATGACAGATCAACGAAAATGCTATCCAAAGCATAAGCATGACAGACCAACGTAAATGCTATCCAAAGCATAAGCATGACAGACCAACAAAAATTTTATCCAACGCATAAGCATGGCAGATCAACGAAAATGCTATCCAAAGCATAAGCATGACAGACCAACGAAAATGCAGTCCAAAGCTTAAGCATGACAGACCAACAAAAATGCTATCCAAAGCATAAGCATGACAGACCAACGAAAATGTTATCCAAAGCATAAGCATGACAGGTCAACGAAAATGCCATCCAACGCATAAGCATGACAGACCAACGAAAATGCTATCCAAAGCATAAGCATGACAGACCAACAAAAATGCTATCCAAAGCATAAGCATGACAGACCAACGAAAATGTTATCCAAAGCATAAGCATGACAGATCAACGAAAATGCAATCTAACGCATAAGCATGACAGACCAACAAAAATGCTATCCAAAGCATAAGCATGACAGACCAACGAAAATGTTATCCAAAGCATAAGCATGACAGACCAACGAAAATGTTATCCAAAGCATAAGCATGACAGATCAACGAAAATGCAATCCAACGCATAAGCATGACAGATCAACGAAAATGTTATCCAAAGCATAAGCATGACAGATCAACGAAAATGTTATCCAAAGCATAAGCATGAAAGACCAACAAAAATGCTATCCAAAGCATAAGCATGACAGACCAACGAAAATGTTATCCAAAGCATAAGCATGACAGACCAACGAAAATGTTATCCAAAGCATAAGCATGACAGACCAACAAAAATGCTATCCAAAGCATAAGCATGACAGACCAACGAAAATGTTATCCAAAGCATAAGCATGACAGATCAACGAAAATGCAATCTAACGCATAAGCATGACAGACCAACAAAAATGCTATCCAAAGCATAAGCATGACAGACCAACGAAAATGTTATCCAAAGCATAAGCATGACAGACCAACGAAAATGTTATCCAAAGCATAAGCATGACAGATCAACGAAAATGCAATCCAACGCATAAGCATGACAGATCAACGAAAATGCTATCCAAAGCATAAGCATGACAGATCAACGAAAATGCAATCCAAAGCATAAGCATGACAGATCAACGAAAAGGCCATCCAAAGCATAAGCATGACAGACCAATGAAAATGCAATCCAACGCATAAGCATGAAAGACCAACGAAAATGCTATCCAAAGCATAAGCATGACAGACCAACGAAAATGCTATCCAAAGCATAAGCATGAAAGACCAACGAAAATGCTATCCAAAGCATAAGCATGACAGATAAACGAAAATGCAATCCAAAGCATAAGCATGACAGACCAACGAAAATGCAATCCAACGCATAAGCATGACAGATCTACGAAAATGTTATCCAAAGCATAAGCATGACAGACCAACGAAAATGTTTTCCAACGCATAAGCATGACAGATCAACGAAAATGCCATCCAACGCATAAGCATGACAGATCAACGAAAATGCAATCCAAAGCATAAGCATGACAGACCAACGAAAATGTTATCCAAAGCATAAGCATGACAGACCAACGAAAATGCTATCCAAAGCATAAGCATTACAGACCAACGAAAATGCTATCCAAAGCATAAGCATGACAGATCAACGAAAATGCAATCCCAAGCATAAGCATGACAGACCAACGAAAATGCTATCCAACGCATAAGCATGACAGACCAACGAAAATGCTATCCAACGCTTAAGCATGACAGACCAACGAAAATGCTATCCAAAGCATAAGCATGACAGATCAACGAAAATGCCATCCAACGCATAAGCATGACTGACCAACGAAAATGCTATCCAAAGCATAAGCATGACAGACCAACGAAAATGCCATCCAACGCATAAGCATGAAAGACCAACGAAAATGCTATCCAAAGCATAAGCATGAAAGACCAACGAAAATGCTATCCAAAGCATAAGCATGACAGATAAACGAAAATGCAATCCAAAGCATAAGCATGACAGACAAACGAAAATGCAATCCAACGCATAAGCATGACAGATCAACGAAAATGTTATCCAAAGCATAAGCATGACAGACCAACGAAAATGCTATCCAAAGCATAAGCATGACAGACCAACGAAAATGCTATCCAAAGCATAAGCATGACAGATCAACGAAAATGTTATCCAAAGCATAAGCATGACAGACCAACGAAAATGTTATCCAACGCATAAGCATGACAGATCAACGAAAATGTTATCCAAAGCATAAGCATGACAGACCAACGAAAATGCAATCCAAAGCATAAGCATGACAGACCAACGAAAATGTTATCCAAAGCATAAGCATGACAGACCAACGAAAATGCTATCCAAAGCATAAGCATTACAGACCAACGAAAATGCTATCCAAAGCATAAGCATGACAGATCAACGAAAATGCAATCCCAAGCATAAGCATGACAGACCAACGAAAATGCTATCCAAAGCATAAGCATGACAGACCAACGTAAATGCTATCCAAAGCATAAGCATGACAGACCAACAAAAATTTTATCCAACGCATAAGCATGGCAGATCAACGAAAATGCTATCCAAAGCATAAGCATGACAGACCAACGAAAATGCAGTCCAAAGCTTAAGCATGACAGACCAACAAAAATGCGATCCAAAGCATAAGCATGACAGACCAACGAAAATGTTATCCAAAGCATAAGCATGACAGGTCAACGAAAATGCCATCCAACGCATAAGCATGACAGACCAACGAAAATGCTATCCAAAGCATAAGCATGACAGACCAACAAAAATGCTATCCAAAGCATAAGCATGACAGACCAACGAAAATGTTATCCAAAGCATAAGCATGACAGATCAACGAAAATGCAATCTAACGCATAAGCATGACAGACCAACAAAAATGCTATCCAAAGCATAAGCATGACAGACCAACGAAAATGTTATCCAAAGCATAAGCATGACAGACCAACAAAAATGTTATCCAAAGCATAAGCATGACAGATCAACGAAAATGCAATCCAACGCATAAGCATGACAGATCAACGAAAATGTTATCCAAAGCATAAGCATGACAGATCAACGAAAATGTTATCCAAAGCATAAGCATGACAGATCAACGAAAAGGCCATCCAAAGCATAAGCATGACTGACCAATGAAAATGCAATCCAACGCATAAGCATGAAAGACCAACGAAAATGCTATCCAAAGCATAAGCATGACAGATAAACGCAAATGCAATCCAAAGCATAAGCATGACAGACCAACGAAAATGCAATCCAACGCATAAGCATGACAGATCTACGAAAATGTTATCCAAAGCATAAGCATGACAGACCAACGAAAATGTTTTCCAACGCATAAGCATGACAGATCAACGAAAATGCCATCCAACGCATAAGCATGACAGATCAACGAAAATGCAATCCAAAGCATAAGCATGACAGACCAACGAAAATGTTATCCAAAGCATAAGCATGACAGACCAACGAAAATGCTATCCAAAGCATAAGCATTACAGACCAACGAAAATGCTATCCAAAGCATAAGCATGACAGATCAACGAAAATGCAATCCCAAGCATAAGCATGACAGACCAACGAAAATGCTATCCAACGCATAAGCATGACAGACCAACGAAAATGCTATCCAACGCTTAAGCATGACAGACCAACGAAAATGCTATCCAAAGCATAAGCATGACAGATCAACGAAAATGCCATCCAACGCATAAGCATGACTGACCAACGAAAATGCTATCCAAAGCATAAGCATGACAGACCAACGAAAATTCCATCCAACGCATAAGCATGAAAGACCAACGAAAATGCTATCCAAAGCATAAGCATGAAAGACCAACGAAAATGCTATCCAAAGCATAAGCATGACAGACAAACGAAAATGCAATCCAACGCATAAGCATGACAGATCAACGAAAATGTTATCCAAAGCATAAGCATGACAGACCAACGAAAATGTTATCCAACGCATAAGCATGACAGATCAACGAAAATGTTATCCAAAGCATAAGCATGACAGACCAACGAAAATGCTATCCAAAGCATAAGCATGGCAGATACACGGAAATGCTATCCAAAGCATAAGCATGACAGACCAACGAAAATGTTATACAACGCATAAGCATGACAGATCAACGAAAATGCTATCCAAAGCATAAGCATGACAGACCAACGTAAATGCTGTCCAAAGCATAAGCATGACAGACCAACAAAAATTTTATCCAACGCATAAGCATGGCAGATCAACGAAAATGCTATCCAAAGCATAAGCATGACAGACCAACGAAAATGCAGTCCAAAGCTTAAGCATGACAGACCAACAAAAATGCTATCCAAAGCATAAGCATGGCAGACCAACGAAAATGTTATCCAACGCATAAACATGACAGCCCAACGAAAATGCTATCCAAAGCATAAACATGACAGCCCAACGAAAATGCTATCCAAAGCATAAGCATGACAGACCAACGAAAATGGTATCCAAAGCATAAGCATGACAGACCAACGAAAATGCTATCCAAAGCATAAGCATGACAGGTCAACGAAAATGCCATCCAACGCATAAGCATGACAGACCAACGAAAATGCTATCCAAAGCATAAGCATGACAGACCAACAAAAATGCTATCCAAAGCATAAGCATGACAGACCAAAGAAAATGTTATCCAAAGCATAAGCATGACAGACCAACGAAAATGTTATCCAAAGCATAAGCATGACAGATCAACGAAAATGCAATCCAACGCATAAGCATGACAGATCAACGAAAATGTTATCCAAAGCATAAGCATGACAGATCAACGAACATGTTATCCAAAGCATAAGCATGACAGACCAACGAAAATGCTATCCAAAGCATAAGCATGACAGATCAACGAAAATGCAATCCAACGCATAAGCATGACAGACCAACGAAAATGCTATCCAAAGCATAAGCATGACAGACCAACAAAAATGCTATCCAAAGCATAAGCATGACAGACAAACGAATATGTTATCCAAAGCATAAGCATGACAGACCAAGTAAAATGTTATCCAAAACATAAGCATGACAGACCAACGAAAATGTTATCCAAAGCATAAGCATGACAGATCAACGAAAATGCAATCCAACGCATGAGCATGACAGATCAACAAAAATGTTATCCAAAGCATAAGCATGACAGATCAACGAAAATGTTATCCAAAGCATAAGCATGACAGATCAACGAAAATGTTATCCAACGCATAAGCATGACAGATCAACGAAAAGGCCATCCAAAGCATAAGCATGACAGATCAACGAAAATGCCATCCAACGCATAAGCACGACTGACCAACGAAAATGTTATCCAAAGCATAAGCATGACAGATCAACGAAAATGTTATCCAAAGCATAAGCATGACTGACCAACGAAAATGTTATCCAACGCATAAGCATGACAGATCAACGAAAAGGCCATCCAAAGCATAAGCATGACAGATCAACGAAAATGCCATCCAACGCATAAGCACGACTGACCAACGAAAATGTTATCCAAAGCATAAGCATGACAGATCAACGAAAATGTTATCCAAAGCATAAGCATGACTGACCAACGAAAATGTTATCCAACGCATAAGCATGACAGATCAACGAAAAGGCCATCCAAAGCATAAGCATGACAGATCAACGAAAATGCCATCCAACGCATAAGCATGACTGACCAACGAAAATGTTATCCAAAGCATAAGCATGACAGATCAACGAAAATGTTATCCAAAGCATAAGCATGACTGACCAACGAAAATGTTATCCAACGCATAAGCATGACAGATCAACGAAAAGGCCATCCAAAGCATAAGCATGACAGATCAACGAAAATGCCATCCAACGCATAAGCATGACTGACCAACGAAAATGTTATCCAACGCATAAGCATGACAGATCAACGAAAAGGCCATCCAAAGCATAAGCATGACAGATCAACGAAAATGCCATCCAACGCATAAGCACGACTGACCAACGAAAATGCAATCGAACGCATAAGCATGAAAGACCAACGAAAATGCTATCCAAAGCATAAGCATGGCAGACCAACGAAAATGTTATCCAACGCATAAGCATGACAGATCAACGAAAATGTTATCCAAAGCATAAGCATGACAGATCAACGAAAAGGCCATCCAAAGCATAAGCATGACTGACCAACGAAAATGCAATCGAACGCATAAGCATGAAAGACCAACGAAAATGTTATCCAACGCATAAGCATGACAGATCAACGAAAATGCCATCCAACGCATAAGCACGACTGACCAACGAAAATGCAATCGAACGCATAAGCATGAAAGACCAACGAAAATGTTATCCAAAGCATAAGCATGACAGATCAACGAAAATGCCATCCAACGCATAAGCACGACTGACCAACGAAAATGCAATCGAACGCATAAGCATGAAAGACCAACGAAAATGTTATCCAACGCATAAGCATGACAGATCAACGAAAATGCCATCCAACGCATAAGCACGACTGACCAACGAAAATGCAATCGAACGCATAAGCATGAAAGACCAACGAAAATGTTATCCAAAGCATAAGCATGACAGATCAACGAAAATGCCATCCAAAGCATAAGCACGACTGACCAACGAAAATGCAATCGAACGCATAAGCATGAAAGACCAACGAAAATGTTATCCAAAGCATAAGCATGACAGATCAACGAAAATGCCATCCAACGCATAAGCACGACTGACCAACGAAAATGCAATCGAACGCATAAGCATGAAAGACCAACGAAAATGTTATCCAAAGCATAAGCATGACAGATCAACGAAAATGCCATCCAACGCATAAGCACGACTGACCAACGAAAATGCAATCGAACGCATAAGCATGAAAGACCAACGAAAATGTTATCCAAAGCATAAGCATGACAGATCAACGAAAATGCCATCCAACGCATAAGCACGACTGACCAACGAAAATGCAATCGAACGCATAAGCATGACAGACCAACGAAAATGCAATCGAACGCATAAGCATGACAGACCAACGAAAATGCTATCCGAAGCATAAGCATGAAAGACCAACGAAAATGCTATCCAAAGCATAAGCATGACAGATAAACGAAAATGCAATCCAAAGCATAAGCATGACAGACCAACGAAAATGCAATCCAACGCATAAGCATGACAGATCAACGAAAATCTTATCCAAAGCATAAGCATGACAGACCAACGAAAATGTTATCCAACGCATAAGCATGACAGATCAACGAAAATGTTATCCAAAGCATAAGCATGACAGACCAACGAAAATGCTATCCAAAGCATAAGCATGACAGACCAACGAAAATGTTATCCAACGCATAAGCATGACAGATCAACGAAAATGTTATCCAAAGCATAAGCATGACAGATCAACGAAAATGTTATCCAACGCATAAGCATGACAGATCAACGAAAATGTTATCCAAAGCATAAGCATGACAGACCAACGAAAATGTTATCCAACGCATAAGCATGACAGATCAACGAAAATGTTATCCAACGCATAAGCATGACAGATCAATGAAAATGTTATCCAACGCATAAGCATGACAGATCAACGAAAATGTTATCCAAAGCATAAGCATGACAGATGAACGAAAATGCTATCCAAAGCATAAGCATGACAGACCAACGAAAATGTTATCCAACGCATAAGCATGGCAGATCAACGAAAATGCTATCCAAAGCATAAGCATGACAGACCAACGAAAATGCTATCTAAAGCATAAGCATGACAGACGAACGAAAATGCTATCCAAAGCTTAAGCATGACAGACCAACAAAAATGCTATCCAAAGCATAAGCATGGCAGACCAACGAAAATGTTATCCAAAGCATAAGCATGACAGATCAACGAAAATGCAATCCAACGCATAAGCATGACAGATCAACGAAAATGTTATCCAAAGCATAAGCATGACAGATCAACGAACATGTTATCCAAAGCATAAGCATGACAGACCAACGAAAATGCTATCCAAAGCATAAGCATGACAGATCAACGAAAATGCAATCCAACGCATAAGCATGACAGACCAACGAAAATGCTATCCAAAGCATAAGCATGACAGACCAACAAAAATGCTATCCAAAGCATAAGCATGACAGACAAACGAAAATGTTATCCAAAGCATAAGCATGACAGACCAAGTAAAATGTTATCCAAAACATAAGCATGACAGACCAACGAAAATGCTATCCAACGCATAAGCATGACAGATCAACGAAAATGCAATCCAACGCATAAGCATGACAGACAAACGAAAATGTTATCCAAAGCATAAGCATGACAGACCAAGTAAAATGTTATCCAAAACATAAGCATGACAGACCAACGAAAATGTTATCCAAAGCATAAGCATGACAGATCAACGAAAATGCAATCCAACGCATGAGCATGACAGATCAACAAAAATGTTATCCAAAGCATAAGCATGACTGACCAACGAAAATGTTATCCAAAGCATAAGCATGACAGATCAACGAAAATGTTATCCAAAGCATAAGCATGACTGACCAACGAAAATGTTATCCACAGCATAAGCATGACAGATCAACGAAAATGCAATCCAACGCATGAGCATGACAGATCAACAAAAATGTTATCCAAAGCATAAGCATGACTGACCAACGAAAATGTTATCCAACGCATAAGCATGACAGATCAACGAAAATGTTATCCAAAGCATAAGCATGACTGACCAACGAAAATGTTATCCAACGCATAAGCATGACAGATCAACGAAAAGGCCATCCAAAGCATAAGCATGACAGATCAACGAAAATGCCATCCAACGCATAAGCACGACTGACCAACGAAAATGCAATCGAACGCATAAGCATGAAAGACCAACGAAAATGCTATCCAAAGCATAAGCATGGCAGACCAACGAAAATGTTATCCAACGCATAAGCATGACAGATCAACGAAAATGTTATCCAAAGCATAAGCATGACAGATCAACGAAAAGGCCATCCAAAGCATAAGCATGACTGACCAACGAAAATGCAATCGAACGCATAAGCATGAAAGACCAACGAAAATGTTATCCAACGCATAAGCATGACAGATCAACGAAAATGCCATCCAACGCATAAGCACGACTGACCAACGAAAATGCAATCGAACGCATAAGCATGAAAGACCAACGAAAATGTTATCCAAAGCATAAGCATGACAGATCAACGAAAATGCCATCCAACGCATAAGCACGACTGACCAACGAAAATGCAATCGAACGCATAAGCATGAAAGACCAACGAAAATGTTATCCAAAGCATAAGCATGACAGATCAACGAAAATGCCATCCAACGCATAAGCACGACTGACCAACGAAAATGCAATCGAACGCATAAGCATGAAAGACCAACGAAAATGTTATCCAAAGCATAAGCATGACAGATCAACGAAAATGCCATCCAACGCATAAGCACGACTGACCAACGAAAATGCAATCGAACGCATAAGCATGACAGACCAACGAAAATGCAATCGAACGCATAAGCATGACAGACCAACGAAAATGCTATCCGAAGCATAAGCATGAAAGACCAACGAAAATGCTATCCAAAGCATAAGCATGACAGATAAACGAAAATGCAATCCAAAGCATAAGCATGACAGACCAACGAAAATGCAATCCAACGCATAAGCATGACAGATCAACGAAAATCTTATCCAAAGCATAAGCATGACAGACCAACGAAAATGTTATCCAACGCATAAGCATGACAGATCAACGAAAATGTTATCCAAAGCATAAGCATGACAGACCAACGAAAATGCTATCCAAAGCATAAGCATGACAGACCAACGAAAATGTTATCCAACGCATAAGCATGACAGATCAACGAAAATGTTATCCAAAGCATAAGCATGACAGATCAACGAAAATGTTATCCAACGCATAAGCATGGCAGATCAACGAAAATGTTATCCAAAGCATAAGCATGACAGACCAACGAAAATGTTATCCAACGCATAAGCATGACAGATAAACGAAAATGCAATCCAAAGCATAAGCATGACAGATCAACGAAAATGTTATCCAACGCATAAGCATGACAGATCAATGAAAATGTTATCCAACGCATAAGCATGACAGATCAACGAAAATGTTATCCAAAGCATAAGCATGACAGATGAACGAAAATGCTATCCAAAGCATAAGCATGACAGACCAACGAAAATGTTATCCAACGCATAAGCATGGCAGATCAACGAAAATGCTATCCAAAGCATAAGCATGACAGACCAACGAAAATGCTATCTAAAGCATAAGCATGACAGACGAACGAAAATGCTATCCAAAGCTTAAGCATGACAGACCAACAAAAATGCTATCCAAAGCATAAGCATGGCAGACCAACGAAAATGTTATCTAACGCATAAACATGACAGCCCAACGAAAATGCTATCCAAAGCATAAACATGACAGACGAACGAAAATGCTATCCAAAGCATAAGCATGACAGACCAACGAAAATGCTATCCAAAGCATAAGCATGACAGACCAACGAAAATGGTATTCAAAGCATAAGCATGACAGACCAACAAAATGTTATTCCAAATTTAATCTTAAGTGTCTAGCGTAAATGCTATCGAAAACTTATATGCGACAGACTACTGAAAATGCTATGTTTGACTTAATCTTGACAAACCCACGAAAACACCATTTAAAAATGAAGCATGACGAAACAATTAACATTTTATTTAATACTTAAGCAGGCCAGGAGAACTAAAATGTGAGATCAGAAGTGTTCCTCAAAGCCCAACGATCGTGCTATTTAAAAATTAAGTACGGACGACACGCAGACATGTTATTTCAAATTTCTATTTCAAAATTAAGCTAGACAGAGCGACGAAAATACTTTAGCGTGACAAACCGACCAAACGCAACTTATAGAAATGTTTGAACGCATGTAAAATAAGATGCGATTATTCGATCTGGGTGTTTAGCGATGAAAAATGTCGTTCAAACTTGAGCATGAAATTGAGCGACGAAATTGCTAGTTAAAAGTAAGCCTAAGAGACTGACGTAAATGTAATCTTAAATTTGAGCGTGACAGATCGACGACCCGTATACGATTTCAAAATTAAGCATAACAAGCCGATAACAATTATTATTCAAATTAAAACTTACCCATCGATTGACGTACAAAGCTATTTATAGAGTTGCGATCATTGTAGCCAATCTTTAAAAAAGTATTCACCTAAAAGAGTCATGTTCCACTGATGTGTAAGGGGCTATGAGATAGGGGCCAGATTTATAGGGGGAAGCTGACTTAGGTAGCAAGATGTTTGTTCGCATTGCATTTAAATGTCCGCATGTTGGGAATGTCAGGAAGGAAATTCCAAACGTAAGCGGTTCGATGAAAGAGCTATCATCTTCCGACATCTTGGGACCCCTACAGTGAAGATGTACGATTATGCTTCTAGTCGGGTCGGTCATATGTATTTTCGTTGAGAGGCTACAGGTACAGTAAGTTTATCAGAACACATTTCGTGTAAGTACTTGTGAAAGAAACCCATGAATCTAACAGTAGAGCGATGCGACAGGGGCTACAAGTTGGCAGACAAACGTGAACAATCTCATTGCACTATGGGACGTAGACTGAGAGAATCGCTAATTTCACAAATTCTGTTCTATCCACATTGAAAGAGTTAACGATTCAACACTCGTGAATTTATGGTAAAGAACGAGCTACAACTGAAATGCAATTGATCATAACACAGTTTGACGTCGCGCAAAACAGTTATGATGGATGCTGCACCTGAAGACATTCTTGTTTATTTCAGTGGAAGGAAATTCAATTTTATTGTTTCACTTAATTATTTAATTATGAATTTCTAGTTAATGTGTTCGTCACAAAAGCGAGACGAAAACACATTGCTTGTTATGTCGAAGTAATTTCGATAAGGATGTAATTGCCACATCCAATTATTTAATTATTTTCGAAGAAATTAATTACAGTTCTACTTCCTGTTCTATGTTTGCTTGCATTTGTATTATTTTTGTTTTATTAAGCTATTTCGCAATAAGCGTTGTATAGGGGTTCACAACGCACACATATTCATGCATTGGGACGCCATTTGTTCCAGTGCGCAGGCGCACACGTAACAATTGTTTTGATCGGAAGTTCATTTTGAATCTTTTCTACAATTTGTCATTTGATATGACAGATCTGAAAGATTTTCTCATTTGAATATATTTCAATACATGTCAGCGTCTCTTTCTTTATTCTGTCTTTTGTCTAAATTCCCTTAATGTTTCATTCCCGTACATTCACTTTTCAAGAACGACCTGCTCTATTTTGACAATTTCTTTTTCTCTTTAGTTTATTTTTTTATAGTTCTTTTATTTTCTTTCTGCCTTCCATTGCTTTTGTCTTTTGTTTATTGTATATTTATTTTAATTTAATTGCTAAATTACTTCTTTTTTTAGTTTTGCGCTATTATTCTTGTATTTCAGTTGCTTTTACCATTTCTTTCCTTACTACTTCTTTCATAATTTTCTTATTTCATTTCTTCTCGTTTTTTCCATTTCTTTCTAACAGCTTATTTACTTGTCTTATATTATTCTTTCTGTTCGTCTTAAATAATTTCTATTTTGCTTAAATTTCTGTTACATTTTTATGTTCTATTCCTGTAATTATTTTCTACACACTTACACATTCACGTTTTAAGAATGACCTGCTCTACTTTGACATCTCTCCTTTTAACTTGACCGTTTTGATCTTCTTTCTGCTATCCATTATATTTTGTATATTTGTTGTTAATTAAAACATTGGATTAATTTCTTGCGGTTTTCATGTGTTTTTCATTTAAATTTCTTCTTATTTTCTTCTTCTCTATCTTCTTCTTATTCTCCCCCTCACCAATCCTTTTATTATTTTATTATTTAAGTTGTTGTATAAATAACCCATTTATTTTCCCATTTTTTCTCACAGCTTATTTACGTGTCTTAAATATATTTTTTTTAATTTCTGTCGCATATTCACTCACCTCCTTCATGCTATTCTTTTGTGCAACTTATTTACCCGACTTCATATTTCATTTTATTTCTTTAATTATTTCCCCACTAGTACCTTCAATATTTTTCTATTTTCATGTTTCCTAATTCCCCATTCTTCTGGTCTTCATGCTTTTTCTTTTTTTCTTTCCTTTTGCCTTCCGGTTTTCTTTCTTATACATGATACATGATTTAGTATCATGCTTTTATCATTTTTTTGTTCTTTCTAATTCATTTTGTTTTTCTCCTTCATGAGGCATGGCGTGTGTGTATTGGTATTTCTCTCTCTCTCTCTCGTTCTTTCTCTCGTGTGCATTTCTTTTACCGCGACTTTTTCATCTTCTTTATTGCGCTTTTATCTATCTTGTTATCGTGTAGCTTCTTAACCTATTTTCCTTTCGTCGTTGTCGTTCTTTATCCGACTTATTTACTTGATTTCGTCAATTTTCCGTTATTTTCTTCTTTATCTTTTATTCGTAAGTCACACAGCTCCCCTTTTCGTTCTTCCTTCTTTTCATTTTTTCGTATTTTATCACTTTCGTTATCGCTGCTTGTTACTCTGCGTAATTGCTTTCTTTAATATATTAATAATATTAATCTTAATAAAGATTTTGCCCGTTCCTTTCGTCTTCCTTCTTTTCATTTATTTTCATTCTTTTGTCTTTCATTCCTGATTTATTTATTTCGTTAGCCATTGTTAAAATTTCTTTCTCTTTGTAAGTATGTTTCGTTTTTTATCGCCTTCCGATTCCCCACTCCCTTTCTAAATTCTCTCATCAGTGACTTTACCTTTCTATTTTCTTTTGTCTTTCATTCTCTTTTTCCTTTTTATTGTGACTTTCTGTTTACGTTTGTTCTTTAGTCTTTCGTTATTTCTTTCGTGCATCCTTTCCTTTTTGATGCTGTCTCTTTCTTCAACTTTTTTTTTTTTTCTTATTTAAAGTTCTCTTTTTTAATTGTCTTGCTATTTGTTTTCATTCTTCCTTTATCTATTTCTGATAATTTTTCCTTCTGTCCTACATTTCCATGTTATTTTCATAAATGTTTTATCATTTTATTCTGTTGCGATATCAATTTTCATTTCTATCCTCACTTTCATTCATAGATTTCCATTTTTTCTTTCTGTAATAATATTTCCATTGTTTAGTGTCTTGTTTTTCAATATTCTCCTTTCCATTAATTCCAATTTAATTTCGCTCAATTATATTTTATATTTCTGTAATATTTCCTTCTTACTTAATTATATATTTTCTCGTGTGTATATATATATATATATATACATACATACATACATACATATATATATATATATATATATATATATATATATATATATATATATGTGTGTGTGGGCGTTTCATTTAGTTGTATGCACGGAGATAAAGAAAGGGAAATTATTTTAAATGGTTGTAGCAATTCAAGTTTCGAATATGCTCCCATGATGAAAACTCTGGTCTGAAACGGTACCACTCAGGGGATTGTAAATGCACGGTACAAATAAAGATGCTTCAGCAATGTAAGGAAATATGCCCGGCGCGTGCGGCTAGTGTTGTCTTTTCATGGCTGACGTCTTGTGTTGATTGTCTTCGAAGTTACAGCAGTCTACGTGTGTCTCTTTGTAAGATAAGCTTGAAAATGATACTTTGTGGCCATGATTCAATATTTAATCTGTTTATGTCGAGGAATTTGCTAAAATTTACTCTTGCTTTTAAGTTACTGTTTTATAATGTCATAAGTCAGACTTCTATACTAAATGTTAAATACAGCTTTTGTGATGGACGTGTTATAATGTCTCATACTAAAAATATAATGAAAATCTGCTATAAACATCTGTTATAAGGACACTTAGGTATTTTTTTATTATCATTTTCATCATTTTTATTTTAAATTTTTAAAATTTTAAAATTTTTTTAGATACCCCTAAGCATCCTGTCAAGAGACTTGGGCTTAAGATTGAAAAACATTTACAGATTAGTCCAAACATCACTATAAGAGTTCATTACGTCGGTCGGTTTGTCACGTTTAATATCGAAATATCATTTTCGCCATCGATCTGTAAGGTTTTATTTTTAAATAGCATTTTAGTTGCGGCAGGAATTTGTACGTCAGTTGGTCCATCTGTGAGGCATAATTTTTAAATTACATTTCTGTTGCAAAACGCATCTTACGATCGACAGACAGAACAGAAATATAATTTGTTCAGTTCACCTACAAAAGAGTATAATGTGGCGAACATTTACCATCATTATTAATATTTATGCCTCGATTATCGTTTACGATACAACTTCTTATTATTATTCCACATTTTTGTATTATTATGGATTCTACTGCTATATATTACTTAGATGTAATATGCTTTTCAACTTATGTGTAGATATTGTTTGCCAAACGTATCAGCTTAATAGGTATGTCTGATACGGGTTTACACCATATGTGAGCGTATAGACAGACGGTGAAAGTGCATATTCTATCTACCGTCCCAATAAAAGAAATAACCGAGAATTGCTCCCTATCTTTATATAATGTACTCACTTTATTCACTTCTATTGACACGTTTCCATCTCCAGAAGACGTGTATGAACACCATGAACAATAGAGAAACAAGGAGATTACAGCGACCCAGCCTTTTAAAGAATATATAGTACTACTATATTTACTATATTGTGTTTAATTTTGACATTTTAATCTGTACATTTATAGAGTTTGAATCCAAGAAAAAAAGCCACTTCCATTATACCTCTTTTGAAAAATATGAACTCATCTATCTTCCTTCATGTGATGAGTGAAATACGAATCTGCGGAGTGGTCTGAAAGTGTTGTTACTAATACCAACATTTAACAGCAATAGGGAACAGGAAATACGGCAATACAAAACAAAGGCCCTCGATTTAGTATATTTACTTTAAAAATAATCAAAGAAAGTAATATCACATGAAAATACAAACTGTTAATATAAGAATGGAAAATAACATGTGCTCTATTCAGTTTACTGACTTTCATTGTCACTCTTACCCATCTAGAACGTATCTATGGACACATAAGCAATAGAGTGACAAGTAACCTAGCAATACAATACAATATGACAGCGATTAAGTTTATTTACTTTTAGAACTATAAAACAAAATAATAACACAAACATCATATAATAACAAATACTGCAGTAATACAAGAGAACATTAATGGATTCACATTATTCACTTCTATTGACACTGTCACACATTGAAAAGGTATGTATGAATACCATTATTTTCGTGGCACAAAATGATGTGGCGCCAGGACTAGTGTTATATTTTACGAAGCTGTTCTTTGGTGATTATTTCCCTATTGTTGTGACTTTTTGACAGTAGTAACGAGACTTTTAAAGCTCCCTATATATTCGACTGACACCTTGGTATGGTATGACGTCTAGGATACGAAATTCCATAAAATAACCCCAGTCATACTCTGCTGAACCTGATATTGCTTCCTGTAGTGTTAGAGTCATCTTTTGTACTGGACTTAATCGGAACTGGAAAAGTAAACATCTCTTTACTTCACAAGACCAAGGTCACTCGAACGGCTCAACGGGAAATATGTTAATCATATGCATTACTCGCTAAGGTTTTTGTATTTGCCAGTTTCTTATAATATCCTGTGTCCCTATTATTTCAGGAATACATTCATCTTCTTAATATAGTAGATCGTAGTAAAAGTAAGCTAAGTGATGGACGTTATCTCAGCTGGAAAGGTCAGATGAATTTGCAAGCCTTTTTCGATGCTTCCATCAATTCAAAAAACAAATAGCACACAAGAGTGAAACGTTTCATTTTCTCTTAAAGTAATATCCGCAATTTCTATTTCTTTACATAATTTATTCGAATTACTTCATCATTGATTTCATTGTATTTAATTATAACAGAACACTTTTTTTAAATTGAAAAACGCATGTTTAACAGATACCGTTTTGAAACATGTCACTCTTGATTTATCGTTGTTTGCAAACTACTTCTATTCAAAAATATTTTAACCTCCAATGTTTTCTATTTCAATTTGAATTCACTGAATTTCCTTTCAGACTTCATTATTTTTCCAATTATCACAAATTTTATATTTTCAGGAAAAATATTTAGGAATATTTTGTTATCTAGAAGGTGTCATTATTTTAGTAACTTGCGGTAAAGCCTTCACCTGTCTAATCATAGTTGACTGTACTACTACAACTGCTACAATTAATTTATAAATTATCCAGCAGGGCTATCCACCGTTGTCCTTGCATAATATATAAAAATAATACACTTATTGAATATGTTAACATTAAAAAGCTTAGCTAAACAATTTAAACAATCCAAATCCATCAAGTAATAGGAAATAATCAGGATCAATGATTTGCAATTGAATTTATTTACAACTAGCGGGGCTTGTGCACAGACGTAGCTCGAAGGAAATTGAAGAAACCAAGACACTCATGCCCCAGCTACAAACCCCATTGAAATACTTTACTTGTGTTTCTTATATAGATATTAATTGTAATTCTTAGTAAATATTATATGTATTATTAGTATTTAATTTAAATGTTTGTATTATTTCATAACTACAAAGGAGAACATTAATTTTTAATTTCGGTTTTAGGGGGGGGGCGTTATAGAGATTTGTCTATACACCCATTGGAATGAGAGCATTACTTGTAAGAAATAAAAGTGTTTTTAAATAATGTTTATTTTAAGTATTATTTTTAAGAAGATCAGTATTTAATTAAAACAGTAAGGTAATTTTTTGTGAAAACCCGACTTTTCAGTTAAAAAATACTTGATATCTAAATTATATCTAAATTAAAGTAGAAAATAACTAAGAATAAAATATCTAAATAGAGAATAAACACTGAAAGGACTGCATTACTTTATATGATCGAATGTATTTTGTTACTAGTGCGACGCAGCATATGGAGTTACTACGATGCATATTAACAATCGATAGTGAAAAGTAGTGCGTAATGTTTTATTAAGATTGAGCGTGAAACATTAAATTGAATGGGACGTTGAGTCATATATATTCTAAGAATATCATAGGAAACAAGATGGTTGATATTTTTGCATTATTGTTAGTCTGGATATGCAACTTTAGACGTAATTGTAGGCGTGGTAAACTATATATAAGACGTGGTAAACTATATATAAGATTTATTAAAATAAATATAATTCACATGTACTTGAAAGATAATACCAGCAATACACAATTTGAAAACTATTATGCTATAAAATATTTTCTTTTTTTGAAAAGCATAAATGATGTTGCCGTCTTGTTTTATTTATTTCTTTTAAAATGTTTCGTTTGAAAAGATCTCCGCTCATATAACGTTTTCAGAGATGATTTTGGAGATGAAAATATTTTTGTCTCAATCATCTGGATATTTTAGTTTATCCGGGAACATTCCCATCGAAACGTACAAGTTTCCATTATATCTAATATTATACTAAAGCTCAGTTAATAAATAGTTGTTTCCTAATAGTTTTCCTATATAATTTTATCACGCAAAACACATACTAAAATATTTCTTAGTTTTGGTAGTGAGTTATAAAATTTTCTAAAATTCTAATCCCAATGGAAAACAAAGAAAAAAAACTATATATTTAACAATATATTAACGATGCATCTTGAAACCGCCCCAAGATAACGGCCTGGTGTAATAAACTAAGCCTTGAGTTACAGTTATCTGAAACTAATTTCTTACTTTTTAATTCTCTTCTATAATAATACAAAAAAAATACATAAGTCGACATTCATAATAATAATAATAATAATCATGATAATAATGATAATATATATATATACACATATATATACATATATATATATATATATATATATATATATATATATATATATATATACACTCATGTATATATATAATAGTGTATACTCTTCGTAAGAAACTTCACGAAAAAACTTATCTTTCACCAGTGTTCGCACTCGCTATGTATCTAGATTTATTACTAAAATATTCTCATCAAATCAGAGAATTACGTCAGGAATTTTATTTTTTATTCATAAATTATAATGATAATTTCTGATAACATAAAGAAAATATCCCCCACCGTTGACTTTTTATAATGGAGTGAATAATTTATTTCCGAATTCATTTCAGGCGGCGGGGTAATACTGGAGTCACTCTTTGACTTGTTATTTTCTTTCTCGCTTCCCCTCACCACCTAGAAACTGTTTCGTCAGGGGCCTAGAAAAAGGCACGTGTTTTACTCACTATATTTTGTATGGCATGATGGAAGTACATATATTTATTTATATACAACTAAATACTTTGTTTTAGGCATAAGCGCTTAAAACAGTGGTCAAGGTATTCGATAAATACTGGTGTTATTTATTTATTGATTTTACCTGTTACGATAAACAATGTTTTGACGGAATTGTTTTAAGTCGGTTTTTGTCCAGGTATTATTTAAGTCTGTCTCCTTACAATTAAATCGTACGATATTCGTAATTTAAAATTAACGAAAACATGTTAATGCGATTAAATCAAAATGACAAACTTACTTTTCTCTAATAAAATTGAATCGTCGCTTGAAATAATAAATTAGCATGAAGTAACCTTAAATCACCAGGCATTTATATCTGAATCTACGCCTTCATTTTTACAACTAATTATTCGTCGAGTCTAAAGAAAACAGAAATTTTATTGAATTCAATTATCAATAGTACATTTTGTTTACGTATTCAAGTAAAATAAATTATGTTTGAGAATTTCATTAGTTGAGGATTGATAATTTAAATTATTCGGACTACTGTTTTCATCTTTCATGTTATTCTCACCACGTTTCGGCAGATATAACTTCCGACCTTCTTAAGGTGTGTCTCGTCGAACTCAAGAATCTGTATGTCAAATTCAAAATCTGTATAAAATCTCGAACAGACCTTTTATCCAATCCACGGGAGTAGATTGCTCTCGTTCTAAAATAATTGTATTCTTAGTACCTCCTGTACTGAGGATTGAACACCTGCAACCTACAGAAGACTGACACTTTAAACTGAATATAACTGCGTCACGGGTTCAATTCAAAATTCCGTACAGATTCTCGAGTTTTACATACAGATTCCTGAGTTCGACGAGACGCATCTGAAAAATATCGGAGGTTACTTCGGCCGAAACGTTGTGAGAATAACATCTAAGATAGTAACACGAGTTTGAATAATCCAAATAATACAAACTATATTATGTTATAATAAATGATATTATTAATCATGATAATTAATCTTTACATTAATAAAAAAAAAAAATGAGAAATATTTAAATATAAGCAATTTTTAGTAAATTATTAAATTTTTCAATTCTTAATTAACATAAACTATTTTAATTAATGTATGTTTCACGAAGTCAGACACTTTGGCCATTAAATAACTTAGGTGTTGTTTCAGAGTGAGATCAAATGCCAGAAACATTTTCTAAGAATGGTGCGTTTATTACATTTACTTTCGAGTTTTCTCTCTTTCTTCATTATTATTCTAGTATTGTTATTTTTCTGGCATTTATTTTCAATCTAAACACTCAGCTCTAAAGTAAGAGCAATACCTCTGTTTCAGTTATACACATGCAATTCAATTTACATTCGTGTTTTCATTAAGCAAACGTTTTATTTACATGCTCAAGTTTGTAAATATTTAAGTGCAAAAAAATGAATTGTTATTGACATATTATTTTCCAAAGTCTGTTGTGTGAAATAAAATTAAAAAAAAAACTTATTAGAGATACAGTTTACGTGCGAGTAATGTTATCTACAAGAGAAAACGATAAATATCGCTCCCTAACCGACTGTTTCATCATTCAGCCTATATCAGTACACACGTCAGGTGTCCTCGGTCCCGATGCCACACAATGAATAGGGGACATTAGACGGATAATAGGCACTTACAGGAACGTGACGCTAGAGATTGGTTAGATGTCCGATCAAAACGTTGTCCAGTAACATTTAAATCCTTATGAACATGTGTCTGTTATTTTGTACATTGTTCTTTAAGATCTTAGAAGATGCTTTATTTGTATATTTTTATATAATTACTTTTGTTTGTCTTCGAGTAATTGAAGTAAGGTAAGTTCGTTAATAAAGATATGTATCTAGTGATGAGAAGTAATTTATAATTGTTTTGATCCTGATACACTTCTTCAGATAAAAAATCGAAATGAAACGTTTAGTTTTATTACGATCTACTACTAATTGAGATTTGGTATCTATTTCTCTGAAGCCCAAACTATACTATTACTATGTATTAATGTTCAATTGACTTTACTCTATATTTCAGGCCAATGCACTATCTTGTAATGCTCAGTTGAGCTGGGGGTAGTGTAGTATCTGTTCTGTTGCTAGGATACCATCCTCTCGGGCATTAACCCCCATTTTGGGAGAGGTAGTGTGGGATGTTTCTTGCTGTCAATAGATCATACTTTTTTGGACATTATCGCGTTCTTGGGAGAGCAGTGTACTATCTGTTTGTTTGCGATATATGCTAGAAAAAATATGCAACCTGTGAGAGAATATTCTTGCCAGTTTGAAATAAAACTACATCTGTCCAGATGAGTTGACGACGTTCATAAGATAGACATTTTAAAAAACACGAGGTAAGTTGGTATTTCAACTAGTATACTTACAGAATAGTAAATATGACAATTTCTATGCTTTTATTTTATTATCGTATTTCATTTGTTAATGTTTTCTCAAACCATCATCAAGCTGTTATCCCGAGGTTTGCAGTTTAATTCGAAATTGATGTAACGTTTTTCAAATGCTAAGAGACAGGTTGACAGCAGTTTGCAGCAGCGTTTTCTTTTTACAAATTTTATTTCAAGTGAATTATGAATGTGAACACGAATAATGCAAATGAATATTCATAGCGTTAATAATCGCACCACGATTATGAACATTTCTACTGCTTTTGAAGAGAGAGATACAGAGCGAGAGGGAGAGAGAGAGAGAGAGAGAGAGAGAGAGAGAGACGATAATAATTACAACCGTACTGCGCACAAAACCCAAGAGAAACATAACAATAAAAAGCAGATAATAAATTGTTCCCGCGGCCACCAGAGACGCTTTTACAAAACACTGTTTTCAATTGTAAAGAAGATAAATTTAAATGAAGCAAAGGATAACGAAGGAAAAACACAGGCAATCATGTAAGGTGTGAAGCAGATCGAGACAATATAAAATACGATTATTAGGTTTCAATTGCGTTCTCTGCTGACAGAAAAAGAAATGACTCGGCGCCAACGTGGACGCCGCCGATTCTAATAATGCTAAAGTATTTGTCTCGGAGCGATTTAGACCCAAGAAAGTCAACATAAACTTTTTCAAAATTAATATTTGTAAATGCAGATTACAAAGAAGATCGAATATATAGCTTACATCTCTCAATTAGGGAATGGGCTACATTTCATTATTCAGTAATTGGTAGTAATTGGTAGATTGTTACGATAGCTGTCGCAAACTCATTGTATTCTTGTTAGGGGATATGCAATCAGCTATCTATCTGGGCTAATTAGTGTTGCAAGTTAGTATCGTCCAAGGCTTGTATACTCCATTATACACACCGCGGCTAACACCCTTTTTTCATCGCCATCGTAGGCTCGATGAATTCACCCGGACACACGAGGCTTTTTTAATGGATGATTTATTAGCTTTATAACAGAGTGACAAATACGGTTACAGAGATCGGAGGGGGTATACATTAAGAGATTTGTCACTGTGATAGAAGGAAACAGAGAGAGAGATAAAGATAGAGAGAGAGAGACAGAGATGGCTTTGGTCGATATTTTATGCTAAGTTTACATTGTTCGCCCGCCCCACGTATCGGGGCTTGGAAGACAATCAGTTCTTTGTAATTGCTTCGCCCGTTGCTCTGGCAAAAATAGATCGAAATTCACTTTTTCGGAAGTTTGGTCATATTCTCAACTTTCATTTACTCGCTAGAGTATTCTCTTGACCCCGATCTTTCAATCATTCCAATGACTCCATCGCTCATATACTCAACCCGAATTTAATATTTCTATGATGTAGCACTGAGAGCTTAATATTACATTGTAATAATGTTATGCTACTGCTGTTAAGTGCTGTAATTGAATCAGGATAATGTTCTTCACTTAACACCAACTTTCTATACAAATTTATAGATATGGTTCTTTGGGCCTGCCAGATATTTCCAGACGATACTACAGAAGTGGCAGGTGTTTTAATGATCTGAGTGGATGCCAACCAACCTCCTGTCCATGCTTGATTTTGCAAAACATGCACTCGTTGGTGGTTCAACAAACCTGCACTTGGCATAGTTACATCAAAAGTTCAGAGCAAGGAGCTTCAAATCCTTAATCCATGAATAAAGGATTTGAAGCTCCTTGCTCTGAACCTTGGATATTCTAATAAATATTGTATCTTTACAATTTTTTATTCTAATTTTTACCTCTATTATATATATATATATATATATATATATATATATATATATATATATATATATATATATATATATATATATATTAATTGACTTTTACGTACATACATGTATAGAAATCTAATATAAAAATCCGTACATGTATATAGACATCCACGAGAAGTGTGACGATCTTTACTGGACGTTTTTTCTAAATATATTTTGTTGCTATTGTAATCGACGGTCACAAATCGAAATAAATACTTTGTGTTATATAGAAATTCACATAAAGAGTGGCGATCTTTACTGAACATTTTTAAAAAATATATTTTGTTGTTATTGTAATTGACGCTCAAAAAGACGCAACATTACTTGGTGTTATATAGAAATCCTCGCGACAGTGACGACCTTTACTGAACTTTTTTTTATTAATATTTTTGTTGTTGTTGTAATTGACGCTCACAAGACGCGAAATGACTTGGTGTATATATGTATATATATATATATATATATATATATATATATATATATATATATATATATATATATATATCACATCACTTAATATCTTCCGAGACTGACATATAGATATCACCAACAATAAACAATCTGTACGATTTTTATGAAGTAATAACCTTCAAATGGCACGTATGAAAACTTAATCCCAGTCAGGTTATTAGTTTACAAAATACAGTTATTGAAGTGAAGTTAGTGTTGCAAATTTTTAAACTATAGGCAAATATCAATTTAGTGTGTTTATAAAAGCATTGGTTTTTAATGAAAAAAATAATGGCTTTGTAAGTGTTATTCGAATGCTGCTCTGTCGGAAACAACACTTAAGTGGTATCACCACTTAACTGTTGTTTCAAACGCGGTCGTACCGACACAGATGCTGTTGAACATTTAAGTTGTCCTAATTAGGCATCCCTGTAAAACATCAAAAAGTCCATGAACTCGTTATGGCCGATGGTGAACTTCAGTTGGTTGAGATACCAGAGGAGTTGGCGATATTAGAAGGCAATGTCTTCACCATTTTGCAAGAAAATTTGTCAATTAGAAATCTATAGTTAAATAGCGTGTCGCGTTTGGTCACACTCGATCACAAACAATGTGTCAACGAATCAGAGTGTTGTTTTGAAGTGTTACAACGATAAGTTCTTCGTCAACATGTGACAATGGATGGAATATGGATCGGACACTTTACGCCAGAGTGAAACCGGCAGTCAGCTGAGAGTCCAAAGCGACCAAAGTCGCAAACATAACAGACCCATTTTTTTAGGATGCGCAGTTATTTTGTTCCTCACTTATCTTTAGAAAAGTAGAACCATCATTTGCGAATATTATATAGCGTTATTGGTGCGTTTGAAGAAGGAAAATGTAATTTCACGAACACCCTGTGTCACTAGTCGATTGCAACGATGATAAACATTGTATTTCCAATTTCTTCCACAATCATCATATTCTCCGAATTACTGGCTGATTTCACACCAAAATGAATGTTCCAGCGAAAGATATTTGGTTCCAATGAAAAAGGGATATCTGAAATCGAGGAGTATTTTGCGGCCAAAGACAAACCAGCATACACATAAGACATCAACTTGTTAGCAGCGTTGGAATCAGTGTATCATCGTAGAAAAGGACTTTATGGATGAATTTGGTCGAATTTTGTCTAGAAATTGTTGGATTAGTTATGTCGAAAGTTATTGAGTGATCTGTTATATATATATATATATATATATATATATATATATATATATATATATATATATATATATACTAGCAGAATACTTGTCGCAGGAAGCAATGTATATAGAATTAGTTTTTATTTTGAATTTTTGGTCTTTTTAGGGGTGGTCAGGTGCGATTTAGAAAATATAAACTAAATGCAAAGTTTACTAAAGCAAACATGTGCCTACGTTACATATCGTTTTTTAGATGTGTACACTATAATTTATAATAGTATGCTCACCAGTTGAGGAGTTTACATCGCGCATTGACGCTCATGAATCCGATTTAATTTGTATAGCATAACATAAATCAGAATTTTATGTAAAGCAATTATTTGATGAAATATTTGTTTTGTATCTCGTTTAATTCAAAATTTGTCTTCGGTTGTGGGGATGTTTCGAGGCCGTGCACGTTAAATCGTTAAGTTTACAAAAAATAATCTGCCCACGTTACTAACCGTGTTGTCAATGATGTATATATCATAATTCATGCTGATCGGTTAATTTGTTTAGGAGTGGATCGTCACATCACACACACACACACACACACACATATATATATATATATACATACATATATATATATATACATATATATATATATATATATATATATATATATATATATATATATATGTATATTTATATATATAAAACCTTTACATATACTGAAGTATTTATATTAAAAAGCTAGGTATATGATAGACTCTCCCGTCGATTTCGACGTATGAGTGCCCCACCAGGGGCTGCCCGCGCGTGAATTTGTAATTGCAAGGGTTGCGCAATCACCAACAACTGGTATTCCCAAATGGTCACCCATTTAGTACTGGCCAGGCTCGACGATATATATATATATATATATATATATATATATATATATATATATATATATATATATATGGATATTGGTAGTTCGACATTTGTTTTATAAGCAATAAGATACATGTCAAAAAAAGAAAGAAATATATCTTGCATTGAAAAGGGCTTTTATTCTCAATTTAATACTTATTCTTCGATGCTTATAAAAAAATGTTGAACTACCAATATCCATATATATATATATATGATATATATATATGATATCCTAAAATACCAACATGCACGATGCGTTTCTGTTCAACCAAAGAACTGCAAAGTAAGAACAGACGTGGAAAATACGTCAAATAATACACAAGGACGTTTTCACTATAAACAGAACTAAACAAAGTTTGTTTATTTTTATAAAAAAATGAGAACAAGATCTCTGAAGATGATGTTTATCCTCGAAATTAATAAGATACATGTAAAAAAAAAGAAAGAAATATATCTTGCATTGAAAAGGGCTTTTATTCTCAATTTAATATATATATATATATATATATATATATATATATATATATAAAGTAAAAGCCAAATATTTAAGCTAATATATTACAACTTTTGAAAAATCTCACTACCCGGGGGCCAGGTGTTTGAAGGCAGATATGAACCTTGCCACATAGCGTCTTTTTACAGATAATATTCGCTTCGGATCCGCCGAATTGGATACTTACAATATTACTCCACGGACTTTTACTTGTAATTCTACGGAATTATACACACAACGGAAACACGAATCCCCACGGACCAAGTGAGATATTTTTGAACCCTCTGCCTTTTATTTGAAACCCTGTAAAACTTTTAAAAAACTTTCTCTAAATCTACAAACATTTTTCCAAATCTACAAACTTTTGCTATTTTGCTATCTTCGACAATGGCTACTCAATACTGCTACTATTCCCCCTCTCGGCCATTTATTTATTTATTCATCCCCAACCTTTCCTGTTATTTCTTTATCAATTTTCAAAGTAAAATGGAACAGGTGATATTTATTTATCATAATATCACATTACTGAATTTTATTCTCTGGCGAGAAGAGTTTTATCTTTGAAAATCCATGAATTAAGGATTAGTGTAACTCCTTGCATCTGAACTTTCGATGTAATACAATTTGTATTAATTTTAGGTAATTTTATGTAATTTTGTGCATTTTTTTATCGTCACATCTCCTTCTTTAAATTGATTTCTCTACTCTATGTATTGAGTTTTACTTTATCACGATAGATCACTTTAACGATACTTCACTTATCGTTAATTCTATTATATATATATATATATATATATATATATATATATATATATATATATATATATATATATATATATATATATATATATTGTTCATTATACTTCATTGAGAGGCTCTTGGAATTGAGTAGTTTAGCTTTCTGTATTTGGAATTGAGTTACCAAGTCGGTTGGGAGGTGAGGAAAATCATTGATACTGTGACATTCTAATTAATAATGATAGTGTAGGAGGTGGGTTCGATTTAACTCAATAAATGGGGAAATGGTTTATTCTATGTCCAATCAGTTTTTTTTAAAATGAGGGATATAAAGGCCACTCAGGAAGGAGTTTCACAGTCGATTTTGCATCCTTATTTAAAAAGTAAATTTCATCCGTATAAGTGCATTAGAATGCATTGTATTTCTAAATAATATTAAGGGCACTGCCTTTTAACAGGTAAATTAACTCAGCGAATTAGAAACTGAGTTCGTCTGTATCCTTCTGGAGTTGACTTACGGTTCTGAACAAGAGGGTGTAACTCTTTAATTCTAAAAAAATAAGAATTACTGCCCTTTCTCCAGGCGGCTAGAAATCTATATGGTTGAAGGTAGATCTCGTATTTTAAAAATACATAAATTAAAACCAACTCTCCTTATAAATCTAAATAACTAATTTTGCTTTTTTCTTCACTTAAAAATAAAAATAAATAGGTAGGAACGATTTTCTTTTAGACTTTAATTCCCCGATACTAATGCTTTTATATATTTGCACCCTATTTGCTGCGAGGCCGTTCATTAAAAAAAAATTGTATTAAAACAATGAAAGTTTCGCCTTTCATCTCTGGTTTTGGAAATAGCCTTATTAGACACTTTAAGATTTTTGAGTAATTATTTATAATAAATAACAGCTAAAAATAATTTACTGATTTTCTCTGGGACTTCGGGGGGATTTTTCTAATAGAGATATATCGATCCACTATCAGGAATTATTTAGGTAAGTTTGGTAAATATTAGCTTTGGGGCCATCTGATTCGGGTGTTTTTTCGAGTGTAAAAATCTTATTAGGGTGGAATTTATTCTTTTTTTCTCTTTTTCTTTTTTCTAAAGTGATCACTATTTTTCCAAGTGAGTTTTTTGCCTTTATATATTTCAGTTTGCCGAATTTTCTTCAGAAATCAACTTGGATATTTACCTTATTTACTCTCCGATGTTTTTGTTACGACTTGTTTTTCGCTACTAAGCAACGTCTATTGCAATTTTCGGAAGATTGACAAAATTAAAAAAATACGCTTATCCGAATTTTGTCATGAAACGCGCGCAAGAGATAGGAATGAATATTGAATTTCAATAAATTATTCTCTTTTGTGTAAAACGAGAGATGTAAAATAAAAAATAAAGAATAATAAAACCTCAGCGAAGTACAGATGTAAAAATGTTTTTAAAATCAATGAAAATTATGGTTTTGAATTAGTTCACCATGGTCTATGGAATGAATATATATATATATATATATATATATATTTATATATATATATATATATATAAATATATATATATATATATATATATATATATATATATATATGTGTGTGTGGGGGGGGGGGGTAAGGTACACGATAATTCATGAATAAGAAATGTCGTGGTTGACAAAATGTGTGAAAAATGACAAACAGAAAACAAGTTAAAATGCAGGAGAAAAACAAAAACAAAAGATTTTGACCGGTTTCCTTGTGTTGGAGAACGTCTTCAGAAAAGAAGATATTCAAATAATTTTATTTTGAAGGCACACACATGGGATGAGGGAATGATGATCTGATTGGACCATATGAGCAGACATTAAGTGATGTTGAAATATGACGAGTGGGTGACATATTCTTCTATGTTTCTTATTCTTCTGTTTATATTTTTATTTATTTTCTTTCTATTTTTTACTTTAACACCTAATGAGCTAGTATCGAGAAGGCGGTGGGGGAGCGGAAAGACGACAAGAGGGAAGATAGACAGAAGAGCTGACCAGGGTAAAAGAAGAATGTGTCACCCACTCGTCATATGTTAACATCACTTAATGTTTTCTCATATGGTCCAATCAGATCATCCTTCCCTCATCCCATGTATGTGCCTTCAAAATAAAATTATCTCCATATATTCATTTCTGAAGACGTTCTCCAACAGAACGAAACCGGTCAAAATCTCTTGTTTTTGTTTTTCTCATGCACTTTAACTTGTTTTCCGTTTGTCATTTTTCACACATTTTGTCCACCACGACATTTCCTTTTCATGAATTATCGAGTACCTTACCCCATGCCGTCGACATGAAAACAATTGCAGGAATGGCACACTCATGGGAAAAAGCAAACGCTTTTCTCACTATAACATAAGATTTTTCCTCAACCGTTGCATTGAAGAAAAGGTCATCCCCAAAAGATCACACAAACTACTCAAAACCTCCTAACACATCTTTCCAAACTACATTAAGGATTTCCTCCACACTGCCAGCACTGAACTACATGACAACGAACTCTGTCTTCGTAAAAAGGCCAACGACATCCTTAAAACTCTACAGTAATAATACGACTTCACTACGTCATCGTTGACACACATTAAAGCTAACATTAAGAAGAAAAGCGACCAACGAAAACACAACCTAAACAAGAAACTACACACACTATGTGACAACAGCGCATGGAAAACGTTAGGAAAAGAAAATCTCATCCTCAACTTATCCAAACACAAACTCGCTCAAACACTAAAGGAAGACCTCAGTCTAGGACTCAAATTCGCCACCGGCTTACGTAAATGTGATATTGTTGACACTCTCACCAAAAATTA
This sequence comes from Sepiola atlantica, assembly GCA_963556195.1. NCBI lineage: Eukaryota > Metazoa > Mollusca > Cephalopoda > Sepiida > Sepiolidae > Sepiola > Sepiola atlantica. The sequence goes on from OY744531.1 coordinate 64,064,585, forward strand.
CAGACACGGCGACTCCGACTTTGAAAAAGGCTACGTCCAAGGTCTCATTACCGATTCTGCTGGCCTACCAGACAACATCAAAGAGCTTACCCAAAACAAGGACATCCACATCACCCACGCTGATAAAGGCGGTGGTGTTGTAATCATGGACGCAGACGAATACCAACACAAAATTATGCTCTTATTAAATGACGATAACATCTACACGAAAACCACATCACAACAAATAAAAAAGACACACAACACTTCAAACGCAAAGTAAGGAAGATTTTGTCGGATTACCCTCCCTGGATTAAACTCCTGGAACATCACCCCAGAACTCCAAGACTCTATGGCCTACCAAAAACACACAAAAATGACATTCCCATGAGACCTATCACATCGGGCATTGGCAGCACACTCCACAAACTTGCCAAAAAATTAGTAGAAATAGTTACCCCCCCCCCTTCTCGGCTCTATTAGCCCCGCCCATCTAAAAAACTCCGGAGACCTGCTACAAAGACTCAAACAGATAAACATGAATAACCTCACTATGGCCAGGTGAGATATTAAATCTCTCTACACTAACGTACCTATACCTAAATGCCTCAGATTCCTAAAAATTCATCTCATCAAATCCAAAATTAAACTCCTCCTCCACACCACTCAAATTATCAAACTATGCCATCTAATAACACCACAATGCCACTTTACCTTTAACAATATTCTATATAAGCAAAAATTTGGTCTACCCATGGGCTCTCTTCTTAGTGGAGTCCTCGCCTGTCTTTTCCTAAAATTCCTAGAAAACGGTCTATTCAAATCAATTCTACCCAAGAACTCCCACTACTTTAGATACATAGACGACACACTCCTTATTTACCCATATCACATTAATCTCCCCGACATAGTCGAAAAACTCAATAAAATAGAACACACCATTTCTTTCACCTCCGAACCAGAAAATAACCACATCCTTAACTTCCTTGACATCACTCTTCACAACACCCCTAATGGCCTGAACTTCTCAGTCTTAAAAAAAAACAACAAACAAAAGTTACCTCATACATTTTTACTCTGATCACAACGAAAATATAAAATCGGGAATTATCATAGAAACATTTTTCAGAACTCTGAGACTTTGCAGCCCCGCCCATCTCCACATTGAAGAATCCTATATTCAAAAAACCTACCAAGCTCTAATATATCCTCAATCCTTCATACTGAACGCTAAACAAAAAGCTTTCAACATCCACAAAAAAGACCGACTCCACCAAAATATCTCCTCACAAAATAACCAACACAAATAACACTGACACAACGGAAGAAAATGAATCTTACATAGTCCTCCCCAATAACCCCATATCTATCTCTATACAGAAACCCGACATAAATATAGTAACATCTACCGCAAAAACTATTAAAGATCTACTTAATACGAAACCCCGCTCCCAACCACTCCCAATGACACCTCTCACTCTGCCGGCATCTACAAGATAAAATGCGTCGCATGTCCGATGTTCTACATTGGGGAAACGTCCAGAAACTTGAGATCTCGCATTTACGAACACAGGCGGGACCTCAAACACGACATTTCCACTAATGCTCTAGTGATACACAGGAACACTCTCTCCCACAATCTTAACCTTTCAGACTGCACTCTCTTCAAAAGCGAACACTCTCTCTCTCACGCCGCAAATGCATTGAAAGCGCGACTATACTTCTTTCATCACTATCAAACTTAAACCCAAGGCTCGGTTCTTATACCCTAAGCAGGCACTTAGCAAAAGTCGCACTAAAACAATGCAATATATTACACTGCTGCGACTCTGATTACATTTATCTCTCTCTATATATATATATACATTAGTAAATGTATATATATGTGTGTATATATGTATATGATATATATATATATATATATATATATATATATTGTGTGATTATAGCAAGCTCTCATTGATAATCAAATCATTTTAATACACCTCTCTTAGACTTAACCCTTATTTCTCTATTTTTTGAAAGCTATATATATTTTTGTTTTTCTCCTACTCTTTTAACCTGTTTTTCCGTTTGGTTTATTTTTCACACGTTTTGTCCACCACGGTATTTAATTTTCATGAATTATCATATACCTCACCCCATGTATACATATATATGTATATATATGTACATACATATATGTACATATATATAGACTGTCGGTTTATGATTTTTTACTGCTCTTTAGAAACCTCATGTGTGATAAACTAGCAGACCTATCCCTGATTCATTCTGATTAATCTTTTGGTTCTAGCATCCAGTGTATCAATTCCATGCCCACTCCAACTTGTTTACCCTGGTCAGCTCCTCTGTCTATCTTCTCTCTTGTCGTCTTTCCCTCTCCCACACCGCCTTCTCCATACTACTTCATTAGGTGTGAAAGTAAAAAAAGAAAGAAAATAAATAAAAATATAAATAGAAGAATAAGAAACATAGAAGAATGTGTCACCCACTCATCATATTTCAACATCACTAAATGTATTCTCAGATGGTCCAATCAAATCATCCTTCCCTCATCCCATGTATGTGCCTTCAAAATAAAATTATTTCACACACACACACACACACACACACACACACACACACACACATATATATATATATATATATATATATATAAACACATGACGTGTTTTATCTGCTAGTCAGATAGGTCGTGGTATTTACGTTGAGGGGGTACAAGTGCAGTTAGTTAATCGGAGAACATTCCGTGGAACTACTTGTTAACAAGTATAGGGATGCAAAACCGGGGAGATATGACAGCGGTTGGAACTTGGCAGTACGCGACCTATTAGTCTAGACATTCTTTTTTGCACTCCGTTCAAGATGTGGCACTAATCCTCTATGCACGGGCGAATAGTGGATTTATAGTGATATAGGATGCTGGAACGTATGAGACGTTTTATAGCCCGGCAGAGGAAGCCTATCCTCTTTTTGGCAGACTTTGTAGTATCTTCTATGTACGTTTTCCACTTCATGTTGCCTGAAAATGTGAGGCCGAGGAGTGTAAATGTTTGACTCTCATAAAGGGCGCTATCGGACATGACAATCGGTAGCTGGCAACTTTTCTTTCAGTTATTAAAGAAATGGAGCTTTGTCTTGGTAAGCATTAAATATGATCATCTATTTTTGGTACCATTCTAATACAGACTTAAATGCTTTTTACAAGAATTCAGCCATTGCCTTGTTTATCTGAACATTCAATTTGATCTCATGCCGGCAATAGAAAGTGGTATCATCAGCAAATACACATATCTCAGACCCAATTGAATCTAGGAGGTCGCTTATGAATATCAGGAATAGTATAGGTTCAATGATCGACCCCTGCAGCACACCCGCATTGATGTGGTGTGCTTTGGATGTACAGCCATCGAGAAGGACTTGGATCCTTATTTTAGATTTTTAAAAAATTATTATATGAAATATTCGTCCAGTAATACCGTACAAATTAATGTCCCGGAGAAGACCTTCATGCCAGCCCTATTCAAAGGCTTTGGAGATAATAAGTTTTACTGCCCTAGATTATCTCATTTATATACTAGCGGACCATAACTGGCGTTGTTCGGAAGTATAATGTTATTTGGGGCTGAAAGAAATGAAACTTGTTACATGTGACTGGTGAGAAAAATAATCCTCCGAGAGGTAAACACCTATTGAACTCCAAATAATTTATGTGACTGAAATAGAAATTATAAAAATATTTATTTGTATGAAACAAAGAATTAGGGGAAAACTATATCATTTGATATTTTTTTTATTAGAGTCATGTGACTTGCTGTTATGTTTTCGTATACAAATGTCAGTACAAAACACGTTTTTTTAATCCAATGAAAATTGTTAAGTGCAGCAAGCCGTTTTTTTTCGATATTTCGGTGAAGTAAGTTTTGATTTTTCTGTATAGTCATTCTCAAATCAGTTTCATGAATCTGAGAGAATCGTGAATTGTCCGAAAAGAATTGATCAGCTTATTGGCAACTCTTTGTTTCACCGCAACGTCATAAAAATTAAAAATATAAAAGTAATTAAAGTTACAAATATATGTATGAAAAAACCTGTATTTAATGAAAAAGTATTAGACATTAATAAATAAATACATGAATGGCAAACTTTAAAGAAAGCAAACAAAATCTATGAATTATATGAATGGACATAAAGATTTGTTCACTGAATAATCAGCAGCGAATAATTTTAGCCAATCGAAGCCCGTCTTGATTTAAATGAAAATAATAACAATGAAAGTTATATGGACCGACGTATCGGAAAACCGAAGAATATTAAGTAAATTATTACTGAACAAATATAACAAGAAAAATAGACTACGTTGAGGTATTCTCGGTTATGCAATTAAATTGCGTATAGAAGAAATATTAAGTAATTTAAAAGTATAAAATATTGATGGTGCAACAATGATGATATTAACAAATTTACCCTCACATATTGATTTGTTAGATGCATTGCTATTTGGGTCTAACTTCGAAAATCTGACCGAATTAATTTTTTATATTAAGTATATTTTAGGGACACCAAATTCCAGTCCCCATATTCACGTAAACAAAAAATAACAAAATAGATTGTAAAACAAAACACGCATAAATAAGGTCTTAACTACAATATAATTGTTTTAATGTGCATGTTTTTTACGATTGCGAATTATTTCGTTTCGAAATTGAAGTTGGTTGGTTACAAGGATTATTTATTCTTAGCGTAATTCTCTTTGCGAACCGACTTGTATGTTAAAACAAAGAAATGAAGATTTTGCGAAATTCAAAGGACCAGTTCTTTTTATATAAAAGTAACATATTTATTCTATTTTTATTTTAAAAATACATTTTTTGCTAAAGGACGGTGGCACGTTTGACATATTGAAGTGACAAATTTATGATCACATGTTATGTTTACCATAAGGCTGTTTTTTATTTGTCAAATAAAATTCATTATCTTTAAGAAATACAAAACAAAACCCTATACTAAGATCAAACACAGCATTTCGCGAATACAGCTTTATAAGAAGTCCATCTTGTATGAAATAGTTTTACAATAATATCCTGGGTCAGTGTTGACCCTGGACATGTAAAAACAACAGGTTTTACTTTACTTTATTTTAAAACGTAAAATATAAGAATAACAATGGTAATACGTGTTCGTTTTATAGTATTTTTACCAGGAAATAAATGTAGTATTTGTACTGATACTGTGGCAGATGCTACTATCGGTTAGGAGATATTTGTTGCGACTTCTTTTCTTTCTTTGTTTGCTCAACCCTTCTTCGTCTCTGAGATAGAGAAGAAGAGATTATCTCGTGAAAGCACGTTGGTTGAAGATCCGGCCAATCAGGGACCAACAGGTTAGCTTGACCACGCGTGATTTGACTCCCTATAAAACAAGTCACACACTCTCTTTTTCTCTTGCGCTTTCTGTCCGAACGCACGCAGTGGAGATCGTCGACCCCCCGCGCACCGGCTCGATCGATGAGGTAGGGGGAAACAAAAGTCAAAAAGTAGGTAAACTCTTTTAATTCCTACCACGAATAACGAACTTTTTTTCAAGCGCACACCCACATTACAATTGCCTCAAAAATACATCAAACACGCTCGCATATACGCATTCGTACAAACAGGAACTTAAACAAACCGAACATTTCACTCGTACACGTTCGTACAAACGGAACTTTTCACTCCTTAAAAATGAACTCTGTAACTGATGGCTTTACAAAATGTTTTAGTCAAATGAATTGTTTTGTTTAATATAAATATTTTACTCTAATTATTGATTGTACAAAATACCATTCTTGTGTGTAAGCTTTATTATTCCTTCGCTTTTTTTCTAATATAATTTCAGATATTATAATAATATTTTCTTTCTTCCCTTTGTTTGTTTTATTCTGTTAATTTTATCCACACGTGGTCGGGCCACTTCGAACAGTGAGCATCGCATGCCGTTATAACGGCATCTCTCCCACAACCTCTAGTCGGGTCATCCCACATGGGTTTAACCCTTTGTCAAAGAGCAACCCCCGGCCATAATACTACACCTTATCTTTTCTATTCTCGGCCAGAGAAGAAAACAATCTTTGTAGACTCGGGCAATTTTTTTCGTTCCAATCTAGAATGACCCTTTTAATAGGAGCTGGATATTCCACACATTAAAAACAGACCTTGTGTCTAACTCTGCCTCGTGGGGAAGCAAGTAAATAAGAACGATGGTAATATGGCGTTCAGAGCAAGTAGGAGTACTCGTTAGCATTTATTCAATGTCGTGGAATATATATATATATATATATATATATATATATATATATATATATATATATATGTGTGTGTGTGCGTGTGCATCTAGAGGTGAGTGTGTGGGTATGTCCGAATCTCTGAACTAGTGATGTATCCCTAGTTCGGAGATTCAGTGATACATAAAGTGATAATAGTCGACTTTTGTAATCGTATGATGAGAAATAGCAACCACAAATCAAATAACAGACACATAGCACTCATTATGATGGCCATTAGTCCCAGAGATGACTCTATTTATTATTGATACGTTTTTAACTGTTCCCCATATTCAATTATGACGGAACTTGTGCTTCCAAGAGATAAAAATGATAGAATTCTCACCAGAGATAATATACATTCCGAGATTACACGCCACTAAATTATCACCTATTTATTTTGTATATTATAACCGAATAATTCGGCTAATATTGATGCATTATTCATAAAGTCAAGATGGCCGATAACAGCGTGTTATGTATACGATTTGACGGCTATATTTGTTTCGTGAGTTTTGACTCGATGGACAACTGAAAAAATGCAGCTATTGTTTTAGATAAGCTACGATCTATGCGGATTGGAACGCAGTGAGCATAACACACACAGGTATATATATATATATATATATATATATATATATATATATATATATATATATATATATATATTACGGCTTATTATATAGAACATATTATGAACCGGTAGTACACAACTGTTAAAAAGTATTCTATCGTTCTATCGTATCATGTCTATATCGTAGTTAAAATAAAAAATACCATGCAATATTAAAAGAAGTTATGTGATTTAAATTTCAGTATTTCGTATAATATCCTATAGATTTTATTGCAAAACTTATTTTTACTGACATATACCTTCACTGAATTACATTTTTAAAATCTAAATATTACAGGAAATTAAGAAGAAAGACCAAAGTTGGTGGAGTAAAGAAATGAAGTTAAAATTACAATAAAAAGACCTCCGATCAATGACTGATTATATATATATATATATATATATATATATATATATATATATATATAATTTATTTAGATACTGTATATTACATATTTAAGCAATGTACCGCGGTTTCATCCAAAAGGGCAGATTTTGACATCTTTAGTAAATCTTCGTGCCCGGTGGAATCATCGGCAAGCTGAAATGATTGTCCCGTCCCGATAGGGAATGGCGTCAACAATGACAGAAAACGGTGTATCTCTGAGGGGGTCCCCGAAAAAAACTAGGTGTGGTATGGTGATTAACTAAGACTTAAGGGTTATCGATGTTAGTTCGTGTATGAAAGGCCTTAATTTTATTCCTTAGGATTTTTTATTTATTTATTTATCTGTCAGCGAGTTTTATTTATTTATCTGTTTTTTTTTAATTTATTTGTAATGTTACTGTTTTACCTAGTCTGAAAAAATACGAAAGGAGCAGCTATGAAGTTTTCCGTTTGGGTTTGTGAAATTAGGGTGTTTTTTTGTTGTCGTTTCTGGGAATAAATTTATGTATCAGATTAATTGTTCGATATAGTTCTGAAAAGATAATGCAATAATGTATTTATGGACTTAACGTGTTTGTTTATTTTTGTTTATTGAATTGGTGTTTTCGTATTTTCTTGAACTTAATGGGAGGAAAGCGGTGTTTCGTTGATGTGTCCCGTTTATAACCAGTAATGTTGAAAAAAATGGTTATAAAGGAGATGATGGATGCTATCTGTAATTTCCGTTTGAGGGGTAATAGTTTAGTCTCTGGGTGGGGGTTGTAAATTCTTATTTTATTAGTAGTGTGTTAATAATATTAATATTTAGTGTATTTCAGAAAATTTATTAAATTCTTTATCTTATTATTTTATTTAATTCCACCCGTACTTGTACTTCCGTCTATGCGCACCGGCAAAATAAACTTATATACACATACGTGCATGTCTGTATACAACATCTGCACGCAATCCGCATGCACGCACGTACACACATCTTCACTTTCATGTATTATTAATTTTATATTTTTTATTTTTTATTTATTTATTTTTTGTGTTTTTGTTATGTTATTAATTCAATCTTTTATTTATTTTATTAATATTATTCAATATTTTCTATTTATTAATAATATGTTCCTATACATACACACGCGTACCCGCACATACATGCTTGTACATACACACGGACGTAGACACACGCGTGTACACTCATCTTCATTTATACAGGGATGGGCGGGTGATTTGAGAATCTATTATATGGATTGTATGAAGCGGGGGGGGGGGTTCTTAGGGGTAAAAAATTATTTCGTTCTGTGGTGTATCTGTATTCCTGGGGGTTTAAATGGGTTGCATTTATTTACCGTGATAGGGGGGGGGCGTGGAGATGGGGTATCTGCTGAGAAATGTATACGCCGCTAATGATGGGGTTAGTTTTAGTATGGATGATGTAATTATCTGTGGTGAAAGGGTGGGATGTTTATTGATGAATGTTTTATCTGTGGTTAGAATTAGGGTGTATCAGGGTAGGTAGGGGTTGTGTAGTTGCGCCCGTGTTGTGTTTAACATATATCGGGGGTATTTTGTACGTAAATAGAAAAATAGGAATTTTGTTATGGGTTTAGGGAGGTCTTGGGGAGATTGCTTATTTTGTATGTTTTTAAGAAATACTTTACTATCTTTTTGGAGGGGTATTTGGGTTAAAGGGATGATTAATGGGTTATGTAATATTGTTATCTAACCATTGGGCTAGCAGGATTTTTTTCTGTGGGGGCATTTTCTGAAGACCTCGGTTTTTATGTTCATACAGCTTATGGAAGGGTTGTTAATAGCTTGTATAATTCTGAATTTCTCAGTAGTGCACATAGAGCAGGTACTGGAGGTGGGGCTGTAGGATTTAGGCTTGTCGGTAATTCTCCATTCTATTTTGTAGGGGGTTTTGGACTTCTTGAGATCCCATACGTGGGTTGCCAGTGTGGTTATGTGGTCTTTTTTGTGGTATTTGAAAGTGTTGTTGTGAGCGTAGAGTCTTTGTTTAAAAGATCCTTGGGTCATTCTGATGTATATATCCTCCCTTTTTGTATCCACCCCTGATATAACCTTTGATTCGTAAACAACGAAGCTGACTGTGCATTCTCCGCCCGAGGGGCAGATCTCACCTCTTTTGCAAGAGCAACGGGGGTTGGGTGAATTAGTTGGTGGTTTGGAGGTCAGAATGGATCCCACGGACTGAAAACATGAATAGCTAGTTTTTACTATATTTCTGTTAAAAAAGTTTATGGAGAGTATTTGATGGTGGAAAGTGCTTGTCTATTAATTTGAGAAATTGCTTACCTACGCTATATTTGACGCTGAGGGAATAAGGGGGGCAAACCAGATAATATTTCTTTGTCTATTGCGTCTGTGTTGACTGGTGGATTGGTTGAGTATGTAGGATATTTTTTCGTTATAACCGCTCTCAATGATTGTTGGAAAATCTCAGGTGTGGATGAAAGGCTGGAAATTCTTTTGCTGATATTGGGTATAAGGTTCTTAAAAATGAGAGGGGTGGCAGGATTTGGTGTGGATGTACGGGAGTTGTTCGGTGGGTTTGCGGTATGGCCTAGTTGAATTATATATATATTGTTCGCCGTAAGAAAAGAATAGTTTCCGAAAATTTCTTATTGAGTATTCCAACGCACCAAAAAATAAAAATAAAAACACAAAAAATGAAAATCGGATTTACTTTCCCAATAAACTCGGCACGAAACGGTAAGTTGCACGTTCATTTGTTTACTCGTTCATTCTCAGATTTTATTATTATTATTATTATTATTATTATTATTATTATTATTATTATTATTATTATTATTATTATTTATCCCACTTCTGTGCCTAACGTTGACTGATTACACACACACACACACACACACACACATATATATATATATATATATATATATATATATATATAAGCTTTATCTACTCGACCTTGTCATGTATTTTTTTGTCTTTATTTAAATTAAGCCGTTTTTCAAAAACATTAAGATTTTCTTTTTAAATACATGTTTTAAATTCAAATATAAATTGTACTGTATCGTTATTGTGCATTGAGGACAACTTTTTTTAACATAGTTAATCCCAAACAAGGTAGGTTGCCGCTGTATACGTAAGGGGCTACTGAGAATTAAGGTGCACGTTTTGGGTGTCATCCTAAGTTAGAGACAGTGCAGCAAGATTTTTGTTTACATTAGTTTTGAACTTCGGCATGTTGGTAACGTCAGAGAAACAGGGAGCAGTGAGTAAATTCCAGAAGCCGGCAGCACTAGGGAAATAGCTATTGAAGAAGAAGGCTCTCTGGAACCCGGGGACATCTACAATGTATGGATGGGATTTAGCTTGTTGTCGGGTTGGCCTAGTGTATTTACACCGAGGGGGAACTAGAGTAGCTAGTTAATTAAAGTATTTGTAAAACAAGCACAAGGATGCAACATTGCGGCGATGGGACAGGGCTAGAGCTTGCTGGGTAGTGAGGGACCTATTAGATTAGAGACTCCTTTTTAGACCTTGTCTAAGAGGGAAAGACTAGTAAATGATGCACTAGCCCAGATGTGACAAAAATACTACATGCATGTGGATAGTGGCTTTGTAGAAATACAGAATAATGTCAGGTGTGAGAAGTTTACTAGCACAGTAGAATGAACCCACCTTCTTTCCAATGTGTTCAATGTAGTTGTTCCAATTCATGTTACCTTGTAATGTAAGCTTGAAGAGTTTGAATATTGAACTCTTAAGTAAGGTGTTATTTGCCATGGCCATCGGTGGTTGAAGAGGTTTCTTGTAGTTATTGTAGGAAAAGAGCTTTGCCTTTGCGGCATTAAAAGTTACAACCCATTTATGACCCCAATCCACTACAGCCTGGAGGTCATTTTCTAACGATTCAGCTATTGTCTTGGATATGTGCGCATCCGTTTTGCCCACATGACGAGAGTAGAGCGTGGTGTCGTCAGAAAATATACCTATCTCAGACTCGATGTCATCATGGAGGTCATTTATGGAAATCATGAACATTAAAAGTCCAAGGATGAATCCCTAGGGTACACCAGATTTATGTCATGTTGCTTAGATGAACGGCCATCGAAGACAACCTCGACCTTTTTTTGGTTGGAAGAATCTAATTATATTAAATATTTGTCCAGTAATACTATCTGAGTGAATTTTAGAAGCCCTTTATGCCAGACCTTGTGAAAGACTTTTGATATATCAAGCGTAACTGCCCTGACAACTATTAGTATTTGCTGTTATTGTTTCCCGTTGTTTTATTCATTTTAATTGTACATGCAAAGATGATTTCCAGTCATTTCGGAAACATTTCTAACAAATGTCTAAGACATGTAAGTCATTTCCAACAGGTTGACAAGACGAAACCGAGACAGCTTAATGATGCAATAACGTAAAAAATAGCTCCAACGCGATGTTAAGCAATTTAATAATAATTTGAAGACAAATCAGTTCCTAGACAGTTGCAATGTAATTTAACAGGTGAATGAGATTTCCAAGATAGTTTAATGTATTGTTCAATACAATTCAAAGACGATTCTAAGACAATTCAAACAAAGCTCAAAAACGGTTCTAAAACAATTCTGTTCCAAAATTGATTTATAACTTTTGCAAGGCACTTCGTCGCAATTCTTAGGTAATTCTAAGAGGTTTCAAATGTAGTTTTAAAGAAATTTTGAGATTGTTCTAAGACATAATTAAGAAAATTCAAAAGAAATTCTACAGCAGTCACAAACTAATTCGAAGGTAGTTTCAATGAATCACAATGTTATTCGAAAACAATACCAAGAGCGGTAAAAAGAAATTCCGAGACAATTTTAAGATAATTCTAAAATATTTCGAATGTAGTTACATGACGATTACAGGATAATTCCATGACAGTTCTAAGATAATTACAATGCAGTACTTATATATTGATGTTTTGAAGATTTTAAAATCGTATACTTTCCAAATCTCCAGAAAATTAATGTTAAAATAGTAAACGAGATTATGATTATGATCATGGATAGTGATAATCTGGAACTTTCCCTGAAAAGTAGACAGTTCACTGATTAGGTAGGTGATGTAAATTAGTGTAATTAAGTAAAATATAGTCGTCTACTCATTCATGAATACTTCTTTGCTGAGTAGAAAAGAAATAGAACTTCTTTAACTTTTTCTCTCAAAAACAGAAAATATAAACTCATACTCATTAGTTACTATTTAACAGTATTAATTATCATAAATTAAGGAAATGTTTACTAAATAAATACGGGGTTCGTTATTGGTCTAATGGATACAGTTGTAGTCTTTGGAATCAGTTATACTCAACTAATATTCTATTAGATCTATTGTTGTAAGTTATGCCCTTATACCGTTTTGAAAAGTTATGAGCCGCAATTTTCCTTCTGTTATAGGTAAAACCGTTACCTCTGTTAAGTTTTTATTCTTAAAAGTATTGTTCATGGGTTAGTTGTAATATGTTACAAAATGAGTAGATTTTCTTACAATAATCCTTAATTGTACTATGCAAAAAGCTATCAGCAATCCCTTTCAGTTTCTATATTATGCTTTTTCAATATAACATCCAATATGTTATATTGTTATTTAGTAGTTGCTGAACTTAAGATTCGAATTCTACTCTTTTTATTATTGGGCCCCGATTGATCAAGGCCAAGAGCCACTCGAAAATTATTGTTAATGAGATGGAATGACAAAACTGAAGAACACTATGGGAGTTTTAAATTTGATCAAGGGAATAAACAAAGTCTGATTACTTATTGGACAGTTTATGACAAGTATTTGTGAACATTGATTTGAAGATTGCTATGCGGAGAAGCAGTTCTGCGGCAATGTGTTCCGCGGACAGGAAGCTCTTGCAAAAATGTTCTGTCCATGGTAATTTCGCCTAACACTAAACACATGAAGGAAGACAATACATGCTTTTTTATGGTAGAAGATGAGTTCTCGCTGTAAATGTCGTACAAGTATGAACTAGAGATTGGGGCTCAGCCGAGCACCATCCATCGAAATAATGGTACAGAAAGCTACTTTAGAATGTGACATATAACTATCTTTTACTTCTTTAATGACAGCATTCGATATTCCTATCTGAGTAGTGAATAAATAAAAAAAGTTGCTTAGTCGAATGATGCAATATTAATCAGTGCTACAACGTGATATATCAATCATTTTGGATCCTTCTAGATACTGAATGTCTGATCGGTAAATGTTGGTTAAAGAATTGATCATGAATTCTCTCCCTATGTAAGCATATTTTTAGAGCGTATTCATTGTCTTTGGAGAGAAAAATAAATAGGACAATATATAAATACAATATATTCATATAATATCCATATTGGGTAGTTACATTGTGATATGTCAATATAGTATCACTAACATCCAATGCAATTAAAAAGTGTTATTTTAAAAAATAAACTAAGCACATAGCGGAAATATGTGTAAAGTGTGTAACGAGATAATGTTACATCTTCTGACATTAATGACAAGCTTATGATAACCAGTGTTAGTTTCAGGTCACAGCGTCGGTGCCAGTGTCTGTCTTAACAGTTGATCTTCAACGTCCAATGGCAGCTGGTCAAGAGGTATTGTTAGCGGAAATCCTCTTCACTTTTTCTGTTTTTTGTTCTTCCTTGCGGATGTAAACAATCACTGAGATCATTCTCACCCAGACACAAATTGCAGGCGCTCAGGAATCATACACCCGATTAGAAACATTGTCTGTGTCGGCTGCGTCACGGCACAATTTGGTAAGGGTTAACTTTCTGGCGGTAGCTCAGACATCACTCATCATCGATGGCATGGCGGGTACGTATATATATTGATATATATATATATATATATATATATATATATATATATATATATATATATATATATAATAGAGCAAGTACAAATGTGCACACATCAATATGCACATTCGCACATGCAGGCACACACATACACAAATAGTAAACTTGTGATTAGTCAAGTCAACGTCTAATTAAGGATAGGCAATTTAAAATTAAGAATAGTCAAAATCTAAATCAAAACATTCAGCTTCAAACTGATAATAGTTAATTTCAAATTTGTTTAGTCCTTTACAAATTAAGTACTGCCAATGTTAGATTAAGTAATTATGAATATTAACCGTAATTATTTATTTATTGTCCACACTAAGAAAGGCTGAACATCGAACGGAAGTTTCTCCTACACCAATTTTTTTTATCCTAGAAGAAATTGTTCATTTGCTTCTATTTGATTGTTTATCACTTGGTATGTGTATGTTTTCTTTAATCCTGAATCGAACCATTCATGGTTGTGTATGTACTCAGAAGAGAGAATAATTAGTTGAATTACATTTTTAAATATAACTTTTAATTCAAAACCTAAAACTTTTCCTTTTACTAATGAGACCCCGCTTATCAAGCCAAAAGCTACTCGAGGATTAATATTAATGAGATGGATAGATTTTCAGTTTAATGATAAAGAATATTATGAGAAGATTGACAATGATTAATAGAATGAATAAAGTTTTATTACTTATTGGGATAGTTTATGGGATAGATTTGTTTGAAGACAGGCATGCTCTAATGTGTAGGTAAGCAGTACACAGATAGGACGTTCTTGGAAATAAAATCTGTTCGTTGGAAATACGGCATAACGCTAGGCACAACACGGAGGAAGAAAATAATGTTATTTTCAGTTGGGGTAGGAAAACTTATTGTTACTCAGAATGTTTGACTATGAAGATCAGGAGATAAAGTTCAGTCGAGCATCTTCCATAGAAAAGAGTAGAGAAAGACTAGAAACATCTTCTCAGTGATAATGGGTATTAAAATAAAAAAAGATAACCATCTATTTCGAATTCGATTTTGTATTCTATCAATACCAGGATTACTTCTTAGTACCTCACAAGATGTATTAGGACATATTTCACTCTTATATATGTAGAGGATGCATCACTATTTGAAATGGTTGAATTATCTAACATTTCCCAAGCAACTTTAGTAACATATTTGATATATGTCTTCTATTTAAGATCTGGAGTGATCATGGGAGCTTATCAAAACAAAGGGGTATCATCAAGGACAGATCTATTCATTTCCAATGGAGCAAATAATATCCTAGCATCGATAGTAAAATGACAGAAGCTTGATTTTAAATGTGTTAAAAGTAACAAGCAACTTTCCCTCATTGCACCATGTGCTCCAAATCAGCCAACAGAGAATCAACAAGATCTTGATGACGATGATCTTCAATGTGGTGCCATAGACAGTAGTGATATCTGCGAAGATGTCAACAAATAATCTCAGAGTATTCCTTGATAATCATTTATAAAGATTTGGAAGAAAGCTTTCACAAACTAGATCTTTGACGCACATCGACGTTGATACTATGTGTTACAGACTTCTGCCCATCAATCACTACTGTTATAGATTTATTTGAAATAAAAAAGAAATGAAAAGTTTGCGAAAACATTGCTTGATATTCAATAACTAGCGGTTTGTTAAGAAACGTTTTGGAACAACCACTATCAAAGGATTGTGATATTTCAAGAGCTGTTGCCTGAGAAACAAAGTAACATCAAGAGAATCGCTGTGGCAGGAGGCAATACATAGAGCTTTCCCCTTTGCATATTGTTGTTTTGAGATGGTTTAAAAGTGTTCTATTCATCACAGATTGAAACATAATACTTTTTAAGGCCCGGGACCATGATTCAGTCTGTAGAAAGATGCAGAATAATTATCACCAATATTTGTAAATACTCGGCATACCAGTAAAATCTTCCAATGAGATTGAAAGCAGTTTGCCTTTAAGCAAAGAAGAATAACTTTGTACATATAGGTGCAATTCAAACAGCCGATTTTTAAGCACGATAAAAGACATTTTACCAGAACCAGTTGCCTTACGGGCACCAAGTTTCCTGATAATTTTTGCATTTATATATATATATATATATATATATATATATATATATATATATATATATATATATATATACATACAGACTATTTCGCTGTATCACAGATATTAATCCAGGATTTGCACATGCAACAATCTTGCTGATAGCTGGCAGCTGTGATCACTGAGCTACAAGATCAGTTTTATAATATCTACAATGTCTTTATATATATAATATATATATATATATATATATATATATATATATATATATATATATATATATAATATATATATACAGATAGATGAAAGAAGAGGAATGAACATGTACGAATGACAAATTTATTTCACATATAAACATAAAACATTAAAAAATTCAAATAGTAGGTGATAAGGTTATATAAAAACTATGGCTGACTATGAGAAGAGAGAAGGTTTGGTTACTGCTTATTGCTAGTAAGCAATAAAGCCGGTGCGAGTTGGGGTGGGGCTATTATAAGCTAAAAGCAGAAATGAAATTCAGATCATTGAGTGAATATTTCTGAAAGGGTGGTCCCGTAATTAATACGGATTTTAAACGAACTTATATATAATTTCGAAAGTTTAAAAGGGTTCCAATTACGAAATTAGGGTTCAAGTGAATGGGAATCTGGAATTTACGTGTTTAAAATATAATAACTCCCCCATACAAAATACACACTTACATTGGGGCAAGCGCCTTCCCCGTCAAGACCCGAATCTCAAACCATATCTACTCTTTCAAACACAATAATAACAATGCTACCAGCATCTCTCTATACAATCTAATAAAAAGCCTTAACAGTAAAAACACTCCTTACTTATATATTGGGCAATATTAAAAAGGTATAATTCCTACACTCCAGGATCCGCTTTCTGCTAACTATGTACATTATATACATTTATGATAGCTACAGCAGCTAAAAGCAAAAACATTATTAACTTTAAAAATTAACTCATCTCAAATTGCAGACACAAGCGAAAATTTAAATACATAAATTGTAATACCTCTTTCTGACACGCCTACTCTCAGCCAACACCCCCTCTCTAACATTAGACTAATTTTTAAATTCTATAATTAGTTAATTTTTTAATTTTTTTCTTAACTTTTCCAACCTTACAAATAACCATCCCAATAACATAACGTATCCTCCCCTGTACACCTAATAACTATATTAACCCATAACAGTTAATGTAAATTGAGAACTAATATTATTCTCCTCCATTCCACGAATCCTCACTTCAACATCATAATTCCTATTCCCCTTCTTTTCAATATTTTTCAACCCTCTACACACTCATCCATTGCTTTTAAAAAAATATCCCTCGACTCTGTATACGCTTCGCTCTACCGATTTTTCTCATAGATTCCATTCCTCTCACCTTTAAACTACGCTCCTTGGTTACTCTTAAAATGGTCCATTTGCTCCCCCTTAAAATCTATTTATAATTTCAACACACTTGTGCTTCACTTAAGTTTACAAAATTCAGCCCATCCCCACCCTATGATCTTTGTACTCGAAATCAATTGTTGCAAGCAGACTAACGCTGTTCCCAATCTTAATTTCAGTTATACATTAATGTTTGTTGTTTAGTTATGCATTTAATATTTAACTAACTGGGAATTCTTGAAAGTCTTTATACATCTAACTCTGAAACACTAGTTTTAGTCCGAATTATTACATATTAAACACGTAAATTCCAGATTCCCATTAACTAATTCTAATTTCCCAATTGGAACCCTTTTAAACTTTCAAAATTATATATAAGTTCATTCAAAAATCCGTTTTAATTACGGGACACCCCTTTCAGAAATATTCACTTTTAGCTTATAATAGCCCCATCCCAACTTGTTTAATTAAGTAACGTGGTTAGAACACATGAATGATTACATACAGACTGCCAATCTAACATCACGCATGTTATGATTGCAACGGGTTGCCTATTTTCGGCGCAGAAACCCACGAAGTACGTGAGAGATATAAAAAGATCTGAGATTATATTTACAAACCGCACCATTCTTCTATTATTGGAAGAGCCAGTATTATAAAAAGCGGTTCTTTATCAGTTGAGTTTTATCTGCTCGTTTATTTACGGAGACTTGGTTAAAATCTACTTGTTGTAGCATTTCAGAATGGGCCTACACCTCTATCCCAATTAATCGGCATGTTACATTCTGTTTGGTTTGTTAGGACAAGTATATATACTTTTGAACTGAGTAGCAATTTAGCAGTAGACAGCGTGGGACACACTTACAGCCTTACAGCTGCTCGCATTTAGTCTTCTCAAGATGTGGAAACTTTATGAAATGGTCACGGATAAACATCATGCTTTAATTAGCGGACCAGATAAATTAACCGAGATAATAAAATAGATGATAAGTTAAATTCTAGTCGGTGTCGTTTCTTTGCAGACAACTTCCAGCCATGCCCAAAACTAATATGGCGGACCAGACAGACGCATAGGTCTCCTTCAGAAATGTAAACGAGGAATATATTAATAGATGAGGCGCCGCGTTGAATCTTGAAACAAGGAGGATAAAGAAGGTGTACGTTTGACTTACTGGATACGTATACATTCTTAATACAGATATAAAAAATACCTTGTTTTCTAAACGTATATATATATATATATATATATATATATATATATATATATATATATTGGTTAGAAATCGATACGTACGTGGTTTTCACGGTATTAAACGTAGGTTTCATATTACATATAATACATATATATAGTCATATTATCCATCGGGTTTCTGAGAGAGTTAATACATTTTGAAAAGTAAAGATAAATTTTTCGTTAAATGTTGAGGCACAAAGATTATACGAAAAACGGGAAGAAAGGGTTAGGAAATCAATGAGGAAAGAAGAAAGACAAAGGAGCACATTCTAGTAGCACCAGGAACTTCATAGTTGGCCTAATAGATAGAGCTGCGGACTATGGAAACAGCTCGGAAAGTTCAAGTGTCATTTACGAACTAATACTGATGTAGCAGATATAAATAACCAGAAATTCCCTCCACTAGAATAATTAATAACGTAACTTTTTTTTCAAGTAACCGTATGCAATGATTTGCTTTTCACTGGGTATATTTTTATGCATTAAATAATATAAACACAGTTAATTAGCCGTCAAACACACACACAAAGCAATACCTACAAAATCTTATATTTTTATAAAGTTATTTATTTGTGAGTCTGAAAACGGAACAATCGTCAGGTTAATAGTGATTTATCAAATATACAACTACAACCAAAAACAACGGCTAAGCGTTGTACTAATTATTGTAAATCTCAACTTAATTAAAGACAAAGAAGTAGATATTTCCATGGCTCTCAACAACCGAATACTGTTTGTTTAATGATGATTTTTTAAATTGAAAACAACAACAACATAAACAACTGCGAATAGTCGTGCTTATAATTGTTAATCTCTACTTAATTCGAGACACAATAGTAGATATTTTCGGGGATCTCAACAACCGAAAATCGTTAGTTTCATGATGATTTTGAAAATTAAAAACATCAACAGCATAAACAACTACGAATAGTCGTGCTTATAATTGTTAATCTCTACTTGATTCAAGACATAATAATAGATATTTTCGTGGCTCTCAACAACCGAAAATCGTTAGTTTCATGATGGTTTTAAATATTAAAAACATCAACAGCATAAACAACTGCGAATAGTCGTGCTTATAATTGTTAATCTCTACTTCATTCGAGAAATAATAGTAGATATTTTCGTTTCTCTCAACAAGCAACAATCGTTAGTTTCATGATGATTTGTAAAATTAAAAACATCAACAGCATAAACAACTGCGAATAATTGTGCTTATAATTGTTAATCTCTACTTAATTCGAGAAATAATAGTAGATATTTTCGTTGCTCTCAACAAGCAACAATCGTTAGTTTCATGATGATTTTAAAAATTAAAAACATCAACAGCATAAACAACTGCGAATAGTCGTGCTTATAATTGTTAATCTCTACTTAATTCGAGACATAATAGTAGATATTTTCTTGGCTCTCAACAACCAAAAATCGTTAGTTTCATGATGATTTTTTAAATTAAACACAATAACAGCATAAACAACTGCGAATAGTCGGGCTTATAATTGTTAATCTCTACTTAATTCGGGAAATAATAGTAGATATTTTACGTGGCTCTACACAATCGAATATCGTTAGTTTAATGATGCTTTTTTTAAATTAGACACAACAACAGCATAAACAACTGCGAATAGTCGTGCTTATAATTGTTAACCTCTACTTAATTCAAGACATAATAATAGATATTTTCGTGGCTCTCAACAACCGAAAATCGTTAGTTTCATGATGATTTTTAAAATTAAAAACCACAACAACATAAACAACTGCGAGTAGTCGTACTTATAATTGTTAATCTCTACTTAATTCAAGACATAATAGTAGATATTTTACCTTGCTCTCAACAACTAAATATCGTTAGTTTCATGATGATTTTTTAAATTAAAAACATCAACAGCATAAACAACTGCGAATAATTGTGCTTATAATTGTTAATCTCTACTTAATTCGAGACATAATAGTAGATATGTTCGTGGCTCTCATCAACCGAATATCGTTAGTTTTATGATGATTTTTTAAATTAAAAACATCAACAGCATAAACAACGAAGAATAGTCGTGCTTATAATTCTTAATCTCTTCTCTATTCGAGACATAATAGTAGATATTTTCGTGGCTCTCAACAACCGAAAATCGTTAGTTTCATGATGATTTTTAAAACAAAAGCAACAACACTTGTAACAACAACATAAACAATTGCTTAGAGTCGAGCTATAATTTTCAACTTTTACTCATTCGAGACATAGAAGTAGATCTTTCCGTAGTACTGTACAGACAGAAATCGTCGGTTTCATGATTATTTTTAAACTAAACAACAAAAACAACAACAACGACAACAACAAACACAACTTTGAAGTAGTGTGCTTTTAACTTTAAATCGCTACTTCATTCAAGACATCGAAGTATTTTTTTGTGGCTCTGAACACCCCAATAACGTTAGTCTCATGATAATTCATAAAATAAACAACAAAACAAAATAATCCACTGCAAAGAGTCGTGCTCATAATTTTCAATCTATACTTAATTAAAGACAAAGAAGTAGATCTTTTCGTGGCTCTGAACAACCGAAAATTGTTAGTTTCATGATGATTTTTAAAACAAAAAACAACATAAACAATTGCTAAGAGTAGTGTTTTAAATTTTCAATCTATACTTCTGTAGTATCAAAGATAATTTATGCCCGTCTTACCCCTATAATTAATAATGGCATGTTCTACATTAGCGTATATTAAGAGTAGATGTTAAAACACTATTTGTCTCGGTAAGCAACAAAGCCCGACTGTTACTACGTTATTTATTCACTGCTGTAAGTCCGTTGTTTTTTATTGTTACTTATTGTTATTATCGGTATTTATTAAAGTTGTTGCTTATTTTTTTTACTCCTTATTTTTTATATTTGGAGTTTCGTATTTTTACCGTTCTCCGGCCATGGCGACTGCCAGCTGTGAGCCTACGGTGACTACTGCAATGGTTGAGAAGCCAGCTCAGCCTTCTGAAAAGACGGAATGGATTAAGCCACCCGCCCTACAAATAGACGTTGGCGAATTTGTCGCTAAAGCCAAGGACTGTGCATAATTTGTAACAGACACTGGTATTATTATCCAATTACCAAGATTGGAAGAGTTTACAAAAAAAAACATTCTAATGTTTGTCGTAGACCGAAAGTCCAAAAAACTGATAAGATCGTCCAAGGAAACAGTTGCAAAACTAATTGCAACGACTTGAGTACGCGCTGAGAGAATTGTAAAGTGCAAAGGATATAATACGTGTGTAGCAGTTACCTCCTCCTTTCAAAACATAACTACACCGGTTTGCCGGTAGGTGTCGCTTTTTCACCGACAGGTGGCACTGTAAAGCGACACCAGAGTTATCTGCCCTTCTGACTATAAAAACCGTTGCAAACGGAAAATCCATCTCTTCTTCACCGACCAGTTTCGGCAGAACAACGCTGGCACCAGCGCTCCGTTTCACTCGCTTTTTGGCCTCGATAGAACGACGCTGACACTAGCGTTCCGTTTCACTTTTCTCTTCTGGTCGATTGGCCTCGACAGAACGACGCTAATACACTAGCGCTTCGACTAACGCTTTTCTCTACAAATGGCATCGGCATAACAACTACCAACACACGTGGTCAAACAACGGTAAGAGTTCTCAACTCATTTTCTTTGTGTACGGCTTTCAAAGACTTTCCTCACGCCGGATTCATTTCTTCTTATACCTTTTTCAAGAACTGTTTTTCCATCGACACAAATGCATACATCACACACTTCATCATTCCACGTACACACACGTTCAATAAACGTTATTTGAACTACTTCATTTTGTTTATTAATTATTACTCTGTCTTTGCATGCAACATGGCTTGATTCAACTTTGCACGTCCATAATCGGCGGAACACCACTCGGTCCCGTAACACGTGGAATAGTCTTTTTAAGACCGAGGAAGTTTGTATCGAACTCTCCAAAAAAGAAATTATCACTAAAGACTACATTCTTCGCATGGAGTATATGGGTCGAAGGTTAACAACCATTTCCGTTTTTGAAGTACCGGCGGTGGTACCTGGTGAATACTTAGGCGCCTTTTTGCTGAAGTTTGGTGATATTACTGCGATTTCGGTTGATAAGTTTAATGGAACGTGGTCGTTTGACGTTTGGCTGAATGAATCGGCTTTTAAAAAAGTACCGTATTATATTGAGGCAAGCGGGGAGAAATTGCCAGTGGTGGTGGCTGGAAGGCGTCCAGCTTGCTGGATATGTAACGAGGTTGGGCACTTAACATTTACTTGCCCCACGAGGATGAAACCGGCCCAGCCTAACCCCAAAAACAGAGTTCTCAAACACTTGACCCCCAAAGTTTCTTCAGATAAGACGACTCCCCCCCAAAAAAATCCAACTGCTGCTACGATTACTCCGGAAGAATGTGAAGACTTGTGCAACACTTCGAACGAATCTCCCCCAAAAAAGTCGTTTAGAATATTGTCACTGGCAAAAAATCACCAAAATCGTACGCACAAGTTATGACTGAGGAAGAACAGCTGGAAATCGAAACTAGCAATGATCCTGGTTGTGAACAATATAAGAAAATTCTAAACCTTAAAAAGACCCTCGACGAGGATCGTAAAATAGAGGAAAAAAAAGGAAAAAAAACGAAGAAAAAAAAAATGGTCTCCGAAACTACAGTTAATTCGGTTAAAACAACTTCCCCGGTCAAAGAACGTCGCTCCCCAGTCAAAGGTGCACCCCCCCCCCCATTAAAGTCGTCCCCACCAGTAAGGGAATCTAACTTGACCCCTTTATCCAAAGAGAAGTCCGTTTCCCCCAAACCATCTCCTTTCTGCTCCCCCAGCAACACCCCTAAAAATACACCGCCCCCCTCTCCAATGATGATTGATATGCCCCTTCCTGCCACAACCCAGAAACGTCAACGAAGCCCCTCTATAGAGGCTCCAAAAAAAAAGAAGCCCTCTTTCTTCACCGGCAAAGATGTTTGTAAGGTAACTTCAGAGACTGAAAACCTCATGATGAACCACCACAAAAAGGATTATCGACACCTAGCTACGCTGAAGACGGTTCATAAAAAAAGATATTTCTAACGCAGAAAACTTTTTAGAAGCCAATAGACTTTTATCTGTAGTAAGATCCAGAAACAAGGCGAAGGGGGTATGGAGCATGATGGAGGAGGCGAATAACTCATTTAAGATGTCGCCTCCTCTCGCTTTCTTTAATGACGACGAATTAAAACTACTTCAAAAGTCTTGTGTTGGGAGGGTCCCTGTACGTATCCATCCAACTCTCTATAGGGCGATAAAATTAACTTTCCCCTTGGACATTGGCGGTTTGTCCCCGGACGGTCTCATTACTACTGAAATGGGACATGGTTCTCTGGGGTCATTTGTCGGTGTCTTACAATCGTCTATGTTCGTTTCGGGTTCCCAACTCTAAGAGCACTAGAATGGCACTCAGATTAGCAAGCCTAAATGGCCGAGGGTTGAGGGACACCGCTCGTAAACTTCGAGTAGTACGTGACCTTCAGCGACTAGGCGTGGATGTATGTTGTTTGCAGGAGACCCACTTTATTCCCAGTGATTATCAGGGTGCGCTGACTAGAGACTTTCAGCTCTATTCAGCGTACTTTGATACTTGCTCAAGAGGGGTTTCCTGGCTAGTTAAGCGCACACTGAATGCGACGTGTGACCCAATCTATGCGGATCCAGAGGGAAGGCTGTGCGTTCTTGACGTTACCGTAAAGGATGTGGCTTTTCGGCTTATTGGGGTTTATGCGCCCAACGCCAGTTCTGAGCGGGTTCCTTTTTTTCGGCGAATCGAGCCCTTTATGGATACGTCGCGTCGGATTATTCTAGCGGGAGACTGGAACGCGGTCTTGGATCCCGATTTAGATTGCTTGGGAAATTCTAGGGGAACTAACAAGAGCGGGGATGTTAAGGCATTTCGTGACTTTATCGATAAGTTTCGAAATGAGAAACCCCGTGAAGTTGTATGGAATTGGACTGGTAGTCGCGGCTCCGTTTTGGGAAAACTTTCGAGTTACCTTGATCGGTTCTTAATTAGGAGAGTCGATTTAGGGTTTTTAGATTGTCCAAGTTTTCATAACATAGTTTACTCGGATCATAGGCTTGTCCGGGTTCGGGTAAACTTAGATAGTCCTAAGCCTAGATTGGCTGGGTACTGGAAGTTCAACACATCGTTGTTCGATTTGAAGGACTTCCAGGAACAGCTTTTACTAACATTACAGAGGGAATTGACGGGTGCTATCATTGGGAATAATTGGTAGGGGCCATCTTAAGAATGTTATTAGGTCCTTCGTTGCTGACTTTAGTCGTCGACTCAACCTTAGATCTAGGGCAACGAAAGTGGCACTAGAAACTAGATAAAGTCGGGCGGCGGAAGCGGGAGATAGCGTTAACTTTACTGTAGCTTAAACGGAACTGAACTCCTTGGACAACAAGGCAGATCAGGGCTAGGTTAAAAAGAGTGCCTCATGAGGCGACAAACATGGCCGCGTCACTGCGTGCGGAGGAGCGTCGACGGTCTACTGATCGACACATCGCCAGTGTCACATTATCGGATGGGCGTCTCGTGACTACAAACGACGGGATTTTGGAGGGTTTTCGCTCTCATTTTCAGGATCTTTTTACCAAGGAGCCCGTTCTGACAATGGCTCGACGCCTATTTAGCCGACTTTTCTCGTCTCGAGGCGACCGAAGCAGCTAGGTGCGAAGGGTGTATAATTGAGTCCTGGAGGCCCTGAGGCAGGTTGGGCTTGATAAGTCTCCGGGTATCGATGGTCTGCCTTACGAACTATATTTGAGGTTTTCGCCCATTTTTGTCCCCCTGCTGGCTGTGTTGTTTAACTCCTGGTTTAGGAACTGGTCTATCTCCCAGTACTTTACCAGGGGCATCATCAAACTGCTTCGCAAGGACAAAAGTGGTGGGGATGGTATAGGTAATTTCCGGCCCTTAACAATGTTAAATACAGAGTTAAAGATTTTGGCCAAGATCTTAGCTAACCGTCTGCAGGTTGTCTTGTTTCGTCTAATAAGTCCCGAACAGACTTGTGCTGTTAAGGGCCGGACTATTCAAGATAATTTGCACATGGTACGCTTGATCATAGAGAAAGTCGACACGGAAGCCGCGCTGATCAATTTAGATCAGTCCAAAGCATTCGATAGGGTCGATTATCGTTACTTGGAGGCTGTCTTGTCTTCGGCTGGATTTGGTCCCCATTTCCGCTCCTGGATTCGCCTGTTTTATGCAAACCCCGGTGCGTTGGTTGAAGTGAATGGAATGAGGTCGAAGTCCTTCGATTTGTCCAGATCTATTCGTCAGGGATGTCCGCTTTCACCGATGCTTTATGTGTTTGCGTTGGAGCCTTTCCTTCGCAGGCTTAGGGTGAATCCGGTCCTTCGTGGGATTACTTTGTCTGGTGCTTGCCCCATGATTAAGTACTCCGCCTATGCCAGCGACGTCACTGTGCTTGTAACGAGCAGTGCTGAGATTAGGGTCGTCGACATAGAAAAAAGACGGTATGAACAAGTGACAGGGGCCAAACTCAACTGCTACAAGTCTGTTGGCTTACGCATTGGTGCCTGGAGGGGCGCCCCCTTCAGGGGCCCTTTGGCTGGACGGATGGGCCTTGCAAGATACTCGGCGTCTGGTTTGGTCCTGATCTCCAGTTGGGGAAAAATTGGTCGGAAGTGTTGAAAGCGGTTATGGCTGCAGCCCGTCTGTGCTCATTGAGAAATCTCACTTTAAAAGGAAGAGCGGATGTGTGTAATTCTCACATTTATCCTCTTATCCTCTACCGTCTTTCAGTGCTCCCTCTGCCGGTGGACTCACTAATGGATTTAGTGAAGGCTCTTTTCGTGTTTTTGTGGCGCGGAAAGCAGCCCATGGTTCGCTGGGAGATCTGCTACTTGCATCCGTCTGAAGGCGGTCTGGGTATGCCAAGCGTTGAGATTCGTCAATATACGCTTCGCTTACACTACATAGACCGAATGTGTACACCTTGTGAGGGAAACGGTGAATTCTGGAAGGAAGACACCAAGAAAGCCTTTCCGGTTTTGAAAAGTGTGCACTTGCATGGGGGTGAGGCACTTCGATTACCTCGACGCGAGTTCCCCTTTTATCGCGAGTGTCGACAGTCCTTGAAGTTCCTTCTAAGGGTGTCAGAAAGCCTCTCTGACACCCGAAGCACTATATCGGGTTATGGTGAGGGGATCTCTTCGTGACAGTGTTACTGAGGAGTTCGGTCTTACGAAGGGAGAACTTCGCTTGATCTGGCCTTGGGCGCCTGGGTTGAAATGCTTAATAATTACGAGGCATTACTCACTTGGCTGATAATAAGAAATGCACTCTGGGTCGGCAAATAGCTTTACTCAGCGGGATTAAGTGAGACACCGAGTTGTGTTCGATGCAGTGACTGGGAGGAAACGACCAATCATGTTTTTTTTCATTGCCCCATCGTTCGCCCGCTGTGTGAGTTAGTTGAAGGCTACACGGTTCGCATGTTGAACGGACAGTTCTTCGTTTTGGAGTCTTTTTCGACATGCTGCAATTGGGCACCAACCATGAAGTGGGAGGAGCATTATGTGTTTCTTTGCTTACTAGCTGTTATGAGAGGAGTGATTTGGTCGACACGACAGAAGGAAGTCTACGGGGAAGAGACCTTCACTGCTCCCCAGCTTGTCCTCATTTTCCAGTCTCGCCTGAAAATGCGTATCAGGCTGGAGAAGGTGTAACTCCCTCCGGCAGATTTCAACGAAAGGTGGGTGAAAGTTGCGCGTTTGTGTCGAGTGAATGGAGCTAATTTTGAGTGGTACTTGGACGTGCCTTAGACTGAATATTGGGTAGTCGAACCGAACACTGACCCTTTTATTTGACCCGGTTAAGCAAGAGTAGGTTATGTTTTGTTTTCTTCCCCATTTTTAATTTAGCTAGAGGTATGTAAGTTGTCATAGGTCCTACTTTTTTTTCGTCCCCTCCCCCCCCCCTTTTTTTTTTTTTTTTTTTTACCCCGACTTTTATTTTATAATTCCCATTCCCGACCCCTATTAGATGACTGATCTGTTGTTTTGTCAGAGGTGCAGGTCTGCTTTCGTAATTTTCGAAGGAGGTGTGAGAATAAAACTTTCGTGACCTGCATCGCCTTTTTTCGACTGGCAAAATTACTTATCGGCCACATTTGTTTAGTGGGAGGTTATTATACTAACACTTAATTTTATTTATTTTTTCATTGTATATATATATATCATTCTTGTTCCCCCACTCCCCATTTCATGTATATATTTTTTCATTTTTGGGTTTTAAGTAGGTAAATCATGGAGTAAATTTGTTTTGGTGATTGTGACTAGTTAAGTTAAGAATGTTAGTCAGGTCAACATTTTCTCCTACCCCCCTCTGCGGCCTTGTGCCAAATTTTGAAATTTCTTCAAATAAATATTGTCTCAGTAAGCAACAAATGGTTAAATAAAGCTTATCCTTAAGTTATATTCGGCGTCCAGTTTTTATTACAATTTATTTAACCATTCGTTATGGGACGTTACTTGAAACCTGATCGTCTAGACCTTGATACGGCCGACTCGGAATCTACTGACAAATGGCGGCATTGGAGAAAATGTTCGAAGGATTCCTTACAGCTCTACATTTATCTTCAAACACGGCTTTAACAGGTACTGAGAAATATACCCTTCTGTTACATCATGTCTCTACTGCTATTTATAGAAATTTATCTGAATGTGAAAATTATGAAACTGCGGTGAACATTTTAGAAGCCATGTTTGTCAAGAAAAAAATACTATTTTTGCTAGACATTTACTTGTTACCCGGCGTCAACAATAAGAAGAAAGCTTTGAACAATACCTTCAGATTCTAAAGACGTTAAGTCGCGAGTGTGAATTTACAGCCTTACCTGCGAACCAAGCGAGAGATGTTTTTATCAGGGACGCATTTATTAATAGAATACAGTCCAACCAAATAAGACAAAGACTACTAGAGAATAAATACCTAGACTTGCCAACAGCTTATGAACAAGCTCTAACGTTGGACATGACACAGAGGTTGTCTGTCTTCTATTTACAAACCGATATTTTGGGAGCTGCTATCGTTGCCCTCTCCTCTGCATGTTCAAAATTCTTCCATTCTTCAAGATGCGCCCACCCCCCTTTTAACGATCACGAACAACTTATCACTGCCGCCTCAGCTGGATCTACATGCTACTTTGTGGCCTTCGTATACATGCTCGTTCGTCCTGCCCGACTCGAGATGTTAGATGCCACAAGTGTGATAAGCAGGGACATTTTTCGAAAGTTTGCCGGTCAGCTTCTAAAAAAAAACGTTCAGCCACTCTTGCTACTCTAGCAGCAATTACAATATCAGCTGTATTCCCCGGCTGCCTCTCAAAAACAACCGTGAGGGTTAAAATCAATGGATTGACTATTCATGCTCTTATTCATACAGGCAGTTCCGAAAGTTTTATTAATGCCAGTATTGTAAAAGCGAATAAATGGGAAATATTTCTTTGTTCCAACCAAATAGCAATGGCAAATTCATTTTACTGTCCCATGTAATTGGTACTGCATCGTTAATCTGAAACTAAAAGGAAACTCCTATCAAGGGATCAAATTATCAGTAATGAAAAACCTCTGCTGCGAAGTTATTTTGGGTCACAATTTTCTAAAACAACATTCATGCGTTGAAATTCCTTTTGGTTGCCCCAAGCCGGTCCTAAGCGTATGTGGACTAGCAGCTGTCGGCACCCGTCACTTTTTACAAACTTAACCCCTGACTGCAAACCAGTAGCAGTAAAATCAAGACGCTATTCAGAAACGGACAAACAGTTCATATCAGCAGAAGTAATAAAACTACTTAAGGAAGGAATTATAGAGCCAAGTGAATCTCCATGGAGAGCCCAGGTCCTCGTAACAGCCACTGAAAATCACAAGAAAAGGATGGTCATTGACTATTCCCAGACCATCAACAGATACACATTACTCGATGCCTATCCACTGCCTCGTATTGACGAAATGATTTCTAATATTGCAAAATATCACATTTTCAGTACTTTGGATCTCAGAAGTGCCTACCATCAGGTACCTATCAAGCCAGAAAATAAGCCCAGGTTCTACAAATCTCCTCCAGCAAAACTCATTAAGGCCACACAGCTTTTTGAAAGACTTAAACTGGATTTTAAGGGCCCTTTACCCTCTAAAACTAAAACTAAATACATGCTCACAATAATAGACGAGTACTCAAGATTTTCGTTCGACATCCCTTGCCCAGACGTAACGACTGCAACAGTAATTCATTTTTGCCGTTTTTGGAATGCCTGCATATATACATTCAGATCGTGGATCTGCTTTTATGTCGGACGAACTCAAGCAGTTTCTGCATGAACGGAAAGTAGCTGTAAGTAGAACAACTCTTCGCAATCCTCAAGGAAATGGACAGTGCGAAAGATACAATGGCATAATATGGAAGACAGTACAGTTGGCGGCCGCAAATCGCAATAGTCCGATCTCCGATTAGGAAAGTCTCATCCCCATGGCCTTATACGCTATTAGGACTCTATTATGTACAGCGACAAACGCTACCCCACATGAGAGATTCTTCTCGTTCCCACGACGAAGCTCAGCAGGTACATCACTTCCCTCGTGGCTTGCACAACCTGGCACAGTTTTATTAAAACGCCATGTTCGTCACAGTAAACATGACCCATTGGTCAGCGAGGTAGAATTAATCGAAGCGAACCATCATTATGCACTGGTCAGAAATTCAGAAGGAAGGCAATCTACTATCTCCTTAAAAGATCTAGCCCCGGCAGGGAATGTATATGAACGTAGAACTGCTTCAGATGGATATACAGCTCCGGTTCGTGGAACAAGTCCGACCCACTTAGGTGATCGTGTGCCAGATACGTCAAGTTCAGAGTCCCAACAAAACGAATCTGAATATTCTAACAGCGTCGTCTCTGACTCTAGTTCGGACGACAGATGGGTACTACGAAAGCGGTTTAACCCAATATCTGAGACAGATACTCAATCTTCAGACACCAAGCGACCAAAGCACCGAAGAAAACGAGAGCGTTTTGGAGCAAGCTTTTTTAGCCCTAAGCCAGCCACACAAGACAGTCCCGAAATGTCGTCAGGTCCCGATGAGCCTAGATTAGAGATCGATGTCGGGCACGAACAACCAAGACGCCCCCAAAGAACCCGCAGGAGGCCAGGTCGATGGGATGATTTTGTTCCCTACGAATAAGAAGGTAGATGGGGGAGAATGTAGTATCAAAGATAATTGATGCCCGTCTCACCTGTTTAATTAATAATGGAATGTTCTACATTCGTGTATATTAAGAGTAAATGTTAAAGCACTATTTGTCTCAATAAGCAACAAATGGTTAAATAAAGCTTATCCTTAAGTTATATTCGGCGTCCAGTTTTTATTACAACTTCATTCAAGACATAGAAGTAGATCTCTTCGTAGCTCTAAACAACCGAAAATAATTAGTTTAATGATAATTTAAAAAATAAACAACAACAACATAAATAAATAAATAAATAAATAACTGCAAATGTTACATAGCCGTCCCGGAATGGGCCGGGGCATTTCTCTTAAACGCTTCTCGAAATACGAAAACAATACGAACAGTTTAAAAGCGTTTTCAAACATTTTCGTTAAGCCATATTAAACCTTTAAACTGACAGTCCATTTTTATAGTATTTTTACTCACTAATTTTACCATTACTTTTTTTATTATTATTTTCTTATTTCTTTCTGCACCCGTGGAACCTCGGTTCGTTTCAAATGTTTGCTTAAACAACAGGTCATTTTTACCACCAACAATGTATATGGTGCATAACTTTTAATTTCTCGTACCTTAACTCTTTCCTCGTCGCGTGGAGGGGCGCCGTTTCGATGTCGTCTAGTGGTTGAATTCTTTCTTGTTTCTCTCTGCTGTGAACCTCGCCGTCCGTCGTGTCTGCAACACACCCTTTATAATACAAATTCACGAGGCAACCATCTTTTAAACTTTTGATTCTTTTATTTCAGGTGTCAGTTATCGTCATCGCCGGAGATGCCCCACTAACGTCGAGGGAGAGACCAAATTACTGCTTTATCGTAGTTAATTCCTACTTAAGTCCTTACCTATTCGAGGAGGGAGGAAGAAGGAATCTCATGCCTGTATTCACTTAGTGAAATAAATTCCTATTTTTCATTTGAGGACTACATAGAGAAATCGACGGTTCGGCTCGTTTCCAAAACCCAGACCCTTCAAAACTCTCAGCTTCTCACAAAGAAGGAGTGGCGTCACAGATCCACACGTGCGACACTCATGCACAAGCATTTCCTCCACTCATGCTTTCTGACCTCTTACCCCGGTGCTCGTCAACGTTCGTTCTGACAGCCCCTGACTTCCCCGTGAGAACAACACTGCACTCGGTTGTCCAGGTTTAACCGTACTAAATCGCGCAAGCCAAACCAAACGATTTCCCACAGATACGTCCACTTAAAGATGCGATCGACCCCACAGGGCCATTATTTAACATTCCTCCCATCCTAATACAAAAAATACAATCCTAAGATTTTATTTTACACACCCCTATTCAGGGTCTGGTCAGAACCAGGGATTAGCACGGCTGGACACTTATGTTTCGTCCTCTTGACCCGGCTTCCCCCAATCGGCCCTATGACTTTTCCTGGGATGTAAGGCATTCCTCTTACGATCGATATCGGCTTAACGGCCATCCTTGTCATAATCGATATAGCACACGCTGGGTGTTACCATGTCACAAGGCTGCTTGGCCACTTGAAATCACGGCCATGTGCACACGATATCTAGTCATTTAATTCACCCCCACACGCACTCCCAAGCATCCACACACAACCGATTGTCCCTTAAAACTAAATTCCTGCGCATTCTCAGATATAGGGGAACAAAAACAGAAACCCCTTTAATTAACACTTAAACTTAAATGAAGTAGATATTTTTCGTGGCTCTGAACAACGTGAAATCGTTGGTTTCATGATGATTTAAAAAAATGAACAACAACAACAAAAACAACGGTGAAGAGTCCTGCCTATTGCTTTCCATCTCTACTTTATTGGAGACCCATTAGTTGATCTTTTTGTGGTTGTGAACAACCGAAAACTCTTAGTTTCATGATGATTTTTAAAATGAACAACACCAACAACAACAACGGCGAAGAGTCGTGCTTATTATTTTCAATATCTACTTCATTAAAGTCAAAGAAGTGGATCTGTTCGTGACTCTTAACGACCGAAAATCGTGAGTTTCATGATAATTTTAAAATAAACATCAACAACAATAAAAACAATGGTTTATGGTCGTGCTTATTATTTTTAATCTCTACTCACTTTTAAGACAAAAAAGTGGGTCTTTTTTTTGCTCTGAAAACTGAAAATCGTTAGTTTTATGATAATTTTTCAAATAAACAACAACAACAAAACAACAGCGAAAGAATCGTGCTTATTATTTTCAATTTTTACTACATTTCAGACAAAGAAGTGTATCTTGTCGTAGCTTTGAACACCCGAAAATCGTGTGTTTCATGATTATTTCTTAAATAAACAGACACTACAAAAACAACGGGAAAAAGTCGTCTTTACAATTGTCAATTTCTACTTCATGAAAGACAAAAAAGTAGATCATTCCTAGCTATGAACACCCGAAAATCGTTGGTTTCATGATGATCTTTAAAAATGAACAACAACAACAACAACAACAAAAACAACGACGAAGAGTGGTGCTTATAATTTTCAATCTCTACTTCATTTAAGACAAAGAACTAGATATTTTCGTAGCTCTGAACAACCGCAAATCGTTAGTTTCTTCATGATTTTTAAAATAGTTAAAGACAAAGAAGTGTATATTTTCGTGGCTCTGAACAACCGAATATCGTTAGTTTCTTAGTGATTGAAAAAATAAACAACGTCGAAGAGTCTTGATTTACTCCTCTCCAGGAGTTAGGCACAACCCAGTTTTTATCTTACTCCCACAAGTAAGATGTGACCCATGGTCGGGTCGGGAAAGTGTGGTTTAAAAATTGCCTGGACAGCCCCGTCGGCATTCCCCGGTAGGGGCGCCTCAGGCAGTAAGCAATAAACTTACTCCTCCCCAAAGAGGAAAGGCGAAGCTTGGGAGGGTTGACCTCCTAGAACTGCACAGGACAGACCCATAGACCGGCGTAAATCAAGCCCCGAAGGCCAAGACAATACCAGTCTATAGGGTGCAATATCCATCGGAACATATACTACACTTTGATCTTTGCCAAAAGGCCAAGGCGAAGAGCCTTTATTTACGCCTCTCCAGGAGTTAGGCACAAGGCCAGTTTTATCTTACTCCCACAAGTAAGATGTGACCCAAGGTCGGGTCGGGAAAGTGGGATTTGAAAAGCCAGCGCCCGAGAAGTGAGCACTCTGGCCATTAAAAATTGCCTGAGCAGCCCCGTCGGCAGCTCAGGCAATTTTTTGTGCGTAGTATTTTCAATCTCTACTTCATTAAAAACAAAGAACTGGATCTCTACATGTTTATGGACAATCGAATTCCTTGGTTTCATGACGATTTAAGAAAATACAACAAAGGCTAGGAGACGTTTTTGCAATTTTCGCTCCATTTAAAAAACAATGAAATATATATCTACCAGTAACTTCCCCACTTTCCGTCTTCTTTATTAATTTTAATTGTTTCGCTACAAGCTAGCGACCTGTCTCTGTAAAATATTTTCGCTATGAACACAGTCAAACGTATGCCAACTTTTTCTTAATGAATGCGATGGATCGCGTTGACAACCTTATGCGTCTCAGAACATGGGAATACCATACTAACAAACAAACTCACTACACTAAAATACCCTAAACTCTCACTCCTTCACTAGATGCCGAAAGATATTCTACTTGCATCTTTCCCCAGAACGCTTGCCTTTGTAATTCCTTTCCTGTTCCTTGTTTCACAGACCGTACCAACATGCAGAATTTTAAAGGTAATGTGAACAAAACATCTTGCTGCTCAACTCTTTACCAAGGTTGACATTCTATAGATCATGCCAATAGTCTGTTATCCTTGTTGTTTAGGTATAAAATAACATTATCAAATGATGGTTGTCTTAAAACACAAATAAATGGCCAAACAACTAATGTCAATTGCGGTAAACGTTTAAGGGTTCAACACTATTGGTTATAAATACAGCAAATATGTCATAAACACCATTGGAGGCCGAATTTAATAATATTAAACAATGTTGCTTATGATTCGTGAATTAAGCTCCACCACCCCTCCGCATATGTTTTTTTGCTAATAGATGTTCACTTATCAAGAACAAACAATAGCGTTTATGAGGTGGAATGATTGTCAGTTTAGATATGAAGTAAGTTAGGAAAGGATTTAAAATGATTAGTGGGATGGACAAAGTTCGAAAATTGGGTTTTAAGACGCCGATGTGCTAATCTGCAGAGAACAACTGCGCGGTAATGTATTCCACATACGGAAAGTTCTGTTTGAAAAATTCAGCTTGGCTCTAAGCACAAGAAGGAAGAATAATAGTTATTTTCCTTTTGGTAGAAATACGAGTTCTTGATGTGAATATCTTACAAATACAAAAGAGATTCGAGATCAGTCGAGAGACTAGCAGCATTTCTTGTGTAAGAAAGGTGCCGTAAAGAAACGGTTTCGGAGTCGATTTTGACTCTGTCTAGGTAACAACGAGTACTCTGAACGATGCCTGTCTGGAATCATTAGTAGACATCATCCAAAGTGCTCGTGCGTTTTAAATATATTTCATAAGGTTGAACAATTATGATGAAAATAGTTAACAAGCAAATATTCATCTGATTACAAAAATATGTAGCTTACAGTAATCAAAAAGCACATACATCCTGTGTTCTTCGTGGTAAACGAGTGTTGAGTAAAATATGCATTTTCCTTACGCTTTATGCGTTGTCGCCAGGCTTCTAATTTAATTCTACTTTTATTTATTCATGGGACGTCCGGGGTGTCAGATGGGGGAATAAAGTTTTTTTTAGAGTCTGGGTATCTCATTTTCACCGATTCAACTCCGTCATGGAGTGCAGTACTTGTTAATAGTGAAGTAAGATATTCGAAACTGGATACGTATTAAGGTAAAGATACAGAATTTTAAAAAAATTCTAAGAAGCGATATCGAGCTTGATGCATGCAAAAACTTGTCAGGAAATTAAAAATATCTTCAAGATACAATAGGTGTCGAATGACCAAACGAGACAACGATGGAATAAGCCGCTGTTTTGATAGATTATTGGAAATTATCGCGCGTGTGTAAAAATAACTTTGATAAAAATAGTATTGGAATTAAAGAAACAAATAGCAAGACATATGTTGCTATTTAGACAAAAGAATAGGGAAAATAAAATATAAAGATGAGACACGATGAAAGACAGAGTGGGTAAAGAGCGAGAGAAAGTATACAGAGTATTAATCGAGAATAAAGAGAGTAAAGGGAAAATATAGAAGAGAAAGGGAAGGATAGTAAGGGGAAAATATATAGAGAGAGAGTGTGAAAGGGAAAGAGAGTCGTATGGAAGAGATATAGCCATAACTGCTGCAACAGAAAAGCATCCGATATATTAGAGAAAATGATTGGGGAGAAACGAAAGACAGACAGAATTGCAATAAAAGGGATATAGAAATAAAAAAAACGAGTAAAAAATATAAGAACAGGATTACGACAGAGATATTTCTCTGTCGTAATCCTGTTCTTATATTTTTTACTCGTTTAAGAGAACGAAAAAAAAAGGGAGAAGAAAAGAGAGAATAAAAACAGTAAAATTAAAGGGAAGAAAAAAAGAGATAAAGTCATATTATTTTCCTTCTCACATCATCCTTTATGCCATACATATTGACAACTTTCCTCTCCTCCGGTATATGTTATCTGCTTTTCACCTCTTCTCTAGGCGATACTAACTACTCCCTCCGACTCATACACACTTTTGCTCTTTGTTACATTACTTTTACGGACATTGTTTAGAGTGACAGGAACAGATTAGCAGCGTATAATATTATTATATTCAAAGCTATCTTACACACGCGTATATTCGTCTCGACATAAACGACACCTTTCTTTCTCTTTTTTTTTCGGTAGATAAAATTTTATTCCAGGACAAGAAATACAATTTCAAGCCAACAATAAATCAACACTCATGACTGCCATTGTGAAGACAAACGAAAACAAGTGCAATTATTTATAAAACAATAATATGAGAGAAAGAGAAGCAAAGAGATAACTACAGACATAGATAGATAGAGAGAGGGAGAGAAAGACAGAGAGAGTAAACAGATGACGATTAAAACGGAAGTGACGCCGCCGTTACTGACATAGCGTTGCCACGAACAATAGCCAGGGAGATGCGTTGGAACAACCAGGCTGACTCATCGGGCTCGTGCCTAGACGTTGAAATCCTCCGTCCAATGTCCTGAAAAGATTTAACAGTCTCGGGGCAAAGCACACCGGACGTTTCCACTGAAATTGGTTGGGAGACGAAACGGTCATTAGGCGAGCTGTATTTTCCGCGCTCCCTTGTTTCGGCGAGCAGAGCCACCGTGCCGGGCTTCACCGCGGATTCCGCAATCCGTGCTGGTGAAAAGGAGTCAGAACAAGTGGCGTCCCAGATCAGCGGCTTTCCGGCTCGGAAAGCAAACACAGTCATCCCGTCAGGCCTGCGACCGTCGCCCCTGTCCAGGCCGACTGGTTCAAGGACTGATGCAAAACCTGCGAGTCGAGACCTCGCCTGACTACGTCGTTAAGGGCAGAGAGGCGAGGCAAGCGGCCGGCACTAAATCGACAAGAGAGAGGATGCAGGGCTAACTCGTCAACGAGCTGACCACAGCGACACCGGTGTGGGTGGCACAAACGGAGTCCCAGCCATTATGAGACGGTGATCCGGATAGTGTCATTGTCAAAGAGGGTTCCAAGTGTTGCCGAAGGGATGGCACTGAGCCAAGCACCGCTGTAATGTGAAGCCGACGCTCTCAGGCATGCAGATCTATGCTGTTTACTGCAACGGACGAGTTCGGCAAACACGGATTGACATTGAATGTCGTTCCAGGACGACTGATGTATGAGATCGGGTGGTTGCTGAAGGTTTGTCGATGTCCATGTTGACAAAACGGCTGTCAAAAGATCTGAAGACGGGGATTCGAGATATGAGGAGAGAATCTCGTCAACGAGACCTGCCGAAGTGTGAGTCGAGGAAGCATAAGCCGGCAGCGCAGTATCGGTTGCAGAGCGCAAACCAAGACCACCGAACCGAAAAGGCAAAGTGGCCTGGCGCCAACCGGTGTCGTCAAAATTTACATTACAAATTTCACTGGTCGAGGGACGTAAAATTTTGTCGAAATTTTCCAGAAGTTCGACTTTGTGTGAATAGAAGTCTGGTTATTGCAAAAAGGTGTTTCAACAGGAACAATGCCGCATGAGCGTCGATCATGTTGAGGCGCTCTGCCATAGACTTTAGCTTTGTAGACTTGTCTTGTAGGGATGCAGCTACACCTTTAGAGCAGATAGGCGCCCAAGAATTATTGTGTTGTCCCCTTCAGTTATTGAGACGGACCCCAGGGCGAGTCGTAAGCCATCTATATCCCGTTGAAACTTCAGTTGATTATTTAAGATTTGTTAGGGTTAACTAACAAACCAATTTCAGCCAGAGCTGGGACGATCCGTTCAATGTTGTGGAGCACCAAATCGATAGAGCCGCCTAAAGTTGCGTCGTCAAGATACCAAATGTTGATCGGTGACGATGGAGATTGGGCAATGTCGTCGACGGCCAGAGAAAAAAGGAGGGATCCCATTGGGTCGCCTTGCTGGACGCCTGTAGCCGACGTGATAGAGTTGTTTTCGCACAATAAGAGACTGGGTTCAGCGTAAGCTGTGTGGGCAAGACGGTAGATGTTAGGGATCCAACGATGGCACAGGTTAAGAAAATGATCTCTGCGCACCGTGTTGAAGGCATTTGTCATATCTAACTTAACTAGTATGGAGCCTTTCTTGCTGAAACTGAATGCTGCTCTGATGGCATGAGCCGCGGCCTCGCAGCCCATTGGGACACCGACGCCCAGTTGAACTGGTTGAAATTCGGGCGATAGATATTTTGACGCCTCAAAACAGACAACATCGGAAGCGAGTCTGTGAAAGGTGTTATTTCTCTCTTTGGCACGTTGTACCACACTTTCGTTTCTCGAGTTCCGCACACGTTTTTTTTACAAGGATCACATCTTTGCAATTACTCGTAATTTATATGTATTCAAGCCACTCGATATATATAAAAAACAATGTGTTATTGTTGACAGACATAAACACATATTTCAACATTTGTCGATACAAATATGTTGTCTCTTATTTAATAGAGAAAGGGATGCCCGCATTATATGTCATACATATTTCTACTCGCCATGTAAGACCCTATAATACTGTCGAAATAGAGAAAGCAAATTACATGTTTCGTATGTAGGAGACCCGTTTTCCAGAGATAAAAAACTTCTGTTAATAATGGCAGTTTTTTTTCATTTGGAATTAATTTGAATCTGTGAGCAGCTAATTTGTGTAGAGACCAACTGCTAAATTTTGGCTTTGTTTATAACTCTTCTCACTTGAATTAATAGGGACTAATGCGCTTTTGAAATGAGTTGAAGAAAGAGCAAAAAATAGGCATTTACTTAAGGTAAATAGAAGAATGCATGGCTTAGAAAAGAGCGACACCGGATAAGTTCGATAAAGAGCCAAATTAAATGACTGAGTGAATCATCGTGGAAGAATAGGTTCAGGATACAGCGAGATGCAGCTACACCTTTAGAGCAGATAGGCGCCCAAGAATTATTGTGTTGTCCCCTTCAGTTATTGAGACGGACCCCAGGGCGAGTCGTAAGCCATCTATATCCCGTTGAAACTTCAGTTGATTATTTAAGATTTGTTAGGGTTAACTAACAAACCAATTTCAGCCAGAGCTGGGACGATCCGTTCAATGTTGTGGAGCACCAAATCGATAGAGCCGCCTAAAGTTGCGTCGTCAAGATACCAAATGTTGATCGGTGACGATGGAGATTGGGCAATGTCGTCGACGGCCAGAGAAAAAAGGAGGGATCCCATTGGGTCGCCTTGCTGGACGCCTGTAGCCGACGTGATAGAGTTGTTTTCGCACAATAAGAGACTGGGTTCAGCGTAAGCTGTGTGGGCAAGACGGTAGATGTTAGGGATCCAACGATGGCACAGGTTAAGAAAATGATCTCTGCGCACCGTGTTGAAGGCATTTGTCATATCTAACTTAACTAGTATGGAGCCTTTCTTGCTGAAACTGAATGCTGCTCTGATGGCATGAGCCGCGGCCTCGCAGCCCATTGGGACACCGACGCCCAGTTGAACTGGTTGAAATTCGGGCGATAGATATTTTGACGCCTCAAAACAGACAACATCGGAAGCGAGTCTGTGAAAGGTGTTATTTCTCTCTTTGGCACGTTGTACCACACTTTCGTTTCTCGAGTTCCGCACACGTTTTTTTTACAAGGATCACATCTTTGCAATTACTCGTAATTTATATGTATTCAAGCCACTCGATATATATAAAAAACAATGTGTTATTGTTGACAGACATAAACACATATTTCAACATTTGTCGATACAAATATGTTGTCTCTTATTTAATAGAGAAAGGGATGCCCGCATTATATGTCATACATATTTCTACTCGCCATGTAAGACCCTATAATACTGTCGAAATAGAGAAAGCAAATTACATGTTTCGTATGTAGGAGACCCGTTTTCCAGAGATAAAAAACTTCTGTTAATAATGGCAGTTTTTTTTCATTTGGAATTAATTTGAATCTGTGAGCAGCTAATTTGTGTAGAGACCAACTGCTAAATTTTGGCTTTGTTTATAACTCTTCTCACTTGAATTAATAGGGACTAATGCGCTTTTGAAATGAGTTGAAGAAAGAGCAAAAAATAGGCATTTACTTAAGGTAAATAGAAGAATGCATGGCTTAGAAAAGAGCGACACCGGATAAGTTCGATAAAGAGCCAAATTAAATGACTGAGTGAATCATCGTGGAAGAATAGGTTCAGGATACAGCGAGATGCAGCTACACCTTTAGAGCAGATAGGCGCCCAAGAATTATTGTGTTGTCCCCTTCAGTTATTGAGACGGACCCCAGGGCGAGTCGTAAGCCATCTATATCCCGTTGAAACTTCAGTTGATTATTTAAGATTTGTTAGGGTTAACTAACAAACCAATTTCAGCCAGAGCTGGGACGATCCGTTCAATGTTGTGGAGCACCAAATCGATAGAGCCGCCTAAAGTTGCGTCGTCAAGATACCAAATGTTGATCGGTGACGATGGAGATTGGGCAATGTCGTCGACGGCCAGAGAAAAAAGGAGGGATCCCATTGGGTCGCCTTGCTGGACGCCTGTAGCCGACGTGATAGAGTTGTTTTCGCACAATAAGAGACTGGGTTCAGCGTAAGCTGTGTGGGCAAGACGGTAGATGTTAGGGATCCAACGATGGCACAGGTTAAGAAAATGATCTCTGCGCACCGTGTTGAAGGCATTTGTCATATCTAACTTAACTAGTATGGAGCCTTTCTTGCTGAAACTGAATGCTGCTCTGATGGCATGAGCCGCGGCCTCGCAGCCCATTGGGACACCGACGCCCAGTTGAACTGGTTGAAATTCGGGCGATAGATATTTTGACGCCTCAAAACAGACAACATCGGAAGCGAGTCTGTGAAAGGTGTTATTTCTCTCTTTGGCACGTTGTACCACAC
Organism: Sepiola atlantica; assembly: GCA_963556195.1. Taxonomy (NCBI): domain Eukaryota; kingdom Metazoa; phylum Mollusca; class Cephalopoda; order Sepiida; family Sepiolidae; genus Sepiola; species Sepiola atlantica. Next base: position 64,106,217 of record OY744531.1, read on the forward strand.
TTTCGTTTCTCGAGTTCCGCACACGTTTTTTTTACAAGGATCACATCTTTGCAATTACTCGTAATTTATATGTATTCAAGCCACTCGATATATATAAAAAACAATGTGTTATTGTTGACAGACATAAACACATATTTCAACATTTGTCGATACAAATATGTTGTCTCTTATTTAATAGAGAAAGGGATGCCCGCATTATATGTCATACATATTTCTACTCGCCATGTAAGACCCTATAATACTGTCGAAATAGAGAAAGCAAATTACATGTTTCGTATGTAGGAGACCCGTTTTCCAGAGATAAAAAACTTCTGTTAATAATGGCAGTTTTTTTTCATTTGGAATTAATTTGAATCTGTGAGCAGCTAATTTGTGTAGAGACCAACTGCTAAATTTTGGCTTTGTTTATAACTCTTCTCACTTGAATTAATAGGGACTAATGCGCTTTTGAAATGAGTTGAAGAAAGAGCAAAAAATAGGCATTTACTTAAGGTAAATAGAAGAATGCATGGCTTAGAAAAGAGCGACACCGGATAAGTTCGATAAAGAGCCAAATTAAATGACTGAGTGAATCATCGTGGAAGAATAGGTTCAGGATACAGCGAGAATGTCCTTAAAATCTGAATTTTCATCTCTCTTTATGCTATTTATGTTTCTTATCGAAACCGTACTAAAACGATTCGTGAAATTAAAAGAAAAGAAATTCAACCTGCAACATAGGGTCGTGGTGGTGATCATGGTGATGATGATAATGATTATGATGTTGATGACCTGTACTACAATGCCTGGTGAGTAAGTTTTTTAGAGGTTGTTGTTTACTTCCATCGATGTTTATTTGAGTTTAGTAACTCGGACATAGTTTTACGTATATCATTTTTCTCTTTATTACATATATTGAGTGAGCCAAAAGAGGTGGTTGAAAGTTAATGAAAGAACGACAACACGTCTGCCAAGATCTCCAGTACTTCCCGCTTCTATCGATACCCGTTGCATATATTTGCGTTATCGCAGCAGCTGTTGTTTTGGGGGGGGAATTCGGATGGCAATAATTCTCCTCAACATCCATGTAGTCTACGCTCCCTTAAAATGGAAGTCTAAATGGTGCTCTCCCTCTTTGGACATTTTATCCTCCTTGACCCTTCATGATTATTTCGTTTGGTTCTGGCCAATGCAAGTGCTACCTCCATCTTATTTCACCCCCGTCTCACCCTTCTCTACATTTCGCCTCTTCATCCCATTCTTCTCTATGATACCTCCTTCTTATATCTATTTTTTCCTTTGTCTATTTTACTCATTCCTTTGACGTATTTTTTAAAACGCGATATTCTTATTAGGATCAAATTATTCAAATAATCATATATTCCCAATTCATTTAGTAATTAGCAATTAGTTTATCTCACTCTCCCTCGTCTTCCTCTTTCTCCTGTTATTCTCTTTCTTATCTTTCTTATCCTTCTTATCCTCCTCCTTTAACTTCCCTTCGCACACATGACAATTCTTCTTCTACACATCTTTCTTCTTCAAATGTCCTTCCCCTCCTCCTTCTATTTAGTCTTCATCTTTACTTTTACTTTCGAATTATATGTCTCTTATCAATTTGCAATTGACTCACTTTACAATCAATATACCTGTACTTCGTACACTATTTGCAAAAAAAGTAATATTAGTTGAGAAAGACTACCCATGAGGCAGCTTTTACACAGCTAATTGAGATCACTATTTTGGGCATAAAAAAATATCACTATTATTGTTTCTCTCTATGTGTTCTGACATCTGTTATTACCAGTATCTTACCTCAAATGTAAATAACAGTAAACCTCTCCAGCTTGGCAGTATTGTACGTTCTATTCAGGGACATGTAACTTACATGATGTTCTTGCAACTGCATTAACCACTGAAATATTGCTGAAAACGGCTAATGGTTTTCCCCTAACATCTGAAAGCCTCATTAATATGCCAGTACGTTTCGTTTCCTACCAGTCGGTTTGGATGATATAAAATACATCCTCAGAAAATTCATCTTCTCCAATACTCCACGGGCGCCACCATCATCTTCATCGTCACCGTCATCGTAGAGAAGTAGTAATCAACATCGCATTAATTTTTGTAGTAGTCGTGGTATATGTAGTACAGGGCCACTATAAATAACGAGGAATGTTTAAACAAAAAAATTCAAAATCATCCTGTTTTCCACAAAACAGGATGAAAATATATGAATGAAACTTTAAATGTGCAAATTTTACGATGGTCATCTGAGTAAAACATCTGTGTGTATGTATATCTTGCAAAAAACTTGAAAAATACACAACAAATACCCACAAAGTAGGAATTATTTTAACCGGCATAACCCCGGTGAAATAATATCGAAAAATTATTTTAAAAAATTCATTTAAGGAGGTCAAATGGACATATTTTATTTTAATGTGAACACAATTTTTAATGTCTTCTTGAACACATGACGTCATATTGATAAGTAAATGAAGTCATTGTTATAGGTTTGGGTACATTTTAACGCCATCGTCACATTATTATTGTGTTTAATTACGTTTCTCTTCGGACTATTGTCCTTATCAAATGGAAGAGGAATCAGAAAGAATGATATCAATAAACCTTGGAGGCCTCTTTGATTTTATATTTATATAAGTTTCCAATGCATCTAATTTGTAAAAAAATAATGTATTACTTTGCAAAAAAAAATGCAAGTCATTCCCTAAAATGCGGCGGCAGTGGGGGCAATTCAAAAGTAATAGACGCTAATTTAGGGGAAGTATCGTCTCTGAATCTGTCATGATGCACGCCACCACATGCTAATATCCGCAACTTTCCGCCATTGTCCGCCATATAAAGAAATCGTCAACTCATAATTCCAAAAAGGAAATGAGTCAGCATTTAAAATATTTTACATTACAGTAAATGATGCTCACCACTTTCCGCCAATGTCCGCCATTGTCCGCCATGTAAAGAAATCGCCAACTCATGATTAAAAAAGGAAATGGGACAGATTTTTCTACCTTTTACATTTTAGTAGATGATGATCGCCACTACGTACTAATATCCGCCACATTCAAATTTTTTTTGTAAGTTTTTGATATTATTTTGCCGGGTTTATTCCGGTTAAAATAATATCTACTTTGTGGATGTTTGTTGTACATTTTGCCAGACATACATATCCACAAATATTTCCTTATATATATTTAGATATGTAGTAATTCATAAAAAAACTGCAATTTATTCCCTAAAATGCGCTGGGGTAAATTCAAAATTAATAGACGTTAATTATGGGGTAATACCAGTACCGTTATTGATTCTGTCGATGATCCAGGCCACTGCATGCTAATATTTGCAACTTTCCCGCAATATCCGTCATTGTCCGCCATGTAAAGAAATCGTCAACCTATAATTCAAAAAAAGAAATAAATCAGAATTTAAAAAATTTACATGTTAGTAGATGATGCTCTCAAATACATGCTATAATCTGTCACTTGCCGCCAATGCCCGCCATTGTTCGGCATGTACAGAACTCGGCAACTCATGATTCAAAAAATTAAATGAATCAGCATTTTTAAAATTTGACATTTCATTACATGCTAATACCCGCCACTCTTAACCAATGTCCGCCATTGTCCGCCATATAAAGAAATCGTCAATTCATAATTCAAAAAAGGAAATGAGTTAGCATTTTTTAAATTTTATATTCCAGTAGATGATTCTCGCCACTATATGCTAATATCCACCACTTTCTGCCAATGTACGCCACTGACCACAAATGTATACCATGTAATCAAATCGTTAACTCATAATTTAAAACAGTAGTGAAATTTGTCACAGTTTATCCCCGGGAAACGGGAAGACGAGAGAAGACGAGGGAGAAGGAAAGGAGGATACCGTGGAAGAGACAATTTTCGCTCAAGTCAACAGGGAGAAAAGACTACGGAAAGAGGGGCTGGTGAAATGAGGCGACCAAAAAAAAAAGAGAAACCCGAAGAAATGCTCGGTAGCCCTTCTAGTCTTCTATAGAAAGAAGAGTTGTCTGTTTGTGTGCATGTTTTTGTGTCTAGAAAAGGCTCTCAAGATACGCCACAGAATTCCGTAATGTTGATATTTTCTTAAACAGCGTCACCTAGGGCGCATAATATCGAAAATCCAGAAATAAATGTTTATTCTTTGAGAGTCAACGTGCCGGGTTTTATAAAAATGAACGTAAGTATGTACTAATTTTAAAATACAGCAATGTAATATGTAATAATTTTGCTTACTAATTCTTGCGCACATGACGCCACAGGTAGGTGGACTGCAGACTCATACTTCCAGACATGATGTCATGTGCAATCAAAGTTAAGCAACGCCTATATTGGCCAGTACTAAATAGGTGACGATATACAGTGAACTAGGTCTTTTTACTTTTTCTTCGTTGCATAAGGTAACGACTGGGAGTGTCGGCATTCACCGCTAGGGGCGCATCAGGTCATTATGGTAAAGACTGGGTGCGTGTCGGCCTTCCCTGATAGGGGCGACTCAGACAATATACTGGGTGAGTGTCGGATCACCGGTCGGAGCGCCTCAGCCAAAAGCCTGGGAGCGTGTCGGCATTCATCAGTGGGGCGCCTCAGCCATAATCCTGGGAGAGTGTCGGCAGTCACCTGTAGGAACGCATCAGGTAAAAGCCTTAGACAGTGTCAGCATATGCCGTTAGAGGCGCCTAAGGCGAATAAGATAAAAGTTAGGTAAGTGTAGACAGTGAGTTTCCTGTAGCACAGCCACATCTATGTGAAGGGCCAAAAGATCATTCAGAACGCGAGCAGCACAACTTCAAGATCTCATGCCCCTGGTATTTAGGCTACCTAAATTCAAGTTGGCGTTCATGGCCTTAGTCAGTGTCGATCACCGGCTTAACGTCATCAGGGATAAGGATGCCACAGGATTCGCCGATACTGTCGATAAGCAGTTCGGACGTAAGCCGTCCGTTTCTGGCAATACCTCCGATACCGAAAGCAAACGTTAATTTAATCGCTCTATAAAACGAAGGGTGGACGTATACAGGGACCGCACGCTACACATCAACAGCTTGATAGGGGTCACGCTCCTCTTCCACCAGCTTTAGACGCATGATTGCCCCGTTCGCAGCCTCAATTATGTTCCATAGAGCCTTTGTCCGGCACCGTGGTATCACGAACAAAGGTAGTTATGAAGGGGGCATCATGGAAATGTGTTTGGGTGTCTACGTAAAGACCGCGGGCACGAATAAGAAGCTCCAGCGGTTGAATAGTCCTGAGTAGCCGTGGCGAATGTTTACTGCTCTACTTCACAAATTATGTCACCTGGAAGGAAGGGGGGCCTTCTTGTCCGTTCCTTTCTCGGCAACGGAGGAGAAGGAGAAGGAAAAGGAGACATATATTATGTTGTTATGACGTGGTCATTCACTGAAATAAGAAGTAATGCGAGCAAATAGGATAGAGATCAAAAAGGACACAAACAACGATGTTACTGGATCAGTCGCTCGGTGCATAAGAACGATTACGCGTTAGGCTTCTGTTTATATACAAGAAAGAACAAGGGAGATAATTACAGGTTACAATGATAACAGTGCAAGGGAAGTAACTGTTGTCATTTCCAAAATATACGATTAAACATTACACCACTCTCTACCTCAATTAAATTTACGCGTGCATCATTTATGTATTCAATATTGTCCATAGGGATCCTCTGATTTCAAAAGGAAACCCTCAAAGTATATTTCACCGATAAACAATTGTCTCAGTCAAAAGGAATCGTTTTTTTTTCTGTCTTTTTTTTGTAAAATACATAATTGAAAGCTACTTACGTCGTCTGCAGAATGGGGGGGATCGACCTTCGATTCTTCAGAATTAGAATATGTTTCTTCTTCAGGGGAGCTGACGGAATTTCTAAGACAGAATAGAGACTTTACTCACTTATCTACCTATCTGATATAGTCCTATAGGCGTATTGGCGAGTGTCGTTTCCGCGTTGGAGTGCGTCTTACCACTGGTGGGTTATGTTTTGGTGTTGCCGGTGTTGGCGGCACTCGCGTCTGGCCTTCGTGTCTGGAGTCTGAGTTTTCCTGTTGTAGATGTGAGTATAACTCATCTTCAGAGTCTGATTCTATATTTTCTCTGGGAAGGTAATCTGGACTTATTCGCTTAAAGAGAGAGGAATTCCGGGTCATTTGGTAATCTTCACTTTGTGCTGTCACCATGCTACCCTTCATACCGATAATCGTCAGTTGTTTAGGGTCGAACGGTGGGGATAGCTTGTTGAGACGTTTCTGCCTGACAAGTACTTTGTCACCTAGGCAAAGAGGAGAGACCTTTGTCTTTCTTTTTGTGTCAGCATAGGTCTTCATTTTCCTCTTCCCTCGTGCATCATTCTCTGCTATGTGAGTGTAGATCGACTTTGGCATGGGTTCTTTCATAACAGCAGGTATGCCGATTTTCTTCTTCTTTCCAGTGAGGGCTTCGAATGGAGAAGTTTTGGTTGTACTGTGGGGGGTGACTCTGTATTGCCTTAGAAAATGGATTAGTTGGGTTTTCCAGTTCAGGCCCTCTACAGTGGTGGCGCGAACATACTTGTTTAGAGTTCTCATAAACCGTTCGACCTCTGCATTCACCTCTGGCCACGCAGGGGTAACTCTTCTGTGGTGGAATCCTGCTTGGGTGGCAAAATTCTTGAATTCCTGCCCTTGGAAGGGTGGAACATTGTCAGACTTGACAATATCGGGGTATCCTTGTCTGGCAAAGATTGCGTCGAGGCGGAGAATGACCACTTTTGCTGATGTCGAGAGGAGTATCTCGATGACGACTAGCACATACACTCCAGATGGGAAAGGACCTGCGAAGTCCAGGGAGATTTCAGTCCATGGGGCAGCAGGGAGTGGTGTGGTGCGTATGGGCTCACGGTGTGATGATGTTGAGTTGGTAGCTTGACAAGGGATGCAGTTGCGCACTGTCTCCTCCACCGCTTGTCAATTCCATGGAACCAGACCTTTTCCCTCATTAGCTGCTTCGTCTTAACAATCCCCTGGTGTGTGCGATGGGCTATATTTACGGTTCTTTTCTGCAGGATGGACGGGACCACCAGGCATTGACCTCGAAGGATGAGACCATCATATGCAGATAGTTCATCTTTGACATGTGTGAGACTGGATAAATGCGGGTCGTTCCATTTTCCATCTGAAAGTTCAATCATCACTTTCTGTAGCAAGGGGTCTTTTTCCGTGGCTAACTTCATCTCTTCGAAGGTGACTGACTTAGGTATGGCATGGTGAGCAACGTATCTTATATACGCTCAGCCGAATTGTCTCTCTCGGGTTTGTGGTGAGGATGTCGGCTGAGGTAGTCGGCGGGGTTCTGGTCATCTTTTTCCGGCCGGTATACCAAGCTATACTCATATTGCATGAGGCGTAGGCGCCAGCGTTCGATTCTGGACCTAGCTGGTTTGAGACTTTTTACAATACCGAGAAGTGGTTTGTGGTCAGTGGTGATGGTGAACCTTTACCCATACAAATAAAGATGAAAATGCTCAGCAGCGTATACAACGGCTAGCATTTCTCTCTCCGTCTGCGAGTATCGATGTTCCACATCTGTGAGAGCACGACTGGCGTAACACAAGACTTTCCGTCTTGTGTAAGCATTGCCCCTAGTCCAACGGGGCTCGCGTCTACCAGGATGTTTGTCTCCTTGTTCTGATCGAAGTAGACAATAACTCCAGCTCTAGTCAGGGCCTTTTTAAATTTCATCTCTTCTGTCTCAGACAACCCCCATTCTCTGTCTTTTCTTGTGAGTTGTCGGAGTGGCTCGGTGACAGTGGCATAGTGCGGGATGAACCTGGCCACATATTGGACCATGCCCAGGAATGAGCGCACTTCTCCATGTTGGTGGGCGATTTGCAGTTTGCAATGGCTGCAATTTTGTCTGGGTCTGGTGACACCCCTTTTTTGCTGGAGGTATGTCCAAAAAAGTTATCTGTTTCACCGAGAAAATGCACTTTTTCCTGTTTAGCCTGGCCCCATCATTCTGTAGTCGTTCCAGGGTGGACTTCAAACTGGCATCATGTGAGGCTTGGTCACGTCCGTAGAAGATAATGTCGTCTGAGAGGTTTTTTACTCCTGGAACGCCCCTCAAAAGATCCGCAACGGCCTTTTGAAATATTTCAGAGGCTGCATTTACCCCGAACAAACGTCGCTTGTATCGGAATAGTCCAGCATGCGTGGTGAACGTGGTGATGTATCTGCTGGACTCCTCTAGCTCTAATTGGTGGTACGCACTCGACATGTCTAGCTTGCGGAACACCTTTGAGTGGTTTAAATCTGCAAAAAAGTCGTCCACGGTCGGCATAGGATATTTGACTCTTTGAATAGCTTCATTTGCTTTTTTCATATCTATGAGGATTCGCACGCCACTCGGTTTTTTGAAGGACTATCACCACGGGACTTACCCAGAGGGTAGGCCCAGTAACATCCTCAATCACGTCCATCTCCTTGAGGCGTTTGAGTTCCGACTCAATGTCCTTCCTCACGTGGAATGGTATTCTCCGTTGTCTCTGTGTCACCGGTGGGACCGAAGTATCAATGTGCAGCTTAACAGTGGGCCCAGAAATCTTTTCCATCTTTCCGTCGAATAATGAGGGGAATTCATCTGGGATAGATGTTGTCACATTAAACGTAAAATTAAAGGATATCATACCCAGTGCCTCAGCAGAGTGGGCACCGAGTAGATTTTATAGATCGTGTCCGAACAAAGGGTTTTCATTGTCGATGACGAACATTTTTTGCTTTGCAGCGTCTTCCTTCACATTCGATGGGGGGTAGTGATAAATCCACGGACTGGCATGGCTTTCCTGGACCGATAGGCAAATATCTGTGTAGCAGTGCTGTGTATTATCGGCCTGTACTGAAGACCGTCGTACGTGCGTCCAGACATTATATTTACACTGACACCGGTATCCAAAACGAAGGTCACTGGGGAGTCATTAACGAGGATGGTGGCAGTGGGTGTTTTTGTCGGCGTGAGAGTTTTTACTGTGTAGACAGACTCATCACTCGACGTAGAAAAGGATTCAATATCATTTCGATATGAGTAATAAATTTGTCTTACCGGTTTTGAATTGCATACTTTTGCGAAGTGGTTCTTTTTCCGGCAGTTCCGATATTCTTGTCCCTTAGCAGGACACTTCACATGTGTTGCTGAGTATCCACAGTAGTGGCTGACATGTCCGGCGTCTTTGCCACGTGGCTGGGTCCTCGGAGTAAACTGGCGATTGCTGCCTTGTGTGTGTCCGTAGTTGCGTTTTTCGTCGGTATTTCTTTTTCTTTTTCTCTGCGTGTGTACTGCATGCGGTCTCGTTTATTGTTATGTGACGACAGGGCACTAACCACCTCCTGTCTTTCGATGTCTGCGGCACGTGTGCGAGCTAATTCAATTGCTCTGGCCTCTTCTAACACTTGTTTGAGTGTGGGGTCATGTCGTAGTGCCCTTCGTCTGACCTTAGAGGATGAACAGCCTTGGACGATCTGTGCGAATATCTCCCGATCTGTATCCATGAAGTCACACGTTGACGCTAATGTCCTCATCTCACATGAAATGAGTCTAGATTTTCGTCAAAATTCTGCGATGCGCGTCGAAATTTGAAGATCTCATAAGACATATTTCTTTGCGGTGTGAAATAGTCGGTCAGTGACTTCTTTGCTACTTCGTATGTGTTTGTATTTTTGATCCATCCGATTCGACGGTTGCACCAACGCCTTTTTGTATATCCGTAAAATTGTGGAAAATATCAAAAACTTCGTCTCCAGCAAAGTGAAGTAGACACGCTTTCTTCTTACCGTCAACTCGAATATCGAAAGCCACGAACAGATTCTCAAGTTTGTCCAACCACTTTTGCCAACGATTGCCGTTGGTACTCGGATTTTCGTGGACGCTTAAACTTTGAAAATGCATTGGACCGTTGTGAGACATTCGGTTTTTTTTAATAAAAAAAAACGTTAGCTCGTATGTTCGAACACTTTGTGAGTTTTTTTTCATTTAAATTCTCGTCGCCAGTTATTATGTTGTAATGAAGTGGTCATTCACTGAAATAAGAAGTAATGCGAGCAAAGAGGATAGAGGTCAAAAAGGACACAAACAACGATGTTACTGGATCGGTCGCACGGTGCATAATAACGATTACGCGTGAGGCTTCTGTTTATATACAAAGAAAGAACAAGTGAGATAATTACAGATTACAATGATTACAGTGCAAGGGAAATAACTGTTGTCATTTCCAAAATATGCGATTAAACATTACATCATAGACCTTGCGAAGACGAATTCATCTTGCTCCGACTCTGGATCGTTTCTTTTCAGTTGAAGGTGGGAATTGGGGTGTTGGGGACTGCATAGAAGAGATAGTCATCTCTGTAACTACTGAGGTAGGGGTTGGGGCCAAGTCTTCTTTGCCTTCTCAATCTTCCTGGATGTCTTTTCTGTTCAAGGTTGATCTCGCAGGTGCAGTCAGTGGCTATTTTTTGCTGATTGGATTCCACTTCGATCGATGTTGTAGTTACCGGAATCTTATTTTTTTAAACCCAAGCTGGCGTCATTAGATGTTGAAGTTGACGGCACGGCAGGAGTTGGTAGAAGCTTCTCGGTGGGCATCTTTGTACATGACGACTTTACGGGGTCTGCAGCCTTTTGACATCCGGGGGTCGCATAAACTTATCAGAGGGACTGGAGCTTTTGTAGCATTTCTCCTGCCTACAGTGCTTTAACTCTCCTTATTCTGAAGAGCATCTGCTGTCTGAGTAAAAGGAGTTGCTGGTTCAACTTTTTCTTTTTGGGTTCCGGCCTGAACAGCCAGTGGCTTGTTGAGAACCTTTGTTGGGCAGTCTCTGTCCATATTCCCCGACTGCTCGCAGGTCCAGCCAATCGACCTTCTGCCCTTAACAATTATGGAGGTAGTCCATGACTCGTACCAAGGCCGCAGTGGAATTGCTTTGAAGCCGGCCTGGTTAAGGCACACCTGAATATTGTAGTCTGTTACCATCAGGTTATGCGGGTCTCTAACCGGGGCAACGGCTTCGACGTCCCCATACTGACCATCACTTCGTCTAGGTGCTTGGAACTAATGTGTAAGGATAGAGACAGTGGTTCTACTCTTGCTCAGGTACTCGGGCTTCATTTTGATGGCCTTGTAAGTTGAATGCGAGGTGGCCAGCTTTATTGCGACCTCCGTGGTTGGAAGCAGCAAATCCCACGATGCATATCCCTTGCGGCAGATATAAGTTGCTGAGTTTTCTAAATCCCCAAAGAGTTCGGCCGTCTTGTCTTTGTGGATCCCAGTTAGCTTTTTTGTAGAGCCTCCACAGAACCTGGGGCAGTTTTTATGATGTTTCCGTCCGTCAGGTCTTGGTATGTATAGGCAAAATAGTCCCTATCAGCCTCAGGTGAAAACTGAGACTGGATACCCCATGCTGCTCCCGTCTTCGCTGGAGAAGCTGCTGTACTTGCAGGAGTTGCTGGCACTAGTGTCTTTTGTCCGGCCGGGATGGAATTATACCATGTATTTATAGTTGGAGTCGGTGTTGGTGACGGTACCGGTGTCTTCTGAGTCAGGAGGAGAGACGGCCAATCCGATTTTGACGACACCGGCCGAGGTCTGCTCAACAGCTCCTTTTGTCGCACTCTTCTTTCCTCGGCCGATGGACGTAGATGCAGACACTTGTCGGCGCCGTTCCAAGAGGCAGCGTCTGGTATGCTGTGTGTTTGGGGCGAACCCGAAAACGCTCGCTGACGACAAAAAAGAAAAAGGAGTGCAAGGGGAAAGGCGTCAGAAAGTCAAATAAGGTTTTTATTTGAAAATCCGGGCAGCTGTGTCGAGTGAGAGATTCATGCAAATTAAGTTGATTTGCATGCGTCACATTTTTTCTCAATAAGAGAGCGAAAGTGAAGATTCACTCAGTTTTCGGGGAAATTGTTCTGAACGTGGAAATCGTTCTGAGCGTGTGATAAGAAAGTCAACGAAAGAAAAGAAGAGTGCTGGATTTTTTTTTATGTTGAACTGAACGACGTTTTTTTTTTATACAGTTGAGAGAGACGTTTTTTTTCTTCCATTTGGACTTGATCTTGGCGACATCTCTGTTAAAAGATTATTTCGTTATTTTTTCTACAAGCTATCTCGGACTTAACATGACCAACAGGCAATCTGACATTCGTCTGATTCCAGAATTTAGTGGAACTACTACTGACTTACCTATAGTAGAATGGATCGAACGGGTAGAAGATGTTTGCGAATTATGTGAGTTTCACGAAGTAGCGCGAGTTATCCCTTGCGGTTAAGAGGGGGCGCTCTTGCTGTGTATCGACAGCTTGGTTAGGAACAGAGGGCAGATGTAAATCAAGTCAAGCAAGCGCTGATAACTGCGTTTGCTACCGATTCATTTGTGGCGTATGAGGACTTCACGACGCGACGGCTACTACCTGGAGAGAATGTAGATGTGTTTTTGGCTGAGCTTCGAAGACTTGCTTGTTGGGGAGACACTTCCAGAAAAATGGATGGTGTGCGCCTTTGTAGCAGGACTACCGAGCAACGTAAGGCCATCTTTCAGGGCGTCGTCGAGAATGGATGACATAAATCTAGGGCAGATTGTAACGAGAGCACGGGCTATCATGGCGGATGACAAGGAATTAGTTGCGGCAGCTATACAACCGGTTCAGTTTAAAGCTAATAAAACATCACACACTGTGCCGGCTAGTGGAAGCATTATGTGCTATAAATGCTCTGGACCAAACAACTTTGCCAGGAACTGCCAGTAACAGTACTGGCCCCAAATATAAATCACGAGGAAAGATACAATGTTGCATCTGAGTGTCTGGGAAACGAAAAAAGATGCGAGATATCAATGCCGGTCTCTCCTCAGTCAATTTAAGAGAGGCGCTCCCTACCGTTGAAGCGTGGATCGATGGAAAGAAACGCAGAGCACTGGTGGACTCTGTATGTTCCCGGTCTATAGTAACTGGCTCAATATGTAGTCCTCGGAATTGGCGGAGATCAAACATTATGACCGCTGACGGTACAACTATGCATAGTCATGGCGTTGAAACCATTTCGTTGGTTATAACCGATATGAGCCCTGTAAAGGTCGATGTCGTGGTCGTACACAGTCAGCTGTTAGGTTTCGACATGTTACTTGGGCTGGATGTTATTAAGATGCTGGGTGGGGTCAGCATTGACCAGTCTGGCGAAGCCATCTTTTACAAAACGAGTTCACATGCTCGCGCGGCGATCACGATAGAGCCACCCAATTTTAGCGCCACGAACAGGCCAAAGTGTGGACGGTTTCGTGGAAGTGGTCAGGTGATCAACCACCTGGTAAACTAAAAAACAGGGTGCCTAAATACTCAGTACCCGCTCAAATCCGCCAGTACAATAGACGTGAGCTTCAAACATGGCTGAACGGCTGCAGGACGGTGTTCGAGTACTCGGCTTGAAAGTTTGGCAGGAATGCAATATGCTAAAATCGAAACGAGGTAACGAGATCCCGAGTATGCCACGCAGCATCACCAGACGTGCCGTGTTTTCTTTGTGTGGAAAACTAGTTGAGCACTTCCCAGTGGGCAGATGGATCAGAGTGGCAGCCGCATTTATCAAAAGGAGCGCAGTGACAGTTACCAAGGGCTGAGACGATGAGGTGAACGATATTCCGTTGACCACGTTGATAACAGAAATTGTTGCGAGAGTGCACGAAGGAGACCCCGTACGAGGCAGGTGGTGTGTTGACGGTCGTGATGTCGATGTTTGGGTTGATGCAAGCTCTTTAGCGATCGGAGTTTCGCTGGAGCATGATGGAGCTCTGATAGAAGATGCAAGTTGGATACGCAAAGCAAAGGACACACAGCACATAAATTTGGCAGAAGTTGATGCTGTACTAAAAGGCATTAATATTGCGTTGATGCGGGAAGCATCCATATTGCATCTTTTTATTGACTCTGCCTGTGTGCACAAATGGATAATGGATACCCTTACAGAAAAATCCAGAGTGCATACTAAAGCAGCAAGCGAAATGCTGATAAGACGACGACTGGGTGCGCTTTTAAGCTTGATAGAAGAGTACAGGTTGTCAGTTGACATTACCTTAGTAAAGTCAGAATATAACCGAACGGATAGTCTTACACGCGTACCGCAACGATGGTTTCACTTAATTAGAAAAAACAGCTGAACCCCAGGGCCATGTGTGTGCTGTATCAACACCCAGTCCAGAATCCGACCAAATCAGGGCTATCCTGGCAGAAAAAGGACGTGGTACTTTGTTAGCAGGGTCGACCCCACGATTTCTAAGGCATCCGTCAGGACAGTAGTGAGAGAGTACAAAGAGTGTCAGTCGATCGATCTGCCGTCCGTGTGCTGGCCGAAGGGGAACTTGGATGTCAGTGATACTTGGTATCGAGTGGAGATAGATATAACGCATTATCAGGGAAAGCACTATCTGTCGATCATCGACTGTGGGCCTACACGGTTTACTATTTGGCGTTGTCTCAGACGGCAAAACGCAGCAAACATCATGGACCAATTAGAAAATGTATTTTGTCGAGCGAGGGTCATCAACTGAGATACTCCTGGATAATGACCCAGCATTCTGCAGTAGGAGTTTTAAAGACTTTCTGAAAGAGTGGGGAGTTCGACTGCGATTTCGCTGTGCACATATACCATCAGGTAATGGTATTACAGAGCGGTGCCATCGAAGTGTGAAGCGGATTGCCGCAAGAAAACTGTGTTCAGTGATGGAAGCAGTTTATTGGTACATTGCCACCCCGAAGGACGAATGTCACCCCTGACAGCTCCTGCTAACATGATCAATAGTTACACGGTAAGACTGAAGGGCATCGATGTGGTGTCCTCCGATGAGCCCGAACAGCAACACTTGTGTTACGAGGTGGGAGATCGTGTTTGGGCGAGAAGTCCGAATGGACGGTGTACATCACCTTATGTAGTTGGACGCGTTACAGGAGTGATTAGCCCACAGAATGTCTTCATTGATGAGATGCCTCGGCACGTAAGGGACCTACGACCCGTTATAGGCTCAACTACATCGGAAAGTGGAAGTAACAGTGATTCGTCCATTCAGAGTGCGCAAGTGATCACTATGAGCGGCGCAAATAGCCCATGCTTAGTACAGATGTATCAGGTGATTCTTCTGCAGACGAGTCATCGGAGGAGGAAGACAGTCCAAGGCCTTGTACAAATGCATCGGATGCACCCCCCACCTGCGGACGAGTTATCTGAGGAAGAAGTCGCAACCGTTTTACTCTTTTCATCCACCCGACTACATCACATTCTCCACTAAAAGGCGATATCACACCTTGCTCAAACTTATTTTTCCGGACTCCATAGTCTCCTCTTTACGCCGAAATAGCTTGTAATCCAAACTTAAAAAAATAAAATTGGCTTTTCTTCACTTTAACCGACTTTCGCAATTTCAAATATTCAAAGTTCTCTCTCCAATATTCACAGTTCTCTCTCCAATTTTCACTCTCTTCATTTCCAAACTCAACTCAGCTCTTCAGTCAAAAAAGTAGAGTTTATATATTCTTTAACCCACCACATATGCAAATTATTGCAGTATTTTGAATCACAATACCTGAAAGCGTAGACTCTCCGCTCCAGGCATCTAACTACAAACCATTGGACTTGCTGCGGTTGACAACGACCTTTGTAACTTCTTGAAAACGAGCGAGCGCCTTAAGCACCGTTGCAATATCAGTACGACTCGACACGAATACGGTGATATCATCGGCGAACTCTTAAAACCCTGACTCGCGCTTCGCCAGGAAGAGCAATTTCGCGCAAGACTGGTCTCGTCACCCCGCCCCTTAATTTGTGAAGGAAGGGCTCTAATGCCAGGACATAAAGCAGGGGTTACAGTGGACAACTCTGACTCACCGATCGAGAAACCATGAACGACTTCGAAAGCCTACCATTTACTTGCATCGCTATCGTCAGCAGACGATACAGAATGGAGACCCACTTGCGGAAGTCTGGATTAAAACCGGCGGCCTCTAGAACGGATCGCAAAAAACGGTGGTCGAGCTTATCAAAAGCCTTGGACTGATCCAAATTGATCAGCGCAGCGTCCCTGTCGTCTTCTATTATCTCTATGATCGCGCGAATCATATGCACATTTTTTTAAATTGATCTTACCTTCACAGAATAATTTTGCTCCGGATTTACCAAGTCGCCAACAAGAGCTAGCAAACGATCGGAAGAACTCTTACCAAAATCTTTAACTCTATGTTTAGCAGAGTTATGGGGCAATACTCATCTAGATTATCCACACCATGCTGGCCCTTTCTATTCAGCCATGTAATTACTTGCTTGGTAACCTATCCAGGGATAGATCCCTGAGTAAACCAATGGTTGAAAACATCCTTCAGAATAGGTACCAACATGGACGACAGCTTCAAGTAAAATTCGTAGGACAGACCATCAAGTCCTGGAGATTTATTATAGGAGACCTGCATTCCGTGTTGGAGAGTCATAGGCCATATGCCCTATCGCCTGGCAGTGCCAACAATGTGGCCTTCTGCCTTCCACAATCAGTGAAAGCGATTAGCCTTCACATTTCAGCTTGGCTCGGATGGTGAAGAATAAGTTGGTAATCACCCAGTGAGGATGTTTCTTGACCCGTGAACCGGAATAACCGCCTCGACGTCACCATATTGGCTAATTACAGCCTCTAGTTACTCTCAGATAACGTAACATGGGTAACCGAGGATGGACACTGTAGTTCTCTTTTTGTCTTGGTATTCCCGCTTGATTTTTATCTGATTCCACTGCATTGGCGACCTTCTTAGCATCCCGCTGGTTTGGGAGAAGTATGTCCCAAATAGCGTAGTTCCTGCGCAGTATGTAGGTTGCTGGACTCTTGAGAGCCCACATCAGTTTTATAAGGGTGTTTTTGGAGATACGCGTGAGTCCTCTTGCAGTGGCGTCGGACGTGATAAGAGACACAACTCTCTTATTATCCAGAATACCTGGAAGTAATTTGATGGTATTACCCTCAGTGTACATCGGATACTGCTCTCTGAAGAGTTTTCTGTATTCTACTGGTGACAGTTGTGTCTAAGGCGCCATACTACCTCCTAATCTGTCTTTACTTTCACTGTGGTGTCTGGAACTTTAGTAGGTGGAGCTGGAGTAACAGAACGTGAAGATGTTGGAGTCACTGGGAGTTTTGATCGCTGCCTAGCTTGGATGGAAGAGTCTGCAAAGGTAAGTGGTTGTCATTGAACTTCTCCGGTAGCATAAGGGCTGATAATTTGCTGACATCCCCTTTCTTCGCTTTGGTCTGGTTTGGCATTTTTTTGAGGGTTTTGAGTCGTCACCCTCTGATGAAGTGGAATCTATGTATATGGTTCTCCCTGGTAGTGCAGTAGGCCCTACATAGGTGCACTGTGAGAAGCGTTCCGGTCGGTAGTGGTTCTGTGCCGTAGCCAGATCTACCGAGAACCACTAGTTGATTGGTGGTGTCTTCTGTCAGTAAATTAGGGGAGAGCTGGTGGCAGACCTCTCTCTGACTTCTGTTGGTGCCCTTTCGAACAGGGTGTCGCCGAAGGCGGCTCAGAATGCGGCAATGGTACTTTCGGGTGTAGATCCGTCATTCTCAAATACGACTAGAGCACAGCACCTCGACCCAACTGCAGCTCTTGATGAATGTCTGCCATTATTTTTCGGGCATTGTGCTATGTTGACTTCAATTTTAAGATTGGCTCCCCTTTTGAGAGAGTCACCCTCTAAGGAAGCAGCCCCTTTTTAATTTGTACTCCAGCACCGGACGACGCTTTTAGCGGTGATTACCCCTGATACCTTTAAATCCGGTCGGTAAGCCCTGTTTGTGTCTTTATGGGGTTTTGCTACCCTACTGGGGGATTCACCCTCTTGGGGAGCAATCCTCTTTTGGTTTCTATACTCGCAGGGAGAGTCCTTTTAGGGGGTAGAAGCCACTATCAAGATTTGCATCGGGGTGGTATGCCCTGTTCTTTTTAGCTCTCCTATTTGCGGAGTCGCCCTCTAAGGGAGCCAGTATTTTGGTGGGGTCAAGACTGAGAGATGTATCATACTCTTCAGCGTTATTGGTGGTGGTGTGGACCGTCATATCTTGAGTACTCTCTTCCATGTTGGACAAGATGGGAAGAAGTCGGATAGTTTGGGAATGAGTCCGAACTTGATTGTATGGGATGGAATCAAAGTATGGTTGTATTGGAAGGGGTCAGAGTCATATGGTATGGAAAGGAGTCCCAGTCAGATGTTACCGGAAGGGCTCTGATGGTATGGGGTGGAGTCTGATGGTATGGTAAGTAGTCGTTGTATAGTATGGGAAGCGTCGGATGGTATTAGAAGATGTCAGAGTCGTATGGTATGGAAAGAGTCAGATGGTATGGGAAAGATTCGGATTGCATAGGAAGGAGTCCGAGTCAGATTGTATAGGAAAAAGTCGGAGAATTGGGGAAGACGCAATAAACTTTGAATTGCCCGGGATCATTTGTTCTACTCAGCATTGTCCTGGATAGAAAATGCTAAGGTTACAGTGTTACTGTCGGTAACTGATATATATTAAATATCTTCGGATTATTGCCTTTACCTTAATTTATTTTCATATTAATGTGGAATGGAGGGGTGGAGACAAAAAGTTAGAAATGTAACTGTAACATTTATTCTACTAGTATCAAAATATCTAAAATGTTAGTATTACTTTTAGTAATGGGTATATAGTAAATCTCTTCGGACTACTGACTTTATCAACGCAAGTTATCTCTTCAATATCGTAAAATAGAGTGGAGTGACACGAAATTAGGCATTGATCCACAACATTTTTTCTACTCGCCGTTGTCCAAGATAAAAATGTAAGATAACAATATTACTTTTGGTAACTGGTATATATTAACTCCCTACGGAGTCTTGACTTTATTAACATTACGTACGTTTTTTAATATGTTGAAATTAAGAGGGGGTAAAATTAGCATTAACATATAAGGGAGGAATGGACTGTGCAAAGGAGATAAAAAGTTGGTGAGAGGGAAGGACACATGGGGGAAAGAAAAAGAGAGCACAATAAAGAGATGACTAGAGAGAGATAGAAGTTTTGTTACACACACTACTTGATTTATCTATTTTTGTCTGACCTTAAGCAACGCAGGGTAGCCCTGCTAGTCTCTTATAGAAAGGAGAGTAGTCTGTGTGTGTGTTTGTATGTCTGGAAAAGGCTCTCAATATACGCGACAGTAACACGTAAAGTTGCTTTCTTCTTAAACAGCGTCGCCTCAGACGCATACTATCGAAAATTCAGAAAAAAATGTTTTTTTTAGGGTCAACTGGGCCGGGTTTTGTAAAATTAACGTTATTAATGTGTGACGGTTTACAGGGGGACCAGGTCTTTTTTTTTCAAATAAGGTAACAACTGGGGATTGTCGGTATTCGCCGCTACGGACACCTCAGACAAAAGCCTGGGAGAGTGTCGGGATTCGCCGTTAGGGGTGCGTCTGGAAATTAAGTGTATAGCTTGGTAGAGTGTTGGCATTTATCGGTTAGGACGCCTCAGGCAAACATCTGTAAGAATATCGACATTCATCAGTAGGGGGTCCTGACGAAAAACCTTGGGAGTGTGTCGGGATTCGCTGTAAGGGGCTCGCCCGGAAAATAAACCAAAGTCTGGCAGAGTGTCGTCATTAATAGTTAAAGGCGCGTCAGGAAAGTAAGGTAAACCCTGGGATCGTATCGGGATTCCCCAGTAAGAGCGCAAAAGGTTATAATGATAAATACTAGGAGAGTGTCGCCATTCCCCAATAAGGTAAAGACTGGATGGGATATCAAAGGGTAAGGAAATTGTCAATAAAATTCTGATTTTTCATTAAAGAGTGTAACATCAGAACATATATTACACTTTGATCTCAGGTCAAAAAGTCGAGAAACAAAATTTGTTTCGTTTTCTTACGAAATTGATTGACAATGTCTAATATTTAGACACTCTTACAGTGTCGAGCCGCTGGAGGTTTTAAATTTTATAAAAATGTTAGTAAATTGTCGTTGTTGTAGTTGTTGTTGTTGTTCTTCTTCTTCTTTTTCTTCTTTTTATCATGCAGTAATACAGACCATGACATTTTATACATTGACAGTTATTTTTAGTGCTCTGGAGGCCTCATTAATTTTATTTGCTTAGGAGGCATACTCATTTTTCTTTTTTTCTTTCCTTACTTACTAAAAATTAATTACTCTACAAAGATAACGGATGGGAAAGGTCGTATTAATAGTGCTTTGTAGTCCTCCTTAATTTTATTTAAGTGTTTCAGTAGTGATCAAGAGACATACTCATTTTTCTTTTTTTTTCTTTCTTTACTTACAAATGAAAGGGAAGTTTTCTACAAAGAAAATGGAGGGGACTTAGTTTTAATAGTGCTCTGTAGGCCTCCTTAGATTTTCTAATGCTCATTATTCTAGATAGAGCAGGTGTGTAATCAAAATGTGCAGCATTGCCCGGGATAGAACATATCTGATGTTAGGGAAGGAGTCAGAGTCGGAGGTTCGGAAGAAGAAGTCATAGGAGAAAGTTTGAGAAACGAAGAAGTCAGAGTAGGCCTCCTTCATTATAAAAGTGCTCATTATCCTAGATAGAGCAAGTGTGTTTAAATACAGCATTGCCAGGGATAAAACAACTACGGTTCGGGTAGGAGTCAGAGCATGAGGGCTGGGAAGGAGTATGAGCGTAGGATTCAGGGAGAAGTCAGAGCCTAGTGTTCAGCATGGAATAAGACCTGGATGGTATGGGAAGTAGTCGGAGTCGCATGGTATAGTAACGGGTCCGAGTCAGATTGTATGAGGAGGTGTGTATATCAGCTGGTATGGTAATGAGTAAAAGTCGAAGGAATCGTTGTCGGATTGTATTGGTAAGAGTGTGAGTCTGGTGGTATTGTAAGTCGCCCCTCTTTTCTTTCTCTTTTATTCCTACTCCTGTACCTCCTTCCTTCCTTTCTTCCTCCCTTCTTTCCCCAAATACTCTCGTGTTCCCTTCCTTTCTTCCTCTTTTCCCCTTACTCCCGGGTTTCCTTATTCTTTCCTCCTTTTCCCCCTACTCACGCGTCTCATTCTTCCTCCTTCGCCTACTTCCGCTTCTTCTTCCTTTCCTGTCTTCCTCTTTCCCCACTCCTACTCCCGCGTTTTTCTATTCTTCCTACTCCCACGTGTTCTTCTTTCTTTGTCTACTACTCTCACGTTTTCTTTTTCATTCCCCATACACCCACGTTTCATTCTTTCTTTCTTATCTCCCTCCTACTCCCACGTTTTCTTCTTTTTATTATTCTCCCTCCTACTCCAACGTTATTTTTTTCTTCTCCGATGTTTCCTTTTTTTTTATTTCCCTCATACTCCCAAGTTTTTTTTTCCTTTCTTTCTTCTTTCCCTCCAACTGTCACGTTTTCTTCTTTTCTTTCTTCTTTCCACCTTACTTCAACGTTTTCTTACTTTCTGTCTTCTTTCCATCCTACTTCGAAGTTTCGTCCTTCCTTTTTCTTTACCTCCTACTCCTACGTTTTCTGTCATTCTTTTGTCCCTACTACTCCCACAGTTCATCAATGCCAGCCGGAAATGACATCAGGGAGGATGTAGGGGTAGAGTGAGAAATTCAGCATGTATAGACGCTTGGTCTAGGGAAATAAATATTTTAAACACAAAACAGTAAATAAGTCAGCATTAAAAAAAAGGGAATGAGTCAGCATGTTTTAAATTTTACATTTTAGTAGACGCTGTTCGCCACTACCTGCTAATATCTGCTGGTGTCCGACAGTGTCCGCAAGTGTTCGTTAGTATCGGACATGTAAAAAAATGGCCAACTCATAATTGAAAACAGGAAATAAGTCTGCATTTTTAGATCATACATTTTAGTGGACACTGCCCGTTAATGTCTGTCAGTGTCCGCCACTGCCCGCCAATGTCAGCCCTATGAAAAAATCGGCAACTCATTATTCAAGCAGCATTTTTTAAATTTTACATTTCAGTGGGCACTGCCCGCCACTACCTACGAATGTCCATCAATGTCTGCCACTGTCCGCCACAGCCCGCCATGTAAAGAAATCGCCAACTCATATTTCAAAACAAGAAATGAGTCAGAATTTTATCGAATTTACATGTCAGCCGCTCCCCGTCACTCCCGCCAGTGTCCGTTATGTAAAGATATTTCCAACTCATAATTCAATAAAGAAAATAAGTCAGCATTTTAAAATTTAACATTTCTGTGGACGATACCCGCCACTACCTGCTAATATCCTACACTATCCGCCACTGTCCGCCATAGTTTGCCATGTAAATAAATCTCCAACTCATAATTAAAAATACTTTGATTTTAACGGTATTTTTCAGTTATGTAAATGCCTCTTTACTAACATTACAGTATTAAAAAAGAAAGAGAGAAAGATCAATGGACCGCTAAAGAAAGAGAGATGGAGAGGGATTGGGGTTTTAATAAAATATATTATACAACCTATTTAATTTCTATTTCGTATTTCATGGCATCGAGCAACACCGGGTAGCCCTGCTTGTTACATACAAAACGAGAGTTTGTTATCAATAATTATTTAAGATACAATAACTTAAGTGCGTGTATAATAATCAAACTCCCGTAGAATAGTTGCAAAGGAAATGACCGAAAATTTAACATTAATTTTACTTTAATTTATTTATTTTTTGTTTAATATTTGTTGACATAATACTTACTTCGCATTAAGATTCAATCTTTCGGATAAAATTATAATTCATGCCGTAATATGTTCGAGACAAAATGTTCACTTGTAACGTAGATTTTTTTAAATATTAGAATCAAATTTTCCTTATAACAATAATTTTAAAAAACTCGTATGAATAAGCTTAGTTTGGATTTTGGCTTTACATTGTAGAACGAATGGCTACAGGAAGATTGTCAACATGTCATAATAAAAATACACGTATGTCTTTGCCGACTAAACTTGAACTGTGTCTGCCGAGCCTGTAGTGATAGCCAACGTACCACCAACAACACATTGTTCTAATACTAGACCGTTTATATTCATTACATAATAACCGCATTTATTCTTTTTCTGGAAATGTCTAAAGGATGTAAACCATCCCATAAAACCTATCTACTGACCCACTTCTATTAATATATTTATATTCATATATCTTACATATTTTCACGGGATTTGACATGTTCTTTTGTTGTATAACATCAAGTATTTTAGAGTTAAGTAACTGTTATTGGTATTTTGGTTGTGATGAATAAACAATGGGAAGAAAAACTGTTTTTATATTTCCAAAGTTCACAATTCATTTTTATCGAGAATCATATTATATCCCTCTGTTTTTTAAAAATCTTTACTACTACTAATACTACTACACCTACTACTAGTGTTATTATTATTATTTTGATATCAGTTTTTCTATACTTGTAAACCATAAATCTTTGCTAGCATATACGACCAACTAACATATTCAAAGGAGGAAACCATGCATGTGAGGATGGTATTATGAAAAAAAAGGAGCTAATGCCTGGGAGGATGGTATTATAACGAACGAACATATTCTATATTTCTTTCCAAAATGAGGAAGTAATGCCTCTGATGATGGTCTCATGACAACAGAGCAGATACTACACAACTTCTACTAGAAATATACTAATTCTTACCCATGGGTCTTAACTCTTCGTAATATTTTACAACATCATACACAATTTCCTCTAATACCATCTGGCGCCACCAGAGTCTTATTATAGGTTTTAATTATTTCTAACCGGAGACGCAATTGAAGGAAAAGTCATATACTAAGATCAAACAAATACTTACATTTTGTAATAAAGATTTTACGATAATAGCGTGGAGTCTGCATCTGTGTCAGACACCCATAAACAGCGAAACGACGCATTTTAGTAATTCAAATAAAGTACACGTGATAATATATGGTTCAGGGATGGGATGATGCGTTCACTGAGTCTTAATTACTTACCAAGCAACGTCTAGTATTACATTACTGTTGGGATGTGACGACAGTGAAAATACTACGACAGGTTGAGAATTCAATATTAACATCTTATATGGTCCACAGCGATACCTTATTAGTGATGTTTGCAATGTGTACGTTGTTCCGCACTTGAGTATCTGATTCTATAAGGGAAACCACTACCATAAAAAAAGCAGGTGAGTAAAAAATATCGTTACATTTTGATCCATGGATAACATTTGCCAAAATGTGATATATATATATACATATATATATATATATATATATATATATATATATATATATATATATTAAAGCGAGTGCAGAGAAAGATAATAAAGTGAAAGTTTACTAGGCTTATAATACAAACCGTGTGCACGAATACGAACAGTTTTTTTTTAATGTAAAATATAATTGGCCCCAAGTATTTTATATTAATTGGATTGTAATTGTCAATAACTACACCGATCAAATGTAATCAGATCAGATGTAATGCATGGAAGCGGAATAGAAACAATAAGTAACACTAAGCATGCTTGAAGTGATTTCCATTAGGGCGAAACGAACGCACGCTTCAGCATGTAGTTCTAAAAAGAGCCAGTGTTGGCCACTAACTGTCTCTTTATTTCTCCCTCTCTCTCGTTGCCTCTCTTTTTATACCTTTTGACTCATATCTACATTTACTATGTACTTTTTATCTGATCGCGTTGCTTTGTTTAACTGTTAGTAGCCATTCTGTTTCTCTACTTTAATCTTCTTTTCTGTAGCCATGACCATGGATTTTCGTGCGCTATTTCATTTGTCGATCTTATTGATTGTACATATAGTTATTTATCTTCCTATTTCGCTTTACCCCAGTTCCGATGCTCTCAGTATTGTTCAAATTGGTAGTGCTTTTGGTGGAGGCGATCAGCCTTTTTATATTTTGTGTTATGTATTCTACTCATTCTTTTATCGTACCAGTCTTGTATCGCCTTCTTTACATTTTCCAGATATTCGTTCAGTATAATTCTTCGGGTGAAATACGTTGTACATGCTTAGTAGTTTGGTAATTAATTGATCTAGTTACACGAGTGCTGTTTTGTTTATTTCATGAGCGCTTCAGTTTATTTTACTAGGGGTAATAACCAAGTATGTATTCCTCCTCTTAGGTTTATACTATATCATTTAGTTTCAATGTGCTTTCTTGTTTTTCAAGAATATGTTATTCTTATCAATTCTTTCGTCTTTACTGACGTCAGCTTCCAGAATGCAAAACTATTTGTAGTTGTAACGTTCACCAAATTCCCTCATAATCTCGCAATTAGGCAGTTCGATACCTGTCGTTATTTCAGGATTTATCGTCAGCTTAGTAGTGAATAGTTTCCATTACGAATTCTAGTCCTATATCCGAGTTAACGTTTCTAGAGTTGCTTATTTGTGTTTCTATCCCCCTTCATATGTTTTTTAAACTAGCTTAAGATCATCTATATACATGAGCTGTTTATTTTGTGGTTTTGTCTGTGAGTTTGTATTCAGCATTTCACTCCCTGGGTATGTGGTAAATTGTCATCATATGTGTGATTAACATTGTGCAGAGAGAGAGAGAGAAAAGAGAGAGATGGATAGAGAGAGGGTGACACTCTCCCCGAAAAATAGCTTTCTGTATTCTTACATCTGTCAGCTGTTGTTCTCCAGCTGTCACTTCATCCCCCCTATGTTGTTGCTTTCTCCATGAAAGTGATGATTTTTCAGATATGTTTTAATATTCAATAATCAAACTTGGAGGATTGTGTCAGACACTTTATTACTAGTATTATTATCTAGCCACGTGGAGTGTTTGATAAGTCATCATTAGTAATTGCCCACCGACAATAATCAATAGTATTCCCTGGAGTATTAGTAACATCAGGTCTCCACAGATTTCTGTCACGTTCCATCTCCTTCGACAACAGTTATTCATTATTTGGCGTTACCACAACAGCGGTTTATTCTTGTTTTCTCACTGAAAACTACTGTGTGTCTTCTCTGATGTTTGCGTGACAATAAGCCTCCGTAACATTCCAGCATTCTGCGTACGTTTCCAGTGGAGGTCTCCCATCCTCGGTCTTTTTGTTTTTGTGTTTTTGTTTAGTTTTCGTGTTTTTATGACTAGTTAGTGCCATCAACTGTGTGTGTATATGAGTGTTTTGTAGGGCAGAAGGTTTATAAGATTTTGACAGTTTCAGTTCCTCTGGGCTAGTGTGACTTACTTTCTATATTTTTGTTCTATTTCAACTCATCCCTAGTTGGTCAGCGTTCGTTGGTTATGTTCGTTGATTTCTGTTTTCATCTTTGCCGTGCGTTGCATAATGTTAATCTTTTTTTTAAATTCTAATTCTTTTCTTTTTATATACTTCTCTAGAACTGTTCCTAGTGCTCTTACAATTTTTACTATTATAGTGATTTTTCTCAGGTTTTATATTCCTTTTAGTTTATTGCCAAGCTCTACGTAATTGCTTCGTTTTCATGCCTTCTTGATCCTGTTCCTGTGAACTGCTGATACGGCGAAATCTATGGTTTGGGGTTAGGGTTAGGGTTAAGGTTAGGGTCTTCTTGAGTATTATCAGGCCCGCTCTCCTTGTTTTGATGAGTTTAGCTGTCTGTACCTAAATGCTCCAGAGGGTTTTTTCTTTTCATTTTTTATACTATAATTTGTCTGAATGTTCAAAGTGCAGATGTTTGCATATTTCCTGGTGGGTCGTCTTTCCCACGCAGTTGTTTCTCTAATTCAATTTTTGGGGGCTTGTATTATGTGATTTACTGTTTTTTCTCCTTGTTCATGGGTTTTGTCTATTTAGGCTTTCATATAATTCGTTTTGAGTGTTTTGATCCGTAGGGCGTTATCAGTTGTGATTCTGTTTTTTGGTTCAAGTGTCCTTATAAATTATTATTATTATTATTATTATTATTATTATTATTATTATTATTATTATTATTATTATTATTATTATTATTATAATAATAATAATAATAATAATAATAATAATAATAATATAATTAGAGGTATGTGCAATTGTTTTTCCTGAAATCTCCGATCCTTTGCAACAACATTGCAACTCACTTGGTGTATCCGCACAAATAATTTGCGCGGGGGTACCCCTCCACGATGATTAATGGCTACCTGTACCCTTCCAGTCGAAGTCTGGATCTGTCCCTCATTTCTGATCCCCCATATCTACTTTCCCTGGTTGTTAAGATTACGTTTTTTAAAAGGTAGTCAGATAACATTATTTTACTTTTATAAACATCGAAGCTGTTTAAGTTTTTTTTGTCTTGAAATGTTTGATTGATACTTGTAGCTGTGTTTGGTATAAGTCTCATTTTATTTCGCATGATCAGTTCTGCGATGTCACTTCACTTGTTTTGTAATTTAATGTAAACTTATTTCGGGTTAGACATCGCCGTCTGGTTTTGGAGTTGATTTCCGCACTCTCAGACTTTGCTTAATATGTTCTTTGTTTACACCGGCGCTCTGTTTTTTTCATAGTGTTGTTCCTTTTTTGAATACTAATTGATTCTAGTATTGCCTCCATTTTTAAAAATAGTACTCCGATAATTATTTGTTTTAAACACATTTAAGGTGAAATACACCTTTAGCTTTTAAAGTTTATGTATGTACTTGATTTGTCGTCCTATTTCTGCTTCAATTTATAAATTATGATTATGATTTGTAGTTCAATCACCCAGAGAACGATATGCATTTCATGTTACAACACCGTCCCCGTTTAGTGCTTGCACCAGTATCTATGTACAGTCGTCGGGATAGTTTCCAGTGCACTATCCTTTCCATCCGGTTTTTATAGTTTTTATATTAGTTTTGAACCAACTGTTTGCATTCACTTATGATATGGTTTACTGATATTCCTCTGTTCACTTACTCTATAATTATTTTACTGTGTCGTGTATATCTTTTTGAAAGTGTTATATCGCAGTTGTGTCTATGTTTTCTCGTGCACGGATGTCTTCGTTCGTCATTTTAATAAGCCATGTAGTTGTTTCCCTTTTCCATTGTATTTTCTGGCTTTGTTTGCCGTTACACTCTTCTCCGTATTGATGCTATTGTTGATGCTATTTTTGCAGCAGTAATTAGTCTTTCTATATTTTGTGTAATATATTTCCCTATTCAATGTATCGTATACAAAGTCTACAATACATTCATTCTCTTGCCGCCTGTGTTTAGTTCGGGTGTTGGGCATTAGTTTCGTGATTTTTTGATTTACACAGGTCATTATAAGTGATTGCTCACTGGCAATAATAATAAGTGCTCCATGGAGTCTGAGTGACAACGAGTATCTTTAGTGTTATCACTTACTTACTAAGTCTTACACGAGTCATTATCAGTGAGCGCCTATTAACAACAACAACAGGTGGTGTTTCCATGGCGTCTCATTGACAACAATCCTTCTCAAATTTCCACCACACTACGCTTTTCTCGGTAACTATTGCCGACCATTTTACGTTCCTGGGACGGTAGTTTTCCATTGATTTCTCACTAATAACCACTGTTGAGTGCTTATAAGCCTTCTCAAGATTTCTTTATTCTCCGTGCCCTGCCAGTAGAAGTGTGGATGGTTCTATCACTCTTCGGTTTTTCCGTCCTCCGTGACAATTCTATGATAATATTTGTGGCACAACCCGATGCAGGTTCCATGGCGTTTGGGTGATATTATATTTTTGTTTTCTTCATATTATTATTATTATTATTATTATTATTATTATTATTATTATTATTATTATTATTAAATAATAATAATGTTAACACTCGTTCTGTTCGTTGTGTCTCAAATAACTTTCTCGCGAGGCACATTTGGTATTTATTCTATGAATTATGTGTCATATTGTTGATAAGGTCAATTTGGTCAAATAACACTGAGATGGCTGAAGGTTTCTTTTAAATTTCAACGGGCGGGTATTGACGTCTCTTCAAAACACATGTCTTCTATTTTTCATCACTTTATCCTGACGGTTAGCTTTAATGTCCATCGTGTCGATGACACGATCATAATGATGTTCATCGCTTTAGTTTTCATTTTATTTACGCTGACCTTTGATGTTTACGCATTTCATCTCAGTTCTTATCAAGAGACATGAGGTGAGAAATGGCAGCCTGACATTTCCTATGTACAATTCTAAACAAGCTCAAATGTTCATGCGCACATACACAAACATATACAGCTGTGTGCATGTTTTATATAACCAAATACCTTCGCATGTGTTTGTAAGTAGACTTTTTTGCGTCTTGGCTTTTATGTAGTTTGTTCTGATCTCGAAGTTTTCAGTCGCTGTTAATAGTGATCACATTTCTGTCGTTTTTCAACTATGAATATGTGTTCTCCTGATCAATTTCTCTAGCCCATCTGATAAATTTTAGATGTAGCTACTTTTCTTCCCATATTTTGTTTCCTCATTTCACTGTTATCTGTATATTTTATATTAATGTTCTTTGTTACAACGGTAATCAGTATATTTTATATTAATGTTCTTTGTTACAACGGTAATCAGTCTCTTTGTATTTTGTGTTATGTGTTTCTCTTGTCTTATAATAGTGTAACTTACGCTTTTCTAATATTTGCCAATCATGTTTACCTTTCTTACCTTTTAACATAGTCGATTAACACCATCCGTCTGGTGTGGTGCTTTATTATTATCTGTACTAACTAGGAGTTTTCACACACGTCATCATCAGTGATTGCTCACTAATAATAACCGGTGGTATTCCCTGGAGTCTGAGTTACAACTAGTCTCCCCAGTTTTCCAGTACTCTCCATCTCGTTCGATAATTATTGTTAATGACTTTGCGTTATCACAACAGATTCTTACCATCGATTTCTCGCTGAAATTGCGTATTGGTATTCTGCATTTACTGTTTTGCTGGGGTTTATCGACACTAGATTCAATGTAGTTTTCTTAATCGTATTGTTTTGTGCAGCCGTCAGTAGAGATTCCGTTTCTCTGTGCAGATGTCTTTTTCTCAGCCATGCCCAGCCATTTTCATGGGTATCTTCTCTTATAATTCTTATAGAAAAAAGCTATATAGTTGTTTTGCTTCTCACTTTTGTTTTCTTGTCTTTTTGTTTCTGGTTTCGTTGCTTCCTTAGTTGTTATTGCTGTGGTTATCAGTCTTTCTGTGCTTTGGGTTATATATTTCTCCAGCTCTCTTTTGTGTATTCTCACACAGTCCTCTATACTTACCAGTCTTCTTCCACCTTCGTTTCTTTTAACTTAGTGTCTGTCCGTATAGTCTTTTGAGTATAGTGCGTGGTGGATGGTCATTAATTATCTTGTCTTCTGGTCAAGAGGCCTTAGTTCTTCTTTAGTCAAGGCTATTAATGGTCTAGAATATATTATTAGTGATACTGCTCGGTGTTTATTCTTTTTACTAGATTTCTGTTATATAATTTTGTTTCTAAGAATTGTCTTTGTTCTTCGCAAATATTCTTTCTTAATCTTCTCATTCATTTATGTAGATTTAATTGTGTCTACTTCCAGAATCTACAAATATTTATAGCTATCCTGTTAGCCTAGCGCCCTTATATCCCTTTGGATTGGCAGTTCTATGTCATCTGTTGTCTCCGGTTTTCCCCTTTTCATCTCTAGGAGTGCATAGTTTTCCATTCCAAATTCTATTTGAATGCCTTCGCTTAAGATTCTAGTCGAATACGACTAGAATCAGCTTTTCCAGTTTCTGCATGCTTTTTGCAAATAGTCTAAGGTCGTCCATGTACACGAGGTGGTTTATTCTTTGTTCTGTGTATGTAAACTTGTATCCGGCATCACCTTTCCTAAGTATGTAGTAAGTCCGAGTGCTAATAAACCTGCCAAGTTTTCCAGTGTTCTCCACCTCATTTTCGATATCAAACGCAAATGGTCTTGCGGTATCTCAACAGTCGTCTACCATTGATTTCTCGCTGGCAGCGATCATTAGTCTCCTCTGGGATTTGTGTGGCAATAAGCTTCCTCAAGGCTCCAGTACTCTTCACACTCTTCCAGTGTAGATATGGTTAGTGCTCTCCCTCCTCGGTCCTCCCATCCTCCTTGACCGTTCACGGTCATTTTGTGTATCCCAAATAAAAAAACGTTTACCAAAATTAGCCTTGCAGAAATGGGTCAACGGATGCCATCTTTAAAATCCAACTTAACAATATTAAAATTTCGAAACATAAAATTCTTGACATTTCCTGACAATTACTGAAAAAAATAAACGTTTTTCTTGACAAAAAAATCTTTATTAAATTAGAAATATTTTTTTTTAATTGCTATAAAACCCACACCGGACATACCCCAAGCCAGCTTGACATTTTCTTGGTGTTTTAAATTGTAATGATAGGTAGCTATATACTTAATAATAAACTAACACCAGAAAATGACTAAACCCTGCAATTGTTTTCATTTTTTTTCTCATAGAAATATGAATATAAAACGTACAAACACAGACTAAGTAGCCATTTTCAAGGCATACATTGTCACATTAATTCATGACATTTCATGAAAATAGGTACAGAATAAGTACACATTAAAACAAAAGAAATGGTCAGTTGGTCGAATGCTGGGGCAAGGCTTTTGCATAACCACGACAGTACAAGTTCATGAACGGACCAAAGAACATTTATTGTCAAGAACTAGTAAAAGGTAACTTCATTGTCATCAAGATCTGGTTGTAGTGAATTGCTGCAGTGGAGGCGTTTGCAATTATCACACAGGTTTGAACAGTCAATGCCATGTTTCCTGCAACTGTATTTTGCTGTAGTACACCCTGAAGTACAGTTACCCCTAATTATAGCCAACAACTTTACAAGACCAGATGTCAAGTCAGTCTTGATTGGTTGTAATTTACCATCTGAAAGTTTCCATCCCCACTCGTCAGGTTTTAGCTATTGTTTACATTTCGATTCCTGAATTTGGAAGTAAACTCAAAGGCTGTGGAATTTCGTAGCTGTTCCTGTTGGCGGCAATGATTTGGCCTCAACATATTTTGAGCTTTTTGCAACCTTTTCCTTAAAGCGCCTCAGTCGGAGATGATTGATGCTTTCCCCATCATTACCATTGTACAAGCACACTAAAGCCTTCTCCCCAGCTTAAATAACCTCTTCTGCACTGCTATCCTTGCCAAACACTTCTACCAGTTTGTGGAAGTTTCTATTGTTCATCACTTTGGGAAGGGATGCTGCCTTCCCAATTCCATAAACACTGCATGTAGAATCACAACCCAGTAGTGCATGGATGAAAATAATGTTGGAACAGACCACATCTCCCAAAGATGTCCTCATCTCTTCGATGTTCCAGACATTCATACATTTGCACTATCCTTTGGTTGTGGCGTGAAGAAGATGTTGTAACCATCATCTTTATTGGCATGATAACATAGAAAGATCAATAGGTCATTGTCACCTGCTATCAAAATGGTTTCTCCTGTCTGTGCCAGTTCTAAAGCAGTCTTCACAATCAATACGTCAGCGTCTCCACATGCATGGACTACTTTATAACTTGCTTCCTTCAAACTATTTCCCAGCAAGTTGATGAAAAATTGTTTGTTTTCGTGATCAGATAGGAAAACCTCCCTTTTTAATTTGAACACCATTAAAGGAGTCAGTGACACATTAACACCAACAGAGCCTCCTGCTAGGCGTCGGTGAGTCGCGTCTTTAATGGATGGACCACTTTCATACACATCAAAAACAATGCATGCTTTTCCATATTTAGTTGTGACATATATGCGGTATTGGGCACAGATCTCGTCAAATGTGTGAACTTTTTTTCCATGGGAGGCTTTGAAGTAGTGCTCCACCATCCAAGAGATAATGTGGATCTGAAGACTGTGGGCCTGATTGTACAGAGGAAGTCAGTTCCCATATTGCCTCAGCTAAAGCCAGGATTTTGCATCTCGCAGTAGTCCGAAAGAATCAAAAAGTGCAGGTGGGTAACCACAAAGCTCATACTGACAATGTGTTTGCTGCTGCTGAGTTGAGGATTCATTGGTAGATAGCACACACAGCCTCTGGAATATGAGTTATGTATCAGTCTCAACTGATTCATATTTGCTAAGCGAAACTTTTAATAGTGTACTTGTTGACATTTTCCCCAACCATTGAAGCTATGATTGCCTCTTCTATGGAGTTTGCTCTATCCACATTCACTTTTCGTCCTCAGTTACTCCACTTGAAATGCTGTGAATTGACGGATCTTTCGTGAAAGGGTCATATGCCTGAAGAAACGCAAAGAGCTTCTATGTATCCCCCACATCTCGCTCTTTTTTGCTGAAGTAACCTCCTTGCACTGGCCACTAGTGCCATAACCAATGCCTGCTAGCTCTTGAATTGTAAACTTTATTTACGGGCACGCTGGCAGTGATCACGTCCAAACCAATCGTTGAATTTTGTCCATTCATCTGTCATGAGTAAGACCTCCAGACGTCTTCATGCTTCGCATTAGTACCTGATCAATAACCAAATCCGTCGACAAGCCAGCCCAGTAGCGATCACTCCGTCTAATCACATGGAATCCTTCAGAACATTTCTAGTACACTTCAGGATGGCTTTTCGTCAATAAGAGACAAAAATCTAGAAAAAACTTGTCTTACTCAAAAATAAAATCAATGAGATCTGTCTATTTTATGTGCTGCTCTGCGAAAATGAAAAATTAGTTTGCTTGTTTAGTTAGTAATCGATGAAGAACAAAGAGTTAGAGGAAGGTGTCACTAACCACGATGATCTTTTAAATCTATTTTGGGCATTAATATTCAACATTCTATAAAGTTAACAAACATATCGTATCTGACTAGCAGTTAAGTCATGAAAAAGAGACAACAACAATATGGCAAATACTTTTTTCTTTAGTGAGGAAAAAAGCAATGAGACTTATCTATTGCATGTACTGCTCGTCGTAAAAATAAATTAGTAGGTTTGTTTAGTTGGTAATATTGTCTATTACCAACTAAACAAACCTACTAATTTATTTTTACGACGAGCAGTACATGCAATAGATAAGTCTCATTGCTTTTTTCCTCAGAGGTCGAAAAATGGGTGTCCGACTACGGCGATCGTTGTAATCCGTTTCGCACATTAATATTCAACATTCCATAAATTTAAACTCCTTTTAATCTCAGATTTTGCGAAAATCTACTGTATCGGACTAGCTTTTAAGTCATGAATAAGAGCCACAAATAATACAGCAGAAACATTCTTTTTTGCGTAAGAAAAAGGCAATGTGTTGATTGTCGTAAAGGATAACTGCTTTTGCTTGATTAGTAAGTTTTTGACGACGAACGAGGTGTTGGGTGAGTGGGGTCTGATCATCATCCATTTTGTGAATTAATATTAAACATTCCATAAAGTTAAACTGCTTTTAGTCTCATATATTTGACAAACATATCGTATCTGACTAGTATTCAAGTCATGAATAAGAGATACCAATAATACATCAAAAAACATTTTTAGTAAGAGAAAAGCAATGAGACTAGTCTATTCCATGTGCTGCTCGCCGTAAAGGATAAATACTTTTGCTTAACTAGTTGGCAGTCGACGAGGAACGAAGTGGGGTTCGACCACGGGGATATTTTTCATCTTTTTGTGCATTAATATTCAACATTTAATAAATTTGAGCTGATTTTATTCTCACATACTGGACAAACATCTGACCATCATTTTAGTCATGAAAAAGAGACAAAATAATATGGCAAACACTATCTGTTATTTGACTTTGAAATAAACCAATGACACTTTTTAAAATGTAGAGATCATATGGTGATTTTGAAGGAACACAACACTGACCCCTTCACTGTGATCTGATATGAGTACAACAAAATTGCAGGTGCTGATGAGACGGACACATCGTCCTTGTGGACAACGTTGTACCAATACACAATCTCCATAACA
This sequence comes from Sepiola atlantica, assembly GCA_963556195.1. NCBI lineage: Eukaryota > Metazoa > Mollusca > Cephalopoda > Sepiida > Sepiolidae > Sepiola > Sepiola atlantica. The sequence continues at coordinate 64,141,112 of OY744531.1, forward strand.
GGACAGCTCTTTCGTGCAGCAATTGGCTTTACTGTCCTATGACACTTTTCTATAATACCATTTCCTGATAGGCCGTATGCACAGCGTTGTCGGAAGTGTATACCCGAATCGTTCATAAACTGCCTGAATTCTTGACTGCAAAAGACAGTGTTATTATCAGCCATAATCTCGGCTGAGGGCCACGTTAAAAAAACCCTGATTCTAATTGCCGGATTAAATTACAGTGTCTTGCTGTTGTAGTTGCCACCATATTGAAAACCGTGTGGGTCCATAATCGATCAGTGTCAAAAAATGGAAACCGTTGTAGTGGGTGATGTTCATCCATGTTTAGTCGATTATATACCTCCTGCAAACTGAGCTATCCCTTCTCCATTACACTGGAGCTCGACCTATCGCTTGGCATTCCTAACAATTCTAAATAATTGCCTTTACTGCCGCTTTAGACACAGACGGGTCTATTCTACGAGCAAACTATAATGTTCGCCTGATTCCAGGATGTCCACTATGTCGATGAATTTCGTCCAGTTGTGTTCGGTTCAGGTTCTATGTGGCAAGAGCACACACTGGCTGTATTGGTTAAATCTCTCTCTTCACATCATTGAGCTACCGATGTGGAAGGGAAATAACTGTTGTCATTTCCAAAATATACGATTAAACATTACAGTCTCGTCAAGGAGTCTGCTCGGTTCTGGTCAGATGTTACTAGTGCTATATGCACCTAAATGTCGTACTCTTTTACAGGTAAGATCATCGTGCCCAATCTCCGCCTCATGAACATCTGACTTGCAGCGTTTGTGCTCAACCGAGACTGTATCGTGAGGGAATTGGCCACCTAGTGGTACACAGACACAGAGTCTGTTTTTATGTGTAACACATTGGCCTTCCATTTGAGCGCAAGGTTTAGTCTTTTTAATACGGCATCCAGCTCTGCCACGTTTATATGTAAGGTATCCTTTGTTTGTCGCAACCTACATGCATCCTCGATGATGGCTTCATCGGCGTCAAGAGCTACGCCCACAGCTAGCGAGCTTGCGTCCACCCACACATCCAGTTCCTTTGTGCCCACGCACCATTTTCTTCGGACGAGATCGTATTGCTGTACACGGGCTGCTATCATACCAACCAGCGGAGCATCGCTAACCTGGTCATCCCAGTCGTGTGCAACAGTTGTAGCGTGATGTTTTATAAAACCTGCTGCCACTCGAAGCCATCCACCGACGAGAAAGTGCCCCACCAGTTTGCCACACATGAAGACGATACATCTTTGTGTCATAGTTTTCGGCGCATCCACAGTACTGCTTCTTCGCCGCCATCGCAGTCAGCTATGCTCTGCCGAAACTTTTAATCCCAGCACTCGTGCACAATTTTACAGTTTTTCTGAGTCCTTACTAGTGAGTCCGTACATATCCAGATGCTTCGTTACGGATTCTTCCGACGTCAGGTCCTCATTAGTATATATATATATATATATATATATATATATATATATATATATATATATATATACGCTGACGATGCTCTCCTTATCATCTCATCCTGGGCTAACACAGCCTCGAGCACACCCCACATTACAAGAGGCGCCACATTTAAGCCAAATTCTAACTTGGTAAGGCAATATATTTGTCTATTAAATATCACTGTCTGGTACAGCCAGATGGATATCACAACATGGATCTGTAGGTATGTCTTCCTGAGGTCCAGAATGGATACGTACGTTTTTTGTTGTTTCCATTCTCGCATTTTCTCTGTGGAAACATCTGCATTTGCCAGTGAAGCCATCAACAGAGGTGTTCAATTAACGATAGTCTATCACAGGACACATCTTAATTTTATTGGCCTGCAGCACAGCTATCACTTGTATTAGTCCCATGGCTGCAGCAAACCTCATCCTGATTATATGCTAATAACCAACCATTGTTTATCAAGGTCTGCAACTCGCGTACATAACCCCTTAATTCATTAGACATTGCATATTAAGAAATCTGAGTTTCCAGTTTCTCTGGTGCACGACCCGCTGACCACCCTCCATTCCGTTCGTCAATTTTTGCAACAAAATCAGCACCGTTAATACGAAGCGCTGCACAAATAGGTTGTGCCTCACCAGATTGTGTGATGTGAACGCTACCTTAATGGTGTCAATGACAAGTAACATATCAAAATCAAGAAGTTTTCTTTGAATAATCAGCACGTTGTTTGTAGCAACGTTACCAGTCTCTGTATGAATTATAATAGTTCCATTTCTGCAGTAAGCCTGCGTAGAGCCTGTCAATTTAGTTACCACCATCTTCTGCTTTGACCAAGATTGAAATAGTTTTGTAGTGAAGATAGAACGTGAGCACCAAGTGTCGAGGAGAGCCAAGTGCATCATTAACATATATGGTAATAGCAGGTAGCGTCGAATTCACATTCTGACTAGGGAATAGACTGGCGCTGATGTCTCGTCCCCAACTTGGTTTTCCGGGCAATCTCTTACCAGATGACTAGCGTTGTTGCACTGATAACATCGTTGACGGGTGATCTGCCTCCTTTGCATGCAATCTCTCGCGAAATGATTACGGTCGTTACATTTGTAACATGTATAATCAGATTGCCCCATGCCTACAGGTGGTTGAGTGATTCGGGCAGGCTGTGTCGCAGCTATGGCTGGTTCCCCACGTCAGCATTGTCTTTCATCAATGCTCGAGCTCAAGCCAACAACTCTTCTAAAGTCATATCGTCCACTCTGGAGGAGGGCCGCGACAGCCTTTTCACAGGGTGGGGAAGCTCTTGTATAACACACACACCACCACATTATCTGGTATTTCTCCAAATAGCGCTGACAGCTTCCGCATATCTGCCAAATACACGTCTACACTCTCACCCGGACGCAACACACGTTCCTAAAACTTATTATACGCTGTAAATCTATCATTGGCAAAGGCAGTGAACATATCTCCTTTAATCCGTGCCGCATCGAATCTTATTGCAGGTAAACTGCGAATGCTCCCCCAATTAGCCGAAGTTAGACTACATTTTCAAGCTGGAATGAATCCAGATAGTCACACACTAATTCCCTCTTCTCAATCCATTCAACGACATCTCCAGTCCCATCAAACTCAGGAATAACTTTGAGGTCAAAACAGTTGTCTATTTTAGGCCGAAATAGCTTGGTATCTAACTGTGCCAGAAAAGTAAAAAAAACAGTTTAGACAGTAATTCAACTTCCTACCGATTTTCAATACTACACTTTCTATCCGCCTTTTTCTCTGCAATCCAAATCTCTTCTACTTCCCAGTTGCCCTCTTCATTCATATATTCTGATCTCCACATGTGCAAATCAGACTCCACTATAAAAATTGGCATTCTTTACCCTGGAGACACGACGTGCGAATAACCTCATTATCTTTCCTGCTGGTAAGTGTTCCTCTTCATTGTCACATAGTCTAAGATTTTGGACAAACATATCGTTTTTGACTAGCATTTTTGTCATTCATAAGAAACAAACATAATAGGGCAAAAACTTTCTTTTTTTTTTAATGAGAAATAAACCAACGGGATTATCTATTCCATATGCTGCTCGTCGTTAAAGATAAATTATTTCGCTTGGTTTGTTCATAATCGAAAATAGTTGTGAGGTCAGTGAAGGGGTGTCAGACTACAGTGAATTTATTAATATATTTTGGATAATTATATTCAACATTCTATAAATTTAAACTGATTTACTCTATTATTATGGGCAAACTTATCGTATCTGACTAGCATTAAAGTAATAGATAAGAGACACACATAATATGACAAAAACTTCTCTTTTTGAGTGATAAAAAAGCTATAGGACTTATCTATTCCATATGATGCTGGTGGTAAAGAATACATTATGTTGCTTGTTTAGTTGGTAATCTACGAAGAACGAAGTGTCGGCGGAGGGGTTTCGACCACGGCGATCTTGGTAGTTTATTTTGGGCATCAGTATTCAACATTGAAAAAATTTAAACTACTTTTAGTCACAGATTTTCGTGCAAAAATAACGTACCTATTTGAGTCCTGAATCAGAGATAAAAATATAATACAATTTTTTTTTTTTTTTTAAATGAGAAAAAAGCAATAAGACGATCTAAACATCCATTCCATCTGCTGCTCGCCGTAAAGGCTGCTTGTTTAGATCGTAATCAACGAAGACTGAATGGTCGGGGACGAATGTCTAACTAAGGCGATCTTTTTAATCAATGTTGATCATTTATATTCAACATGTCATAAATTCAAACTGCTTTTAGTCTAAGATTGTGGGCAAACATCGCATCTGGCTAGCATTTAAGTCATTAAAAAGAAACGAAATAATATGGCATAAACTTTTTTTTAAACGCAATAGGACCTATCTATTCCATGTACTGCTTACTGTAAACAATAAATTATTTAGCTTGTTTTGTTATTAATCGACAAGGAACTAGGTATTGGAGGGGGCGACTACGGCGATGATTTTAAATCTATTTTGGGCATTAATATTTTACATTTCATAAATCTGAACTGCTTTTCATCTCAGATTTTGGGAAAACATATCTGACTAGCATTTTGTCGTGAATAAGAGGTGACAATATTATAGAAAAACCTTTGTTTTTTGAGTGAGAAAAAAAGCAATGTTACCTATCTCCTTCATGTGCTGCTCACTGTAAACAATAAATGCTTTCGCTTGTTAAGTCGGTAATCGACGACGAACAATGAGTCGGTGGACGGGTGTCTGACTACGGCGATATTTTTAATCTATTTTGCGCATTAATATTCAACATTTCCATGGTGTGAAACTGCTTATAGTCTCAGTTTGGCCAAATAGATAGTATCTTAATAGCTTTTAAGTAATGAATGAAAGATACAGATAATATGGCAAAAACTTTTTTTTAGTGAGAATGAAGCAATAGGATTTATCTCATCTATAAGTTTTTTGTTCAGTTGGTAATCGACGAAGAACGAAGAGTTAAAGGTGAGGTGTCCGACCACGGCGATTTTTAAAATCTATTTTCGGCATAACTATTAAACATTCCATAAATGTAAACTGCTTTAAATCTAAAGTTTTAATCCAACATCCCGTATCTGGCTTGCATTAGAGTGATGAATAGGAACAAACATGATATGCAATGGGACTTACCTATTCCATGTGCTGCTCTTTTTCTTGTTTAGTTAGGAATCGACGACGAACAAACGTTTGGGGAATAGGTGTCCGACTACGATGATATGTTTAATCTATTTAAGACATTAATATTCAACATTCTATAAATTTAAACTGCTTTTAGTGTAAGATTTTGGGTAAACATCGTATCTGACTAGCATTTTAGTCATGAATAAAAGACAAAATAATATGTGCACCACTTTCTATTTGTGTGTGTGGGGATAAAAGCAGTGTGACTTATCTATTCCATGTGCTGCTCGCTGTAAATGATTACATTATTTTCCTTGTTTAGCTGGTAATCGACGAGGAACGAGAGGTCGTGGGAGAACTGTCAAAGTACAGCGATATTTTTAATTGGCGGGGCATTAATATTCAACATTTCATAAATTTAAACAGCTTTTAGTCACATATTTCTGGTAAACATCGTATCTGACTAGCATTTAAGTCATGAATTAGAGACAAAAATAATAGGGCAAAAACTTTTTTTTGACTAAGAAAAAAAGCAATATGATTTATCTATTTCGTGTACTGCTTGTCGTAAAAGATTCATTATTTGGCGTTTTCAGTTAGTTATTGAAAAGACTTAAGGGAACGGGGGACGGGTGTCGGAATACGGCGATCTATGTAATCTAGTTTGGGCATAATATTCAACATTCTATCAATTCAAACTGCTTTTAGTTTTAGATTTTGGGCAAATATATCGGACTAGCATTTGAGTAATGAATAAGAGACACATAATATGGGAAAGGTTTCTTTTTTGAGTGAGATAAAAAGCAATAGGATTTATCTATTTTATGTGCTGCTTGTCGTAAAAATGAATGACTTCGCTTGTTTTGTTCGTAATCGACGAGGAACCATGTGCTGGGGAGGGGTGTCCGACGACAGTAGTCTTTGAAATCGATTTTGGGCATTAATATTATACATTTCATAAATTTTAAATGCTTTTAGTCTCAGATTTTGAGCAAATATATCGTATATTACTCGCATTTTAGTCATTAATAAGAAACAAAATCATTTAAAAAAACTTTTCTTTTTTTTTTGAGTGAAAAAAAAAGCAATGGAATTTACCTATGTTATGTGCTGCTAGTCGTAAAAAGTAAATACATTTGCTTCTTTGGTTGGTAATCGACGAAAAACGAGGTGTCAGTGGAGAGGTTACCGACCACGGCGATCTTTTTAAAACTATTTGGGGCATGAATATTCCCTTATTCCATAAATTTACACTGTTTTTAGTCTCCGATTTTGGGTAAACATATTGTATCTCACTAGTATTTAAGTCATGAATAAGAGACAATAATAGCAAAAACTTTCTTTTTTTTCACTGAATAAAAAAAACAACGTATCTATTCCATGTGCTTCTCGTCGTTAAGGATGAATTCTTTTGATTGTTTAGTTGGAACTCTACGAGAAATGAGGGTTCGGGGGAGTCATGCCCAACCACGACGAAGATCTTTATTATCTATTTTTGGCATTAATATTCAACATTCCATAACTTAAACTGCTTTTACTCACAGATGTTGGGTAAACATATCGTATCTTACTAGCATTTAAGTCATGAATGAGAGACAAAAATAATATGGCAAAAACTTTATCACTGAGAAAAAAGCAATGAGAATTATCTATTCGATGTGCTGCACACTGTAAAGGATACATTTGTGTGCTTGTTTTATTTGTAATCGACGAGAACGAAGTGTCGGGCGGAGGTGTCCGACTACAGCGATCGTTCTAATCTATTTTAGGCATTAATATTCAATATTTAATAAATTTCAACTGCTTCTAGTCTAAGACCTTGGGCAAATATATCGTATCTGACTAGCATTTATTCGTGAATGAGAGACACACATAATATGATCATTTTTTTTAGTGAGAAAAAAACAATGGGACCTATTTATTCTATGTGCTCCCCGTCGTAAAGGAAGAATTATTTTGCTTTTTTAGTTCGGAATCGCTGCGGAACGAGTGGTCGTTTAAAACGTGTCTGACTACAGCGATCTTTTAAATCTATTTTGGGCATTTATATCTAACATTCCATAAATGTAAACTGCTTTTACTCTGAGAGTTTTGGCAAACATATCGGATGTTACTAGCATTGAAGTGATGAATAAAAAACAAAAATAATTTAGCAAAAACTTTAATGTTATTGAGTGAGAAAAGAACGCAATGAGACTTATCTATTCCATGTGCTTCTCGCCGAAAAGAATGAATTATTTTGCTTGTTTAGTTGGTAATCGACGGGGAATGAGGGTTTGGGGAGTTGTGTCCGACCATGGCGATCTTTTTAATCTATTTTGGGAATTAATATTAACAATTATGTAAATTTTAACTGCTTTTAGTGTGGGTTGTTTTGCAAACATATCGAATCTGACTAGCATTTTAAGTCATGAATAGGAGACAAAATAATATGGCAAAATCTTTCTTATTTGTTTTACTAAGAAATAGACGCAATTAGAATTGTCTATTTCATGTGCTGCTTGTCGTAAACGATACATTATTTAGCTTGTTTTGTTCGTAATTGACGAAGAACAATGGCTCGCGGAAGGTGTCCGACCACGGCGATATTTATAATCTATTTTAGGCATTAATATTCAACATTCCATTAATTAAAACTGCTTTTAGTCTCAGATTTGCAGAAAACATATCGTATCTGACTAGCATTTAATAAGAGACAAAAATAATATGACAAAAACTTTATTATTATTAATATTTTTATTTCAATGTTAGATGCTGAAAAGTTGCTTGATATTCGGTTTCTCGACAACAACAAATTAAAAAAGTCACACAGTAACAATTTCAATATAGTGGGTTATTCGGAAGTTTTTCTGGGTACTTGTCTAACTATTGCCGAGTTAGTAAGTCGGCAAGAAACTACACATTTAACAGAGATTACAAAAGTATAACAGTGTATATATTCGTTGTCATACAAATTGCGAGACAAAAAGTTCCTCTGAAATTTGTGAAACTTTCGGCAGGATTCTTTAAGCGCAACACAGACCGGGCATCGAAGGCTTTCTTGCTCCTAGGTTTATTGGCTTCACTGGAGAGATATACTTTTTTGGTAAAGCGCTACCACATTTGACTCATCTGGAATCATTGCAACATTCGATTTACGGAAAAACAGTTTTACTATCTGTTGTAATGTTATCAACCTGCAAACGTATATCTGTCATATAAGTCCTAGATGACCACGCGCATTAGTCTAGCATGTTTATGTATTCCTCTGCTTGTCCTTAAATTCCTACAATAGCATTCAATATATTACGCTACTAACGTTTTAATGGACAAGTTTACCCTACAATTCAGGCGATATTTAGCGGGGCAGGTCATCGATTCATATTTATCTTAAATATATTAGTAAAACTGATGCATTGTGATCTGATCGAGCTTAAACCCGACGGTAACTTCAGAAAACAGCGTCACTTCCATTATTATACTTATATCTCTATTTATATAAAGTTACGTTTGTATATATGTTTATATATTGGTATGTACAGGATTCACTTCCGAACAAATTAACGAACAATAATTAAGTTTAAAACACATTTGTTAGGCGTAATGGATGGTAATATGCTACAATTTGTTTCATTTACCTTGATGCCAAGGTGGGACGGGTAGAAAGCTCTTAGTAGATATTCAAATTCCTCTAATTTTTGTAAAATGTTAACAATAGCTATCAGACATCAATTAATAAAAATACTCCAAATTCCAGTTTCTTTGGAGTTTAAAAAAGAATTTAGGCGCATAATATTGCCACAACCTTTTATAATTCAAACATCTCAGATCTACATTGAATTTTATCCATAGTCTTTAGATACAAATTAAGCAAGAATACCTGAATTTCAATTTCTTCTTATAACTCATTAAATTTTAAACATTTTAAAGACTATAATCATGTAATAGATCTTGATCAAAATTGAAATAAAATTGGTGCAAAACTTTTCATTCATTTCACCTATCCTGAGCCGGGTATTATTCTAGATTGTTATGCTTCCTTCTGCTTAAAAAATCTAAATTGAGACGAGTTTTATGAATGCCCACTGCGTTGATCAGATTTTTAGTATCGGCCTTTTTTGCACGCGATTGGAACGGCGGCCTCTAATTCTAATGATCCATAAACTGAACATGAAAGAAGGTGGGTGGATATGGGAGGATGAGCTTCATTAAGATTCACAGGAGTTGGAAATTCATATAATGTTTTAAATGAGAGACAGACCATTAAAGAAGTCGGCGTCTCATCATCAACGAAGCAATCAAACGGCGTCTGTTCTTTTTGTAACATCGTTCAAGTGTTTGAAGCAGTACCAGATTAATGATTTAAGTAATCTTTTCAACGTTTTTTTTTTATCTCTCACATTTACGCATGAAACTAAACATAGGGGCACAACACTCACACACAATAACATAAGCATACATTTACATATACATTTCACTAGCACCTCCCCTAGCGTTACTCGGGACTTGGGGTAAGAATAGTATCTACAGCACGACAGCAGAAACATTCGGGGTTCGATTAGAAACATTGCAAGTTAAGCATAACTGCAAACAGAGACGACATTTTAATGCCATAGTCACGATATACATACACACATATACATGTATATACATACACACATATATATGTATATACATACACACATATATATGTATATATATATATATATATATATATATATATATATATATATATATATGTAAAGGAGTAAGGCTACCAACATTTGTAGAATGTTTTTTTCAACATTTATTTATTATTTTGTTGTTTTTTTCAACATTTATTTATTATTTTGTTGTTTTACCATTTTATGATTTTATATATATAACGCGTTTCAAGCGGTAGCCCGCTTTCATCAGATATGAAAATCTTGAAACGCGTTATATATATAAAATCATAAAATGGTAAAACAACAAAATAATAAGTAAATGTTGAAAAAAACAACAAAATAATAAATAAATGTTGAAAAAAACATTCTACAAATGTTGGTAGCCTTACTCCTTTACATATATACTTTTCTCTCGTTGAAACTGCACTAATACTGCACTACCCTTATTTCTATATATATACATATATATATATATATATATATATATATATATATATATATATATATATATATATATATATATATATCATGTATTAAGAAGGCTGAAGGCAATGCAGAGATTCGGATTGATGAGAACCTGGTAAGAAAAAATATAAACAATCGAAAAAGAGGACTTACAACTATTTATATTTTTCTTTTGAACCTTACATGAACAGCAAGTTTAGTGTTAACTGTTTGTGATGTCCGGATGATGATTAAACATCATTTGATATTTCGGGAAAATCTTCTCCTTGACAAAAATAGACATAAAAGAAAAGTCCGACTGTGTGAAATTCACTAAGATAGATGCCAGAAAGTAGAATGGAAACATGCCATTCCCGCATATATAGATAGACGCTGCTGCAAATAGTAAGCCAATAAATTAAAAATATATATATATATATATATATATATATATATAATCATATCCTATACATAGATATTGTCTCCAAAATAAGTGTGTAATATTTAATTAATTAACTCGTTGTTATATAGGCAGTAATAAACTGTTTGCTGTAATAACATCATTTTATTTATATATTTTATTTGTTTATGTATTTTTTTGTATAAAATCTTATTTATAGTTTTTAATTAATTAAATCTTTTTTTGCTCTTCATATATTCAAGTAATAATATTAATTGTAGGTTTTCTTGAATTAAGTTATAGAAGTAATGAAACTTGTTACTAATTATAGACATTTATAGTATGTATACTACCGGAGTTCTAAGTGTTACGTAGGCTTCGGTGAGCTTATTAAATTGAAATTTTAACCGTAAAACAAGAAAGGAGGGAGGGAGATAACTTTGACTGAAACTTAATTAAATCTGATCTGAGAATTAATTCATAGATTCAGTCGATAAAACGCATTATTGTACCCCATAGAGCACACACGCAATTTATATTTATTTAGAATTTTAATTTGTTGTTCAATATATATATAAGTTTTTTTAAATTTAATTTTTTTCTAATTTAATTTATTTATCATGATTTATTTTAATTTAATTTTATTTTTATTTATTATTAGGATTTTTTTATGTATTTAGAAAGGGTAAGGGGTAAATTGATTAATGAATTAGTTAATACAGGCAATGGGGGAATTATTGTTATGGAGCAATAGGACTTAAGTAAATTAGTTTAAGGGTTTCTGCTGTTAGGGGTTGGTTACTCCTTCTGTGACAGAGGGTATATTGAGATAGATATTTTAATGGGGGACTACTTGATTATTACAGGGAATAGAGGGAAATTACTGTAATGAGACAGTAGGAGTACAAATGATGAATAGTATATGATCGGGGTGTCCTAACCGTAAGGGGTGGGTAATCCTCCTGTGACGGAGGAAATATGGAGAGTAGATATTAAATTGAAGAAGTCGCATTGAAAAACAGGTTAGAACGTGAAGTGGATCATAATTAGGTGTAACAATATAAAATACGTAAATAGTGTGGTGAGTGAGTTGGTGTAGGACATCTATGTTATTGATATTTATAGTAGAAAGGTGTACGGTGTAGTAGGGAATGCCCCAATATAGAAGTTAAGCAGCAGCACATTAAAGAGGGGAAGTGAAAAATAAAACTGTAATACAAGGTAGTGTTAGATATGAGGGTTGGTCAGTTGCTAAGAGAGTAGATTAGAGCTCATAACGTTAGTTGAGCGAAAGGTTTAATCTGGAGAGAAGGATCGATTCCGTGATTCTTAGTCCACCAATGTTTCTGATAAAAGTTTTAATGATGCATGGAGAGGCGAATTATATAAGATACATCAACTAAATAAATATATAAAGATATAGGTGTATTCGCAGTAACAACAAAACATACTTTATTTTATACATGAGGTTGAATATATACACATATTGACAAGGCGAAGTAACCTTTACCCGGGGTTCGTATATTCTTTGCGATCGGCCTGGCAAAGAATGCAGGGTCACATCTTTTCGTTTTTACTGAAAGTCACAGACTGGTTAACTACGATGATCACATGATTTGGGGCTTGGCCAAATCACGATCTTAATCGTGAATTTCGTGCATTGAAGAGCGCACTTCTGGTCAAGCATGTGACTGCTTCAATACCCCTTTATTAGGCTTTTAGTTGATAAAACAAAAACTTCATTAATAGTAGCAGCACATAAGAATACAATTGAAAAACATGAACATGAAAATTATCAACCATATGATTGAAAACATTGAACAAGAATGTCTGTGTTATGCTGCCAAAGACAAACATTATCTTTTGCTGAAAAAGAAACAAACGTGAAGTGCAATAGAAATAAATGTGAAATTCAAAAAAAATAAAATAATTTGTTAGAGGTGAAAAATATCCTGCTGTTGCAAAAATGCAAATGTTCATTTGAAGAAAAGTGAAAAAATAACAAATGTTTTCAAAAATGTAACACGGTTCATTCAAAAAGAGAATTTTTCACATGCAGGCGCACAATTGTAGAAATGAAAGCCGATTACTTCAGGAAATGTAAATGTTCAGATATAGTTCAAGAAAGTGTCGCCATTTACGTAGAACAACTGGAGGATGCAGATCGATGAGCGCTCTGACTTTTTCAGGAAGAGGGGAAATAATTTCGGCGTTTATTACATGTTAAAAAAAACAACATTTGTAGCACAAAACAGTACATTCAACAGGGTCTATCCCAACATGATAACGCTGCAAAAATTAAAAAATAATGCGCAGATGTTTTACATGTTCCTCAGGTGCTAGCTATAAGAATGCCGTCTAGAGTTACGAAATGAATAGTAGAATGACTAAGTTTGTTTATCTCAACATTCAAGTTCGTCAGGTCACCCGCAAAAGCAATAACGTATCCAGGCCTAATAATAAGATAAGTTGTTCAGGAGACTTTTTTCATGGTTAGGGTTATACTTGCTAGTTGTTAGGTTAGACGGCACACCAAGGAAGTTAACTTGTTTGATATTGCCAGCAATGTCAACCTTAAAGTATAGCTTATTCATTTCTTTGTAGATTATCTTTCTAATTAATCGTTACAATTACATGTACTGTACTTGACCAGTTTGTTAGTTTTAGAAGTGCTTATTTTGTAAGTTTCTTGTATTAATACTTGAGTAGGTATAAATGGAAACAAATAGAACAGAAATGCCAGAAAGGATAAATACTGCAAGATGCTAAGATCGGAAGGGTGTTCACAGTCTCTCTCTCATATATATATATATATATATATATATATATATATATATATATATATATATATATATATATATATATATAATCAAAGAATATTTTTTAATATATTCAGAATATAATAGAATGAAAGTACATTAAGAAGTGTGAAATATTAACATGTATTTAATAATTTTGCAAGATACATATCGGTAGAGTCACTTCGAACTGCATAGCCCGTGACTTGGCAACAAACAGGAGGCATTGAGTAGGAACCGTAAGTATATAGTAGAAAGCTATGTAATTGTTTTCCCTTGAGGGGAGAGAAAATATGTTGTATGATTTAGAAATCAGTTATTCGACAGTAATAGGCTGATATCAAAAAGTTTATATATATAATTTAGTGACGTAAGATAAGGATGTGTGTACGTATTAATAGGAATGAATGATGTAAACACTTAACTTTGATGATAGAAATATAGTATATATATATATATAAGTATATATAGGTATATATATATATATGTAAATATGATTTAAATGTGTCTAGATGGCTGCGTACGTGTTTATATCGATAAGTTCTTTATTGTGTGTAAAAGTTTTGTATGTTTTATTGTTTATATTTTATATTAATTATTTATGTACGTATGCATACATTTATGAGCGTATTTACACGTAACTGCATGTATTCTTGTATGTATATATATATATATATATATATATATATATATATATATACACTAGATGAACTGAAAGAATAAAATAAGGGGCGAATCAAATTTTATTTGCATTCAATGTTCAAGCAAAGTACTCTAAAGTCCTTAACTCATGAGTTTTCAGAGAAAATCTTCTCCTCAGAAGACCATTGCCGCAATGACATTACTGCAGGCAATAAATTAAACATTGAAAATATATTAAAAAAATTAATTTTGCTTGAACATTAAATGCTAATAAAATTTGATTCGCACCTTATTTTATTCTTGCACTTTATTAAGTGCTATTAATGCTTTATCCAGTACATTGAGCTTCAGTTTTATCCGGATGTTCACCAATTAAAAATATTAGTTGCCTCTTATATCTTTTGTTGTATTCACTTCATATATATATATATATATATATATATATATATATATATATATATATATATATATATATATATATATATATATATGGATAAGTATGTGAGTATATAAGTAAGATACAAGTAATAAATGTGGTTGTATATATATATATATATATATATATATATATATATATATATTTATATGTAGAGATTCTGTGTATATATGTCTAGGTATAAATATATGTATGTGTCTGTAGTTATGAATATGCATATATACGTGTTAACGCATATGTAGGGTATGTATGTATGAATTGTTTTTATAATGAATTAATAACATAACCGTTACAATATTGGACAGAAAGAGGTAAATATTGACCAATTTATTTAAACACATTAGACTGCAATAATCAGTAAGAAAAAAAGATGTATCCGTTAGTAACATGTATATTCGATTTCGACGTATGAGTGCCCCGCCTGGGGCTGCCAGCGCGTGAATTTGTAATTACAAGGGTTGCGCAATTACCACACAACCGCTCTCCTGAGTCGGCATTGCTTTATTCCAATGGCAAATAGTAGTACAATACGACTGGAAACGATGCCGAGATAAGCAGAGAGCACATACAGCACCTGGTATTCCTAAATGGTCACCCATTTAGTACTGGCCAGGCTATATATATATATATACATACATGCACACATATATATATACATATATATATATATATACATACATACATACATATATATATACATACATACATACATACATACATACATACATACATATATATATATATATATATATATGTATGTAAAAATAAAAATGGAATAAAGAATATGACTCTGGCTAACTTTTAACCCTTGTCTCTTATCTTCCCCCTTCTCCTCCTCCCCTGCCTCTTCATCTTTCATTTGTTTCGTCCCTCGACGTTAACTGCTTCAAATTACTACTAATCCTGTAGACTGTTGACGTTCTCAGTCCGAATTCAATCAGCAGGCGATATCTTAGCACTGATTTTTTCTCTCTCTCTTTTCTTTTCTTCTTTAATAGTTTCGACAGCAAACTGTCGATTTACCCTTTCTCACATCTGCTCTCGCTTTCTCTTCTTCTTCTTTTCGTCCTGTTCAACTGACGTTCTAAAGACACTGGTTGAGTGGTCTCTCTTTCTTCTTCTTCCTCTTCTTCATCTTTTTCTTTTTCTTTCTCTTTTCATAACATTCCTCGCATTCCTTTTTCTCCCCCTTTTTGTTGTTCTCTGCACGTGACATTTTCTTCCAATCGCATTCTCTGTATAAATTTGAAAACTGTTCCGTTTTGAAATAAAGTTTATTAACTGATCGAAAATGGCCGTATCTACGGCCGAAATATCTCGGTGGAACTTTACAAAATGAGTTTCTGAGTTTATTGTTGTTAATTGTTGAATTGCTTATTCTTTATTCCATTTTTATTTTTACATATTGTCTGAAACATTGGATCTTTTTTCCCGTAAGAGTGTCCGTTATTCATTTGTACAAGCAGGCAGAGTCGGTAAAAATGAATGCAATATGGATGCTTCCCACATCAGTGCCATATTAAAACCCTTTAGTACAGCATCGAGCTCTGCCAGTTTATGTGCTTTGCATCGTTTGCTTTGCGTAACCAACTTGCATCTTTCATCACAGCTCTATTGTGCTCCATTGACACCACGGTAGCTAAAGAACTTGCGTCAACCCAGACATCGACCTCACGACCGTCAACACACCAGTTGCCTCGAGCGGGCTCACTTCTGTGCACTCTCGCAACGATTTCTGTTATCATCGTCCCAGCCCTCGGTGAATTCCACTGCCCTCTTAATAAACGTTGCTGTCACTATGATCCATTTACCAACCGGGAAGTGCCCGACTAGTTTTCCACACAAAGACAACGCAGCACGTCAAGTGATGCTGCATGGCATACCTGGGATCTCGTTACATCGTTCCCATCTCAGCATATTGCACTCCCCCAAACTGTTAGGCCAAGTACTCGCGCACCGTCCTGCAGCCGTTCAGGTTCCTTGCTTACCAGCCCAAAGTTGGCCAGGTGCTGCCTCACTTCAGATGCGGACACTATATTTTTTTCTGTAAAGACATCATCGATATATTATGATGTTGCCCGCCTAATAGCGTCGCACTTTGAGAATGCATCATTCACGATGGCTCGCATAATAGCTGGTGCCACAGGTACCCCAAAACCCATGCGTGTCAAGCAGAACTTTTCCCCCTCTAATATGACAGTCTAGTATGGATTTATGCACATGCACCTGTAAGTACGCCCATCGTATATCGAGCACTGATACATTGGAGCCCTTTGTGCGCCACTCTCTCAGCTTGTGGGCACAGACATCTGCATACGCAGTATAGGCATCGACGTGCTCATTCATATCCGGAAAATCTAGAACTGGTCGTACCTTAGATTTCTTTTCTGGAGGACTGCTATTAGCGGAATTAAGCCCATTGGGGACCCTAGTTTTTCTTCAGGATAGGGAAGTAGCCATCCATTATCCAGCCACGTCCGTAGCTCATGTCTATAGTCTTGCCGGATTTGAGCGGGCACTGAGTATTCAGACACCCTGTTGTTAAGTTTACCAGGCGGGTGATCACTTGACCACTTCCAGGATGCCGTCCAAACTTTGGCCTGTTCGTCAAACACAGCTCTAAAATCAGGTTCCTCTATCTTAATCGCAGTGCAAACATGAAGATCTGTTTTGTAGAAGATGGCTTCACCAGACTGGTCAATGCTGACTCCACCCAGCATTTTAATAACATCCATCCCAAGCAGCATGTCGAAGCCTAATAGTTGACTGTCCACGATCAGGACATCGACCTGTATAGGACTTATATTGGTCATCGCCAACAAGATTGTTCTAACGCCATGACTGTAGATAATTTCGCCGTAAGCGGTCATGATGTTAGATTTCTGACAACTCCGAGGACTATATATTGATCCAGTTATCAGGGATCGGGAACATCCCATCGATCCACACTTCAACAGTAGGGAGCGTCACTCTTAAATTCACTGGGGAGAGACTGACTCTGATATCTCGCCTTATTTTTCGTTTCCAGGACACTCAGATGCAATGTGGCCTATCTTCTGCCATCTGTAGCACTGCATCTTTCCTACCGACTTCTATCTTGGGTGATTACGTCCTTCACCGTGCTGATACTAGCAGTCTCTTTCGAAGTGGTTTGAACCAGAGCATTTAATGCTACTATTAGCCGACACAGTAACGTCCGATTAGTATTCGACTAAATCGGTTGTATAGCTGCCGCAACTAATAATTTTTCGTCTGCCATGATAGCCCGTGCTCTAGTTAAACTCTGCCTTAGAGTCATGTCATCCATTCTCGACGACGCCCGAAGATGTTGCCTTACGTGACTCGACAGTCCTGCTATAAAAGCACACACCACCCATTTTTCTGGAAATATCTCATCAACAAAGAGAGCAAGTGTTCGAAGCTTAGCCAAAAACACATCTACAGTCTCACTGGGGTGTAACCGTCGCGTCGTGAAGTCCTTATATGTCACAAATGAATCAGTTGCAGACGCATTTATAAGAATCTGCTTGACATAATTTATATCTGCCCTCTGTTCTTTGCCTAGCTGTCTATACACAGCAAGAGCGCTCCCTCTTAACCGCGTCACTTCGTAAAATTCCCACAATTCACAAACAAGTTCCACCTGTTCTATCCATTCTACTATCGGGATTTCAGTGACAGTCCCACTAAACTCTGGAATCAATCGAATGTCGAATTGCTTGCTTGTAATATTAACGCCGAGATAGCTTGAACGAGTCAATTTAACGTTTCAAAAAAATTAATGTAGAACTTTCTTCCTCTGTTCGCCTCTTTGAACGAGTCAACACAACGTTTTACAAAAATAAATGCGGCACTTTCTTCTTCTGTGCGTTTCCTTGAAAGGTCATTTAGTGGTCCATTACTCTACACATTATTATGCCATATTTTGGTTCGGTTGAATAGAAATAGAAAACAAGAAGGGAAAATGTGAGAAAAAAAAAAGAAGTGTAAACAGAAAATTAAGAATAGCGAAAAAAAAGACTTTCAAATAAATAAAGAAAAAAGAATAAAGAACGGAATAAATGATGGAAACAAAAATAAATCTCAAAACGTGCCAACAAATAAAGACAAAGGGAAAGAAAGAAAAATATTTAAACTAAAACAATGATGAATTTAAAAACCTAGTGTGCAAAGAAAAAAATGATTATGGTAAAAAGTGCAAATAAATAAAGGCAGAGAGAATGGGCGAGAATAGAAATATGGAAATAAAGGCATAGAAAAGAATATATGTAGAGAGATGGAACAACATTTCTCATGCAAAGAGAGAGAATGAATGTGCAGACTCTGTTAAAAATGACGGAAACAAGTATCCATCGCCAGTGTTCTCACTCCTATTCAT